>OX038897.1:269150-1469150 GCA_943789525.1 Agriphila geniculea | reverse complement strand
AAACATCATACCGTTAAGCTACTTATCCAGTTCTATCACGAGAGATTTGCTCATGGTGGAAGCAACATTATCATAAATGAGCTCCGGCAACGTTTTTATATTGTGGGAATCCGATGCGCGGTGAAGACTGTATTACGAACCTGCCGCCAATGTGCATTCAGAAAGAAAAATCCTTCCAGCCCACCAACTGGCGACCTCCCTGCAGAACGCCTTAGCCATCACGTTAGACCATTCACCAACGTTGGCTTGGATTATTTTGGCCCGATCACAGTCTCTGTTGGAAGGAGGACAGAAAAACGATGGGTGGCGTTATTCACATGTTTGTCAGTGCGTGCAGTCCATCTGGAAGTAGTCAACAGCCTAAGTACGGACTCTGCCATTATGGCTTTGAGGCGGTTTATTGCCAGAAGAGGCAGTCCAGAAATAATTTTCTCTGACAATGGGACCGCCTTCGTGGGAGCCAACCGGGAGCTGCGAAAATTCTATGAAGAGCCAGTGCAGGAGTTTGCGGCCAATTCACTGATACGCTGGAAGTTTATACCGCCAGCTGCACCCTTTATGGGCAGGTGTTGGGAGCGCCTTGTGCGAAGCGTAAAAACTGCCTTAGTCGCGACCTTAAAGGAAAGATCTCCGACGGAAGAAACGCTAAGTACCTTCCTTCTAGAAGCAGAGGCAATTTTAAACTCTAGGCCGTTAACGCATGTGGACACAGACCCAGACGCGGAGCAGGCGATCACGCCGTTCCATTTTATACTTGGGTCATCGTCACCATACTCGCCCCTTGCTCAGGTGGATGACGCAGATTTAGTTCGTCGTGTCCGTTGGCGTAAAGGTCTACGTTTTGCTGACCACTTCTGGGCTCGTTGGCTAAAGGAATATTTGCCCTCCCTTATTCCAAAAGCTGCCACAGCACCGACTTCGAACCTTTGTGTCGGAGATTTAGTCCTCATTGCAGACGGCAACCTCCCACGAGGTGTATGGCCACGTGGTCGAGTTATTCGCGTCTTGCCCGGCTCAGATGGCGTCGTGCGTATAGCAGATGTGAGCACAACTCATGGGGTTCTTCGTCGACCCACCAAAAAACTTGTTCACTTGAGCACGACTGCCTCATCTCCTTGAAAGTTGCCGTTCTCGGGTGTTACTGTATCGGCATATCATTTTACTGTTGTGCATCACCACACCAGGGCGAGGATGTTGCCGATACTGGCCTCATTTGTATAGGTTTTATTTTAGAATTTAAATTCGAATGTTACTTTGATATTTAGTTGTTTTTCGCTTTGTCAGTGTCTTAAAAGTCAGAAGTAAAATACTGTTTCAATTCAACCTTGGTTTTTTTCACAACACTCTGTTTTAAGTTGAAGCTCGGCAGACCCGCCGAAGTTCGAAAAGTTAGCCGGGACGGCCCCATATGCTCTCTTTCAAATATCACCCATATAGATCTGCTAGCTTCGAGACTCCGTAAGCTCATCTACATCTTTAGGACGCTGAGACATGTTGCTGATCGCAAAGTCATAACCACAGTATTTTATGCATTGTGCCTTTCTCTAATAGAATACTTACTGCATCAACTCATGGTGTGGCGCTGCAAAAACTCTCATTCTGTCTGTGGAGTGGGCTCAAAGCAACCCCGGGCACTCCATACAAACACCGCTTTTCAACTAGACGCTACACAGTGACCGAGTGACGTTTTTGAACACGCACAACTGTGTGCGTGAAGTCTAGGGCTATTGAATGAGCACACGAACACGCGGGGCGCGGTGAGGTAATTGATTGCGAGGCGGGGCGGAGTTTCCTTTCTGTACGGTAGTACATATATCTATTCTGTGATCAAAGTATATTGTTGAAAGTTACCGTTGTCCTACTGTCGAGCTGTACGTATACTAGAATATTCTCTTAGGCAAACTTATGTTCTTAAAACGGTACTTAAACAGCATTCCCGGGGGCCCTATTTTTGAATCGTTCAGCAGGCGTCGAGTGCTCTTTTCGACTGATTTTCATTCGACATATGACTCAAAACAATGAGATGTCGAACGAAAATCAGTAGAAACGAGCGCTCGACTGGAGACGAGCGATTCAAAAATAAGGCCCCAGTTACCGTATAACCCTAAGGCAGACGCAAACTACGAAGCAAACACCAAGTGTGCAACACACCTGCTGTCAGAACATCGTTTGGTTTAGACCAAATGAGAAGTGGACCAAATGCGTCTAAACGGACCCGCGGGCCGTAGTTTGCTCATCCCGGCTCTATGCTAAGTAATGTGAATAATACAAGGTGTTTGGTAATATTATAAAGTCGAATATGAGAGGGTACCATGCATACAATTATTTAAACACTGAAAATCACCACTTTTACTTCTAAGAGAAAAGTAAATTGCCAAAACAAAAATAAGAAGAAGAAGATGATTTTCAAGGTTTATAATAATTTAGCAGGGTTGTATTTGTAACGTATCTACCATTTCGGCTTTATAACTTTATTACCAAAATTTTGTACGATAATAAATGTAAGTAGGAACTACCGGAAATACACCAAGGGTCATACAAATTTTTGGGGATATACAAGTGTCCCAAAACTTTGCTTAAGGGTGCATCGTGCGTCCACTAGCGCCGCCAATCAAGAAAAAATCATTACAACGAAATAACAATGTAAAATAAAATTCTAAAAATATAAAAACTAGTATTAGCTATCAACATTGACCTGCATATAAATAATAAGAAAAAAAAATTTCAGGTCAGTGGCTATCAAGTATTTTTGTATGCGTTAATTCTTAGTGTAAATGTGTTTGCCTAGCATAAAAAATGTGATCACTTTAGGCGTTAGTCCAGATTGTAACTACACAAACACATTTAAATCAGGAAAAAACGTATACAAAAATAGTTTATAACTAATATACAATTTTTACTATACTAGTTTTTGTATTTTTCAGAATTTTATCAAACTTAACTTAATTATTCGACGACCTGAGTGGTGTAGTGGTCAACATGCCGCTTACCACGCAAGAGGTCCCGGGTTCGATTCCCGGCCGGGCAGAAATTGAAATGATGAATTTTAATTTCTGTGACGGGTCTGGGTGTTACTATGTATAATAAGTATATATTTAAAAAGAGTATATAAGTAGTATATCAGTTGACTAGCACCCATATTACAAGCTTTGCTTAGTTTGGGGCTAGAAGGCGCTGTGTGAAATTGTCCAAGCATTTATTTATTTATTTATTTCGTTGTAATAATAATAATAATAATAATAATAAACATTTATTGACATAAATAATACAAGTTTTTGAACATCTTACTTAAATGAACTAGACATCCTGTGTGACAATCTTATGACATCTGCACCCAAACTAGTAAAAACTGTATCTCAGGCGCAGCGCTCTTATTAGGACTCGATTACATAGATGGAAATAGTTCAACGCAAAACTGTGTTTAACAATGCCAAAATCTCAAAAATAATACTAAAGAGTAGTGAATCCTCTCACGGTGTGTGAAGTGAATGTGAGTGAGTGTGTGTAGAGAGGGTGTGTTTTGTGAAAAATTACGTTAAAATGGAATTAAATTCCTTACAGATTTTAAAAGCAATTCAATATCGTCATATGATAGCGATTTTAACCAGACAATTATAGACTTTTTTACTTCATGCATGTTTAGATGATATATATTTATACTTTTGTTTACCTTATTATAGAGAAAGGGACCTAGAAAGTTAAAGAATTTATGAGCAAAGGAGTGCCCAGTAACAGAGGATGAGCACACTTGATGCTTTCGACGCCGAGTCTCAAACACCTTGTTGTATTGTAAAAGTGAGTGTTGTTTCAGAATCAATGAGAAGAAGTAATGATTTTTTCTTAAGGAGCTCGATGGCGGTTTTGCATGTGGCCCAGCGATTGCGGAATGACCAAAAATTTATTATCTCGAGCTCCTCCGTGCTTCGGAACGCACGTTAAGCCCTTGGTCCCGGGTGCATTTGCTGTCGTTAACACCCACCAATCCGCATTGGGCCCGTGGTGGGTTATGTCCCATCCCCCTTATCCACCCATAAGGAAGGTCTGTGCCCCAGCAGTGGGGACATTAAAAATGAATGATGGTCAATGATTTTTCCTTGAGTGGCGGAGCAAGTGGAGGCACGGTGCGCCCTTAAAGGATGAAGTATCAAAAGGGTTAATAAAACAGATAATCTTAAGTAAGACTTTATTTCACCTTTCGAAAATCTGTTACCTGCTTACTATACATTTAAAAAAAGTATCTACTCAATGAAAAAACCTATACCTACTTAACTAAATAAGGTAAAGACTAGCAAAAATAGGATATCTCAATACCTACTTCCTCACCTAGTTATAGTTTTTGGTATATTTCTTTAAAGCCGGCCATATACGCTAGGTTATGCATGATGGTTATGCCTGTAAGGTCAAAACCGTCATGCATAACCGAGCGTGTGTGGGATAAAACTGCATGCCTGTCATGCAAGCCGCTCGGTTATGCCTGTGGTCAAAACCGTCATGCATAACCTAGCGTTATGCATGACGGTTTTGCATGAAGGTTTTGCATGAAGGTTTTGCATGATGGTTTTAAAGCCTTAAATATTGAAGATGGGTAATTTTACTGAAAGAAGACTTCATTTTGTTTATAAAAATATATGGAACTGCATTCAATGATTTTTGGAAAATCGCCTGTCTTAACCAGGAATCGAACCCACCAAAAACGAAAACATTTTTGTATTTATTTTTACAACACCAATGATGAGCAAAGGGTTACTTATAAGGATTACTTTTTCTTAAGTGACACTGCATCTTAAACAAATGGAAGGCCATGAAATTTAACATTTAAAATTTAATAATTACGGATTGCATCAATTCGTATCGAATCAGTCAATCAATTAAAAAAAAATAATCTTTGAATGCAGTTCCATATATTTTTAAAAACAAAATGAAGTCTTCTTTCAGTAAAATTTCCTACCTTCAATATTTAAGGTACTTTCCCTTCGTGTGGCAAAGTTTTGGGACACCCTGTATAATATGCTTATTTCATCTAAATGAATTAATTCTGCTAGAAGTCATTCATCCCAAAAATATAAGTGAAGAAATCTGAGGGACAGGGCAAATACCGGGGGTGGGGGTACAGTTCTTTTTTAATTGCTCCAATGCCAACCACACCACACAGGCTAGATTATGCATGACGGTTTTGACCACAGGCATAACCGAGCGGCGTGCATGAGCGGCTTGCATGAAGGTTTTGCAGCTCGGTTAAAACTGTCATGCGTAACCGTACGTGTGTGCTCTCTATTGAATTCGGTTTTGCATGAAGGTTTTGCAGCTCGGTTAAAACCGTCATGCATAACCTAGCGTATATGGCCTGCTTAATGTGAAGTGGCAGTAGCACTTATTCCGCCATTTTCTTTTAGGGTTGTTCACTTCTCAAGTTTACACGCTCGCTAGACATAAAATAAAACACTTTTTAACGGATACTAGCGCGGTTTTATTGATTAATTGTTGCTAGGGAACATAGATTTATCCCTAGAATGCTCCGCGAGGCTATTGAAATAAATAAATATCCTAAATTTCAATAGAGATGATGGTTCGAAAATTCCACCAGCTTGGGATCCCATCATTCACAAGCAAAGCCCAAACACACACTGCGAGATCTAATGATACGGTTAGTTTCTTTTTAACCGACTTCAAAAAAAGGAGGAGGTTCTCAATTCGTCGGAATCTTTTTTTTTTTTTTTTTTTTTATGTATGTTACTCGATTACTCAAAGACGGCTGGACCGATTTGAAACATTCTTTTTTTGTTTGAAAGTATATACTTCCAAGTTGGTCCCATTGTCATGAAATCAGGATCTGATGATGGGATCCTGGAGAAATCGAAGGAACTCTTCAAATATTAAAGGCACATCTATAGCGATTTTAGTATTTTCTTAAGTAACTTGTGCATTTGCTTTCGAAAAGTACCATTTCGGTGAAGTAGAACTGATGATGAAGACCAGCATAGATGATCATCGGAACTATTCAATACTAAGTAGTTCACTGGTACGATACGATTACTTTAATATGGTTGCTAGGCTATTTATGCTCATCATAATTCATATGTTGAAGTGGAGCTGATAGTGAAGTACCAGGAGAACTCCTCAACAATAAACGCCCCTGCGTCGGGAAAAGCAGTACTATGTAAAAAGTGATGAGCCATTGACATATGGCTATTGTAACTTAGATAATATCATCACCAAATATACTTACCACAAAAAAGTTTAAAATAAAAAAGTTTTTAATAAAAACAAAACCTCCTTCAAAAACCTTGAAAATAATCTAACAAAAAACAGCTTCAAAAATAAATTAATGTCTCTAAAAAGCAAGAAATAAAATATTGAAATCTGCATAATAACTAACTCGAAAGTTTGTATGCATATCTTATATTAAACAACGTCTTATGAAGTCGGGTGGGGTTTAAACCCATGATTAAAGTTTAGACTCGTTCCCCCCCCACCCGACTTCAAAAGGCGTTGTTTAATAAATAAATAAAATAAAATAAAAATCATTTATTTCAGACGTGAGTCCATATTACTTACACTACATTATTTAAATTATTATGATTATAGGACGGCTTAGTGTCCTTCGAGAGGTGGACACGTGTCCAGTGCTGCATAATTGCACTATCCACGTCCAGCCTCGCCGCAACTGTTTGTAGGAGACTGTTGGAGCTGCCCTGCACCCGATGGATCAGGGACGCAATTCGCTTTCTTATGATGGCTGCGAAACTATCTACCTCCGCCGTAGCTAACATCCCTGATGCACTGCAATAGCGAGGCAGCCCCATCAACCCCCTAAATGCGTTGTTATATTGGGTGCGTAGGGCCCTGTATGCTCCTTGGGTGTAATTCATCCACAGGCTGCACGTGTACAGTGAGTGACAAAAAGTTTTAAAAAGGGTTATTTTAACTTGCTTTGTACATCGTGCAAACCTGCGAGAAAGCATCCCAAGTAACAAAAGTTTCTATAATCAAGGGGTTTTATCACCAAACAGTGATATAGTAGGCCTTAAATGGTAACCGTTGTGACTGCTTGTGCTATAAAGGTTTTCCACAGAGCGTTTTGGTTCTATAATATTAAAGAGCATTTAAGTTATATGGTGCAGCTCTTAGAACACTTACAGGACATACAAAAGAATCTTTAAAGTGTTGTACTGTAATAGATATGAAAAAAGCGATTATAGTACTATTTAGTACTAAAGACGACTTAACTGTCACTTTTATGTATCCATTTTGCACTAATATTGCGTCAAAATAACTTTTACAGTACTAGTATTGTAGCAGTATCGAAAACACTATTATAGAATCAATCTGCGCTATAAAAGTACCTTGCACAACCATTATGTCACGGTTTAGCTTCTTAAATGCTCCCTCAACATCGCTATGGGGCTAGTTCTGTAAAAGTCATGAAAACTCTTCTATGGTACTAAATAGTATCATAGCGACTTCTGGTGCAGTTGCTAAATAACTTAAACTTTTTGTGTTACTGCTACCTGACTAAAGCGTGAGATAAAAGCACTTAAATGAATAATTAATGAACTAAACCGTTTTCGGTGAAAATATGGCTGCTGTTTATGCCATGATAGCACATTAGTAGCACGGCTGGAGCCAATGTGTACTATAGCAGCCATTTTCGGGACGAGTCCTTATTTTATTAATTTAAATTTAATTAAATCACGAAAATTATGAGGGCGCATTGTCAATTTTACAATCAGCATAGTGATTTTATCGATACAATTATTTTCGCAAGTGCAAGTTACGGTCAATGGTCGATCAAAGGTGATGTTTTGTAGAATGTCCTTTGTATTACAAATTGTAATAGCGAATGACTTTTTGTTTTCTTGGGGAACACTCACGATGACATGAGCACAGCACGAACAAAATGGCGAACAAAAGTGTGATAAAAAGATCAAAATAGCACTATAAACATGTTTTGGTTTTCAAGTATAGAGCTGATTTATTACCGTGAGAGACTTAATGTAATGTTTATAGATTTATTCAGTGATAAAACTAGGGCCTATTTAGGGTTCTGTAAAGGTTTACAATACTATTATAGTGCTTATCATGAAACTAATTAGCACGCCCTAAAGCGTTCTCAGGACTTTTATAGTACCAAATTTTGTTACTTGGGATATTAGCTCTTATACACAGCGCCCTACGCTCCCGCTCGATGTCAAGGTCATCCTTGAGCGACTCGGTTACCCAATGTCCCAGGTATTTAAAATTTTGTACATGCTTAAGAGGAACCCCATTTAGTTTCACAGGAGGAACTTTATATGTCTTGTTATTAGCTTTAAAAACTAACAATTCACTCTTAGCTGTGTTATACCTGAGACCATGTGATTCTGCAAATCGCTCACAGATGTCGATGAGTTTTTTGAGAGCACTGACCGATGGGCACAGCAGCACCATATCGTCAGCATAACTTATGTTATTGACAAAGGTACCGTCAATAGAACAGCCGACTCCAGCACTGCTGAGCTCAACGATCAGTTTATTTATGTACAGGTTGAAAAGTGTGGGCGAGCTAATTCCACCTTGCCTCACCCCACATTCCAACCCGTACACACTTGACAACTCTCCTGACCATTTTACAAAATTCTGTTGGTTTGCATACCAGTACTTTAAAATAGAAACATATTCATGAGGCAGGTTAGTGTCATCACAGAGTTTTTTCCAAAGAACATCATATTGTATCAGGTCAAAAGCCTTCGACAGGTCCAAAAATACAGCATATACAGGTGTATTCCTGGTGGTGTAATACTGCACAGTCTGCTTGAGGCACAGGACAGCGGATTCAGTAGATAGACCCGGCCTAAATCCAAACTGTGCGTCATGAAGCTTGACATGTTTGCCCAACTGCTGGTCAAGCAGCCTGTCCAGCACCTTAGATACTATGGTTGCAAGTGAAATTGGTCGGTAATTACATTTATCACTAGTATTGCCCGTCTTATTTTTAGCTATAGGCACAACCAGGGTCTTTAACATACTGTCAGGTAAGTATCCATGACTCAAACAAAGGGAGAAAAACATAGCCAGAACTCGAGGCATGTGTGGACCTGCATATTGCAGATGTTCAATACTTAAGTAATCGTGTCCAGGAGATTTGCCTCGAGTCATTTTTCTTAAAATAGATCTAATATCCTTTGCTGTAATCATGACTGATTTTTCACCAGGACAGTTGCCACTTGGTTGAGCTGTGTCATTTACAAAAACAGGTGGGCCCAAAGGTGACTCCACTCTAAAATGATCTTTGAACATTTCAGCTATTAGTGAAGGCTCATTTAATCCTTCAACACTCACTGGAATACATGACTTAGGATTAAACTTTTTTGTATGTTTCCAAAAACTAGAAAACTCTTTTTTAGTATGATGCATAGCCAAAATGTCCATTTTTATTTGTTGTTTATTTGTCTGACACCATTTCAACTTAGACTTAAAGGTGCCCCTAGACTCACACATCTTATTGTACACATACCCTTCACGAGGTTTATTATACAAAACCCAGTAGTGAAACCACATTCGAGCCTCATTATGTGCACTCTTTACATGTTTATTCCCACCACATACATATTTCTTTTTGTAATTACATGTTTTCCTATATGAGCTATATAAAGAGGCATCATTTAATGTATTGATAATATTGTTATACATATCAAACAAGATACTATTATGCTTCGGATTATTACACACAGTGTCGGCACAATCCGCAAAAACTTCAGGAAAATCAATTTGTTTTAGTTTTGCATTACAATATTCAGTATATAAAGATATTTGGGAAGCGTCCCTATCACCCCATGTGATTCCATTACTGGCATTATTACGGTACACAGTTTTAGGTCTTAATATATTAAGGTTGCACTGCAATTCCAAAGGAAAGTGGTCAGACCAAAACGTATTATAATTAATTGATACATTCACAACTGTATGTCTCGTACCCTGGGTAACTACACAATGGTCAAGCCAGCTAGTGGTCCCATGACTATCACTCAAGTATGTAGCCAGTAGTACGAGCCTGAGTCTATGCCTAGTATATCAATATCTACACAAGTCCATTTCTGGTCTGCACAGAAATTATTCAATTCTATACCAAGCTGCCTACCCGGATGAGCATTGAAGTCGCCAAGAAGATACGCGTTTTCAACATCACAACTGTCAATAATAGCGTTCAACTCACCCAAACAATGTGCAAAATCCACTAGGTGCGTCGGTTCGTCAGTAGGCATATATATAGAAAACACTAAAAAAGAACACTGCGCTGTGGTTATTTTAATAGCAATGAGCCGGTCACTAGAACACTGCACTGACGTTACGGAGTGAAAAACACCTTTTCGCCACAAAATAGCGACGCCGCCGTAGGGACGCCCACGAAGTATGCCCGCCGAGGTATCAACAGCTGATTTTCCAGTGAATTCAAAGTCTGGGTGAACGGTGCCCAGCAGAGGTATATCATGCGGCAGTAGACATGTCTCCTGCAGAGCAATCAGATCCGCAGTCTGACACAGTGAGCGTATACAGTCAATAGACCTTACCAGTGACTTACAATTGAAGCTGACAAATTTTGTAGTACTATTATTCATGATTGAGATTTGTTATTTCTAAATTCATCACTCGTTTGTTTACGATTAACAAAACGACGAATATAAGATATGCATACAAACTTTCGAGTTAGTTATTATGCAGATTTCAATATTTTATTTCTTGCTTTTTAGAGACATTAATTTATTTTTGAAGCTGTTTTTTGTTAGATTATTTTTACAAATAAATTAATAAATAAAAGACAGGTCGGCAATCATCTCCAAGTTTTCTTTCGCCATTTTTTTCTTGGAGGGGCCTCCCAATTTCGTGAAATGGTGGTAGTTTCAGTAGATTCTCTCTTTTTAGCATCAATTAATTCACAAAATTACATTATAACATTAACTTAAACCAATTAAATAATTTTGTTCAATATTAGAACGTCTTTATAATTCATTGCTTGAGGGTAGGCTCAAGAGCAGCTTCAGTTCCCCGTGACCACGGCAGCTGCAAAGGTGCCGAAACGTCGGGAAAATCAAAAATCAAACCAAATACCAACTAATTACCAAAGGTATCCGTTAAAAGGTGTTTTATTAAAATCCCTGTTTTGTAAGTTTCTATTTGTAGCCTGGGTATCTCTAATAAAAAGTAGGTCCTACGACTTACCAAATAAAAATAAATAAATAATAATACCGAATACAAAAAGCTCAAATGATTTTAGTACGCTCACAAAATACATAGGTACCTTTTTTGAAGCACTTTTAAATTATAAAAATCTCGCTAAAAATAATTGGTGGACTTTAAGTACGTAGGTATTATTGTTAGGTATGTAAATTAACTAATTTCAACTACCTACTCATATTAAAAATTATGTCTTATATTAAAAATTATGTTAAGTACAAATGGACGGAATATATTATTACATCTCAGACTTTCTTTAACTTTGGCTTAAAATGACCAGATGTCTGCTTGCTTATAGACGGCTCATCACTGGACGATTATAAACGAGTCTGTAAAAAAAAAAATAACTTAGGTACTTACCTTTCTAGTGGGGAGTGGGGAGGAGGCAGGTAAATAGCACAGTACGATGAAATAAAACTCGGACGACCTAATATGACCCTCCGGCCAAGTGCGAGTCGGACTCGCGCACGAAGGGTTCCGTACCAAAAAACGGCATGAAAATCACATTTGTTGTATGGGAGCCCCATTTAAATAATTATTTATTCTGATTATTTATTTTATTCTGTTTTTAGTATTTGTTGTTAGTGGCAACAGAAATACATCATCTGTGAAAATTTCAATTGTCTAGCTATCACGGTTCATGAGACAGCCTGGTGACAGACAGACGGACAGTGGAGTCTTAGTAATAGGGTCCCGTTTTTACCCTTTGGGTACGGAGCCCTAAAAATGACCTGGCTCGTATGATTTTTGTTAAAAATAATGTGCCTAGAAGTATTAGCCAGCATTTTTTTATGTCCTAAGGCTACCTATCCATTGTCGCGGAGCGAGACAGAGAAACGAGGAAATATTAACCAATAGGATTGCATAAAATCTCCGCTCCGCAATCCTATTGGTTTAGAAAAATATTGATTAATCTTTGACTTGATTTGAGCCAACCCTTGAGTTATGGCTAGGGTTGCCAGATGGCCAGCCCATTACCTCGGAAAGTACCGGATGGTAAATACTGTGATCCATTGCCGTAGAGTACATTTTTAACCATGGAAAGTAAAATATTGAACATTTCATGCTAGTTACTATCCATGGTTCAAATTTACTCAATGGCGATGGATCACAATATTTACCATGCGTGTAGCCGTCGCCTAACGGCACTTGTGACGTGGTATTGCCAGCAAAAATGTACAGACACAAAAGTAAAAAGTGTTCCCATCACCACATGAACACAAAACATATAAGTTAGCACAAAAAAACATAGAATTTGAAGAAGCTTGATTGTAAAATTCGAGTAAGATTTGAATTTTGAACAAATTCGCGTATGTACTTCCCTAGATACATTATATTAGTTTTTTTTTTATTTCAACGAGAATCTGTGCCCAGCATATTCACTTCTCAAGCTTACGCGCTCACTAGACATGAAATAAAACAATTTTTAACGGATACTAGCGCGGTTTTATTGAAAGTACTTTGGTACGGATACTAGACGGATACCAAAGTACTTTCAATAAAACCGCGCTAGTATCCGTTAAAAATAGTTTTATTTCATGTCTGTGCCAAGCATTTTAATTTTTAAAGGCTGGAAACCTTTCCAACAGGAAATCGAACACGGATACGCATTAGCTATCCATCCAGGCTCTATATTGCGGTGTAGCTATGCGTTATATTTTCTAATTTGGTCGACGCAATGGATATGAAATTATCATGACAGGTCAGTTTTTTCAATATTTATTCAATATGGCCCAGACTATTCATTCTGTCAAAAATATTTTAAACATTTTTTCTCAGATGTTGAGGAGGTCAGTCTGCTACTGCTCCACGTTAACGTTGTCCAACAACGCTTAGCTAAGGTGTTAAGTAAATTTAGTGCCGTCGTTTGTAAATTAACACGTCAAGTCTTGACCACATCTACGTAACGCCTAGATTAACGCTTTAAACTATGCGTTAAGACGCAGGTGGAGGCGTATCATTAGACAACCTTAGTATTACCAACTTATATCAATTCCTCGTTTGCAAAGTTCGATATCGCTTTGTTATAGCAACATTTGTGGCTTTTGTAAAACTTACCTATTATTCCGTGTATTTTCTTCATAACATACCTAACTGTTCAACTAACACAGAATTAAGGAAATATGAGGGTAGGTACACACGACAGCACTTCAGGTTATACAGTTAAACTCCGAAAACAGCTTTTACTACGTAGGGCAAGGGTGTCAAAGATAATGCCCGCTGGCCGCATCAGGCCTGCAAGCCATATCAATACGGCCCGCGACCAGAATCTATCCAGTGAGGATTTCGGATGGCATTCGATACCTCTACGCATTGTAAGATAATAAAATAAGATACCTCAGGTATCTGGATCCGAAAGCTCAAAATAACTCCTTTTTATTACTTTTGTATGAAAATTTACTTAAACGAAATATTTTTTTATTTTTATTTTGATGGCCCTTGAGAAAAATCAGTCTGACACCCCTGACGTAGGGCATTAAGGCGATAGTCTGAGGTGTCTTCGTATGTACTGCTGGCCATATATCACAGATAATACATACACGCAATGGTTTATCGTCCGGAACTCCGGATATCTGACAGCGTTATTGTTCACGCCCTATTTTTGAAAGGCGGCGCGCCATTCATTAGTCATTTTTATCGCATGCGGTGTAATGTCACAATTAACAACAAGCACTCGAACAGCGTAAACTTATCTGACTCGGTGACGGCGTCGCTGTCGTCTATGTAGTCGACGGCGTAACCTAGGTGACAATAAGTAATAACACTTAGTTTTGGCCACCGGGTCAGATAATTTGTGTCACTGTACTACACTGACAAGTACTAGCCAACGAGCGATTCAAAAATACGGATTTTGCTATGTCGAATGAAAATCAATAGTAAGAACTTTTAAAAAATAGGGCCCCAGATGATATTGCGTGTATGGCCCCTATTAAAAATAAAATATCAACATTAAATACACATTTTATATTTCATTGTAATAACTCCACCATATACAGATAAGTACATTCTTCTTAAAAATACGATACATAGTTACATAACTGTAGCAATTAACACACAGCGATCGTGTAGTACTCTACATCCAGGGCCATCCTGGCCCTGGTATAACCTACTGATGGTACCAGGGCCAGGATGGCCAGATTCACGTCCAAAGTTTAATCCGTATCCGATGCTAGGCTTTCCATATACTTATTTTATTACTCTATGGTTTATGGTTATTCGAAACGTCAATTTTCTTCCAGACGGATACACTCTTCCGACACTAATAGCTGTCGGAAATGAATCGGCAAAATAGTCTCCGTTTCGAATCGAACGAGGGTTTTTCAAAACGACAAAATACCGTAGGCTCGATAGATGGCGTTGATAAACGAGCAAGTGTCAACTGTAGAAAACGTAGGAAAAAGAAAACACAATTCACATGAAAACACCGCTAACAACCAACGAACGCCAAGAAACGAAAACGACTTTTCTTTAAGCACAGGCATATAATAGGCACAGGCCGTTTATTTTTCAAGGCCAATTTTGACACTTCACTTGTCCATCAACTCCATCTAGTGAGGCAAATAGTTACTATTTTTATTAAAATGTCAATTTAAAAGCCCTCTATATCAAAAGTTACGGAAACCACAGAGTAAATATATGGAAAGCATAGCATCGGACATGGAAAGTTTCGAAAGTTTATGAATACTGAATAAGGGCCCAGTACGTAGTAATAATATCTATTCTGTGGCACCAGTTCGACTGATGATCAACCGAAACTCGACCGGAACCGGGCCGGAGTTCAACCGAAGCATGTCTCACCGTTTTCACATGAGTTTGTTACTACCTATAGAATATTAATATAAAATTCTTGGTCACTAATAAAATTCTTCGCGTCCGTTTTAACTCAGTGTCTCAAACCGAAAGTCTATGACCAGTGTGTGTTGCCAGTGATGACTTACGGCGGTGTTGCCAGTGAGACGTGGTCGCTAACTATGGGTCTCATAAGGAGGTTCAAGGTCACCCAGCGTGCGATGCAGAGAGCCATGCTCGGCGTTTCCCTGCGTGATCGAATCAGAAAAGAGGAGATCCGCAGGATAACTAAAGTAACCGACATCGCTCGAAGGATTGCTCAGCTGAAGTGGCAGTGGGCTGGACACAGCGAGAAGAAACGATGGCCGTTAGTGCTTTCCGCACCAACGGCCATCGCAGTTCTGGAATCGTACAGCTGATATGAAGATGATGATGTCACTATGGAAACTCTTACTATGGCAACGGGGCCACCTAGTCTGTCTAAGGAAAGCTGGGAGCCAAATGGTGGCGCCTCTTTCTCTGTTAAATTAATAGGTTATTGGAAACTGACCCATATAATAAGGTGAAAGCAACTGTCGAAATTAGTTCCTTTTCCGACCACGTGCCAATTTATACTAGATAGATTCTATATTAATAGAATCTATCCGGAGTAAAACTGAGACACCGCGCTAATTATAGCGCGGTGTCTCAGTTTTACTCCGGTCGAGCGCGGTGGATCAGAGGGGACTCACTCCACGCTCAAACTTTTATATTAGCGTACTGCTCGCGGCTGACTCAGTCGAGCCAGCGCACGAGGGGTGTCATGTGTCGGTTGAGACAGAGCTACGCGACAGAAAGAGAAGCGTTTCGGAGGCGCTTATAATAATAGGCACGCAACGCTGTGAAATTTGAAATTGTACTTATTGTCGTGCAGTGAGAGTAGCTTATTATTCGATTGTCCACGCGCGGATGGGCTTCTGTACGTTTACAATATCATCAATATAATATTCTGTGGTTGAAATTTGGTCGGGCTCCGTTAGAATTTCGGTTGATTAACGGTCGAACTTCGGTGCCATGTATGTACACGATCATTTATTCAACAAGAAAACAGCACACTTTGAAAATTCTAATATACAATATTATTGTGTTGTAAATAACACAGAATTTTGAACATATTTTGCATATTATTATAAGAACTTTGTAATAATTAAAGTCTTTTTTATTTAACAAAAAATTAAAATGGTTTTATAATACTCAAATATCTCCCGCCAAAAAATACCCATTATTTTTCTTTTTCTAACATTGCTTGGAATTCCTTTGGCTTTCTTTCGGTGTTGCTAGCACACTTCATCAAAAAACTTCCAAACAAGTAAATACAAAGTTATTTTAACAATAAGTAGTTTAAACTGTAATAAAGTTTGCATTAGAAGGCCTTTATTTAATAGGCATAATATGGAAATATGAACTTTAACGGCTAACCAATAAATGCTGTACGTTAAAACAAAATGGCCACATATTACTAACTCATAAAAGATAAGTACTTAATTAAATAAAAAAAATATCAAATAAATTATGTAAAAAATTGCATTGTTATACTTGTTCAAATTATGTACTTAAAATAAATCTATAATTATAATTTGTGACATAGGTATTTTATTACGATTTTAAAGTGTGCTTTAAGAATCCAATAATTAATTAAATATTTTTAGGTTCAATCATATTATAAAGTACATATAGCAGATTTACCAGCTCAGTCTCTTTTAAGTTTATAAAAACATTAAAGACAATACACGCATTTAATCATTAATTTACACAAAAAAATAGGATTTAGTTCAATATAACACCACTAAAATCATTCATAAAATTAATGAGCTTTTAATTATTGAGATTTTTACAGATAGTAACAGCAGAAAATTTCTGTAATATACAGTTTACATTTATTTATAAATAGGTAAAAGATTTACTTAATATGTACCTTTTATTTATTTTATAACATTTACAGGGTGATTTTTTGAACAGTCAACAAATTTTTTGGTGTGGCTTAGATCGTCAAACTGAAAATATTTGTCTATAGGACCATCTTAATCAGAGCAAAAATATAATCAGCTGTTCCATACATTTTGGTCTAGTAGATATTGACACAATATAGAGAGAGTACAGTAGTTGAGCTTAGCACTTGCGCGCTCGAGCAACGCACACATAGACATCTCTCACCGACACTGTATAACTGCAATCTCAAACCAATCTCAAAACAGTTCGAGTACGTGACGCAGCGGCGAGAGCTGTCTTTGTGTGTGTGCGATGCTCGAGCGCCCGTAGTACTAAGCTAAACTTCTGTTAGTCTCTCTATTTTGTGATATTGACGTTTTCTATGGAACAGCTGATATTTTATTTGCTCTGATTAAGTTGGTCCCATTGACAAAGTTTCTCAGTTTGACGATCTAAGCTACACCACAAAATTTGTCGACTGTTTTCGATTTCACCCTCTAGAAATGAAGAAAAAAAAACCTCATTTTAATTATCAATTAGAACGTGTAAAGTAACGGTTGACACAAATTTTATATATTGTCTACTGAAATAAAAATAAATTAATAACCCCTGTCTTGTTATTATAAAACGGAGAACGCAAAAGTTATATTCACTGGTGGGATAAACAGACTATTTAACAGTATACAACATATTAAAAAAAATACCCCTCATGCCTGATATGGTAGATAGATAGAGACCATCAAACTGAACAACTTTTACTATGGGACCAACACTGAAATCGCGAAAAAAAATCAGCTGGC
Source organism: Agriphila geniculea (assembly GCA_943789525.1). Lineage (NCBI taxonomy): Eukaryota > Metazoa > Arthropoda > Insecta > Lepidoptera > Crambidae > Agriphila > Agriphila geniculea. The sequence continues at coordinate 1,451,382 of OX038897.1, read as the reverse complement.
TGTTTCATACATTTTGATATTTTCGTTATTATTTTTTGTATGAAACAGTTGATTTTTTTTCGCGATTTCAGAGTTGGTCCCATAGTAAAAGTTGTTCAGTTTGGTGGTCCTTATCTACCATATTCGGCTTTATAAGGCTATTACCAAACACGCTGTATATTAGATATATAAATATCTATACAGTGCTTCCAAATTTAGAAGAATTGTTAAATTCAGTAAGGCGATAGTTAAACTAAATTAATCTGCTACTGTAAAACATGCTTATTATTATAAATCCCTAACCAGAGTCTCACTCCGCTTAAATTTTTAATATTAGCCAACTGCTCGTGGCTGATTCAGTCGAGCCAGAGCACGAGGGGTGTCTTGAGTTGAGACAGAGTTACGCGACAGAAAGAGAAGCGCTTCAGAGGCGCTTATAATAATAGGCAGGCAGCGCTGTGCAATTTGAAATTGTCCGGTACAGCCCCAGATGGACTCTTAAAGCATGTTTAACAGTAGCAGATTAATTTAGTTTAACGATCACTTTATTTAATGATTTCGGATTCCATAAAGTACTGTATAAAATGTAAGAATGGAACAAACATAGAATTGAAACTAGTTGTTATCGATTTAAGCCCAATAGGTAACTAAAGAAAAAAAATATTTTTCCGAATTAAAACGAGAGCACCAAATATGAGAGTTTTTGGCTCCATTTTGTCGGGTTCGGTTTGGTGACTATTTTAATTATTCGCAAATTGATTCGTAGTGGATATTGTGTCTTAAAATTGGTGCAGTTTTGTGGTACAAGTGTCTACGCAACTGAACAATATGTGGGATAATTGAAATAGGCGCGATCTTGGTTGTGTGAAGCTGTCACTGTCACTTAACTGTCCTGATATACTTGGTGCCAAATGCTCCAAGCAGCATTGGAATGCAATGCACCCGCATTCTAATGTAAACTGAAACAATCTACCACTGAACTATTTAACATTTGGCAAAAATTACTTCCAAGAGGAAAGTAGATTGCCAAACTAAAAATAAGAAGAAGAAGAAGAGAGCACCAAATATAATTTTACGTTGTCAATAATACAGGGTGCATTTGTAACCACTCTCCAAATTTTTAGGATGTGTTCAGTCCATGAAATTGAACAACTTTCTCCATGAAACACGTGTCGAAATACTCCAAAAAATGTTGGTCATCCCATACTTAACTGATCACGTGTTCTCTTTGATTTGTATGAAAAGTATTTTTTTTTTTACATATATGACCCTATGTTTCTAAGAGAAAGTTGTTCAGTTTCATGGATTGAACACCTCCCTAAAATTTGGAGAGTGGTTTCAAATGCACCCTGTATAACATACGAATTATGCCGGATATAATAGCCAATGTTATTATGCAAAAATGCATGAAAATTGTATACTATTTGGCTATATAGGTATATTTTTATAATAGCTTTAAGAAGGCTATATTGTAGAAAAGCTACATAACATTAGTTAGGTACCTACAGTAACATTTAAATTGTCATAGAATAATGAAATTTAGTCAGATTGATAAAGTAGAAGATTAATATAAATTACCAATGAAATGAACGTTTATTAAGTAATAATTACCTTCTAAATATAACGTATAAAAGAAAGCAGTTAAGGCTGCTGTACACAAGTAGAGTAAATAGTAGAGTCAACTAACATACTACTCTACCAGTTCCAAGTATTCTACCAGTTTTAGGAAAGTAACTTAAGATACGTAATTTTCATTTTGTTAGATTCATTGGTTAGTTGCGTAATGGGGAATGTCCGAAAAAAATCAAATTGGCTGAATATTTTTTTATAGGTAGGAATAAGCTCCCTGAATTAATAGGAAAAAAATTCAGAATTTTCAGTTGCGTGAAAAATTAAAAAAAAAATTAAAGTCTCTTTGACTTCACAAATATAGGAAAGTAACAGCAGAATGGAGATTATACCTTTGCCATCACCTGCCACAACCACAACATGGTATTAAAAAAAAATTTCAACACAAAACGTCAAAACTTTTGTTTTTAATTCTTGTTGTCATAGTGGCAGGTGGTGGCAAAGGTATAATCTCCATTCTGCTGTTACTTTCCTATATTTGTGAAGTCAAAAAGACTTTAATTTTTTAAAAATTTTTCACGCAACCGAATATTCTGAATTTTTTTTCTATTACTAAGGGAGCTTATTCCTACCTATGAAAAAATATTCAGCCAATTTGTTTTTTTTCGGACATTCCCCATTCTTCGAACGAACGCCATGAACGTCGAGATTTTAAATAAGAGTAGCTTGCAAACGGTGCTAGCTACTTTACTCTTCCATATTTCAGTATTCTACCAATGCTGTCTATGTCGCAGCCAACTGGTTTAATTAGCCGTTCAATTAGCGGCCTAGCTTCTTCATTGAACAGCGCCGCCTAATCAGCAGCCTAAATGACATCTCGGTATTTAAAGTCATTTACAGCTAGGCAAATGACTTGGTTCAAGAACGTTAAACCACTTGCCTAGGCAGGGCATAGTTCCATTTTATGTCACCAGGCGCACTGTAGGCCGAGACTTGGCGGACTCCGACGACGAGCGCCGAGGCTTGGTGTTGCCAGATTGTACCTTTTGGTACGATATACTTACTATTTGACCGTTTGTCGTACCCTAGTTCACATCGTATTATGTATTTCTTACTTTTTAAAGATTGAACCTCAAAATGCAAAAACATAAACAGTGTTGTGTTATGTTGCCCGAAACACCGTAAAAATAATAATAAAAAACCTTGATTTTTGTTTGCTTAGCTTTTTTGCCATTGTTACGTATTTTTTGGAAACGACTACTGGCAACATCTAATGGTAATGGCGTTGGAGTTGGTCGACTGTCTGTATTATTTATTTCCAAACACATGACCCCCAGGTTAATTTTGTTATTTTACATTAGGAATCCTACCTATTAAAAATTTCAATTTTTTTCGTCACTTAAAGCAGGCCATACACGCATTGGTTATGCATGACGGTTTTGACCTTACAGCCATAACCATAGGTAAGGTAACCCCTATTCTATTAACGGCCTCAGCAACTGGCAGCCTGTTAATTAAATGATATATTAGATGAATTGGCTAAATATCATTTAGGCCATTGATTAAACGGCGCTGTTCGATTAAATGACTAGGTCGTTAATTGGGTGGCTGATTCAACCAATTGGCTGCGACATCTACATTACTTTATTTTTTTATTCACAACAGGATAGTGCTTGGTCTTCACCTCACCTGATGTCAAGTGACGATAAGGCCGAAGGTGGAAGCGCACTACACCCGGAATCCTCATCACTGAAGAACTGACTACCTTACCTCTAACTGCCGGAATACAATCAATTTTTAAATTGTTGTTATGGCGTCAGACTCAGGTAAGTTAGGTTTAAGATAGGAACTATACCATGCTACTCTACTGTATACTTACTTTACCCGTGTGCAGCATGCTTAAGTGCGTTCAATTTGACTAAATTTCATTTAAATTGTACAATATTCAAAAGCCTTTCAGGAACAATATATAATATAATATTTTTGTATTTACCATGAGGGAGACAAAAATATTAAAATGTACCATTTTTGTCTTACTCAGGTAAATACTTACTTCCATATAATTATGAGATTCAATGCTAGATAAAGTGTGTGATACGGAAAGGGTACATTATCATCAAAGTACCATCGGCAACTCACGTGCGTTACCACTTTGCAGAAAAAATCGTGTGCGCGCGCATTTCCCCTGCACAAACTAAACCTATGTTGTGACGGCGCGACGTGCGAGCGATTTTAAGCATAGGAGTGCTCAAGCAACGCTGTTACCTATGGTACTTCACTAATGTATGAAACGTTTACAATTTTTATATATAATTTCATATTTATAGAGAAATCTTTGCACTAAAAGTAATCGTTATCGGTGGCAGTCGATGTTTCTTAGTGCAAATATTCAACATATTTAAACTTTTCTGGTATATTACAAGGTATAACAGAATTAATGGCTAAACCAGAATATAGTAGTCAGGGACTATCAAACTGAACAACTTTTACTATGGGACCAACTCTGAAATCGCGAAAAAAACAGCTGTTTCATACATTTTGAAAGGACATGGCCAAAAAAGTACATACATTCCATTTACACACACATAATAAATAATATTGTAAAATTATAATAGAAAAATAAATTAACACGTAGTTTTGAACCTCTCTGAACTTGTCAGTTTTTATTTCAAAATAATAAGTAATGAAAGGTGAATTCAAAGTACCGTTTATCAACTGCCAAACAAGTACATTCCATTTATACGCACATCATAAATAATATTGCAAAATAAAAATAGAAAAATGAATTAACACGTAGTTTTGAACCTCTCTGAACCTGTCAGTTTTTATTTCAAAATAATAAGTAATGCAAGGTGAATTCAAAGTACCGTTTGTCAACTGTCGCCATAATGAACCATAATTATGGACTTTCAATACATGCACACTACTTTGTAGACATTGTGATATAGACGACGCCAATGCTCCTATTAGGAACATTTTACTAAATGAAACTCTCTTTACTGGATTTTTTACATTTATAATTATCTTTTATTAATGTTGCCCTGGGCAGCCTTTTGAATATACTTTGTTATTATTGTCACATTTTTTGAGACTATTACCCAGTTTAATAAATGTTAATCAATATACAGTTGAAATCCTTAATTCAGGTGGCCATTAGATGCCTAATAATTCCAAAACCATATCAGTTTACCGTAATAATTCGCAACTGTTCGCTATTTTAAAGCGCCTTACGTTTTTAATAGCAAAATCATATTTTTAATACTTGTTGCCAGCGATCTTATTATAAGGTTTATTGAAATTGTTTACGTCTAGTGTGTTGTAATGACAAGTTTTTTGAGTTTTTTATTTACAGCCATTGAATGTGCCAATATTCACAAATATAAAACACCAAAAATCATAGGTGTAAACTAAATTTGATAACAATGCCAACGCCCATACATAAACTGGCCATGTCATTTAAATTTTTTGTTTTAGTATGAAACAGCTGTTTTTTTCGCGATTTCAGTTGGTCCCATAGTAAAAGTTGTTCAGTTTGATGGTCCCTATCTACCATATTCTGGTTCAGCGTTGTATACTTAAGTAGCTACAACGTATTGTTATATCTACTTGCTTGATATTATAACAATGTTATATCGAATAGCTAATTCAACAGTAAGTAATTAACAATATTTATCTTCGCTCTGTTGATGTACTTCGTATGAAGATATCTTAATATGAGATGTCTCCGAAGTTAAATGGTTGATTTCCACCTGGTAAGAAAAAAAACAAAGATTTAAGTATAGAAATATTGAAGATCATTCAATGATATGAGAGATATTTTCACAATGCTCTCAACTGTAAAATTTATAATTTTCGCACCTTTAGATGAAAACTTTTTTAGCTTTAGAATAGTTATTTTCACCTTTTAAGCACGAAAAGGGCGCAATAGTTATCAAAATATCTATAGTTCAACGAGTGAGCATAGTTATTTTTTGCTGCGAGTGCCAACTTTAAATCACTAACTAGCGAAGTACTCTAGAATCGAATCAAGCGCTAAGCTAGTAATTCTAATAGACTACTTACAACTGAGTGATTTAAAAGCACGAGACATAAAAAATTTGCTCTCGTGTGAAACATACAACTTTTCACTTATAGCAGCGAGAAAACTCGAGACAAAATCCCTTTTTGCTGCGAGCGTCAGGAAAAGTTAATCGAAACTCTTCTTCTTCTTATTTTTGTTATGGCAATCTACTTTCCTCTTGAAAGTAATTTTTGCCAGTGTCATGTTTTGAATAGTTCAGTATTTCTAGATTTTCTAGTAGATTGTTTCAGTTTACATTAAAATGCGGGTGCATCACATTCCAATGCTGCTTGGAGCATTTGGCAGCAAGTATATCAAGACAGTTTACTCGGTAAGTTTTGCCGAGGTAGCGACCACTACAATAAAAGTCTCAGTTTCACACAACCAAGATCGCGCCTATTTCCATTATCTGACATATTGTTTAGTTGCGTAGACACTTGTACCACAAAACTGCACCAATTTTAAGACACAACATCCACTATGAATCAATTTGCGAATAATTAAAATAGTCACCGAACTGAACTCGACAAAATCCCGCCAAAAACTCCTATTCGAAACTCACGCTCGTACCAAAAACGCTCTTTTTGTGCTGGAGAGGTGAAGTTTCTTCATTTGTAAATCAAAAAGTATTACAGTTGAAAGCATTTAAGTCGCCTACATCGCTTTGGTACAAATTGTTACCAACAATGAATTTGGATTTTGTCATTTAATAGTTAACCTGTATTTTATAACCGAATTGTTAGATTTCATGCAAAAAATAAAATAACTTCCTTACCTTTCCTCAAAATGGCGGCACATCTCACTAACTCAAAATAGCGCGGGAAGCCAACCGAGGGTTGTAAGCGCGAAGCAAATTCTACTAATATGGTAGTTTTAATCGGTACCCATGTCGGTACATTTGTAATATTCCCACTATAATAGGGAATTTGACTGTTGTTAAAATGTAGATATTTAATTATGACATTTAGAAATATAACTTTATTGAATAACAAATGTGAAAAAAGAAATTCAATCTGTATTTTAACAAGCGAATTATGAGCTTCTTAATTGTGACTCTAGCTATCTCTTTCTAAAACTCTTTTTTATAGCGAGAGTATGGCGGTACAAGCATGTGACGTCACTTGCATATAGCGCTCTCCTTGTCTAATTAGAAAGTTTGATGCTCTATATCGCTGAAAATATGCAAGTTGTTTGAAAATAAATACGTATGTTGTGTTGCTAATATTTCAATATAAACATGTTAAGTAAATAAAAAAAATCAGTCAAATACCCTATTGTTATTATTCGACTGCATTTTATTTAACAAATTGTACCCAAATTATCATTAATTTCTTTTGTCTTTGGTCACTATACGCAGTATTGAAACATATGCACGTGGTTGATTCGTTCAAGACGCACGGGCATTACGTATAAGTGAGACGGTGTTATAAGTACGCTGCGTGTAGTTGTCTCACTCTGCAGAAGTACTGCTCTAAGAGAAATTAATTTATAAAGCCAATAAAACATACATATTTGTTTTAATTTTATTACATTTTAAATAAGATTATAATATAAATAAAATGCAATCTTTCAAATCTTTCCCCAAACTTTTACCCGCATGCTTTGGCCTTGTTATACTTATCATTTTATAACATGCATATAATTATATTTCAGGTTTTAACTTAAAAAGGGATAATTACATAATTGACGCACTTTTTCTTAATTGTTTATTCTACATTTCGATCGTCTTATATAGTTAACAACAACAAAATATACAATATTGATTTAATAACAACGACATGTAACGGAACAGTTTTTACACACCAGAGACTAAGATTGGTTCTCTCATGGGTGACCAGAGTAATATTTAGATTATAGTTTAGTAGTTTTGAATATTTTTGTATGAAAAAATGAGCAAAAATATAAGGTACGTTGGGGTAAGGTCGGACAGTTTTTCGATTAATTGAAGATGTTGTAGCAAATGCTTTTTCTTTTCTTACCCCAACGTAGGTATCTAAATTATTTTGTTAGTTTTGTTTTAATATTCGCAATTCCTAAAAGAAAGGAAGGAAAAAATACCTAAAAATATATTTGAACACATTATAATTTTGTCAGCAAAAGCTAAAGGAAGCTTTTCTTTTATGAAAACGATCAATTATTTCTAAATAATGTCTTTATGTGCCATTCATTATTATAGTGATTACCAAACTATGAAACAATTTTCCAATAAAAACGTAGACTAGTTTAATAAGCAAGTCATATTATGGAAAAAAAAAAAATTATTTGAAGATACATTTTGTTGCTTGAATGTTGGATTGTTTCTATTTGAGCATTACCCATTCAATGTCCTAAAAATAGCCTCAAAAATCTCTAAATATTGGATGTATTATGGGCAACAGCGTCGCTTAACCAGTTAGTAACAAAATTCATGTAGGCGCGTATCGCCCCTGCACAAACTAAACGTATGTGACAGCGGGCGCGGCGTGCAAGCGATTTTAATCTTAGGAGTGGTTAAGCAACGCTGTTGCCTATGGTACGATAGTCACCCATAAGAACCTTATATAATTATATGATCTGCATCCACTTTATACCTGGATAAACGAATACAAGTCATGGCAGAAAAAAATTGGTGGGCATGTGATGTCTAAGGATATTCTAGATCAGGGGTACCTTATTTGGGACACGTCCCCTTTCTACCAAAATTAAGTCTGCGCCCCCTCCACCCAATATTACGTTAATAGCAGTTTAGAAAAAATATTTGACCCAAAACAATCAATTATGAACTACACAGGGCCCGAGCCCTCTTTGGAAAGTCTCTGCGCCCCCACTTTAAAAACCCTTGTAAAAAGTTTGACTATCTACTTCACAGAAATAATAAATGTTGGTAGTGGCTGGCGAGGGGTAAAAGTATGGCGAAGCAGTTTAAAAAAAAAATGAGTTCCATATTGGATTTTGGATTGGATGAGAATCGGCTTGTCCACTCTTCACCATTGTACCCTACGAACAAAGATTCTAAGGAAACCTAACTCCTAACAAATATTGCTTAAAAAATGGCACCTTCACATATTCTGTAACACAAGAAGGTCGCAAACTCAACAATGAACTAGTAAAAACATACCTTATTACAATGCACGCATAATCGGTATTAGGTTGTATTCTAACGCATATCACGTTTTCTATTGGCTGGTGTTTGAACGCAGATCAAACATGATTGGCTATTTGGCTCGTGTCGTGTCACTCATTGGGCCGTTCTTGTGCCTTTGTCATTGAAGCGAGGACGGTGTAATGTAGAATGCAGTCAGTACACCTAACCTGCTAAGGGCACTACGGCCGGTGCGGTGGGCGGCGGCATCATAAAATTGTTTTATAAAATTAGTACATAATTATTGTTTAGATATGATGTTTGTTTTATTATGTAGAAAGACGACTTAGTAAAGACCGCTCGAATACGCTGAATGTAAGTCGTCTGTAACTAGTCGCTCTTTGAAAACTAAAGGAGACATAGTGTCAGCAGTGGACGTCTTTCGGCTGTGATGATTTTATTGTTATTTTATTTTATGATAATTATAAAATGGTGATGGTGATGAATGATGATCATATTAATTGGTAAGACACTTGATTTCAAGAAGGACTAAAATTAGGTAAGGTTTTGGAATAAAATAGGTATGCTTAATAAAAGGGAATGTATTATGCAGATTTTTTTTTCATAACATATAAGTACATAATGTAGATAATCATCACATTGGCGCGAGCAACGCCTTAATACGTCTTTTAGAAGTGTGACTGATAAAGAATAACGTATTGATACGTTGCTTTATTTTTTTGTTTTTTTTTTTCTCATAAAAAAACATGCTTTAATTGGCAGTATAAAATTCTTATAGCGACACCTTTTTAACCGACTTCAAAAAAGGAGGAAGTTCTCAGTTCGTTGGAATGTGTTTTTTATAGCAGCGTATTCCACCAAGTCAAAATTTATTCTTGTCAAAAATTTTTTTCAAATGCAGACTATTTTAACATGCTTATTGACCGGTGCGCGAATATCTAAGCTAGCAATATGGGAAACGGTGGTTTGGAAGAGGTGGACCAACTCCGTAGCCAGCGCGATCGCCATATTTGACACCCCTTGAGTTTTATTTGTGAGGTCATGTTAACAGTTGATGTTTAAGGCGAGGCAGTTCACGAAATTTACGCTTTCACTATGTCTTTAGCATAAGGTTGAATATTGCATAGCTTTAATTGACGCTTCGCCAGAAATTTGACGAAATTTAGTACATTTTTATTGATTTCTAAAATACTAGATCATATATTAAAAATGTACTCGGTTATTGTTTTAGATCGATAAAAAAGCTATCCTTTTTGCATAAAAAATAATATCATTGTCGTTGAAAATTACGAAATCTGACGATTGGAAATTTATTTTTATAAGTTTTTGTGGTGTTATTCAGGATTTTTTTACAGAGTTAACATGCCATTTTTCAATATTCTGTTCGGTTATTGTTTTTCTTTGTTTCTTTTTCAGTCTACAGTAATTTTTGTGAAGTAGAATTCTACATCAGTTCTTCACATTGGAAGTTCAAAAATCAATCTTTTCATCAGATCGTGAACTGGCCTCGCCTTAAAAACATTTGTGAGAGTGAAGCCGTAATGCGTTTGCGAATAATAGCCACTTTTGTACTTACTAAGTCGAATACAAGTGTGCTGCAAAGTGTTCGGGACAATCTAGTGCCGGGATGTCAAATAAACGGCCCGCGGGCCGCATCCGGCCCAAGCCATCTCAATACGGCCCGCGACCAGAATCTATCCAGTGAGGATTTTAGACGGCATTCGATGCCACTATGTATTGTTTAAAATTGCGCGCGCTTTATTTATAATAATTTAGTACGTATTTGAGTTTTTAATTTTGAGTCTGGCCCGCTAACACACCCAAAATTTTATAAATGGCCCTTTAGAAAAAATAGTTTGACACCCCTGATCTAGTGCACTGTTGCTGGGCATGTATTGCTATTGGTGGTGGAAATATGGAGTAGCATCTTCGCAGCAGATCTCACATCCAGCAGAACGATCCGCGAATCAAACTCCATATTAAAAAGCTGTTTTCAGAGCTGCATAAAAATCATAGTTTCTAGAAATTGTCATTACTTTGTGTTCTGACGGTCTTGACCTCATGACTTCACTACTTGTCGTGCCGCTACCTTCGGTGTTGCAATGTGACTCTGTCCCCACAAAGTGACTGAACACTTGTTGCATAATAGCTACCATAGTTTGTATGTATACGCTCATAGATATTTCTAAATAACGAAAAATATTTTACTTACCAATGATATGATATGTCCGTATTTCTTTTGATACCTTCTATTGGTCTTTTACACCACTTGACCTCACATGACGTCGTTTTTTTACCACGTTTTAATGTTTTTTTTTGTCGTAACGCTAACGACTGTCACCGAGCGCGCGGCAGACATGACTAAACAGTGCTTCGGTTGTACTTTTTTAGCCCCGCCCACTCGGTTGTAGTTTGCGTGGTGCTATTTTTTGAGCAGAATTACTGTTCCTTAGTATTTTTGTTCGTAGATTGTACCATAGCCAGATTCCATGATAAAGCTTTTATTACAAAAAGCCGTAGATGAAATCAAATTCACCAAACTTTAATAAAGTAAAAAGTGGTTACAGATCTCTAGTATACATATTTTATTAATGTTACACTCACATAAAAGCGGATTATAAGTATTCAAAAGCGAACAACAAATTGCTTTTGTATTTCAGACAACCTTTTAGCGATATTATTTGGGTTATACACGTATTAACAGTAACATTTGATCGACATCAACTAGGCAACACTGAATGTCTATGATATATTTGGCTGTACGAAAAATCGCACCTTTGCCTCCTACGGTAAAAGAAAAGAAACGTCATCTACAAAACTGATAATCCATTACGATTGTATGCTGATAATGTGTACCATAATTTTGTACTATGCAAATCAATTGATATGCTGGGTTATAATTTTCGAATAAGTAATTTGGGATTTTATATTTTTCCCGATGACAAAACGGTATAGTGATGACCGATTCGATTTATATCGATTCTATTATCGATACTAACTAAAATAGGACTTTTACACTAGACGGTAACAGGACGAACATAAAGCCGTTAATCTCAATAAAAAAAGGTAACAACACTTTAAAATAAGAAAAAACACAATGTACATACTTCTACGATCGAATATTATCAACAAAAACATCATGGGCGTAAAGTCTGCTAATGTTATCGTCAAAATCATGTTTCAATGGTGTTTGAATGGTAATGCTTTTTGACACAGTTTTTGTTTCTTAAACCCAAAATCGAGACACGAAAGTTTTCTGTTTTGGGTTTAAGAAACACAATGTGTTTCGGTTTTGTGTTTAAGAAACAAGAACTGTGTCAAAAAGCATTACCATTCAAACCCCATTGAAACATGATTTTGACCATAACATTAGCAGACTTGACCCCCTGATCGATGTTCTAACTAAAGGGTGTTAAATTTTCTCAACAGATGTAATTTTACTACACCCTGCACGTACGTAAGTATCACTAATCTTCTCTAATAATGACGAAGTTAGTAGATTACGAGATGATTCAGTCATATTTCATGAGATGTTTGACGAATGCCAACTAATTAAATGGTGCTTGACTTAATGAACACGTTTCAAAATCTATCGACTCAAGATGCCGGCGAAAAGTGAACTTCTTATACTAACGTAATAGCAAAATGATTTGCAATGAGGCCTTTTCAAAGTGACATTTAAAAATAAAAATAGTAACTATTTGCTTCACTAGATGGCGTTGATGGAAAGAGAAGTGTAAAAATTCGCTTTTGAAAATAAACGGCCTGTACAGTCACGAGCAATAAGATGTACACACTTTAGAACTACACACATCAACTTTGTCTAGGGATAGCAGGTGTTATTTTCATACAAACGAGGTAACTTTGAAGCCTTGGTTTTCTGCCAGGGATGTACTGTGCTGTGATCTGATGACGGCTATCCAGGGAGTGAATGGAGGAGATTCAGATCGCTGTACACACCTAACTGATCTGACCAGCATTCGAAAAACGTAATGGACATGTTTAAAAAAACCGCGAAAATAGCACGAAAATGTATGGAAATCCTGAAACTCAGAACTCTAACCCATTAATCTTTTAAATCTTTTAGAACGCTGATCAGATCAGTTGGGTGTGTATAGCGATCTGAATCTACTCCATTCAGTCCTTGGATGGCCATCATCAGATTACAGCACGGTACATTGCTGGCAGAAAACCAAGACTTCAAAGTTACCTCGTTTGTATGAAAATAACACCTGTATCCCTAGACAAAGTTGATGTGTATATGTCACATTCATTCAATATATCTCAGTGTGATAATGTTATACCTAGGTTATTCAAAACGTAATGTGACAAAGTTCTATGGTGTGTACATCTTATTGCTCGTGACTGTACCAAAGAGGCAAGTAAGCGCTCGCTGGCTGACATCTGCCCAAAGAGATACTTTTTAGGGTTACATCTGCCTGCCTACCTGAGTACTCTTCGAAGCTTAGTAAAAAAATCACATTGACACATAAATTTTTATCAACGCCATCTATCGAGCTCACAGTTATTTGTCATTTTGAAAAGCCCTCATTCGGATTAAGGCAGTATTTGTCTAGGGTTCTGTTAAATCAAAAGTCCAAAATACTAAACCATTAAAAAATAATGCGATTTACAGTTTTGTATATAAAAAAATGTAATTGGCATTTATTTTGAATTTTGGATTGTTTAATTTAATAGAACTCTAGACAAATACAATCTTAATCCGAATAACAGCTCAAGAAGAGTTAATTATGCTCAATTTGCAAATCATTTTAGTATTACGTTTGTATGGGAAATTCACTGTCCGCCGGCCATTTAAAAAACAACACAGTTTTTTGGTAACATCTAAAAGACAAGGAGGTACTAGTTAGTGGGGCCACAAATTTATTTGGCAACTTTTATATTGAGTTGTGTTTTAAACATGACACTTAGTAGAATAATTTATTTAATAATGGCAACAGTATTTACAATCGATTATTAAATCGATTTAACGAACATCGTCCCATCACTTTTGAAAAAACGATATTTATTTATTATTGCTAGTTCACTAAAAGATATTTATACGCAGGATACAAAAGCTCTTGCCATTTCGAAAAATGGAAGCACCCAATTTTGTGTTCTTTTCTTTAAGCCTGATTCACACTTATCAGTGAAGTCACAGTTCCGACACCGTGATAATTATTCTTTCGTACACTCTCTATGAACACGCGTTCACTGACACTGAGAGCACTGTCTCGTCACTGACACGGATAGGTGTGTACGCGTTCATAATGAATGTTTGAAAGAATATAATAATTTTACGTCGTCATTGACGCTCATAGATGCAAAAATTGATCGTTTACGCGTGCAAATCAAGTGATTGTCAATTCTTCCAACACTGGCATTGACGAACAATTGATAATCCCACTTGATCGTTATCGGCGGGCTTAATTATCACGGTGGCGGTACTGTGCCGGAATTGAGACTTCACTGATATTGTGTGAATCTGGTTTTAAGGCCCACCATATACAGAAAGAAACTGATTCAGAATTCCGAAACGGAATATCGATAATGTATGAAAATTTCGAACGCGAAATTACCGCATGTATGTGGTAAGGTCCATAAATTTGCTGTGTCCGAAACGATTCCGTTTCCGAATTCAGAATTACAATTCCGTCTGTATGTGGCAGGCTTATGGCCGAATACTCAAACGCTAATTAACTTTGAGGGGCTCTCAAACGTCGTCCTGTAGCATTATGTCAAAGATATGACAAAGACAGTATGCTGTTTGAGAGCCGCTCAAAGTTAAGTAGCGTTTGAGTATTCGGCCATTAAACGTTTAAACGTCAAAATTGCCATAAACTTTAAAACAATGGTTTCAACATTTTTATACTAAAAAAGCTAGCGCTGAAAATTTATAAAATTCCGAAGCAGCAAAATACTAAAATGCTGGTTTAGTATAATTATCATTTGTAGTCTTTTTCTACTCTGTCTCTTAAGTTCAGCTATAAATCCACCGGAAGCGCAGCGTCCAAAAAAGATAGCATCATTAAAAAAATGCAACAATACCGATAAATGCATTCTGGAAATATTAGTAATGGCATACGCAGGCGTGTTTAGTGTTGAAACAAAATGTACAACAGAGCAAAAAAGCGAAACCAAAAATTAAACTCAGTTACAGTAGCCGGCAAACATCTTGAAATCGGGTGGGGAATGCGCGGAACGCGTATTTTGTGTATGCGTAGCGGTGAGGGGCGCGGGCGGCGGGAGAGGGGCGCGCGCTATTGGTCGCTCGCAAGTGCACATGCGCGAACTTATCCCCACTACGTCGAAAGTCCGTCAAGATGTTTGCCGGAATCTGTACTTTTTTGCTCTGTGGTTTAGTTAGTAGCTCGCAGCAAATAAATAGCAGTTTAGTTACATGTCTCATTTCTAGTCAAATTGCAAATATTATTACGGTGCTGTTAGTGAAATTGTGTTAGTTACAATAATTTTGATGAGCACAAGTAAAAAATCTCAAATGATCATTTCTAATTTGTTAGTACATTCAGCAGCACATTTACCAGAACATTAATTTTCTTTTATAAAAGGTTGAAAAACAAATGGAGTAAGACAGATTTTTATAATATCATGTGCTGCTGACTGTACTTAACATAAAATTATAAAGATAAGAAATTCGTGCTATGTATTCGGATCGAAAAATGTAGATAACCTTATAAATACACAGTTAATTTTTAACTTTATCTAAAAAAGTGATGGGTGTATCTCTTCTCTTTACTTATAAAGTGTGTATAGTTAAAAAGTGACAATGGGTGCATTTCAGCAAGCTAATCGCTGGGTCATCGATCGACACAGTATACATTTTAACCATTGTAGGAAATATAGGTAAGTAGTATGGAGTGACTTGCCACTGATAGGAAGGCCAAAGTGGAAGATCTTCCTCCGGGCTGGTGGTATTAGCCCGGGGACCGCGGTCCAACCGATGATGGTTGGAAGTTGTATATATAGTTTGGCGGCTGAGAAAACTCCGATAGCGTGATGTAGGTTTTTTTATATATTCTCCATACTACAAGGTGCTATTCCTTACTAATCTTTTGTGTTTATTCGACACTAGCGCCTTTTAGTAACATGGTTATGAATCTTGTTGGAACCATGTGTTGGTATGTGCGGCGTAAGGTAGATGCCGCTACAACCATGGAAAGTAATTTGTTTTGATTTTCAATTTTATTACTTTCAATGGTTAAAATGTATTCTATGGCTAGGCTGACTCAGCGATTTGTCTGTTGGAATGAACCCAATATCTCTTAATTAGTCGAGATATCATAATCTATGATTAGGCACTAACTCTTGTTTTAATTTAAAAATGGAACAGAATTTACATGATATTGCTCGTCAAATGTAATCAGACATTGTGAAGTAGGCCCTTAGAATAAAGTAGGCCCTTGATCTATATAAGCATCAATAACTAGGTATATCCCTTCTCTTCTTTTTATCAGAATCATCTTTTTGCTGAAAGTCACGTATTACCTCCATAAAGTTAATATACCGGTATATTAACTTTATGATTACCTCTGAGACTGTACCCATAGACAAACTATTTAGTAGTTTTGTGGGAAACTATATATTCATTTTACTTTTGACTGTACAAACATATTCAGTAAAGTGGTCTGATATTCCCATTTCACTCTTAGATATACTTAGAACTCGAATAAAGCGTTCAGGTTCAAAATGTACACTTCCCAAAATGTACCAGATAGGAATAACTTATTGGAAATATTTTAAAGTACTAGGATCACATAAATATGGAAAAGGTTAACTTCTATTATTTCTTCTTCTTATCGAATGAGGATTAGTGGTCACCTCTGGTGTTAGAGTTTATCAAGCCGCCTGTAAGGCCTCTGACTTGGCTTAATGACTGTTATCAGCTGACAACAGCCGGGACCGACTGTTAAACGTGCCCTCCTAAGAACGGAAGCGCTCAGTTGTATTGCCACTTTAACGGTCACCCATCCGACACCTGGCCGGACCGAGCGTTGCTTAACAAACGTGATCGAGTACCATCAGTCTGTCAAGATCCACCATTAGCGCTTCTATTGTTTAAAAAAAACTTTTTTTTATGTAAAAAAGATAAAAAAAATACCGGTGTACATTTTGGGAAGTGTAATTTTGAACCTGAACGGAATGAAGATAACTCACCACTTCGCTGGTGAGACAGTTGATGGTGTTGGGCGGGAGGGCGCGCGCGGGGGGCGGCGGCGGGCGGGGGGAGCGCCGCCCCTCGCCGGGGGGCGCGCGCGCCGGCGTTATGGGGTACCCTGGGTGTTCACAAGCAAATACATATAAAACTCTAAGTTAACAGACTGATTGATTGATTGATTGTTGGGATATGCGTAAAGGGGTGAATCTACGGGCGTTTTGAACGTCGTCATTGTTCTCGACATATAAAAGGGAATATGGATAATTTTTTTTTTATCAAAATCAAAAGTATAATAATTTATTTTTTTCTGTTCCATCATATTTTTACAAGTGTCCGCCCGATCAAGCCCAAATTTATCAAAATCGGTGACATAAGCATATTCCCATTGTCATGGATATGTAGTGAAAATAATATAAATGCTGCTAAAAGTGAAGCTGGCTGAAAATAGAGACACCATTTTTGGACGGTAGATACCTTTCAAGGTGTAGGTGAGCACTAAGAAAGGGTTTTGGAAAATTCCCGTTATACAGGGTGCTACAAGATGTTCCGACTTAAGCAAATCTGTAATTTATGTACAATTGAGTTCATGAATATGTTGGCATTTTTGACAGGATGTTGACTATTACAAAGTTATAAAGGTTGATGAACTCTCAAAGGTGCGTACATATATTATCTTAGGGATCATCCTAACATAGCGCGACTAGGCGATCATCGCGCGAGTAAGCGACGCTATCGTCGCGTGTTCGCGCGATGACAAGAAATGTGTGTCCTAATACAACGCGAACCATGCGTACCTACCGATGACGCGACGCGATTATCGCGCGAATGTAATTTTTTTATGTAATTTCATTAAGGCATACACCACAGGTGATAATCATAAAAAAACATAACAACAGATATTAAGTATTGAACGAGACTAACACCCAATGACGTGTAAACACAGCATCATAATCGAATGCGTAATAGTACATTATGAGACAAGTTAGCTTAGGTTGGTCATTGCACACAAGGCTGTGGGTTGCAGCCCGAGCCGCAGGCGAGGGCTTAACTCAGCCGAGTGTGCAATGAGTAAAAGCTCACGAGTTTCATACGACGTTTTTCAACACATTTGCGAGGAAAATACAAAGTAATTTACCACACAGCAACAAATACAACAAAAACAAAATATGACAATTATGGGAAAAGGCGCGTAAGTTTTTTTTTTGTTTTTTTCACACGCCCAATGCAAGAATATTTTGCGAACAAAAGGATGAGTGAGCATACAGCCTACTTCAAAACTATAATTTTAAGTGATAAAATGCAAATATTTTAATATTTTATAACAAAATATTATGAATTATGAATAATTTTATATTAATAAATATTTGTTTGACTTAATTAAAGGCTTACACATTTATTTATTTCAAAAATTAATATGAACTTTCAGCGGCATATAACCCCTTTGTTGTTACTAAAAAAAAAATGTATAACCCAGTTAAATTGGGAATGCTCTGTTTACTCGCATAGAACTTGCAGTAAGGTACTAATTTAACTTTGTAGGGATAATTCTATAACAACCTAGTGTTTTATATATTATTGCACGCGTTTGTTATAGCTCGGTTTATGGCCCTAAAACCGATGTGTTAGGGCTCACTTTACGAGCAAGTGTGTTGAAAACAATTTTTAACGTTAGTGCAAATTTCATTACATGTACATCCATGATAGCAATACTTATTCGTTAGTGATTAGGAATACAATAACTTAAGTTATAATACGATAAAATAAATTTATACATTCACTGATAATAATTAAATTTACAACATTGAAATTAGATAATATAATCATTGATTTAGACATGATAAATTGATAAATAATAGGATTTATAGGATTATTGATTTCAATTAGGACACCTATTCGACATCAGTATGTTAAGTTGATCGAGGATTCGTACGATCTTTCAAACATTTAGTCGCGCGACCGCATCGTGCGTATGCCAGTTCGCACTAGTATTTTTGATCGCGGATTCGTACGACTACAATGAGGTCAGCGACAGTTTTGAATCCTAAAGTTTATTACACTAAAAAATCTTAAAGTAAAAACATATTTAGAGCTATGAACCCTAGTGAAGGATTTTTAGAAATCCGTTTAGAAATGGTTGAGTCAAAGTAAAAAATAGCTTTATTCAAATAAACCTAATTATTAAGTCCTTTGAATCGACCATATTTTCCTACCACTCCACTTTGAGTTATAAAGGTTTTAAGGAAATGCCAAGCTCAATGTATATGTGCTTTATTGCGTACGACGTAAGGTTCGCGTACGTGGCGGATGACGTCATTAGGACCCTCAAAATAACAGCGTATAACTTCTGAGGTTTAAGAGATATCGTGAAAATTTCTTTACAGTTAATCATGTGGTGACATAAGCTTTCTGATAAGTCACTAAAGGGGCATTCCACGGTAACTGTCACCCGACTAGTAAAAATTAAAACTCAATTATCAAACTAAATTTCATGCCTACAACATAGTTATTTATCTGAACTTTGTAAAACAATTTTTTTTTTCACCAAAATATTCATCAATATTGTATTTTTCAATCAGGAGCAACACTAGTCAAGTCGCAATGCTCTGTGGTCGATTTTTTCTTCAATTTGCAACACTGTTTTCGTCCATTTTGTTTGCTTTTTCGATCACTGTATATTACTGCGCAATTAAACATTTTCTCATGTGTTATTTACGCGAATCACTTTTTAAAACGGTAAGCCAGTTTCTATTTTATTTCCCTTTGAACAGCTATAAGTTTTGTGTCCCGACCGTCACTGAAAAACAGTAATTAGTTTGTCCTAAGCTCAAACTATAAAGGTAAGCTTTTAAAAAACCTTTGGAAAGTAAGAAGATGCGTTACAATTTTCTGTCCATTTATTTATTTAATGACTAGGACTACATTTGAATATTTTGTGTTGTCACAAAGTGGTGTCCCGACCGTCACAGATTAGCAGTACACGTTTTGACACAAAACTGATAATGGCTAATGATGTCGTGTATAGAGGCATATAAAGGTGAAATGGTGAAATATTATGTGATTTTTTTACGCTGTCCCGACCGTCACCATGCTTTACTCATATTTAAATAATAAAATAAACTAGTTAGTAGTTTCTAGTATATGATTTAGTATTGTATAAACTATAAATTGATTAATATAGAGTTTATTGCATGAAACTCTTGATTAGGTGTACTACACATACACTTTTTTTTAGAAATGGATCCACCTGAGCAAAAACGACGGTCTAGGGCAAAACAAATAGAAAATCCAGATAAAGATATGAAAATCTTACAAAAAGAAAAATAGCAAAGTCGTAGGAGGAGATTGAGAGCAAAAAAATATCTTATTTACTATGAATTTAAAGAAAATATTGATGTTCTTGAAAATAATTAAATTTTGAATTAAGTAGTAAGTTAGCAGCTAAGTAATTGTCCTTATTAATAGTAATCGATATAATTGTCCTTGGAAAACTAAAAATTTTGTTTAACAATAATAAAAACTTAGTCAAATTCGAATTTGTTTGTGTTACAATGTTACTCGTCCCGACCGTCACAAATCCTTGTCCCGACCGTCACAGTCTTCAAATATTTATGGGGAAAAATTGGCTAACCTTATCAACTTTAACTATTGTTTAGATTAAAGAATATCTATCTAGGATAATATAAAAAAAAAAAATTATTGAAGGTTGTAACTGATCTGAATTTTTAAAAAGAATGCACACACTTAGAGCAGGTAGGTAATTTGAAGTCCCGACCGTCACACTGATTCGAATTGCGATATCACATAGTTAAACATACTTTTTTAAAGTTCTATCTTCCTTCCCTTATTATTGCTTGTATTTATTAACAACTTTACTTAAAATTCAATGAAGTTTTGACATATTATTGAAAATATACCCAATAACGTCTCTGAAAATGAGTTTCAATGTCCCGACCGTCACCGTGGAATGCCCCTAAACAAAAATCGTCGCTGATCCTCATTCGCGCGAACTTCCGACGATTGTGTAGTCGTGTTCTATTCGGTCGATCCCTTCTTATACTTTACCTTGTTCGCTACTGCTGGATTCCGTGAAACTTGGTGTCCCCTCTGTCCATGTAGGTGTGGACCCTTCTACCGACGCGGGGGGAGTCCAACATACGCTAAAATTATATAAAAAAAGTTTCGATACAATGGGCCTATTCCAGCAGACCAATTGCTGAGTCATCGATCACCACAGTATACATTTTAACAATGGAAAGTAATTTGTTTTAAGTTCAATTTTATTACTTTCTATAGTTAAAATATACTCTATGGCAATCGATGACTCAGCGATTAGCCTGTTGAAATGCACCTAACCCAATGTAAAAATAAAAAAATATTGCCATTTTACTATCATAATTTTGGCGCAGATAGCCACTGACAGCGGTAGTGAGCGTCCACGGAACTAATAACCTAACCTTAACAACGGAAATTAAATCTGTAAGGCCGCCTACGCAACGACAGGTGCCTAGCTTTTCACCTAGATACATCTGGTTATGTACTTGCTAATACACGGTGACCGCACTGGAAGGTGGGTCGCTAGGATAGGAGCCTTGGTCTCATGGTCTTTGGTTGTAAGCCTCGCGCCTACGACACATGCTAGGCATAGGCAGTCGCCTGCATGTGTCGAGGCGCCTAGCGCGCAGAGCAGCCGGTTGCGAACGTTTGTAAACGTTCGTTTTACTTCGATACATAGGTTCTAGGCGCTAATCTAGGCACTTGTCGGTGCGTAGTCAGCCTAAGGAAATCCACAATATGTAGAAAGCAACATAAAATACACTTTTATTGCAATTCATCTGTAAGTTACTAAAACAGTCCATTAAACGACCGCCATTTGCATTTTATTTAAATGTTGGTTCCATCGACACGAAAAGCAACAGCCAAGAACCTTAAGGTTCTTGGCAACAGCTGATATTAGACATAATCCAGTCCATCTTGTAATAATAGAGGATTGTAACAAATAGGATTAAAAGTAATAGATACCTGGCTTCGTTACTTCGAGCGCTGCTTAGCGCTGCAGGCGTCAACGCTAAAGACGACGCAGAAGAAGTAGTCATAACGCTCGCAGCACTTGAAGCGCCACGACGTCTCCCCGACGCGCTGGAAGACGTCGTGGACGAAGAGTTGGTGCGACTCGTGCGCGGAGGTGGCGCCTCTTCGAACGGTGGCGGCGGGGTGGAACAACACGACATCGGCGCACCGGCTGGGAGAAAGCTAGCGTTACTTACTAGCGTAGAATGTGCGACAGAGGGGGTTCGAAAATGGAACGGAGATTTTAGTTCGCGGCATATAACTTGACAATGAAGCTTGCGCACTAAACATTTTAGTATGTAAAATCTCTGCTGCGCAGGGGTCAAGTCTGCTAATGTTTTCGTCAAAATCGTAGTTCAATGGTGTTCTAATGGTAATGCTTTTTGACACAGTTCTTGTTTCTTAAACCCAAAATCAAGACACAATATGTTTCCGTTTTGGGTTTAAGAAACACAATGTCTTTCAGTTTTGGGTTTAAGAAACAAGAACTGTGTCAAAAAGCATTACCATTCAAACACCATTGAACTACGATTTTGACAAAAACATAAGCAGACTTGACCCCCAGGTATGTTGTAACGAAAATTCAAGTCAATTTATTTGCCAGTGATGGTAACTACCTTTTTTAAATAAAATAATCTTAGTAACAAAAAAAATCTTCGTTGTTACATGAAAACAGTGCAAAGGGTAACGTTAAATAGGTACTCAAATAAAACAAACTACTTAAGTATAGTAACTACAGACGATAAGTGTTTAGATGAAGGAACTACTTAATGTGCACCAAAAAACGATAAGAATACAAAAACAAAATGTTCATGAGATGCATTTAGTCTAAAACGAACGAAACACATTAAAAACAACAACATAAAGATATTATATTTTGGCAGTTCATTAGGCAATACAGTACAGGACAAAAGAACTAATGTCAACAACTACAGACTTTTAGATACTATCTAAAACGACTGGATACTACGAAAAATAGGAACATTGAAGCTCCAGATATTTTTTCAATCATTTGTTAATTTCAAAGCTCTATCACATCATCATATCTCTTCAAAACGCTTTTAGCGACGAAATTGACTCCAATATTATTATAACGTTCATTTTTACTTATTTTTATAAAACTTCTTCAACTTCTTTCCTCATTTTGAATATCTTTCGTCTTTCAGATCTCTTCTTGAAGCTACCTCTCTTCTTCTGTCTCGGTACTTTTTGCGGAACTTTTGAATCGGAAACAGTGGCTTCGGAAAATTTCATAATTTTATCATGAACGTTACCACTTATAGATTTGAAAACAATCGGATTAATCGATGTAACACTTAGCGAGTAATTCGATTTTCTATCGATAGAGCTTGAGCTACCGTATTCTATTGGTTCGAATATCTTTCTAGCTTCATTCACTAAAACCTTTTTCCCTAAATCAGGAGTTTTATGAGATCTTTTGCTATCTTGGGAGGATGAGAAGGAACTTCTTCTGGAACTGTTTTCTGAGTCTGACTGTACTTTCAAAATATGCTTTTGAAACATGTCTATTTTCGTTTTAGCTTTCCTGTGGCAGATAACTTCGTCTTTAGTCATGCCTCTAGAGTGCTGTTCATTGTAGGTCCTTATTTCAACTTTAGGTTTAGGCTTTTTCACTTCCTGTACACGATTTTTATCTTTTTTAGATTGATTGAAATTCAATTTCTTAGTTAATCCCGCCATTATACCAGGTTTAGCATCGATTTTAGCAGTTTTCTTTTCAAATTCTCTCTCCGATTCACTTTGACTTGTATTTGTATCAGACCGAGGTGTCTTTTTTAGAGTTTTTGTTGCTGAAATTAAATCTGATGATTTGACATTATGAACACTGAATCTTTCGCCTGGCACATCTAAAGACATCGGTGATTTTCGCGACAATTTATCACCTATATGAGAGACAACACCTTTTATAAACTGAGTTGGACTTTTCGACCGTCTGCCTTTTATTTCGATAGCTTCTTCGTCTCCGCCTTCAACAACTTTATTTCGTATACCATAAACATCATCTTTGATTTCATAAATAACAATTCTTTCTTCACTACTAGACTCTGTGAAAGATGTGTCATGATAATCTCCAGTATCTAAGTGTTCTCTTACAGCATTATTGATATTAAACTTAGCCATCATAGTTGTTTGGGCTATCAAATCTTTGCCAGGATAAGATCTCTCAGTGATGCTGTCTCCGTCTTCTACGAAGTCTAAGAAAGAGTTAGATGCAACAAGCTTCGTCATTTTAACTGAGTGCTCAGATACGGACGGTGGGATGCGGCATGCAACAGGCTCTTTGAACTTAAAATCATGCCCATAGAAGCAGAAATCGTCATCACTGCTCGTGATTGGTGTTTGTGGAGGGATATCGTTAACGGATATGTTCAAATTCGGGTAGTCACCTTTAGTTTCCAGACTGGAGGTTTGAGAGTGGCCACCCCCCCTTTTCGCTTTGGGGGAACCTCTAGGTGGAACGGGGGGAGGCACCCTCTGCTTTTGCGAGCCCTTTAACACAGCTGGGAACGCGTTGTCCGACTCTGTAGCGGTTTTGGATGACGTTGTGGTTATTTTCGCGGCTGACGACATCGGTGACGTCACAGAAGTAGGAGTTATGTGAGCTGTGACGTCAGACAGAGATACTACAAGGGCACAGAAACACTCGACAATTTGTATAAGGTTTTTAATCAAATACACAATAAATGTAAACAAACAAAATTTGGCACGTTTTAGAAACATCAACAAGTGTTTTTTTTAGTAAAAAAAGTTAACATATCAAAAATTTTTAGTTTGTGTTATAAAATGGAAGCGTAGTTAGATCGATAGTTGTTATTTTATATGTCCAAAATAGCATGTTTGTATTTATATTTTTTATAAGAAGCTGACCGCCATTGCGTCGTAATGATTGGTGCACGTTAAGAGAGTGATTTTTTTTATTGCGAAAAAGCATGCATTTTTGGGAGTGTTTAGTGTGAGGTATACCAGATAGGAAGGATCCAAGGTCGATAGCAGCATGGAAAAAAGTAAACATATGACAATAAGTTTACCGTTTCGTCTCAGGGGATTTGCGACGCATCGCATAAACCATAAGGAAGCGAAGCGAACACAATGAACTTAGTCTCACTAAGCTTATCTCGCTCTTGAACTAAAACTCAATGAGCATTAAGGTGCAGGCACATTTGTCTGACGCCACGTGTTAACTCGCCGTATTTATATTGGACGTGTTATAAGATAAGTGTGATCCTAGTGCATACATATACTATGAAAACCGACGTCATCTGACGGCGTGTTAACGCGTGGCGTCAAACAAATGTGCCCGCACCTTTAGTCCCTCTAAGCCTATCTCGCTCTTGAACTAAACTCAATGAGCCTTAGTCTCACTAAGCCTATCTTGCTCTTGAACTAAACTAATGAACCTTAGTCTCACTAAGCCTATCTCGCTCTTGAACTAAACTCAATGAGCTTTAGTCTCAATAAGCCTATCTTGCTCTTGGACTATAAATCAATGAGCTTTAGTCTTACTAAGCCTATCTTGCTCTTGAACTAAACTCAATGAGCCTCAGTCTCACCAAGCCTATTTCGCTTTTGAACTAAATCTTAATGAGCTATAGTCTTACTAAGCCTATGTTGCTCTTGAACTAAACTCAATGAACCTTAGTCTCACTAAGCCTATCTCGCTTTTGAACTAAAACTCAATGAGCCTTAGTCTTACTAAGCCTATCTCGCTCTTGAACTAAAACTTAATGAGCCTTAGTCTCACTAAGCCTATCTTGCTATTAAACTAAAACAGAATAGACCTAAGTCACAATAGGCTGGGTTTGAGTAGGTAGGTAATCGATTAGCGACATTGAATAAATAAATATGATTAGAGCTAAACTAAACGGAACTAAATTATTTTAACTAGCAACACATGGTTTTTGCATACAAGAGTAAGTGTTGCCATACAATAACACTAATGACATTAGAAAGTGGCGCCCCTATTGAACTACTTTTTTGCCAAGTTCTACACAATTATTTTTGTCAATTGCTATTAAAACCCTTTTTTAACAATTTGTTAATTATTACTATATATTACTGGTATATTCTGGCTATTAACCAATGTCAATGAAATCTCCTAAACGCTTTACGTCAACGTTTCGAGCCTTTTATTTCATTGTTTCCAATTTTTACCGACTTCAAAAGGAGGGAGGTACTCAATTCGACGCGTTTTTTTTAATTTCAATAGTATGAATAGCAGGTATTGTTACAATAGAATACCTCTGGAGGACAAAGCAATAAAAAGCAGGCATGACCTATGTAACATTGTATCAAAAAAGGTTACATTTTTACCTTAAAACATTTTATTAGAAACAACATATAATTTTCAGATAATAATTTAAAATACAATAGTAACATAAAGGTGCTTGCTTGCTTTTTTGGACCATTTAAAGCTCCATTTTTATAACCTACATCCAGTTCTGTATACAGTAAGAGGTAAACATCTTGAAATCGGGTGGGGATTGCACAGAACACGTATTTTGTGTATGCGTAGCTGTGAGGGGCGCGCGCTATTGGTCGCTCGCAAGTGCACGCGCGAATTTATCCCCACTCCGTCGCAAGTATCAAGATGTTTGCCTCGTACTGTACCGACTAAATCCCCAAATTATATTTTTTTTACCCAACATTCCTGTTTTTTCTACCATATTAAAGCACAATTTTTTTACCAACACCCAATGTCGTCTCTCACCTGCTTTTACACCCCCTCCACTCGAACTGGCTGCTCCTGATCCATTAGTAGCGTGAAATGTTAGTAGGTACCACTTAGTTGCCATAACAAAAAAATACTACTAAATTAGTAGAAAAATTATTAAGTATCTCTAGGTCTATATTAGAATCCATAAATGCCTATAATGAAAACGCCTAAACATTAAATACATAATCATTAAAATCAATAATTTTAAAATGTATACTATGTGTTACAAAATAACCCCTAATGCCGAATATGGTAGATAGGGACCATCAAACTTTTACTATGGGACCGACTCTGAAATAGCGAAATAAAAATCAGCTGTTTCATACAAAAATTAATAACGAAAATATCAAAATGTATGAGACAGCTGTTTTTTTTTTTCGCGATTTCAGAGTTGGTCCCATAGTAAAAGTTATTCAGTTTAATGGTCCCTATCTACCATATTTAGCAATAGAGGTTATTTTGTAACATTTTGTATATTTAAAAAGAACATCTTTATTATGGATAATGTCAATATACATAACGATTAAGGAACATAAAATTCATACATATAATTTAGTTAGTCATAAAAGTTAAAACAAAATAATTAATGGTTGGCAATGTAATATTTTTTATAACATATTTGCTCGTAAAGGGTCTCTTATTACACCAATTTCAATATCGTATTGTATCTCATTACGAACTTGTGCGGTAATGTAAAGTAAAACGCACGGTTTCCTTGATAAGCCGTGCGTTTTACTTTACATTACCGCACGGTTTATCAAGATACTTCATCTAAAACGAACGGTACTTTTTTAAATCTTAGCAAAGAGTTTTTATGTCAGAATAGAGGTCAACATTTTATGGATAAAATTGACTTTGGGAGATAAAATATAATAAATAAACATTTAATTATTCAATTTAATTAATGTTGACAATAAATTACAACCATTTATCTGTAACAAAAACACAAAAATATTAATTTACTTTATTAGTAATACTGGCTGTTTTTATGCCTTTGCCTTAAAAAAAACGCTGATGCGCGCGCATTGCTAATTTAATTTTTTTTTTGCTGTATTGTTTTTATTTGAAAATGTCGTCAAGTACGGATGAATTTATTAATTCAACACCGCCAGAAGTCTCAGAGGCAGCGAAAAAGGCTACTCTAAGCCTCTTGCCCGAAAAATTGACCGATAAGATACTTACAAGCGTATCAAAATTTAATCATATGGAAAACAAGCAAAGGTGCAAAGTCCGAGTTTTATTTATTTCCTCGCAAATATGTTATAAAACGTCGTATGACATACGTGCGCTTGATAATTACAGCCTCTGCTTTCTTGTAGCCCTCGCCTACGGCTCCGGCTAGCAATATCTCCTCGGCTGTAATTTTCAACGTACCGCACTTATATCATAATGTACTATTATGTATGTCACTGTAACTGTAGTACGAAAAATTCGAAGTGTTCCATCCAAAATCATCCAATGTATGTCTATTTATCATTACTTGTCTCTGAAGCGCTCATGGCGGAATTTGACAGACTGATAGTACTCGATCACGTTTGTTAAGCAACGCTCGGTCCGGCCAGGTGTCGGATGGGTGACCGTTAAGTGGCATTACAACTGAGCGGTACGTGCTTTGGAGGGCACGTTAAACCGTTGGTCCCGGCTGTTGTCATCTGATAACAGTCGTTAAGCCAAGTTAGAGGCCTTACAGGCGGCTTGATAAACTCTAACACCAGAGGTGGCCATTAATCCTCATTCGATAAGAAAGAATTACTTGTCTTATTAATAAACAGCTTTTGACAAGTCATACGTTTCTTGAATTTAAATCGTTATTTTAAAATGTGTTGTCTTATTAAATCAAATTGTCACATTAGTGATTATTAAACTAGAATTCTAAATTAGAATTATAAATTACTTATTTTAATAAGTACTTAATTTCTTCCATTTGTTGTATTTTTTTAATGATTATTCAATAAAGATTTGGGTGTAGATTGTTTACCAAATAAGACAAGTAAGGATACACAGACTATAGTTTATCCCTTACCGTATAATGCGGTTTACTATAGTCTGTTTAAGGAAACGAGTTAGTAGAGCGCTATGTCACTCACACAATTTTTTTACTGTCATTGGTCAGTGATAAACGCTAAGGCGGTGTACACAGTACGAGTATTTTTTAGTCTACTCATACTGTGCAGACGTGCTTACTTGTGACTGTATGCTCAATTCGTGACCTGGCTTGTGTATTGAAGTCCAAGATGGCGCGGGTGTGCTAATGACCTGTTTATTGTTGTTTTGTCATAAATAATGCTCATTTATGACAAAACAACAATAAGAAAATACTACTTTCCAAATTTTTGTACAATAAACTAGCCCAGGTATACTAGTTATTCTCTGTAGTATGCCCATTGCCCACTGTTATTCTCTGTAATATATGGCTCTCAATAACTTACTAAATAAATGGCTCTCAAAAAGGACAGATGAAGCCGCGGGTATAAGCTAAGCGAACTGTTAAGAAGTGCAGTGTGAGCGCGCATTTACTTCTCTAAGGTATAGTTAACGCCCACTGACCCTAAAAAAGTTTTTTTGTCTTTGTCATTTGTATGAAAAGGTGTGATAGAGAAGGAGCTATACTTCCGTAAACAGACTATAGTAGGTACTGATGTTATCTTGTAGGTCTTGATGTAAAAATGACCCAGATTTTTTTTTATTTCATGAAGATAGGTACCTACAACCTGCGTAGATAAATAATCGGATTAAGAATGGAGTTGTTCATATTCACATCCCGCTCGCACAGTTAACACCACACCTATCGCTCTCTCAGTCACTCTTGTTGTGGGAAGCGCGGTCAGCCGCCATTTCTAATTCTTTATAAGCGTTGTTTTATAGAGTTGTCTACAATAAAATTATTAAAAAATACAACGATTCATTTAAATTTCATTTAATCCAACTCGATATACACATTTGCTGAAATACAACTCCATCAATAAATACATTCTTTACAATACGTATTACAACAATTATATTATAAACACTCCAGACATTCCACATTATATATACAATTTATGTTGGAATCTTGTTTTAGGGTTGGACCACAACTGTCAGCACGGTATAGCCTTTTTCCGTCGCCCTATCTTTTTCTATCGCTCAGAACCGCCACTTGCTAGAGCGAGGTAGATAGCGGGAATGCGACACGCGGCGGAATCCTCGAGACGATTGCATTCCCGCTACCTTCTCGCTCTACCAAATGACGATTTTGAGCGATAGAAAAAGATAGAGCGAGGAAAAAGGCAATTCGGTGCTGATAATGGTACAACGCTTACCGATTTAGATAAATTCTAAACCCAATATTATTTACGGGGAAGCCCAATTCTACCACTATAATCAGAGACATGTGAAAATGTCACTTTGACATTAACTGTCAAAAGTTTGAATAAAAATTATGTTGGGCCTAAAAAGCCTTATAATAATTAAGAGCGCGTAGCGATTTTGCCGCTGACTGCCGCTCTTTCGCTGGCACATTTCATGTTTTCTCAAGATTTTTTAAATCTAAGTGCGTAATTGAAAAATGTGTCTCGGCCACTTTTCGCAATATAAGATTACGGACATTTCAACATATATTTCAGTTTCGAGTTGCCGAAGTACAAATAGTTATCGTGATTTTGCCTGTTCAAATAACTCTTATAAACGACAACTTTTTGTACTTTAGCAACAAAAAAACTGAAATATATTTTAAAATGTCCGTAATCTTATATTGCGAAAAGTGGCCGAGACACATTTTTCAATTACGCACTCGGATTGAAGAAATCTTGTGAAAACATGAAATGTGCGAGCGAAATAGCTGCAGTCAGCGGCAAAATCACTACAGGCTCTTAACGGAAAAACTAAAACTGGTTCAATTTTCACAATTATCATTACATAGTTAAATTAAATGGTTTGTGACAAACGGAATACGTTTTATAAAAAAATTCAATTGTAGGGAATGTCATAGGTAGATAAATATCGATTATAATTAATGTGCTAAATGTATCAAATCAGTCAATTCACATATTCGTAAGGTCACTTTTAATATACACCATTTTACTATACTACTAAAGATCCATTATTAAAAAGGGCGCAAGTTAACATTTTTATCTACACCCATGCTTTAAATCCTCTATAAAAGGTTCCGATACAGTTAGCTTATAGTCAACATTAAAACACGTGTCATAGTAACCACAATATCCGAACAAAAGACGGTCGCAATCCCCACCCCCGAAGGAGTTACTTATGAAATTCAGTACAACATTAAAACACTCATTTGGATGATCTTATGACGGGCGACCAGCCCTCGCTCAGACATTACGGCTACTATGACACTGGTTGTTTCAATGTTGCCAATAAGTCACCGTTTCAGAACCTTTTATAGAGGTTTCATATCATTGGTGTAGATAAAGTCTTGTATGGAACTGTACATAATTAGGTATTAAAATACTCGTGTGATAAACCCGCATTCGTGTTTTAATACCCTTCATTATACCACAGTTGCTTAAATGACTATTAATGTACAGACGACGGCATATCGGACGTAACATGTCTTGAGACCGTCTTTATGCTGTTCGCAATTAAAGCTACTTTCGCAGTTCAACTGTTACATCTGACGTGCCGTCGTGTGTACATAGATCAATAAATATAACCATGTATTTGTTTCACATTCAAAGATTACAGTAAACTAACTGCAGGCAACTATTTAGAACCTCCGAAGAGAATCCATCGCACATTTAATTAGAGATTTTTCATACAAACACAGCGTAATACAATACTGAGAGAGAAATTATTACTTACGACCGTTTTCATTTACTTATATTTATATTATTACGTCGTTTATAAACTTACTAGCTTCTCGCAAATTCTAATATTTGTGAGAATTTCTCTGCGTGAAATTATCATATTTGTGAGAATTCAAATTAATAATGAGAACAGTCGTAGGCGATATTTTAACAATTTCAAGACCCATTTCATAATTTGGCATTATTTCTGACATTACTAATTGACGATTGGCGTAAGTGAGTAAATTTATATATTTTTTTCCAAAGTTATATTCAAGGCTTTTGCTTTTAAATTTGTCATAGCCAAGTGAAGCAACTAAGTAAGATATTAAATGTTGTTTTATTATTTGAACTGCATAATTTCTATAATAATAATGATTTTGAGTTTTAAAAAGCAGAGTATTTTTTGGAATTATTTTATAACTTTTAGTAGTTTATTTAACATCATTACTAAAATCAAGTATGTATAAGATAAGTTAACTTTTATTGATTGATTAAAAATCTTACAACTTCATAACTAAAATAAATTAAAAAAATCGTCAATTTGTCAAAAACGCTCAATTATTTACACAGTAGTAATAAGAAATTCCGATAATAACTAGATGTTATACATCGTTTTCTTATTTGGATCTATTCGACAAATGATTTCGTGTCCATTTCGGCAGATATTCTGTCGTACATATACGACCCTGGTAAAAAAAACACAAAAAAAATTGGTCGGATTAATCCGACTCTGGCGGTTAAACGGTTAATAAATATCCATAGACGCTTGGTGTCCAAGCAAAATGATAATGTCCTGCATTTCTAATGTTTTTCTTCAATCAGCGGGAGGTATTACTATAATTGTGCTCCCACTGCTTTTAGTTTGATATATTTCAGATTTATCTATAGACTTAACGTAAACAATTTCTTTAATCACTCTTTCTGAATCAGAATCTCTTATAAACTCGTCTCCATTCAACTGAACGACTGACACGTGTTGGTTAGTTTGTATTTCCTGATTTCTTTTCATAACTAAAGGAGATTCTTGTTTAATATAAACTGTTTGGGTAGATCTGACTTTTCTAAACCTCATATCTTTGGGTAACGTTGAGGATTCCCTTGGTTCCAGAGTTGCTGGCGACACACTCCTAGTTCTATAGCTCGAATTCAAACTTTTAGGCAAAGTATTAGATTCAGGTTTCGCTAAATCGATAGATTGTGTGTTAGGCGCACTAACAGTTTTAACAAGACCTATATCAATGAAGAATTTCTTGAATTTCTCTACAAAAGTGGGTGATTTCGCTCGGTTAAAACTACTCGATAACCTTTCGTTTGATTGCTCTTTAGAACTCACTTCATCAATTTTCTCCGGTATATTCGACATGCTTTTATGTTTCTCTAAAACGTGCGGTCTTTTCCTAAAATTCTTATTTTCTTCATCCTCATCATCTATAAAAGGTATATCTTGTAAATTGTTTTCGTTCCTAGTATCAACTGCTGCGTCTTTAACGTACTTAACTGCAGGTGACTGCTGTTCTATAAATATCTGTGGTACACTCGTACTTGTGTTGTCTGTTTGTATGCCACTATCGGCTAAACTTCCGTTAATATGTGAACTACCAGCGCCTGTACTTAAAACTTTCGTTAGTTGATCAGATAATGATTCCATACGGTCTTGGACTGATGTTCTATAAACAGTTTGGGCGTATGAAGTACTAGGTTCTCTTCCGGGTAGATTTGAGGTGTCGTGATCTATACGTCTTTGTAAAGTATTTATTTTCTCTCTGTCTAAAATTTTTAGACGGTCAGAGAGAACTGAGGGGTATTCGGTAGCAGTTTGATGTTTTTGATTCCACGTTGAAATGGTTGTATCAGTAAAATCACTCATACTAGATCTTAAAGAAGACCTAGGTGATAATCTAGATGTTTGTCTCATATAATCTGGGTTGTAGTCCTTAATCGCTCTGCTGATGTATTTGCGTCCTGGCAACACAGGGCGGCGTTAGTTTTATTTTTATATTTTTTGGTACATTTCAGTTTATTTTCTCCCCACTGCTTAGCACGTTGGGGGTAATTCTGATATCACTTCAACCAACACCGTTAGCACAGAAAAAACACACCACAAACGCTTTTTTAACACGTAAAGGAACGCATCGCGACGCAGTAACAATGCCGAAAAGTAAAAAAAAAACAAATTTCATCTACTCTATTACGTAGACTATAAGGACGAAATTACAACAGCAAACAAAGACCAGGGTAGGAGGTAAGAGGTGGGGAACAAAATAAACTGAAATGCTTATACTATATTATATAGGTACCAAAAAAAAGTTTTCGCATTCACTTAATGTTAGGATATACGGGGTTACTACTTGTTAAAAAATAATTATAAAATAATGGTTAATAATAAAATAATATTAGTTAAAGATATCGAGCAATAATTAAAGGTCTTAAAATCATCTTTGAATTAAACAAGATATTTTAAAAACCTTTTAGATTGGCGTCAACAGACAAAAACTCCAAAATAAATAAATAAGTTTAATCTCAAAAGTGCCTTTATTTACGTTTTGTTTTTCAAATAAAAAATATGCTTTCTCTTTGCACTGGCCCCTTAGAAAAAATCACATTTAAAAATCTTGCAAGTACTAATATCATTAATATAAATTGTGAACAGGAATGGGCCCAAATGTGAACCCTGCGGGATGCCAGAGGTGATTTCAAGGAATTTAAAAGTGTAACTCTTCAGAGCTATAGCTTGACTTCTATTGGAAATGTAAGAACATAACCAGCGCATTGAGTCGCCGTGTATACCGAATTTAAACTTAGTTAATTTTTTAACAAGTGTGACGTGACAAATTTTGTTGAAAGCTTTAGAAAAGTCGGTATACAAGGCATCCATCTGATAGCCCGCATCAAGGGATTTAAGAAGAAAGACTGTATACAGTATCGGATTTGACGTTCTGAAAATCTATAGTTGGCGAAAATTTTTATGTCAACCCCATACATATTTCAATTTAGAATATAATAAATAGGACATTAGCTAGCGGAGCCGTTGCCTGGTGGTCCAAAACAGAGCAAAGCACCGTCATCAACAAGCTGCAGAAATTCCAAAGATTGGCATGTTCTGCGATAACCGGCTGCATGCGAACTACCCCCACAGCCGCCCTAGAAGTAGCTCTGGATCTGGCACCCCTGGACCTGTTTATACAACAGGAAGCCTCCATGGCTGCTATAAGGCTTAAACACCTGGGTCTGTGGTACAACCGAGAGGGTCCTCACTCCACTTTGTGGAATAATCTAGTGGAACATGAGCCACTAATCGCTGCCCCATGCGACAGGATCCCTAAACAATACATTTTCGAAAAGAAATACCGAATACAGTTAGTAGAAAGTGACCGAGATTACTCCGGCATACATGAGGTCCGAATTTATACGGACGGCTCCAAGATGGGGACTGGTACTGGAGCTGGAGTATTCTCACAAGACCTAAATATCAAAATATCACAAGCATTAGGCCAACACAGTTCGATATTTCAATGCGAATGTGTTGCAATAATAAATGCCGCTACCACGGCCCTGTCTAGAGGTATGAAGGAACTAAACATCCGCATACTGACCGACAGTATGGCCGTCCTAACAGCACTGGAGGCTAACACGATCAACTCCAGTATCGTCTACGAATGCCACCGAGTTTTGGATCGTCTAGCATCCAACAACAAAGTAATCCTACAATGGATTAAAGGGCATAGTGGATCACACGGGAACGACGCCGCCGATGAGCTGGCTAGAAGGGGATCTTCTACAATAGTGGCAGGACCCATACCCATCCTGCCACTCCCGTTCAGCCAACTGCGCTCATGGGTAAGACAACGTACTCGTGCTGCACATAATACTCGTTGGGTAGATCTAACAAGCTGTAGACAGTCCAAGTTGGCGATGACCGCAGTCTCGCCGAGGTTGACCTGTAGACTGCTCAGCCTTAATCGTCCAGACCTCCGAATAGTTGTAGGTACACTTACAGGTCATCTAGCTTTAAACCGACAACTATTCATCATGAATGCGACGGACAGTCCCCTATGTAGAGGATGCCTGGACGCAGAAGAAACAGCCGCCCACGTGATCCTGGAGTGCGTGGGTTTGGCCACACACCGGGCAGAAATCCTCAAAGACGTGAGGTCGCTCCTAGAAGCCTGTGAACGCCCCAGGAGGCTTCTGCGCTTCTGGAAGGAGCTGGGATGGCTTGACTAGCCACACCAATGCTGTGTTCACGCATAACGGACCAAATGAGAGTCTAAATGCGGAGAAAAGAGCCCATCACCAATACCAATACCAATACCATAGGACATTAGCTACAGGGCCTGTATTAAAAAAACTGTTAACACCAACCTTAATAAATAATACTACACCCATAAAAGGATACTATAATATACATATTGAATATAATATCCAACTCACCAGGGTTGTCAATTTCCTCCTGCGGTCTGGCCGGCTTGGCGATGCTCTTGCGCTTCGACGGAGAGTGTTTCAGGGCTGTCAACGCGAAAATTGAAAATTTACACTTACGTAGTTGTGCGAGTGAAACATGTTTGAAGTATTATTGGGGGTGAAAAAGCTGTTTTTGAGCAAACAATAAAGAAAATGATAAAAAATATTTAAAGCATTTCTGTTGTAGATATTTTTGCTGTTTTGTACACACAAAAAAACTATTGCACTTTGGAATACCACGTATGTTGGAAAACAACTTTGTATAGGTACAGTTAGCGCCAAAACGATCTAAGCATTTATACCTACCTAAAAGCGAATCATTTGTCAATATCAACCTTATCTCAAGAAGTTAAGGTGCGTCTCCGTTTGTCCTGAGACAACAAATGAAATTGCAACTTAATGGCTTAAGATAAGGTCGATTTTGTCAAATGTTTAGCTATTTTGGTTGGTTTGAATTCTCAGTTCTTTTCGGCGCCGACTACATTTTGTGTTTACACAACTAAAATACTCATTATACAGAAATGAATTATTGAAATATTCAAAACAATTTTGTTCATGCAAAAATAGCATTTTAATATTTCCATATTGATTAATAACACTTCAAACAATGTTTTAGAAAAAAAAACTGGGGCTTTTATCACAATAAAAAAAGGAAGTTCTGAGTAGCTTACTTGACAGATAATTTGATATATTAGTCACATATCTGTCAACTGTCAAATCATCTGTTGAAAGCTACTCAGCACTTACTGTTTGATTGTGAACAGGCCCTAAATCGTAAGCTTTAAGAGTTATATTCCTTATGAGTGATTTATTTCGGAATTTGCGAAAAAAAATGTTAAGCTCTATGTGTACTGAAAAAAAAGCTAAACGATAAAATGATCTAAGTCAAAATTTTTGGTAAAAACATGAAAAAAAATGACTTAATCTTTAAGACAGAAAATATGAGAATAAAAAATAATATTTAGAAAACCGTGCACAGATCTTATATCCGTTTTTAGAGAATCGAAAGAGATGGGCGGTAGAAAGAGTAAGGAGATCGATTCTAACTACTAAAGAGGGACAGAATGATGACCAAGCGGAGGATGGCACCACTGAGCGATGCAGTACAGTGGGCGGACTAATACCACAACACCATCAACACATTATTGTTACAAACACATTATTTTGGTGATAATTTTTCTGACGATTCGATATTTAACAAAACATATTTTTTTCGAGTTAAGGTCACAGCACACTAAAGGTCATGGCACATATAACGGCACCGCAACAGCACCGCTCCAACCCAGCAATTAACTTGTCATTCAAATAAGAGCTTTAAATCATGTGTCGTAAAATATTTTTCATAATGTCAATAAGAAAAAGCCAACGGCGGGCGGTCAGCGCGCTTACCGCTACCTTACGACTCGACTCGCAGCCGGCTCGCTGGAAGCGAGCGGACCGCGCGTTTGCCGCGCGCCGACCGCGTGCTTACCGCGCGCCGACCGCGTGCTAACTGCGCCCTGACTCCGAGTCATCAGCGAAACAACATCATATGCAAAATAGCTTACACTCGCGGCCGGCGCGCGGTATGCAAGCTTACACTGTTGCTGTGCAGTTGCGGTGCCGTTATAGTGTGCCATGACCTTATAATGGCACCGCAACTGCACAGCAACAGCACGGCGTCACCTCGAATTTAGGCTACGGCTAGCCGCCAGCGCGCCGTAAGTACGTGGCCGGCGCGCCGTAAGCGCGCGGACCGCGCGCCGTCCGCGAGGTGTAAGCTATTTTGCATATGATGTTGTTTCGCTGGCGACTCGGAGTCACAGCACGCTGTTAGCACGCGGTCGGCGCGCCGTAAGCACGCGGTCGGCGCGCGGTCCGCTCGCTTGCGGCGAGTCGAGTCGTATGGTAGCGGTAAGCGCGCCGACCGCCCGCCGTTGGCTTTTTCTTATTGACATTATAAAATATATTTTACGACACATGATTTAAAGCTCTAATTTGAGTGACAAATTAATTGCTGGGTTGGAGCGGTGCTGTTGCGGTGCCGTTATATGTGCCATGACCTTTAGACAACTCGACTGGTTTGACTTTTGAGATAGTATTTTTTTTAATATATCAAGGAGAGAAAACTAAATAAAATATACAAAAAATCTTTATAAAACATACAGTCCGTCAATTTGTAAAGTACGTACGTATTTTATAGAAATTGCGCAAGGCGTACCACACAAATGATTTATCTGCTAAAATCTGCGATGTGCGATGTCAATCTGTGATACGTCTAATGTACAATTCACAACCACTCCACTGGGGGAACCAAATTATTAAAAATTTCACGCTATAGATTATAATGTGTTTGCAACAAATAAGATCAAAAATACTCTCCTAACGACAATTTGGCCAATTCATGCTCCGATATACGGAACTCACTCAGGCCTCCGGTGACACGCGCCAGTACCCGGTTCCGGACAACAGTTGGAAAGAGAAGGAAGAAAACACACAGGTATTATTCGCTGGCAACACTCACGAGGGAACGAGGGGCGTGCGTAGGGTTGCCAACTTTTTTCTCAATTATATTGTTTGCAAGATGATGATATTAGATGTAATTTTTGAGATGATGATGAGCGGATTTTTAAGACATAAAAAAGGCTGCAAACTTATTTTTTTCGGGAATTAATTAACTGGGTGACTGGAAATAATTAAAGGCGACTGTTGATGGGATACTTAAATATTAAATCGGGTAACGGTTTATTTTTTGGGCGACAAAATAACTAAACGGGCAACAAAATGTGGACTACAAAAATACGTAAAACGGGCGACTACATGTGGGAGATGAAAATTCTAAATGGGTGACAAAAATACTGAATGGGCAACTACCATGCCAAGTAAGTAACTAACTATACAACTGATTTAAGCTGCCCAACATGGTATTTTTGTCATCTCGATTAGAATAATAGTCACCTTTTTTAAATAAAGTACATAAATGTTTTGTGTGCCCTGAGGTTGTCGCCCAAATAGTATTCGGTCGCCCGTTTTGAATAACTAGTTTTACTCAATTTGTATTTTAAAGTCACCCATTTTCAATATCTGTAGTCGCCCTTAGTCTGTCGCCCACTTAGTCCATATTCAGTATTTTTGATACCCAAAATGGGAATTTATTGTTACCCGATTAAATACTACCCAATTATTTCTCACCTATTTTTTATTACTTTCTTTACCTCATATTTAATTTTGAAAAGGGATCGCAGAATTATCTTGTATTTATACGTTTTACAAAAAAAGCCCAAATGCCGAATATGGTAGATAGAGACCATTAAACTGACAACTTTTACTATGGGACCAACTCTGAAATCGCGAAAATGACAGCTGTTTCATACAAAAATTCATAACGAAAATATCAATGTATGAAACAGCTAATTTTCTATCGCGATTTCAGAGTTGGTCTCATAGTAAAAGTTGTTCAGTTTGATGGTTCCTATCTACCATATTCGGCATTAGGGGTTGTTTTGTAACACGTTGTATAGTAAGGTATGGGGCTGGCAACCCTAAGCGTGCACGACTTACACCAAAAACACAGGTATTATTCGCCGCTGGCAACACTGATGGGGGAACGAGGGGCGTGCATGACTTTAACACCAAAAAAAAACAAAAGTCATGCGTTCACAATTTTGAATTTGTGAAAAAGAAAATAACGGCATCCAATTAAAAATAAACTAGAAATAAAAACTTTTCTAAGACATGCCTAATAAACGATCGATTGCATTAATGTTAAATAAAACAAAATTAATAAAAATCAGCAACACTTTTACGCCTACAAGAAACGGTTGGGAGTTGGCGGTTAGTTCATAAGTATTTTAAAGAAAAATAAGTTAAGGGTTAAATACAAACTAGTTATGAAATAGATAAAAAAATTAAAAGACTGTTTACTTTTAAGGTTAAGGTTTCTTATGTTATTTCTTCCAGAACAGTAATTATCATAGGTTCGATTCCCATCTGAGTACTGACATAAGTTAAAGAAAAGTTGTTTTTTTCTGAATATAAAATTTAGCTTATCAAAATGTTTAATGCAAAACTGTCTCTTTTAGAAAATGTAATTTTTGTTGTAGGTTAGGTAGATGAATTGCTTATCTAAAAATATAAAAAAAATGAAAAAGTCTATGTCTCTTTTAGAAAGCGTAATTTTTTGTAGGTGAATTGCCATAAAAAGACATTGTTTTTTTACCATTTTTACTATATCGGGTCATTTTGAACTTACCATCCAAATTTTAAGGGCCTGTCCAGTCCATGAAACTAAGCAACTTTCTCTAAGAAACTATGTGTCAAATTTCGACAGAAAATTTTGGTCGTCCCATACTAAATTGATCACGTGTTCTCTTTGATTTGTATGGATAGTCGATTTTTATTTCACATATTTGGCCATGTGTTCCTAAGAGAAAGTTGTTCAGTTTCATGGACTGAACACATCCTCAAAATTTGGATGGTGAATACAAAATTACCCTTTATAAGAAATATAAAAAGATAAAACGAAAAATCTATGTCTCTTTTAGAAAGTTTAATTTTTGTAATAAGTAGTGAATTGCCATATAAAATTATTTTCTTCCATTTCTACTATTTAAAATAATTGCGTAAAAGTGTATGTCTTTTTTAGAAAGTTTATTTTTTTGTAATAGGTAGTAAATTGCAATGTAAAATTGTTTTCTACCATTTCTACTATTTAAAAAAAAACTAAAACTAGTCTCTTTTAGAAAGTTATTTTTTGTAATAGGTAGTGAATTGCCATATAAAATTATTTTCTACCATTTCTACTATATTAACCGCCAACCCCCATACATACAGACACACGGCCACAGTACCTATGTAGCTGGTGACCAGCGTGCGGAACTTGCGGTGGTTGCCCTTAATCTCTGGCAGGTCCACTGAACATAGGTTAAGAGGTTTTAGACCTTATCGTATACTAAATACGGTTCAAGTCTTAACATTTGTTATTTTCGAAAGTAGCAACTGTTAATCAACTATACAACGGTTTCGTATAGTGATGGGACTCGAATCACAACTGATTCGAATGACGTCAATCCAATAATCACCTGCGTAAAGTCAATCATATTCATTTGACAGTTTATATTGTATCCGATCGGCAGCAATTTGTATGGAATTTGACACTAATGACATACAATATGAACTTTCCAATGAATACGATTACACAATCGACTATTCGATTCGAATTGATTGAATTCGCATCACTTTTTTTGATTCGAATCTTTGATGGCGTAGCAAGCTTACCATATGGGGCTGAAAACTACTGAAAAGGCAGTTTAATCTCCATTTAAAGTTTTTAATTTCTTTAACCATATTTAGTATTTTAACATATTGTGTAAAAAAATCTAAGATATTTTATTTTTGTTTCAATTATTATACGATATTGTTATTGATTCGAGTAATCTTATCGATTCCAATCATCACATTTATTTGAATCATACATGTTACATTCAAATCGATGATTCAAACTACTTACGGGTTATTCGAATCAACTCGAATACATTTTTTTTTATTCAAGTCCCATCACTAGTATCGTAATATTAGACCGTCTGCGAACCCACGTACGGTTTATTATTCAATACACATAAATAAGTCGGTTCAGTATTGATTATAACAACATAACATTGACAGGTCTACTGAACAACAAATAAGTAAGTTTAGACCATCTGCAAGACTACATACAGACAGATGATTATTCAATATACATAAATAGTAGTCATGTGACATTTGATTTAATTGCAATGATTGAGATCTCTGGCAAGCCCAGAAAGAAATTAAAGGATCTGAGACCTAGTATACTAAATAGCGTTTAATATTAATATTCAATAGATATGTCACCGTTAAAGTGCGGAAATCAGATTAACTAGTTAATCTGCAGATTCACTGGTCGAATCAGTTAATGTGCGAAAAATTGTTTTATTTCGTACTTAAACTAGGTAAGCTGCAGCCTAAGGACCAAGGATCAGTTAAAGTTCGGAAGCAGGTTCTTTTATTGAAAAAATGTGTAATAACATAAAAGGAGGTTGACACAAAAGCGGGGGGACGGGGGACGGGGGGGGGGGGCTCGCAGGACCCCCCTCCCATAAGAGGGGCTCGGGGAACAAAACCCCCGCCATTGAAAAGTCTTAAACAGGTCATTCTAGCGCTTCGCCGGCTGCTCCCGCGGCACGCTCGCTCCGCTCGCGCGTTTTTGGTCACAATACTAACCTAAGCTCATTAGGTTAGATTAGTATTGTAACCTCATTAGGTTAGGTTAGTATTGTGACCAAAAACGCGCGAGTCGAGCGAGCGGAGCAAGCGTGCCGCGGGAGCGGCCGGCGAAGCGCTGGAAACGAAGTTTTTGTAAAATAAATTTTCAATATAGGTCTTTCACTATAATTTCCTGAAGTCTTGGCTATTTTACTCACGTATTCCGCACTTTAACGGTGTAGAATCCGTTAATGTTTAGATTAACTAGTTGAAGTGCGGAAATCGTCTACTTTAAGAAAAATTTCGCACTTTAACTGACTCGACCAGTTAATCTGCAGATTAACGGTTTCCGTACTTTTACGGTGATAGATATATCAAATATTCAAAAGTTTCGATGGAAAGATAACTGAACAACGCTTACGCAAGATTAGACCGTATGTTAGACTCCACAGGGTTGATTATTTACACATTTAAATAGTGTTTTTGAGACAATTGTGGGACTTGCGATGGCTACCCTTAATTTCTGGCAGGTTAAGGGAGTTTAGAACTTCTGTTTTTCTCCATACGGTTCAATATGTATTAAAAAGTTCTAATATTCTATGACATCGGTGGAATATTTAGGACACAGCATTGACAGGTCCATTGACAAACTGTTACGTAAAATTAGACCGTCTAGTGGACTGCATACTGTTCAATATTAAATACAGATTAGCAAGATTTCTACGAACGTTTGCTGCTAATTCGATACACAACTACACAAGGCTATCACATTGACAGTTCCACTGATAAAAGACCGTCTTGCAAACTACATAAGGTTCAATATTGAATACAGATAAACTGTTCCACACACATTTTTTCTCTGACTGTTAAGGGAGTTTAGATCTTCGGTTAGACGAGATATGGTTCAAAATTAAATGCAAATAACTACACGCATGAATATAAGTTTAATTTATCTCCGATAGATCCTCTGGATATTTAAACTCCTATCAACATAGTTACTGTGAAATTTAATAATTATTTTTTAAGTTATCATCACTTTTAATATAAATGACGAGTCTTGAAAACATCTAAACCATTTTAACCATATTAAATAATAATAATTATTTATTGTATTAGAAGAATTAGACACATCAACGTTAATACACTAATAGCCTTCTGACGATATTAAAAGTAAAACGTACAGCGAAAAATAACCCGTAATCCTTGATAATAAGTATCATATTTCTACGTTGAATTTGTACACAAATTCTACAACATTTTTCACACAAGAACAAGATTTAAAGAACGTTAAAAATTACAAAGAAAATTTTCTTTCTTTCACTACAAATCTCACGCGATTAAGTCGAAAATTGTATGCACATTCTAAAAGCGCACATTTCAACGAACATAATATTCAAGTTTGATATTGGAATACTGAAATATAAGTCTTATGTCATGGCAATTAAATAGATTTTCGCTAAACGTTTTACTTTTAAAATTAGGGAACACAATAGCGTTAACTATCGGAAAGGGTTTTATAAACGTTACTACGACAATAAAGCTAGCCAATCACGATACATCCATTTGGCAGACGTCTAAATTGGAATTTATCCAAATGGAAATACGTCCAAATTTAAGCTATGGATGTGACGGCGTTTTTGCGTCCAAATGGAAGTATAGGCGTAGCTTAAAGGCTGGTTTATACGGAGTTAGTGTTTGGATCCAGTGACACGGAATTTCGAATCCAGTAACTGGGTATATGTCAGCGAACTAAAATCTATGGACAAGCATTGCGCTCAAAAAATGGCGCCACACAGAAAGTACAACTAAGTGGATGGAGTTAAAAATGCTGGCATTTAATTATGCAGCACTAAGCGTCTGAGCACTGGTTGCTTATTAGCGACCATAATTTGTATACTTTTAGATATTTTCTATACTTAAACGAAAATATATGATACGTTATTTCTGCATATTTTTACTACCTTTTTTGCGTTTCTTACACCATTTGACTACACAGGACGTCATTTCTAATAAACTTTCTCTTTCTCTCTTTTCTCTACAATACAAACTGCAATTATTGTAAAGAACGTAAACGTCAGTCACCGGGTGCGTGGCTGGCCCGACTAAAGCTGAGCGGGTTGTACTTTTTTGGCGCCGTGGTGCCATTTTTTAAGCAATGTTTGTTTGCAATTACACTTCCATAGATTTTAGTTTGCTGGTACATGTAGACAGGATCGGCAGTAAGTCGTACTCTGTTTGAAAATAGAACGGGTGGATAGACAGCTGGACTGACTTGCGAGCGAGAAGTCAACACTGGGGCCGTATTATGACCTCTTATTTTTTTGGCAATTTTCTGACTGTTTATGAATCTATCTCTTTTATTTGCTATACAGCGAGAAAGAGATGTAACTATAGCAATTCATAAACCTGGCAAGTTTTAAGAGGTTGTAATACCATGGACTGGGTTGTTACTAGTGTCTACACGAGCCCAGTAGCAAGTCAGCGCTGGACTGGGTTACTGTACCATGTTACTGACCCCGTATAAACCGAGCATTATGGA
Source organism: Agriphila geniculea (assembly GCA_943789525.1). Taxonomy (NCBI): domain Eukaryota; kingdom Metazoa; phylum Arthropoda; class Insecta; order Lepidoptera; family Crambidae; genus Agriphila; species Agriphila geniculea. Next base: position 1,406,726 of record OX038897.1, on the reverse strand, counting down.
CGTACTTCCATTTGGAAGTATCTCATTTGGATGTTTGCCAAATGGATGCTCGTCTGTGGCTAGCTTAAGGGCCAATATAGAACGAAAGCTCCGGTAATAGCGTGATGGTCTAGCTAACGAAAGGGACAGAATCATCGAAGAGAAACGAAACAGAAGATGAATTTCGAATCGAATTTAAAAAGTTTTCGCTGCAAAGAGTTCGACAACTTTTGAGACCTCTTTGGAAGGGTAAAAGATAATAAAAACATGAAATTATACTTACACGAAGGTATTTTCTTGAAGACCGTTTTTGCCATGAAATCTAGAAACCTTTGAGCGTAGAAACTTGGTCTGTGCACTGAAACAGTATCCTGAAATGAAAGGAATTCAACTTTAAAACACAAATCTTTATAATAATTACTAAGAATTATAGTATACTCAACTTTGAGAGGTTCGTCGTCCTGTCGCATTAAATTACAAAGATATGACAAAGACAGCATGATGCTTGAGAGCCTCTCAAAGTTGAGTAGCGTTTGAGTATTCGGCCATTACATATTGTATTAGCTCAAATCCGTTAATAGTAACCCACTTGGTATAATAGTAGCTCACTCAATATTTTTTTTGTCGCTCATTTATAATTTTAACGGTTAACTTAGAAAAGTTTTTATTTTTTCCCACATATGGCTGCTTGATTACGAATTTTTTATAATTCACAATTTGTCGCAAAACCGCTACTCGGTTTTTAGGGTTCCGTACCCAAAGGGTAAAAACGGGACCCTATTACTAAGACTCCGTTGTCCGTCTGTCTGTCTGTCACCAGGCTGTATCTCATGAACCGTAATAGCTAGACAGTTGAAATTTTCACTGATGATGTATTTCTGTTGCCGCTATAACAACAAATACTAAAACCAGAATAAAATAAATATTTAAGGGGGGCTCCCATACAAGAAACGTGATTTTTGCCGTTTTTTGGTACGGAACCCTTCGTGCGCGAGTCCGACTCGCACTTGGCCGGTTTTTATTTATTTAAATATCCGATTAACAGTCGTCAGTATATTTTTCTGTCGCCCGATTAATTGACGGAGCGAGCGCGAAGCGCGAGCGAAGCGTTGCACTTTCATTTGTCTGTCCGGCTTTCTGTTTGTTCTCCTCTACAGGTCGCATTTCTCAACCGATTCTATTGACATTTTGTGAGAACCGATCAGTTTTTCGAAAATTTTCAAAATGGAGCAGATATGTTGAATAATCATGTTACAACTATTTAGAAAAATTTTCAAAAATGTCACAAGTGCGAGGTTTACAGCTTTACAGAGCCACTACAGGGTGATTTTTTTAAACAGTCGAAAACTTTGTGGTGTGGCTTAAACCATCAAATAGAACAACTTTGTCTATTTGACCAACTTAATCAAAGCAAAAAATAATCAGCTGTTCCATAGAACACTTCAACATCTACTCGACAAAATGTATGGAACAGCTGATTAATTTGTTTGCTCTGATTAAGTTGGTCCCATAGACAAAATTGTTCAGGTCTGAGACCAGGGACCGGAAAATCCCTTTATCTGATTAATCCTATTGTTAGGGAAACCATATTAAAAGGCTTCCCAAATGATAGGGTTTCCCTATCGATAGTATTTATTTGATTAAGCCTATTGTTAAGGAAACGGTATTAAAAGGCTTCCCAAATGATGGGGTTTCCCAAATGGTAGGGTTCCCTATCGAAAGTGTTTATTTGATTAAGCCTTTTGTTAGGGAAACCGTATTAAAAGGCTTCCCAAATGATAGGGTTTCCGTGTCGATAGGGTTTCCCTATCGCTTTATTTTATTAAACCAATTGTTAGGGATAGCGTATTAAAAGGCTTCCCAAATGATAGGGTTTCCTTACGATAGTGTTTTTTTATTAAGCCTAATTGTTAGGGAAAGCATTTTAAGAGGCTTTCTAAATGATAGGGCTTCCCAAATGATAGGGTTTCCCCGATAGGGTTTTCGGATACGGTAAGTGCTTACCCGAACTAACTGTATTAACATGGTTAGCCTTTCGTTGGTGTAAGTCGACGATGTGCTTACCGAATCGATAGGTTTTTTGAAAACAAGTCTATGAAATACCCAATCAAAAACCCCTTTAAGGGTAAGCGGTTCCGGTCTTTGTCTGAGCCACGCCACAAAATTTGATAATAATTACTAAGAATTATAGTATACTCAACTTTGAGAGGTTCGTCGTCCTGTCGCATTAAATTACAAAGATATGACAAAGACAGCATGATGCTTGAGAGCCTCTCAAAGTTGAGTAGCGTTTGAGTATTCGGCCATTACATATTGTATTAGCTCAAATCCGTTAATAGTAACCCACTTGGTATAATAGTAGCTCACTCAATATTTTTTTTGTCGCTCATTTATATTTTAACGGTTAACTTAGTTTATTTTTTCCCACATATGGCTGCTTGATTACGAATTTTTTATAATTGTCGACTGTTTTCGATTTCACCCTGACCACAATCGTGTTACAGCTATATCGTTACTTACCCCGTCGTGTATCATGCTCTTCCACGTGTGCTCCAGTTTCTTCCGCAAGCGATAGGACTGCAGGATGTCGATGATGCCGAGGAACAGTAGGAGTCGCTCGCCGCGCGCGTTCCGCGCCGGAATTCCGCCCGGCCTAAAGACAATCACTTTAAGCGTCATGCTCGTGAACGGGTGCTGCCAGTGGCAATAGATCTGCTTCTGACTACAGTACGAGGCAAACATCTCGACATTATTTCGATGGAGTGGGGATAAGTTCGCGCATGTATACTTGCAAGCGCCCAATAGCGCCCCCGCCCCACCCGCGCCCCTCACCGCTACGCATAAACGAAATACGCGTTCTGCGCAATCCCCACCCGATTTCAAGATGTTTGCCTCGTAAAATATGGTAAAAGTGTTTTAAAAGAAACGCTCATAGCAGAGCTTGACAAAATCATACTCGATCACGTATGTTAAGCAACGCTCGGCCCGGCCAAGTGTAAGATGGGTGACCGTTAAGTGGCATTACAACTGAGCACTTTCATGCTTCGGAGGGCACATTAAAACGTCGGTACCGGCTGTTGTCATCTGATAACAGTCGTTGAGCCAAGTCAGAGATCTTACAGGCGGCTTGATATACTCTAACAACAGGGGTGGCCACTTATTATACATACGATAAGAAAAAATGTGTTTCAAAATACTCACGGGACATCTTCTTCCTCATCTATGGGCTCGCTCTCAGCTTGGATACTCTCCATGGCGGTGGAATGTGCGACTAACCGTTGTCTGTTTATAGACCTGTGTGAAAATAATGTGTTACTTATATTTTAAAAAAAATAGCTATAGTTTGACCGCAACAATGTACTGCCTCTTCATATGTACGTACGTTCACACATTGGCAGGCTGATTATCTGAGTAAAAACCACCTAGCGACCGGTTTCAGTTTACATATGAATGTGATACATTGCTAATTTTATTTGATACCTGTTTTTTTACCCCAAAAAGAAGTAGCAATGTATCACATTCATCTGTCAAATGAGACCGGTCGCTAGGTGGTTTTTAATTAGAATCAGCCTGCGGATACAGGACCGTTTTTTACGGATCCGTCCCTACTCGATGTGATGTTCTCCCGAATTTACAGGACCGTTTTATCGGATCCGTTGCTATGGATACAGTACACATACGGATCCGATTTAATGTGTTGTGTGTGAACACATTCGTACAACTACATACGCCGTCGCCGAATAATAACAGATCCGATAAAACTGACCTGTAAATCGGATCGGTATTTTTACTGGATCCGATATACTATGTTGTGTGTGAACAGACTCACTATACTTGCGGTCAAACTAATAGCTAAGACAAACGTCAAAAATTTAGTTTTAAGCTTTGGAGTTAGAGTTTAAAATTAGTTGATAATATTAAACATTTATCTGATTTTACATTCATTTCAATTTTTATCAATGTGGAGCTTTGTACGTTAAAGATAGTTTAAAATTACTCAAAAATATTTTAGATAGGTTAAGTCAGTAAACTGTCATTCATTAGATTATTTAATTCGGTTTACTTTGACTTTTTTTTACAAAATAAATCTGTTCTTTGACAAAACCAAAACTAAAATGGAGACTGACTAGACTTTTGTACAAAACAATAACAGTAAATATTACTTATAGTTTTTTTTCCGTTGAAAGTGTTAAATTATACATACAATAATATGATAAAGAAAGTAAAGGGTTTTTGCATAAAAAGGAATAAAAAACACCTTTTGAGTCAAGGCTGTTAAATTGAGTAGGTAACAGATGTTATAATTATGTAACTGTTGTATAATTAGGGGTATTAAAACACGAATGGTTTAAATAACAGTATCACATGAGTATTTTGATACCTTTATGTACAGTTGCATACAATACAAGACTTTATCTACACCCATGATATGAATCCTCCATAAAGGGTTCTGAAACAGTTAGCGAATTGCCAACATTAGAACAACCAGTGCCATAGTAACCATAATTTCGAAGGAGTTGCATTATGAAATTAAGTACAACATTATAAGACTCGTTTGGATAGTATATTGGTTACTATGACACTGGTCGTTTTAATGTTAGAGCTGCATTATGTTTAGTTGCAGTACAACATTATAACACTCGTTTGGATGATATTATGGTTACTATGATACTGGTTGTTTTAATATTGCCAATAAGCTAACTGTTTCAGAAACTTTTATAAAAGATTGAAAGCATGGGTGTAGATAAAAATTCAATAAGTATTTTAACCATAATGGTTAAAAAGTATTTGCTCTTGAAATTAATACAGTATAGCTTGGCTATTTAGAGTAGAAATCAATTAAATAAATAAATAAACATTGCTCTGATTCTAAAGTAGTTAAATCACTTGTTTTTTGGAAATCAAAGACAACGGTGGAACTACAAACATCCAGACTTGAGCCGATACAGAAAAGTTAGATATTCTAAATTAACCCAATCGGGGATCAAACCCGGGACCTCAGATGGCGACACCTTGAAAACCAGTGTACAAACCACTCAACAATGGAGGACGTCATAAATAAAAAAAAGCTCAAAATGTAGTCAGTGTTGCCAATTTATTCGTCACTTTGACGTGTTTGCATAGGAATTGGTGTCCACAACTTTTTACAACTCCAAATTTTTTGATATTAAAAAAAAAACACGAATTTATTTATTTTTATTTCACACATTTAAGGGACATATTATATAGTTTTGCAATATGCTATCGCATATTGTAATAATAGAAGAATTATTTTTTTCACATTTGAAAATGGCGTCGTACAGTCGCTATTGATTTAAAAAAAAAAAAAAAAATATAGCCAGTGTCACTCGGGATGCTGTACCCTTAGCACGAACAACTATCGAGAAAAAAAACGCGCGTAAAATTACTCGATAGAGAATTATCTATGGAAATTTTAATTTCACTATTCGGCGATAGATGGCGCTGTACAAATTTCCAATACAAAATTGCACTATCGAATGATTTTACGCGCGTTATTTTTCTCGATAGCTGTTCGTGCTAAGGGTACTGTAAGGATTCTAACGATACCCGATTTATCCAAATCAGTTCAGGCATTTAGAAGTTATGGTGGAATAAAGAAACTCACATACCCACATACATGAACCCTGAACACATATACACTCTTTTTGCTTTGGGCAGTTGTGTAATAAAAGAGATTTGAACAAAAACAAAGTTGCTAATCCAGTATTAATTTCAAGACCAACAGAGTAATAAAATTAAGGAAGAAAGATTAAAAAACACAAGACACATAAAATTAGTAACATAACATTAATAACCGTTGGTTAAAGTCATGCTATGACATGTTAAAACATGCACGGGCATCAGAACACAATACACATCCTTTTGTGCCAAGTTAGGATGTTAATATTAACACTGAAATTGGTAGATAAAACCATATACTCGTTAACAAATTTCAACTAACTTTAAATAATAGCACAGAATAGATATAAGTACTACCGTACAGAAAGGACACTCTCCGCCCCGCCCCACAATCAATTACCTCACCCCACCGGCGCCCACCGCGCGAGTTCGTGTGCCGATCCGTGTGCTCATTCAATAGCCCTAGACTTCACGCACACAGTTGCGCGTGTGCAAAAACGTCACTGTGTAGCGTCTGTGTAATAGGTAGTTGAAACGCGGCGCTTGTATGTTGTGCCCGGGGTGTGGTAATAGCAGACTGTTTAAATTTCCTTAAGGTAAACCAATAGGGATGACGACTAATTAATAAAATAACGAAATACTAATAAAAATCGTAAACATATAAATCTTTTAGAGTAGCTTGTATACCTCTTGGTTTTATAAATTGAGTATTATTTGTTTTATGACCCTTCAAAGTTGGGTGGAGAAGTCCATTTAAAAAGTATAAAATTTATTAAAATAAATAATATCTTTAATTAGTCCGTAAAATGTATAGCAACCATTGTGATAAACACAATATTTAATTTAGCTGCCGAGCAAATTTCCTCCGCGTTGCATACAATTTACCTAGGCGTGAGGTCATAACTAAGTAGCCGTTAGTATGGAGCGTTTTTGGGTGAATCCAATTTGTGTGCATTTCAAACTGTGATATCTCGGGCAGTTTTTATGCTAGCGAAATAATTCTTTTACCAATGTTTCTTTTTTTATTTAAGACGTTATTTATGTAACATAAAATAAAAAAATATTCGTCATGCCTATTCTATATGAAAAGAATAATAGTGGGCCTAATATACATTCCTGAGGTACATCGATCCTATATGAAAAGAATAACAGCGGTCCTAACATACTACCTTGAGGTAGCCTTTTTTTGGGTCTATAATAGAATAGATTTCAGGATGTATGAGAAGCTCGATGGCGCAGTGGTATTGGTGCACTTGGCCCAGCGATCGCGGAGGTTAAGCGACTTTAGCAAGGGTCATGGGATGGGTGACCAAAAATTTACTATCTAGAGCTCTTTCGTGCTTTGGTAGGCACGTTAAGCCGCCGCATTTGCAGTCGTCAACACCCACCAATCCGCATTAGGCTCCCGTGGTGGGTTATGGCCCATCCTCTTTATACACCCATAAGGAAAGCCTGTGCCCCAGCAGTGGGGACATTAAAAATGGCTGATGGTCATGATCATAATAGTACCAACCCTACACTATTAGGGTTGTCGTAAAAGGTAACTAATGAAACAGCAGCGTTTTCCGACTAAACGGTCAAACACCAGGGGTGTCACTCCGCGCTAGAACTCTTATACAAGGTCATTTTGTATTCACCATCCAAACTTTGAGGATGTGTTCAGTCCATAAAACTGAACAACTTTCGCTAAAGAACACAATGGACAAATATGTAAAATAAAAATCGACTTTCCATACAAATCAAAGAGATCACGTGATCAATTTAGTATGGGATGACTAAAATTTTGTGGCGAAATTCGACACAATCTTAGAGAAAGTTGTTTAGTTGGACTGGACACATCCTTGAAATTTGGATGGTAAGTTCAGAATGACCCGATATATTAGCCTGCTCGCGGCTGACTCAGTTGAGCCATCGCACGAGGGGTGTCATGTGTCGGTTGAGATAGAGCTACGCGACAGAAAGAGAAGCGCTTCGGAGGCGCTTATAATAATAGGCAATCAGCGCTGTGCAATTTGAAATGGTAACTTATTGCTGTGCAGCGAGAGTAACTTATTATTTGATTGTATTGTATTGCGCAGATAGGCTTCTGTACGTTAGTTATTAGGTACTATACAAGGTTATTTTAGTTAATACAAAACCTCTCGTGGGGTTGATCAGACCATCAAACTGAACAACTTTCATTATGGGACCAACCTTGAAATCGCGAAAAAAAATATCTGCTGTTTCATACGGAGCAGGATTGTACTTTTGTATGGAACAGCTGATTTTTTTTCGAGATTTCGAGATTGGTCCTATAGTGAAAGTTGTTCAGTTTCATGGTCTGATCAAACCCTCGAGAGGTTTTGATCAGACCATGTATATTCTGTGTCTTAACTATGATTGTATCTACCACAGTGTAGTCAGGCTAGTAACACATAGGAACAAACATATAAACGTGGCGTACTGTGTTCTTTTCACTTGCGCGCCGAAATCTTCCTTGCTTTGTTCAGATCTGAAAGTATTAATTACAGCTAATGTCACCGACGTCCGATTGATATTTCCAACAAGATAAGCGTCCCCGCTGACGGGTGATTAATCGCTGAGCGATTTTTTGTCGCTGAGAATAGAACATACGGAGTTCTATACGTAAACGCACACGAGCTACTTTTTGTAGCTGCGATAAACGTGGCGTTAATCGCAGCGCTTTTTTGTCGCTGACTAAGTAACCTTTGTCGTGTCATTTCGCGGGCGATTAACGCCGCGATTATCGCAGCTACTAAAAATCGCCCGTGAGCGGTTACGCTGACGTAAAATAAGGCATCAAAATGTACCATAGCAGAAGTTAATGCTCTGCTATTTTGCAAACAAAGTGCTTTGAGCGGTTTATACACGGTTAATTTTTAAGTATATCTAAAAATGAAATGAGAGTATCTCTTCCCTGTTCTAATCGAGGATGTACAGTTAAAAGTTTCAATATTAAATAATTGATCAAGACATTAAGGTTTGTTTATGTCCCAACATTTTACAGATTTCTGGATTTAGAGCTCATTCATAGAATTACACGCGCGTAATCAAAAGAGTCTTATCTTGTTTACCTACGGAAATAATGAAAAGAATGAATCTATGCATGCGTCTTGCTATTTTTGTGAGTTTGCCGATTAATCAAGATTTTTTTCCGATATTTTCAAATTATTAATAACTTTTGACTGCACTTTCATATTCAGAAACGTGGTCATATCCCCATTTCATTTTTAGATATACTTTAAAATTAACGGTGTAGTTAACCTAACCAGGAGATCGAACCCGGGACCCTCGCTTTAATAGGTATTCGAATGACATTTACAAATATTCTATAACTGCTTTTCAACTGGTACGGCCATATTAATCAACTAAAATAAGTTTTTACTTAAAATTTTCGTGTTTCGTGTAGTGGCATGTGAAATAAACTTATCATATCTCCATTTCGCTCAGACACATCAAGGGACCGGAAAACCCCTTTTTTTGGTTAACCCAATTGATAGGGAAACCCTATTAAAAAGCTTACCAAATGATAGGGTTTCCGTTTCGTTAGGGTTAGTCGACGTCATGCTTACCGTATCGAAAGGGTTTTTGAAAATAAGTTTATGAAATACCCAATCAAAAACCCCTTTAACGGTTAGCGGTTCATGAAATACCCAATGAAAACCCCTTTAACGGTAAGCGGTTCCGGTCCTTCGGCCCAGGTGGAACTAGGTATAAATTGCTTGAACACGTTTTAAAACCCCTTCACAAAGCCTTCATAGGGTTTCCCCGATAGGGTTTTCGTATTCGGTAAGTGCTTACTTGGGTTACCCTTTCGATAGGGTTACCGTATTGATAGGGTTTTTGAAAACAAGTCTATGAAATACCCAATCTAAAACCCTTTTAACGATAAGCGGTTCCGGTCCTTGGACACATCTCCTTCTGTCATATATCCTTCTCAGTCGGTCATATCGTCCGTCTCGCTCACCTGGTTCGGTTAAGTCCGCCCCTCTTCGGCTCGCCGTCGGCGTCCTCGTCCCCGCCGGAGTCGTTCCGTTTTCTAGCTTCTGACTTCTCTCTTTGAGCTTCGTCCAAGTTGTGGATACCAACTAGGAGAGAGTAGTCCATGATCTGGGGAGAGAAAAGAGAGAAAGAGATCAGCGAACTAAAATCTATGGAAGTGTAATTGCAAACAAATATTGCTTAAAGAATCGCACCACGGGGCCGACAAAGTACAACCCAGTTTTAGTCGGGCCAGCCACGCGCCCGGTGACTGACGTTAGCGTTCTTTACAATAATTGCAGTTTGTATTGTAGAGAAAAGAGAGAAAAAAAAAGTTTATTAGAAATGACGTCCTGTGTAGTCAAATGGTGTAAAAGACGCAAAGGCAGTAAAAATATGTAGAAAAAACGTATCATATTTTTTCGTTGAAGTACAGAAAATATCTATGAGCATAAAAATTATGGCCGCTATTAAGCAACCAGTACTCAAACGCTTTGTGCTGCATAATTAAATGCCAGCATTTTAGCTCCATCCACTTAGATGTACATTTCGTGTGGTGCCATTTTTTGAGCGCAATACTTGTTCGATAGATTTTAGTTCGCTGGTTGAGATAATAGAGAGAGACTATAAGTTTTGGTGTAGATAGCACCAGATTTCGATCAGAGATCAACAAAAATTCTACCAAAGCCGGGCTTGTATAATTGCGGTGTCTCAGTTTTGCTTTAGCCACTTATCTGTCAAAGGTCACCTTTTCAAAATGGCGTCGTCTGGCGCGAATTTGCGAATTAATTGCTAATTGCATAATTTAATCTAATTCAGATCCGATTCCAATCGAGTTTCGGTTAATATCCGATTGAACTATTTTGCCACAAATACAAATTCTAAGCGAGAAGATCGTTATGTGTGGGTATTTTTTTTAGGGACAACGGGGTAGTGCTTTGTCCCGTTGGTAGTGCTTGGTCTTCACCTCACCTGATGTTAAGTGACGATAAAGCCGAAGATGGAAGCGCACTACACACGGAATCCTCAGCACTGAGGAACTGGCTATCTTACCTCTAACTGGGGGTAGGCAGAGACTATGGATCGCCACATGCTACGATCCTTGCACACTTCTTTCGCTTCATTCACATCCATCAATCTTTTCATACATGTCCTGCGGTTTTTGTCACTGCGTACCATGGGCAACAGCGTCGCTTAACCACTGCTAAGGTTAAAATCGCTTGCACGCCGCGCCCGCTGACACATACGTTTAGTTCGTGCAGGGGCGATACGCGCGCACACGAATTTTGTTGCAAACTGGTTAAGCGACGCTGTTGCCCATAGTACATCAGCCTTTTTAGGGTTCCGTACCAAAATGGTAAAAAAGGAACCCTTATGGTGTGACTCAGTCTGTCTGTCTGTCTGTCTGTCACAGCTGGATATCTCGAGAACTACTAATGGTATGAACTTAAAATTTGGAATAGTTTAAGATGACATTTGCCCAACTATTTAGCAAATAAGAAAGAAATAAAAAAAATAATATTTTTTTTACAACAGGGACTGAAAAAGGGTCTTAAAAATTTAAAGTGAGGTGACTAGGGCATGTGGGGTATCATATGAAAGAGCGCTGTTTGCACATTTTAAAACATTTTTTTCTTTTTTCTTAGGCCGCATAGTTTTCGACTTATGATGAAAAATGTAAAAAAAAAATACCGTTCCCCCCCCCTTATCTCCGAAGTTTGCAAAGAGAAAAATCTGAAATAATTCTATGTGATAGTAGTTTCTGTAAAGATTACAGGAAAAATAAAACGATGTTTCAATATAACACACTTTTTTAGAAATTCAAAAAACAAACAATTTTTTTTTTGTTTTACTACCAGTCAACAGATGGCGCTGTCCTAAGCATGCTAACCTAAGAAAAAATATAGTTCCACTATCGGTCAAGAGATGGCGCAACCGAACACTACAATAATAAATTGGTGGCTGGTTCTAATATAATGACCTACTATTTGCCGTACGAATAAACGAAGAATAAGTTCCTACTTAGCTATATAAACAGTTTGCAATGTGGAGTGGCTGAAACGTTTTTCAGTCACCATAAGCAGCTGTGGTTAAGATTTGTAAATTAACTGTCCGCCTGTTCGCCCTTCCACCTGTCTGCCGTTTATCCTACTTTTTAAAGACTGTACTAAAGTAACATATCCAAATATATTTATGATTGTACGGAACCCTCGGTGCGCGAGTCCGACTCGCTCTTGACCGGTTTTTTATTTAAAATAACCTCTATTTGGTCCGCGTAGGTTTTTCTGGGACGCCTCACATCCTCTTTAAGTGACCAAACCACCGGAGCATTCCTTTCTCGATTCTTAACACAATATCGTCTTTCAGACCACACCTTTCACGAATCACATCATTGCTCACTCGCAAATGAAATGTGCGAGCGAGAGAGCGGCAAAATGTATACGAACTCTAATAACACTGACGTACCTTGAAACTCTCCAGCACTCTACAGTCTCGCTGCATCGTCTTGATGAGTGCGTTGTAAGTGTCCGCTTCTAGGAATATTCCCTCTGAGTGATGTTCCATAAAGTCCAAATCTTTGTATGTGGGCGATTTTTTCGTTCTTTCCGATTTGTTTGCCTGTAGAATAATTGCAATATTTTAATGCGGTTATAATCATGATCTCAAACAAAATAGCTCTAAAGATAGCAGTGCCGAGGGGTGAAATTATGGCGAAGGTAAGCCGCTCCACAAAAATGATAAAAAATGTAGTGATCTGCATAGTGTATCAGTGGGGTGGGATTTCCAAAAGGTAAGCCGATGGGAATCGGTTTGTATGGACCCTTCGCCACTTATAGATAGACTCTTTAAACATACCTATATCTATACAAATATTATAAACAGGAAAGATATTTGTTTCAATAAACTCAAACTCAACTGCTGATCTGATTGTAAAATTATTTCACTTATAGAAAGATACATTATCAGCGAGTAACATAGGCTTTATTTTATTTAAAAAACCGGCCAAGTGCGAGTAGGACTCGCGCACGAAGGGTTCCGTACCAAAAAAACGGCAAAAAAACACGTTTGTTGTATGGGAGCCCCCCTTAAATATGTATTTTATTATGTTTTTAGTATTTGTTGTTATAGCGGTAGTAAAAATACATCATCTGTGAAAATTTCATTTGTCTAAAGTCTGTCCATCCTTACTTGTCTTATTTAGTAAACAGTTTTTGACAGTTATCATACGTCTTTTAAACTTAAATTGTTATTTAAAAATATGTTAGTAGCTTTATGAAATTGTTATTAATTTATTAACAATTTATTTCGTAATCTATGTGTGGAAAACCATTTGTTGTATTTTATAAATGATTATTTCAATAAAGAGTTGGGTGAAGATTGTTTACCATATAAGACAAGTAAGGATGGACAGACTTTAGCTATAACGGTTCATGAGATACAGCCTGGTGACAGGCAGACAGACAGACAGTGAAGTCTTAGTATAGGTGCCGGCATATAACTTGGCAAGATAAAGATGAGACAAAAGATGCGCTGAGTTTAGTCTTTATAACTGCTGCCAAGTTACTTGTCTTGCCAAGTTACGTGCCGGGTACTATAATAAGGTCCCGTTTTTACCCTTTGGGTACGGAACCATAAAAATCACCCTGTAAGTTCAAAGAGGAGCTCGGTGGCGCAGTGGTTTAGCGCCTGGCCCAGCGATTGCGGAGGTTAAGCAACTTTCGTAAATGTCGGTCATGGGATGGGTGACCAAAAATTTATTATCTTGAGCTCCTCCGTGCTTCGGAAGGCACGTTAAGCCGTTGGTCCCGGCTGCATTTGCAGTCGTTAACACCCAACAATCTGCATTGGGCCCGCGTGGTGGGTTATGGCCCGTCCTCCTTTTCCTTAAGGAAGGCCTGTGCCCCAGCAGTGGGGACATTAAAAATGGCTGATGGACAAGTTCAAAGACTTACCTTTCTCTTGTAAGTGCTGCCTTTAAGATCGTACTTTTGGTGTAGTTTCACTGAAGAAGGCAGTATATTGTTCATGGCGACCAGTCTGACGTTTTTGCTGTTACATTGGTAGCAGTACAGGCCGAAGAACTTTGGTAGTAACGTGCGTGGATTCTGTGGGCAAAGACAAATTAATATACATTTTAATCAAAACTGTTTGAAAGTTTAAAAACTTCATTTGATGAAATGTTTTTCATTGAATGAGTGAGTGAGTGAATGTGACCGAAAGTGAAAGACGTATCTATAAACGTGTGGCTTTCGTCTTTCGTTAAAAATAAAGTGATCCTTGTTCTTTTTTATGCACAGCGGATGAATAGTGCCTGATGTTATGTAACGATAAGGCCGAAGGTGGAAGCGCACTACACCCGGAATCCTCATACTGGGGAACTGGCTATCTTACCTCTAACTGGCAGAACACAACAATTTTTATATTGTTGTAACGACAAAACCGAGTACAAATTGTGACGTCAATGCACTGTCCGTCCTTGTCATTGTGTCATTGTGTTATGATATGACAAGGACGTACAGTGCATTGCTATCGCTATAGCTTTGAGTTAGGCGGTAGGGCCCCTGATCTAGGATAGCTAGGCAGTTTACTATAGGAACTCTATCGTTTTGATGATGAATCTAGAATATGGGTCCCTCAGTTCTGAGTGAATGAGTTAGTGAGTGTATGACTAAGCGAGTGAATGACTAAGTGAAAGAGTATGAGTGAATAAGTACGTCTTAATCATCACCTGGTCGCGGTTTAAATAGTAGCCAGGCAGCAGTTTCTGAAGAAACTCTCCCTTTGTACTGCACTGTCTTGATAATGAATGGGTCTCTCAATTGTGAGCAATGAGTGAGTAAATGTGTGAGTGAGTGAATGACTAAGTGAAAGAGTACAAGTGAATAAGTACGTATTAATCATCACCAGTGGGTCTATTGCCCAAGTGTTGTCGACTTCGCCGTCGGCTTTATTTGACAGATGGATGAGATACATTGCTACTTCTTTTTGGTACCAATAAAAACTTACCAAAGAAACGTAGCAATGTATTACAACCATCTGTCAAATGAAGCCGACGGCGAAGTCGACGACACTTGGGCAATAGACCCACTAGTCGAGGTTTAAATAGGAGCCGGGCAGCAGTTTCTGGAGAAACTCTACCTCTTTATACTGCAGTCTTGATAATGAATCCAAAACATGGGTCTCTTAATTGTGAGCAGTAAGTGAGCGAATGAATAGGTGAGTGAGTGAAAGAGTATTTAATCATCACCTGGTCGAGGTTTAAATAGTAGCCGGGCAGCAGTTTCTGCAGAAACTCCCCCTCCTTATGCATCACCGTCTTGATGATGAACTCGTCATCGTTTGTAAGGTAGAATATGCTGCCCGACGCGCCGGGGTTGCTCAGCTCGCGTAGCGGCGCGCTGCACATTGACATCTGACGGGAGATAGAAAGAAATAACTCTATGGTCTAACTTTTTCCTTCATTCTAACGAAACGTCATACATCTTACGCCGTGTATATGTTACCGTTAAAGTACGGAATCTATTAATCTGCAAATTAGCTAGTGAATCTGCAGATTAACTGGTCGAGTCAGTTAAAGTGCGATTTTTTTCTTAAAGTAGACGATTTCCGCACTTTAACTAGTTATTCTGAACATTAACGGATGCTACAACGTTAAAGTAGGGAATACAGTGAGTGAAATAGCCAAGGCTTCAGGAAATTTAAGTAAAAGACCTATATTGAAAGTTTATTTTACAAAAACTTTGTTTCTGGCGCTTCCTCCGCCGCTCCCGCGGCACGCTTGCTCCGCTCGCTCAGCCCAGTCATAATAACGTGTATGACTGGCCAGACAAACGTGTCTATCGCAAAGCTGACTCGTGAGATAAACTTGCAAGCCAGTCACTTTTGGGCTATAAGTGTGCTTTTATGGAATACTAGCTTTCCTATTTAAAATGCCTCTTTCATAATAACTATCTGCATGCCAAAGGACATCAGGCAGAGTCCCATAGAAAAAAACCAAAGAATGTATAACGTTTCTGTTTTTTTCAAAATGTAGGCATGTAATTAGTAAGTCATAGAAAATATTCAGATTTTTACGAAGATTTATGTTTTAAGAGTTATTTACGTTTGAAAGTTTTATTTTTTGGTAACCCCGACACTAAATAGCAACACCAGTTTCATGACAACACGTTTCGTTAGCTGCGTTAGTGATACAGATTAGCACCACAATGTACAAGTTGGAACTGATCAAACTGAAAATCTGTGCATATGTCGCACGTAACAAAACGATTTTGACAGTTGAGTTGACTGATATCCGGCAGACTTTTTTTTAATGCGCAATCACTTGTGCCACAGAACAAATATACTCAGGGGAGACTTGTGAAATCGCTAACAAAGATGTCCGTTTCATTGATATGCTTTTCTTTTTTTCAATAATTAATTAACGCTAAATGAAGGAGTTAAAAAATAATGTTGCTATTGTTTTATGATTCTAGTAACATAAAGTGTTTATAGATAACAGAATTATGTTTATACACTTTTGGGTCTCATGTGCCTGATGTCCTTTCATCCCGATCCATACAATGGTTTGAGATGTGCGTTGGTGAATCAGTCATTTGTGAGACATCTTATAATTCCTAATTGCGATTAGATTTTAACACAACATAATACTAAAACAATAAATAGGTACATATTACTTATTGCGTACATTTGAAACCTAGCTTGCATCCAGTTGCTTATTAAAACTACACTAGTTCATTAACAATTTCATACAAATAGATAAGTAAGTACTGTTATCAGTGACCGTTGAACATTTTACTATGTATTCATCGCTGAAAAACTAATGTTCGCAATTGGATAAAAATAAATGATAAGCGTGGAATAACAAAGTTAGATAGCATAACTAAATAAAACGACGAATACAATGAAATATAAATCTGCACCTATCGAGGTAACTCACGGGCTTACTACCGACTGCACTTTCTTTAGTATCGGGTAAAGTTTCGGACGTTTCACGGGCTCATCCATAGAGCGTGTGGTAGTTATATTATCAAGAGTGGTTTCTATGGTAAAATTGTAAAATACCTGTGCCGTGCAGGCGTGGTTTGAACCATCGTGCGGGAAGTAAGTCATAATAACACAACAGTAATTAATTACTTTTTGTAATTCGGGCTAATGTGCTTTCGATATTTGGACCATCGACATTTTAAACGTATAATAAAAGCATTGGCTAAGAATGTTCCAGAATTCAGTCGGTATAATGGCATTCGATCTTACGTAGGAACCCCATTAACAAAGTACCAGGCTAGCATAACTCACCAGGAAGTCGTCCGGCTGTATCCCGAACAAATCCCTGAAGTATCGGAACGCTATTGGCGCGTACGTCTTGAACTTGAACTCTGAGTAGTGGTGGGCGGGCGTGTGGTTGGAGCCTTCGTGGGGGAAGTTCGTGGTCTCCACCGTCATAAAGTCTTGCATGAGGAGATCGCGCTCCGGTTTGGACGCGAGACCACCGATAGCGTGTTGGATTCCTTGAAAATAAAGAAGAAAATTGGTTTATATGCCAAATACACCCTAACTCAGCGAACTAAAATCTATGGAAGTGTAATTGCAAACAAATATTGCTTAAAAAATGGCACCACGGGGCCGCAAAAGTACAACCCGCTCAGCTTTAGTCGGGCCAGCCACGCACCCGGTGACTGACGTTAGCGTTCTTTAGAATAATCACAGTTTGTATTGTAGAGAAAAGAGAGAAAAAGAAAGTTTATTAGAAATTACGTCATGTGTAGTCAAATGGTGTAAAAGACGCAAAAAAGCCAGTAAAAATATGCAGAAATAACGTATCATAATTTTCGTTTAAGTATAGAAAATATATATGAGTATACAAATTATGGTCGTTCTAGCAACCAGTGCTCAGACGCTTTGTGCTGCATAATTAAATGCCAGCATTTTTAGCTCCATCCACTTAGTTGTACTTTTCGTGAGGTGCCATTTTTGTGCGCCATCCTTGTTCCATTGATTTTAGTTCGTTGCCAATGAAAACTAAACAAACACCTATTTTATATGAAATTGAGTGATTCTGACGTCTGCAGATATTGCAATGAGGAGTAGGAAACGCCCAAGCACCTCTTATGTCATCGAGGATCTCTAATCCACAAGCGTAGTATCGATCCGGAGGAAATAAAAGTTCTTAAAGAAGAGACTAGATTTCTTGGACACCGCAGGGCTTAAAGACGTACTATAATTAGGTGGCGAGTAACAATAAATCTTTTAGGTCGTAGCATAGACATAGAAAAATTTTCGTTGCGCTCAAGAAGACCAACAGAGCGTGTAAAAGAGAAGTTAACATCATACGGACACGGTTTATGTAAAAAAGAGACAAATAGGATCAAGTGACATGTGCCAATATTTTTTACAGTAAGAGGCTCTAGCGGCCCGCCTTGCAAAGGAGCAATCACGATTTGCTTAAAATATTTAATAATCTTAATTAGAATTTAAAATAAAGGTATCGTGGAGCCATGGTGTCTTGTGCTCTAAGTAATTGTGATATGACAAAAAGAAACAATCCAAGTAATCACACTTTTCACAGGTAAATAAGATATTGCCACACATTTCTCTAAAACCAAATTACAGGAGACTTCTAGCTATCTATAAAAAACTTTCGACAAACACGCATTGTTTTCCTCAACTCGACACATTACAAATCGTCTGAATTCACACGACCTTGGCATTATCGGTGCTTCCTTCCGCAATCCGGAAATGAGGTTACGCAGTTTTGTCAGAATTAGCGAGGAATCTAAGTATTTACTTGTTGTTTGAAAAAAAAAGGTCTGGTATATGTAAACAGGATAATCAAATCATTAGTCTACTATTTACTTCTTGATTTCTTGTTGATAGTGCTAAATCTAACTAAAACCTTGAACTTTTATTAGTTACTAAATATATGTATTTATCGTACATATTATATTTCGGACATTCGCCCCTTGAGACCACGTAATAAAGCAAGGTGATTGGTTAGTAATTCCGCCAATCTAACTCAACCCTCAGTTTTGTGGTGTGGATCATTCATCATTACAGCTGGGCATAAACTTCCCTCAAGGATTTTCACAACTATCGGTTCTGTGTTGCCACAACCAGCGGCTTACTGCAACTTTTACCCATGGAGCGTCGTTCGGTGCGCGGTCGCCATTCCAGAACCTTACCGTTACAACGGACATCAGTTCTTCTCGCTATGTATCCCGCCCACTACTAATTCAGCTGAGCAAATTTTAGAGCGATGTCGATTACTATTTTAGTTCTACAGATCTCCTCATTTTTGATTCAATCACACAGGGAAACACCGGGCACGGCTCTATGTAGTTTTCAAACTAATTTAACTTAAGGCGTTTAATTTTGTTGATACGCAGAACTAAGGTTAAAGTAAATTAATACAGTTTTCTAAAGTGACACAGTTACTTAAATAAAAACAATTACAATGTTGCTGTCACCTTGAACCACGTTTAGTGATAATAATGCAACCGGTTTTGACGATTCCGCGGAACTTAATATTCCAAGAATTTGTGGGAAAATTCACAAAGACAGTTTATAAGGAAAAGGTTGTTCGAAATACTATAGCATTAAAGGTTAGTGGCAAGGCTTGGCTAAAAAAAAAGAAATAAAATAGAAATGACATGTAGTGTATGAAATTGACATTTCAATTCTATTAGAATTGTAGAAAGCTTTGACTATAGAGTGGCGGCCGCGCACCGGACGACGCTCCGTGGGTAGGCCCCCGACAAGGTGGACCGAAGATCTGGTGAAGGTCGCGGGAAGCCGCTGGATGCGGGCAGCAGCGCAGGACCGATCGTTGTGGAAGTCCTTAAGGGAAGTCGGAAGTCTATACCCATCAGTGGGCGTCTAGCGGATGACAATGATGATGAATATGTAGTCTCTATACTGTCTTTTCCAGCAAGCAAGCGGTTGTGGGTAAAGTTTGCATATAATACTAATATTTGAGAATAGGTGCATAAAAATCGTAACCAAATGCAATCGTGTCGCTTGCACATTGGACACTCTAAATAACTATAAGGGAACGTACCCATACTACGTGACCCATATTTGACCCCCCTTCCCCCCCTCTGTGACCACCCGTAGTATATGCCAAGACCCCTCCCCCCCCCTCCCCCTGGTTTTCACGTAGTATTTCATAGATAATGGTTTTACATCATTTTCAACAGAAATAAAAAAAAAATTTGCTCATTTTTGTCTTTTCATTAGTAAGGCACTTGCCACGTAATGGCAAGAGTGTGTATTATAATTTTACATACAATTACAAGTGAAAAAATGTATCAAGAAGAAAAAAATTTCGCTGCGTGCCATATTTGAATACAACTTGTAAAAAAAGAACCAGATTTCCATTGACAATATTGACTACGTGACAAAACATAGGCACCCCTCCCACCCCCCTGTGACCAAGCGTGGTATTTTAAACACCCCCTCCCCCCCTAAACGGGTCACGTAGTATGGGTACGTTCCCTAATCTACTTTTACAGTAGAATATAAGCATCAATACACTATGCATTTTGTTTTATTCAACAGAAAGTTTAACATTTTATAAAAATTGCATCGCGAATGCAAAAACATTATACTCATTTGAATATTTAAGTTCTAAAAGGTATGTTGACCGTTATTGACCTCGCAAACTTCAAAATCGTTCGGCGCTTTTAGTGTGTGCTTTAAAAAACTTGTTTTTACACAGTTTCTGTAAAAAATATAGGTATAGAAGATTATATAGAAATATTATTCCTAGAATGAACTCTAAAACATTGCGACCTTGTTGTATGTTTAGGATTCTGAGAAATTCTCGTTTTCAAGTACAAGTAGTTTATGTACAGTAAACCAAACATCAACGGAAACTGTTTTAAACCAAAATTTAAACCACCTCTATGGTTTAGTGGTTCGCCCACCCGTGAAAGACGCAGGGGTCCCGGGTTCGATTCCCATGGAGGGATAATTTGTACTCGATTTGGTTTGTGGTAGGGCTTATGCCATGTCCGCCTGGCTAGCTACCACCATCTTACCTAAGTCTGACGCCATAACGACAATTTAAAAATTGTTGTGTTCTGGCAGTTAGAGGTAAGATAGCCAGTTCCTCAGTGATGAGGATTCCGTGTGTAGTGCGCTTCCACCTTCGGCCTTATCGTCACTTAACATCAGGTGAGGTGAAGGCCAAGCCCTATCCCGTTCTGCATAAAAAAAGACTGTAAAACAACGAAACGGTATCATGTTACGTTGTTATAGTGTTTCTGACTGAAAGAAGATACCTATCTGTGAATCAACTTGAGCTTGGTTTAAAAATATTTTTTCTCCTTTTTTACCGACTTCAAAAGGAGGGAGGTACTCAATACGACCCGTTTTTTTTTTTGTTATGTACACCGATTACTCGAAGACGGCTGGACCGATTGAAATGATTCAAACGTTATTACATTAGGTAAACTCCCAAGTTGGTCCCATTTTTTAAAATTTTGAAATCGGTTCAGTACTTTTCAAGTAATCTTGAAAAAAAGCACGAAAATAGTATGATTTTGTGTGAACTACCTCGATGATCAGTCGTATAACTTCTTTGTTTATGAACTGAATAAGATAATTATGTTTTTGTTGGAAAAGGGATATCTTAAGTGTAGTTCTTTAACCAACTTAAAAAAGGAGGTTCTCAGTTTGACCCGCATGTATGTATGTTTCTCCGCGATTAACTCACGTTTGGCTGAGCCGATTTTAATTTCTACCTAAATAATATACCTACACTACCTAATACAAAAGGTACCTACTCTAAAAATAAAAAAATAAAAAATTGTTTAAAAAAACAAAAAACCGACTTCAAAAAACCTACCTCTAAAAAGCAAGAAATAATATTCGTAATAATAAAACACGTCTATTGAAGTCGGGTGGGGCTTTTAGAATAAAAAAAAAGACATTTGTACTCCAGCCCCACCCGACTTCAATAGACGTGTTTTATTATTACGAATATTATTTCTTGCTTTTTAGAGGTAGGTTTTTTGAAGTCGGTTTTTAAAGAATCCCTGAACAAACTATAGATTTTACAACGTAATACATATGATTGATAACACATAAGTAGGATGGTGTTTCATGTTTATTGGTTAAGTACTATTAAGTACCACTTCAGATAGTTTAACTTGAGTATGTATAATATGTACTTTAAATGCAACAGGCATTATAATATAGTGGGAATACTGGTGGCGCAGTCAGTTAGTTAAGAAATTTTCGCAAAGGTCGGCCATGGGATGGGTGACCAAAAAAAAAATTAGCTCGAGCTCCTTCATGCTTCGGAAGGCAAGTTAAGGCGTTGGTTCCGGCTGCATTGCAGTCGTTAACACCCACCAGACCACATTGGGGCTGTGTGGTGGGTTATGGCCAATTATCCTTGTCAACCCATAAGGAAGGAATATGCCCCACCAGTGGGGAACATTAAAAAATAGCAAAATAATAATGAGGATGACTAAATGTTCTTTGCCATAACACATTTTCATCTTGTGTTGTCATAAGAAAGATGTGTCCTAAAAATAGTACAATACCTAAAAAAAATACTACGCTCATTAAATAAGAATAGTTTATGAATGAAGACAGGAAATGACATACAAATAGTTCTGATTCTTGCCAAATTATTAAGATGCCAATACACTGTACAAACATACTGAGTATTTTATTTTTAAGAGCAGATACACATAATAAGGAATTTGAGTATTAGAATGAATGAGTTGACTAATTAAGGCACCGTTATGCGAAATCATATGTCTCTGTCTTTTTATTTACGTGTAGAGTATGGAAAATAACCTCACTTCTGCACTTTTTCGATGTTTTTCGTGGTTTTTTCATCATTATCTTTAGCACAATTATCTTTCTTGAAAAAAAGTTATTGGAGCAACTGCACAGTACGTTAAAGTGTATTTTGATGTAGAATTCAATACGTTTACACTATTATTTACGCCAAAAATATGGCCCGCGATAAGCGCTATTGATGATATTCTGATTTTTTTTACAATCATCTGTGAGGTTTATACGCAATCTAATGTTTGTAGCAACTAGATAAACTCTTTAGCTTGTCGTATGATTTTTTTGGTGGCTACAAGTTTACGTTTTCTATATAAAAATATGGCCCGCGCAAACCATGTTTTCCTATTACCGCCCCTTAATATCATTGGAGTTGACAATCACATTACTAAGAATATGATTCAAAGGATGGTCTAACTTTTGTGATGGTATTTCACAAGCGTTTTTTAAAGGGAATGGGGATTGTGATATCAGTATTACCATAGAAATATCACAATACTAATAGTGAGACTCCCCTCAAAACATTCTCATGTAGTAATAACCCTCTTACACTGACGTCCATTATACAAAGTACGCTGGACAGGCTAATGTCATGAAATGACAGCTATTTTTTGTATCGATTTGAAAATCGCCATATTGGCGCTGAGAGCAGTAGATTCTACTATGACATACGCCATAGTATAGAATTTACTGCTCTCAGCGCCAATATGGCAATTTTCAAATCGGAACAAATGACAGGTGACGTTAGCCTGCCCAACGTACTTGTATAACGGACGTCAGTGCCCTCTTAGAACTTGCCAGGTTTATGAATTGCTATAGTTCACTGACATGAACATTTTTTTTTCTTATTATCTCGACTGGCTGTCTGTATGATTTGACAGCAAAGTTCTTGTGCCTATTTGAAACGCCACTAGCGTAAGTCTAAAGAACTAATTTTGACGTGTACAATGAAAATGGTTGCCGTGATGGTCTCTCCAGACTTCAGACTTTAGTACCATGTCCCTCACGCTATGCTCACGCTACGTCCTACAGCGCCAAAATGGTGGAAATCGAATAGGCACAATAGCAGTTTGACAGCAGCCAGTCCAGTGTAATAATATAGAGGTCAATGTTATAGTTGCATTTCTTTCGAGCTGTATACGCAAAAAACCGGCCAAATGCGAGTCGGACTCGCTCACGAAGGGTCCGTACCAAAAACGGCAAAAAAAAACACGTTTGTTGTATGGGAGCCCCCCTTAAATATTTATTTCATTCTGATATTAGTATTGGTTGTTATAGCGGCAACAGAAAAACATCATCTGTGAAAATTTCAACTGTCTAGCTATTACGGTTCATTGAGATAGAGCCTGGTGACAGACAGACAGACAGACGGACAGCGGAGTGTTAGTAATAGGGTCCCGTTTTTACCCTTTGGGTACGGAACCCTAATAAAAGAGACGCATCGATAGCAATGCAGAAAACTGGCAAGTTTTAAAAGGTTGTAATTGTAATACGGGGGCAGGTTGAGCTAAACTAACCCAAACCACACAGACTAGTGGCTCTGTGAGCTGTAGACCTTACATTGAATAATTTTCGAAATGGCTGAAATATGATTTTTCCCCATATCTGCGCCATTTTGAAAATTTCGAAAACCAGAATTGACAAAATCCATATAAATATCGAACTTGCTCACAAAATTTCACGAGAATCGGTTGAGGATTGCGACTGTAGAGAACAGACGAACAACGGGACAGGCGGCCAGACATACGAAAGCATTTTTGCCCAAGCTGAAACGGAGACGCTCCGTTCGCGCTTCGAGCTCGCTCCGTAAATAAGTGCACCCATGTGTGAGGAGTAGGTAGGACCAGATAGTATGTTTACTAATATAATTATTTTATCAACAGTATGACTAAACCAATAATCTCACACATGTCATTTAATAAAAACATTGTATCACTTCCGAATGCGATGACTCATCGAAAAACAAAAATTTTTATTTTATTTATTTAAAAACGTTTGTGGTCTGGCTGGACAAATGTTCTTAGTGAAATTGGTGAAGCTTAGTATATATCTAGCACAGAAAATGGATCCGCTCTTCCGTGCTTCGGAAGTCACGTTAAGCCGTTGGTCCCGATTGCATTTGGTGTCATTAACACCCACCAATCCGCATTGAGCTGGCCCTTCCTCCTTATCAACCCATAAGGAAGGCCTGTGCCCCTGTGCAGTGGAGAACACGTGGTATGGACATTAAAAACCGGCCAAGTGCGAGTCGGACTCGCGCACGAAGGGTTCCGTACCAAAAAATAGCAAAAAAAAACACGTTTGTTGTATGGGAGCCCCCCTTAAATATTTTATTGTTTTTAGTATTTGTTGTTATAGCGGCAACAGAAATACATCATCTGTGAAAATTTTAGCTGTCTAGCTATCACGGTTCATGAGATACAGCCTGGTGACAGACAGACAGCGGAGGCTTAGTAATAGGGTCCGTTTTTACCCTTTGGGTAGGGAACCCTAAAAATGACTGATGGTCATACATTTACAGTAAATTGGTTAGATATCCCCATTTAATATTTTGATATTTATACATAAAAAACCGGCCAAGTGCGTGACGGGCCACGCGCCGTAGGGTTCCGTAGTTACCTTATACCACACCATATTTAATACCACTATCATTATTCGTTTGCAAATCTAACTTTGTTTTTCACAGTGTTGGTATTTTATTTATTTTATTTTATTTTGTTAGGAAAACTAACAGCTTTGAGACACGGTATGAGAAGTTACAAAATAGAGTTACTAAAAGCCATTTACAAGTTTTCACGTATGAATGACAAAGTTATATTTGCGGTTTTGAAAAATGTGCTATATCTCAAAAACTACAAAAAAAAACATATGTCGTCCAAACCCCATTTTCGTTGAAAGTGTTTATTAAGATCTACAGCTTATATTTTTTTCAGATTTTTCACTCTCTTATTTCAAAAGTTAAAGGGAGGGGGACACACATTTTACCAATTTGGCGGTGTATAACTTTCAAACGGTTGACTTTGAGAAAAAATTGTCTAAGAAACCTCAATGTCATTTTTAAGGACCTATCTATAGACACCCCGCACGTATTGGTTAGAAGGAAAAAAATTTTCAGTTCCAGTTCCACGTATGGGGGCCCCCCTTAATCTCTATTTTTTTCTATTGTTATGTTAAAATAATTAAGCGGTTAACAGAATACATCTACCTACCAAGTTTTAATTGTGTAATATTAATACTTTCGGAATAAAATGACTGTGACACACGGACGGACAGACATGACGAATCTATAAGGGTTACGTTTTTTGCCATTTAGGCTACGGAACCCTAAAAATTAACAGCATATACGATCGATACAATAATCGGCTGAAAATAATATTATTGTAAGCCCTAAATTATGAATGAAAGAGAGCACTTTTCTTGTGTATCCGAAAAAAAATCCTAATTCGCCGTTTTCAACAAAAACGGCAGATGATTAAGCACTTTATGCCCCTATTACACTGCACAAATGGGTCGAGTAAATGTATCACAAATGTAACAATGTTCTAAGCGGCCTTCTGTGGACTGATGTTAATGTGGGTTACTGGGGTAGAGTAGAATTAACGATGCACAGAAGATACCTATTGTGTTGTGGGGGCCTTACAACGTTAAATACACATTTTTCAGAAACGATATCACACAGTATTACTTGATTTATTGGTCCCAAAAAATAATGTAGAAAGTTGATTATAAGTACTCAGTTATGTGATTGACAGTAACATGATAGCTAAAAAATTTCTGAATAGAAAAGAAAAGTAAAACTGACTTTTGTGCCAACCAATAATCAACATATTAATAATCTTGAAACTATAATGAAAACAGTCTTAGCTAGCTCTTTAGTTTTTTTATTGACATTTCTCTAAAGAAGTAGTTTATTAGTATTAATTTAAAGCGTTAATTTTGAAAATAATTTCGATAACTTTTACTATAAAAATTATTTTCTTCTTAATAAAGTTGCATCCTTGTTATTATGGTGTATTCTGCAACATATACTCATCAACTTTGTCTAGGGATACAGGTGTTATTTTCATACAAACGAGGTAACTTTGATTAAGAGATGAAGCCTTGGTTTTCTGCCAGGGATGTACCGTACTGTGATCTGATGATGGCCATCCAGGGAGTGAATGGAGGAGATTCAGATCGCCATACACACCCAACTGATCTGATCAGCATTCTAAAAGATTAATGGGTCAGAGTTCTCAGTTTTAGGATTTCCATACATTTTCATGCTATATTCGCGGTTTTTTTGAACATGTCCTTTAATCTTTTAGATTGCTGGTCAGATCAGTTGGGTGTGTATAGCGATCTGAATCTCCTCCATTCACTCCTTGGATAGCCATCATTAGATCACAGCACAGTACATCCCTGGCAGGAAACCAAGGCTTCAAAGTTACCTCGTTTGTTTGAAAATAATAGACAAAGTTGATGTGTGTATTTATTTGAGATCGAACTTTTAAATCAGGAAAATTTACAGTTTTTTGTCTTATTTTGTGTAATGTCAAACTTCAGTAGTCTGAAAGATATAAACCGGTGATTAACTATTGGTGTCTGTGTAAATTTTATATCGTTGCCAAAACTTTTATGTCTACTGCAAGACGCAGGCCAGAGACGTAGGACGGACGTTAATTTTACTACCTTAATTCACCGTTCTATCCATGCATCTCGCACTTGACCACAAACAAAGGACATCATCCATTTTGGTCCAAATGTGAAAGTGCCGGCCAAAAAGCAAAAGTGCTTTATTCTGATAGATTTTATCCACCTAAGCATTTCTTATTATGGCACCGAAGCTGAAGCACCGCTATATTTGATTTTAAATAAGTTCAAAAAGCCTGTCTTTCCATACATTTTGCCACAAATGTAAAAAAGTCGGCCAAAAAGCAAATTCTGATAGATTTTGTCCGCCTAAGCATTTCTTATTATGGCACCGAACTGTATCACCGCTGTACTTGATTTTAATTGAGTTCAAAAAGTCTGTCTTTTCATACATTTTGACACAAATGTGAAGCGGTGCTACAGCTTCGGTGCCATAATAAAAAAATCTTAAATAGACAAAATCTATCAAAATAAAGCGCTTTTATCTTTTGGCCGGCATTTTCATATTTGGACCAAAAATATATGAAACGTGGATGATGTCCTTTAACACTGAGACATAAAACATGGACTAAAACCAGCCCCCTGATTTTGTAACTCTGTAGCCAACTTCTAATTGAAATGGACAGAAATCGCAGTTACATTGCTGCTTTAAGCAAGATAGTTGTCACATTGTATTCTGACTAAAGTAATGTAACTGCAATTTCTATCAGTTTCAATCAAGTTGATTGCAACACAGTTACAAAATCAGGGGGCTGGTATAGAACTAGTGTCATTTTATCTTTTCTTTGATGAAAAAAGTGACAGCATCATTTTTTTAAGCACTTTCAGCTGTCCCAAGCTCTGGGACATTGCTTAGTGCTTTTAAGTTAAGCCTTAGATTTGCTATTGATGCATAGTTTTTGGACATTCACATGAAATATTAAACAAATTAAATGATTTAAGCTTTTTTTTATATGCGCAACGGAATAGTGCATGACCTTCACCTCACCTGTTGTTAAGTGACGATAAGGCCGAAAGTGTAAGCGCATTACCCCCAGAATCCTCATCACTGAGGAAATGGCTGGACTGGCTATCTAACCTTTAACTGCCGGAACACAACAATTTTTAAATTGTTGTTATGGCATCAGACTTAAGTAAGATGATGGTAGCTAGGCAGGCGGACTTGAAATAAGCCCTAACATCAACCAAACCCGAGTACAAATGTAACCCCTTCTAGGAATTGAATCCGGGACCTCTGCGTCTTACACGGGTGGGCGAAACAGTAGACCAGAGAGGCGGTTAGAAGCTTGACAATAAATGCAATATGTCTGCTGCACTTTAGTACAGTTCTAACCATCATTAACCCTATGGCGACGCAACACGAGTTAATTTTAAACACATGCCGTGTTGTGGCTCCTCTATTTACAAAATATGGAGAATTATGGCCGATATCCACGCAGTTTCAAAACCAACCTTATTATCTAAGAGTTACAGTACACATTCCCATTGTTAGGATAAAGGTAAACCGACACGAACTATCTTCTTGGCTACTTGGCTATTTCAGACACCAATGCCAAGAATAACGAAACAACAATATTGTGCTGGTTGCATCCAGAAATACGGAGTCGGTGAAGACAGTTTGTTTGCTTAGAAACTAAGTTTAGATCTAGAACGGCGGATGTCTTGACTAGAAAGGTCATGGCTGAATTTTAATGTTATGCTAAAGAGGGTCATATATGTAACATTAAGTAATTCATTAATAAGGCGGTCTTTTTCGACGAAAACCTATACTCGAGGGGATGAGACAGAGGGGCTCGCTCGCCCCCGCCTCCAGCAACCCGCTCGCTAATAGGATTCGTTTTAGACATTTATCTACACCCATGCTTTAAATCCTCTGTAAGGGGTTCCGAAACAGTTAGCTTACTGCCATCATTACAATATTCCGAGCGAAAGTGGGCCTGCAGCGCCGCGCGCCCACGCGCGAGCAACGCATTATGAAATTCAGTACAACATTAAAACACTCTTGCGGAAGACATAATGACGAGGAGGGAAAGGAAAGACAAAGTCAAAACCTTTATAGAGGATACATATCATGGGTTTGATAAATATCATAGGTGTTTTTAATTCATATGTATTAAAATATTGTTTGTTTCCCTAATAAAAATAAGAAAAAATAAAAACCAGCCAAGTGCGAGTCGGACTCGCGCACGAAGGGTTCCGTACCAAAAAACGGCAAAAAATCACGTTTGTTGTATGGGAGCCCCCCTTATATATTAATTTAATTCTGTTTTCAGTATTTGTTGTTATAGCGGCAACAGAAATACATCATCTGTGAAAATTTCAACTTTCTAGCTATCACGGTTCATGAGATACAGCCTGGTGACAGACAGACAGACGGACAGACAGACAGACAGACGGACAGCGGAGTCTTAGTAATAGGGTCCCGTTTTTACCCTTTGGGTACGGAACCCTAAAAAATGGGTGTAGATAAAGTCTTGTATGCAACTGTACATAATTAGGTATTAAAACACTCATGTGATACTATTATCACACTAGGCTTCACCTCGTGTGATAAACCCATATTCGTGTTTTAATACCCCTCGTTATAGTACAGTTGCATAAATAACTATTATTTTACCCTGTTTTCGGAATTAAATATGATCGAGTAAAGTACATCATATCTTGAAATAAATAAGTACATTCATTAAGTTATATCCTGAAGTATATCATTTATTTTTTTAAGACCGTAGCTTAATAGTAAATACGTAAACCAATTTCCCTGGAGTCTTTTCTGCCATTTTTTGCATCCTCGCCTTAAAATTTTCGAAAGGTAAAACAGATATTTCCTGTATGGTTATTTAGTAATAACCGAGTTGTGGGATCGCAATCCAACCATAAAGAAACCCTGCGTTAGGTAGTGGGGACATTAAAAATATAATGGTGATGATATCGGTCTCTTCTCCATATCCACCTATAAGGCCTGTGATGGCCATTACCATCTGGCCATGCGAACCGGCGCGACGGCATCGCGACTCGCGAATTGTCTCTTGCATTGCGCGCTGGACATGCTCACCTCACAGCAGGTAATTTACAATTCGCGGCATTAGATGCTATGTATTAGGAAATCGCGAGTCATGTCGCCAGTTGTCCCGTTCTACGTGCCCAGACCGTTATGAATATTATCTTTAACTAGCTTTTGCCCGCAACGTCGTTCACGTAGACATTTTAGATATCTTTAGAATTCTTAAAATGCTAGAAGACGTTTCCGTCCCTGTTCAGAATTGGATCCAGAGATATTAGTATCCCGTCCCCCTCCCCCTTCCTCTTCCCCAATTTTTAATCGTCAGCCTAAACACAAAATTTGAACATTCGAAACTAAACTAAATAAATACAAGCGGTGCTTTACGCCTGAGCAGCTTTTAACCCTTTATAAAGCTCAAGTCCGATCTTGCACGGAGTACTGCAGCCACCTTTGGGACGGCTCGGCGAAATATCAACTTGCTGCACTGGACTCGGTGGAACGCAGAGCCAAGAGATTAATAGGCGACGGAAAACTGGTAGCAGCTAAGCTTCACAGCTTGGCTCACCGCCGAAACGTTGCTTACCTATCGGTCTTCTATAGATTGTACTTTGGCGGGTGTGCTCAAGAGCTGCATGAGCTCATTCCACCTTCTCCTTTCTTCCATCGGACATCCAGACGCACTGCAGGCTACCATCCGTTCTTGGTTGATATACCTCCTATGCGTACTAAACGCTACTCATCATCGTTTATAATGCGCACAGCCAAGGAATGGAATTCCCTGCCGGCGTCTGTGTTTCCGAGCGCATACAACCTGACTCTTTTCAAGGCCAAAGTGAATAGGAACCTTCTGGGCAAGCTCGCTCCATCGTAGACCCTGTCTATACTTTCGGGCTAGACCAGGGTCAAGAGCAAACACATTATAATAAAAAAAAAAAACTAACGAACTTCCATACAAACTTCCATCCCCTTAGGGGGTGAATTTTCCAAAATCCTTTCTTAAAGCTCACCGACACTATGAAAGGTATCTGACTATCTACCCTCCAAAAATGGTGTCTCTATTTTTAGCCGTTAGGCCTCTACGTGTATCCCAACAATCAATCAATATAGAGTTTTATAAAATGTGTATGGATGTCTTGACTATGGATGATGATTACTCACCAAGCTGTATGGATCCCATGATCTGGGAAGACTGTATTTTCTTGTAGGTGATCTCCCCACCCTCCCCCACACGCCGGTGGCCGATCTTGCGGTCCGACTTGTGCACTTTGCTGATGGCCCCGGACGGGCCCACCGCCGGCTGTGGACAGAACAAAAAATTTATGATAACATTATTAAAATTGTACAGGTTTATTTGTAAAACACGTACAACCTCGTAGGAGTAAATTACTAACATCATAAACAACATTTGTTGTAAGCGACTTTTCAGAAAACAAGCGAAAAACCGGCCAAGTGCGAGTCGGACTCGCGCTCTCGCGCACGAAGGGTTCCGTACCAAAAAACGGCAATAAAACACGTTTGTTGTATGAGAGCTACCCTTAAATATTTATTTTATTCTGTTTTCAGTATTTGTTGTTATGGCGGCAACAGAAAATACATCATCTGTGAAAATTTCAACTGTCTAGCTATCATGGTTCATGAGATACAGCCTGGTGACCGACAGACAGACGGACACCGGAGTCTTAGTAATGGCGTCCCGTTTTTACCCTTTGGGTTCGGAACTCTAAAAAGGACTTTTCATATAAAACTCGATGAGTTGTTAGGACATTTTTGTAAGGAAAATAGATTTATTTTTTTAATGTTTTCGGAAAAAGTCGTAGAACAAAATTTAACGTTGTTGTTTATGATGTTGTTATCTGCCTGCGAGGTTGTTGGTGTTTTACAAATAACCCTGTAGGTATATAGAAATCCTGTGTCCACTAGCAATGGGCACATTACAAACGGCTGATGTGCAAAGTCAAAACATAATTCTTGTATTTTTTAGCACAGAGGCCGTATTACGAGCTCTTAAATCCTGCCAGGTTTATAAATTGCTGTAGTGACATCTCTTTCTCGCTTTATAGCAAATAAAAGAGATAGATTGATAGCCAGTCAGAAAACTGACTGGAAATAAGAGGTCATAAACATAATACAGCCCCTGTACAGAATATATAATAGTATTGGTTAGGTATCCTAATACATACGATTACAATACGATTTACATAAACCTTTTTAACCGACTACGGCGAAGCAAAAAGATGGTTATGATTTTTGCTCCCATAGACATGAGACATCTCATTGCGACCGCATTGCTTCGGAAGGCAAGCTGTTGGTCCCGGCTGTTGCAGTCGTTTACTCCCACCAACCTACATTGGTCTGTGTTTTGTGTTATGGCTCATAGCTCTTAATTTTTTTTTATGCACGGGATAGTACTTGGCCTTCACCTCATCCTATGTTAAGTGACGATAATGCCGAAGGTGGAAGCGCACTAAAACATCCGTAATACTCATCTCTGAGGAACTGGCTATCTTACCTCTAGCTGCCGGAACAACAATTTTTAAATTGTTGTTATGGCGTCAGTCTTAGGTAAGATGATGGTAGCTAGCCAGGCGGACTTGAAATAAGCCCAGCCACCAACCAAATCATCGACCCTAGGACCCCTGCGTCTTAAATGAGCGGGCGAACCACTATACCACAGAGGCGGTTAATTCTACGTGCTTCGCAAGGCATGTTCACTCGTATTGGTCCTTGTTTTGGGTTATTTTATCCACCCATAAGGAAGGCCTGTTCCCAGCAGTGGATAAAATGGCTCGTGAGGACCAGTTAAGAACCAATCAGTTCCCTCGCATGGGAAAACTACCAAACACCATTACATTTATAGACTAAAGCAGTTAATAGTTATGTCTATTTTAGGATAGGGGAGACCTATTATGCGAGAAGTAAGCTAATAGAAACCTACACATGTGGACTTAGGGTGATAGTTACGAATAATATTTAATGGTGTTAAAATTTCATAAGTTTCGTAATCGATTGAAGTTTATCGTTTTTTGTCAACGCTACAATTACAAAATAATTAATTTCCTTGATTAATGATTTGTTACTTTGTTAAGAATTAAATAAATTTAAAAAAATATTAAAAACACGACTGCCCTGCCAAAAACGAACTAAAAGTTAAATAACAAGTGTCATTGCAGTCGGGGGACTGTTTTGTGGAATAATTTTTAACCAAAGAGGTCCCCCGACTGCAATGACACTTGTTAATTAACTTTTAGTTCGTTTTTGAAAGGGCAGTCGTGTTTTAATATTTTTTAAATTATTTATTTTTATTTCACACATTTTAGTGACAAATTATATGGTTTTGGAATGTGCTTATCAGGGCCTTTCATTTGATGACCATACATCATCATCATCATCATCATATCAGCCGCACGACACCCACTGCTGGGTATAGGCCTCCCCTAAGGATCTCCACGACGATCGGTCCTGCGCTGCCCGCATCCAGTGGCTTCCCGCGACCTTCACCAGATCTTCGGTCCACCTTGTCGGGGGCCTACCCACGGAGCGTCGTCCGGTGCGCGGTCGCCATTCCAGAACCTTTCCGCCCCAACGGCCATCAGTTCTTCTCGCTATGTGTCCTGCCCATTGCCACTTCAGCTGAGCAATCCTTCGAGCGATGTCGGTTACTTTAGTTCTCCTGCGGATCTCCTCGTTTCTGATTCGATCACGCAGGGAAACGCCGAGCATGGCTCTCTCCATTGCACGCTGGCTGACCTTGAGCCTCCTTATGAGACCCATAGTTAGCGACCACGGTTCACTGCCGTAAGTCATCACTGGCAACACACACTGTTCATAGACTTTCGTCTTGAGACACTGAGGTAAGTCGGACGCGAAGATTTTTCGAAGCTTCCCGAATGCTGCCCACCCGAGTTGGATTCGACGAGAGATCTCTTTCTCAAAGTTGGACTTACCTAACTGGACTGCCTGTCCTAGGTATACGTAGTGGTCAACAACTTCAAGTGCAGTGTTCCCAACATGAACTGGAGAGGGTACAACATGGCCATTTGACATAATTTTCGTCTTATCCATGTTCATCTTGAGACCCACTCTTTTGGAAGCACTACGGAGATCTTCGAGCATTGTGTTCAGGTCTTCCATGGTCTCAGCCATAAGGACTATATCATCGGCAAAACGAACGACCAAAACGACGATGACCATACATATCGTAATAATTTAAAAATAATAAAAAAAATATCACATTTGAAAATGGCGTCGTATAGTCGCCATATTGACTTTTTCCAAAAAAAATATAGCCAGTGTCACTCGAAATGATGTAAGGATTCTAACGATACGCCATTCATCCAAATCTGTTATGGTGGAATAAAGAAACTCACATACCCACAAACATACATGAACCCTAAACACATATACACTCCTTTTTGGGCAGTCGTGTAAAAAATACAATTACTTTTGTCATTTGTTCAGCTTAAATTCTGCTGCCAAAGTTAAACTCATTTATTGGTCACCCATCCTACAGTCAGCCTTCCCCAAAGTTGCTTATTATTCAAGATCGTTATCGTTAAAGTGTTATTAATGTTGGTAAACAATACTTTTATCGCAGTTTTCATTATCTTCACGTGATCAATACACATATTGATAAGGATACGGAATGTTACGTAAGGATTTTATTGACGTCATTGACTGAAGAATAGCGTAAGTTTTAAATGAAAAAAAGCAGAGAATAATGAATATCTAATAAGATTTTATTTTTAATGTCAATGTATTTTTTGACCGACCGGTCGCGACGCGCGAGCGAAGCGTCTGTGCTTCAGCTTGGGCAGAAATACTTTCGTGTCTGTCCGTATCTTTTTTTGACCACCGAGCAAGCGCGACGCGCGAGCGAAGCGTCTGCTTCTGCTTGGGTAAAAATACTTTTGTGTCAGTCCGCTTGTTCTCCTCTACAGGTCGCATTTCTCAACCGATTCTCGTAAAATTTTGTGAGCAGGTTCGATAATTATGTAGTTTTTTGTCGAGCCAGTTTTTCGAAATTAAAAAAAAACAATACATTTCAGGCATTTCGGAAAATGTCACAAACGCGAGGTTTACAGCTCACAGAGCCATTAATTAGGTATATTATGTTTGACGACTTCAGTGGTGGAGTGGTTTAACCTGTTTTTACCGTGTCGTCATCTTTGAGGTCCCGGGTTCGATCCGATTTAGAAAACGAACTTTGCTATATCAGTGCCCTGTTTATCAAAACTTACAAGTTTACAAGTATATTTTACAGGCAAAAGTTTACAAGCTCATGTAAATTATGACTTTTCTAAATAATTTAAGCAAAACACTTGTGAGAATTATCAGACGGAATGGAGAGTCGCCGGACACCCTCAGAATTACTCAGGATTTTCTATTGAGGTTTTTACAAGTTGTAAGTTTTTTTACAAGTTTTGATTTTTTTTTTGATTTACGAAATCACTAATACAAGGGTGAAAACATATGAATTAAATAAACAAAAAAATTGTAGCGTTTAATTTAACGTGTTTTAATAAACGGATTTGTGGAATTTTCATAAGGAAAATGCTTGTTATTAAAAAGTACAAGACGTGTAAGTTTTGATAAAACAGGTCTTGGTGTCCTGTTGTATAGTCACGTCTAAAAATATGTATAGTTTAGAACTAGATGTCGATTTGTTGTGGTTGTCATTTGTCATTGACTTCTGTTCAAAAAAGTAATATCTTGTAAAGTGACAAAGTTTTAAAGTGTATCATATTTGAGACGTAACTGTACCGCCATTCTCTAATTTTCAAAACAAAAAGTGCTTAAATGCTTATTTCTTTGGAATCAGAGCAACGTATGTAATGTTACCCAATTTTGTTTTTATGTCATTTTTTGTAAAAGATAATGTTTTGTAAATATTTTATTAACCCCCGACGCAAAAAGAGAGGGGTGTTATAAGTTATTTAACGTATTTGTGTATCTGTGTATCTCTGTGGTATCGTAGCTCCTAAACGGATGAACCGATTTTCGTTTAGTTTTTTTTGTGTCATACATAATTTTATCCAGAGTGTTCTTAGCCATATTTCGTGAACATCTGTTCAGCCGTTTTAAGATCAACAGCTCTTTTCTAGTTGATGAGGGGATCTGACTAACTTCCTATCTCCGATCGATTCGAAAATTGGTACCGTGTTACTTCAAAGATATCGGACGTATATGGTAAGGTAATCATGAACTGATGTGCTGTTTTTTTATTACGAGTTAGCTTTGTCGGGGGTTTTTTATTTTTAATTTATTTATTTATTATTATAAGTTCAGCCACATGGCAAACATTAACACATCGATTACAACATAATTAAAATAAGTTCTGATGCATGCCACAATAACGGCGTACATAGCATTCCCAATTGAATATTAGTCACAGAAACAAATAGGTAATCAAAGCACTAAAATAATAATTGTAAGTCAATAGGTAAATAACATTTTATAATAATTTCTAAAATCAAGATAAAACAATAAATTTTTAAATTAAGTTTTTTATAATAATAATATAATAATAATAATATAATTTTATTTGCATTTAACATGGTATGAAAGGTGACAGTCTCATTATAACAAGTACATCATGTTAAGCCATTATTGAATAACATGCAAAATTTTACACAAGTGACAAGTAGCACTATTTGAAGTGTCATAAATATTCTTATATTAATAAATTACAATTCCAATTTCATTGAGTTGCATTGAAAAATTCTTGCAGATTATAAAATTCACATTCAAGTAGCCACTGATACAATTTTGTCTTAAAACTATTTAAGTTGTTACATTGTGTGATTTCGGCAGGAATTCTATTATATATCTTAATAGACATAGTCAGAAAGCTGATTTTGTGTTTTCTCAACGTTGATATTTTGTCAATGACTAATCTGTTAGGATTTCTTGTATTTCGTGGGTACACATCACATGCTCTTTTGAAGGAATGAATAGACTGCTTTACGTAAATACATAATTCCAAAATATATAGTGACGACATTTAGAAACATTTAAGTTTTCCCTTCTTTGATTGTTGACGTAAATTGGAAACGCACATTTTCAATCTCCTTCCATGAGTCACTACTACTGATAAAATTGATAAAAGATTATCCCATTATGTTTATTTTTATCACACATTCCAAAGGTAACAATCACAGACTATCTGCAGAGCGTTTTGGCAACTTAATACCTTATTATATTTTAGGTAAGCTACTTTTGCCCGAGCGTACAAGACGCAACGGGTTCGATTCCCAGGGGACATTTGTACTCGGTTTGGTTGGTGGTAGGGCTTATCAAGTCTGACGCCATAACAAGAATTTGACATTGTTGTAATTTTTTATGCACAAAGGGCTATCCCTTTGGCCTTCACCTCACTTGTTGTTAAGTGACGATAAGGCCGAAGGTGGAAGCGCACTACACCCGGAATCCTCATAACTGGAAAACTGGCTATCTTACCTCTAACTGCCGGAACACAAAAATTTTTAAATCCTTGTTATAGCGTCAGACTTAGGTAAGATGGTGGTAGCTAGCCAGGCGGACTTGAAATAAGCCCTACCACCAACCAAACCGAGTACAAATGTACCACTCCTGGTAATCGAACCCGGGACCTCTGCGTCTTACACGGGTGGGCGAACTACTATATAGTTAGTTTGTTGACCGAATCGCCGAACCAAAGTTGGCATACAACATACAAAGAAGAGTGGGTGTAGCTATTTTTGCTGTAAGTGGGTGAAATTAATTGTACTTTACAATGTAGGTATAGCCTAGTATGGTGTGAGAATGTCTGTGCGCAATATCTATGCCTGCGTGCGTGCACTGAAAAGCGCGACGATCCGAGCAGCTCTTCATATTTTGTGATATCACCATGTAATTTCAAATGTAGATTACTTTGTACGTGACGTCACAATGACGACAAAATGTCTGCTGAATGTATGACGTCACGAAAACATTAATAATTCGTATGACATTGTTTTCTATAGCCCTTGCGATGGTCAGCGGTTGGGACCATTAACCGGTTGAAAAGTCAAGAGCAAATGCTATTATTAACTTTTTTAAAAGGGTAAAAACGGGACCCTATTACTAAGACTGCACTGTCCGTTTGTCTGTCGGTCACCAAGCTGTATTTCATGAACCGTGATAGCTACTCAGTTGAAATTTTCACAGATAATGTATTTCTGTTGCCGCTATACCCACAAATACTAAAATAAAAACAGAATAAAATAAATATTTAAGTAGGTCCTATACAACGTGTTTTTTTTTTGCAGTTTTTTGGTACGGAACCCTTCGTGCGCAAATCTGACTTGTTTTTAGAGAATGTTAGGAAGCAGGGCCCTGACGATAGGTGTATAAGAAGGACCATCCATAATCCACCACACGGGCCAATTGGTTAGAGTTAATGACTGCAAGCTAATGCTGCTCAGCTGAAGTGGCAGTGGGCTGGACACATAGCGAGAAGAACCGATGGCCGTTGGGGCGGAAAGGTTCTGGAATGGCGACCGCGCACCGGACGACGCTCCGTGGGTAGGCCCCCGACAAGGTGGACCGACGATCTGGTGAAGGTCGCGGTGCGCCGCAGGATGCGGGCAGCGCAGGACTGATCGTCGTAGAGATCCTTGGGGGAGGCCTATACCCAGCAGTGGGTGTCGTGTGGCTGATATAAGGAATTACTGCAAATGCAGCCGCGGGACCAAAGGCTTAAAGTGCGTTCGGAAGCACCGACGAGTACGAGAATAATCTTTAGTCATTCATTCCATGACATGACTAAGACTTGCGAAAGTTGCTTATCTATGACTAGTGGCTCAGTGAGCTGTAGACCATAGATCTAGATCGTGTAGACCTGTTCTCATTGACCTCTATATTATTACACTGGACTGGCTGCTGTCAAACTGCTCTTGTGCCTATTTAATTTCCGCCATTTTGGCGCTGTAGGACGTAGCGTGAGGGACATGGAACTAAAGTCTGAAGTCTGGAGAGACCATCACGGCAACCATTTTCATTGTACACGTCAAAATTAGTTCTTTAGACTCACGCTAGTGGCGTTTCAAATAGGCACAAGAACTTTGCTGTCAAATCATACAGACAGCCAGTCCAGTTAATAAGAAAAAAAAAATTTTCATGTCAGTGCCTGTTCTTTAAAAATGAATCTAATAAATGTCACCACGAGGTTGACACTACTTTTAAATTAGGGCTTTTGAAAGTGACATTTAAAAAATAAAGATTGTAACTATTTGCCTTACTAGTTGGTGTTGTTGAAAAGAGAAGTGTCTTCTATTTTAAAAATAAACGGCCTGTATCAAAGAGGCAAGTAAGCCAAGAACCTTATATTCATAGTCATATATAAGGTTCTTGAAGTAAGCGCTCGCTGACTGACATTTGCCCATAGAGAAACATTTTAGGGTTACATCTGCATCTGCCTCTAACTAGGTAACTAGCTAACTGAGTACTCTTCGAAGCTTAGTAAAAAAAATTGAAAAGCACTATGTGCTGTTTGGTAGGTAAGGTATTCTTTGATTATATCTATTCGAATCGAAGATAGATGGCACTTCTAATTTTTAAAATTCGAATGGTTGAATTTTTTTACGCAAGATTTCGAAAACCTTGCTCGACAAAAAAAGTCTAAATTATTGAACTCACAAAAGTTCATAAGACCTGTAGAGAACAGTCGGAAAGACAGAGACGTACGAACAAAGTTTTGCCCAACCTGAGCCAGAGATGCTTCGCACTCACTCCGTCAACAATGGAATTAAGTTTAGTGAATGAAATGACTTATACAGAGCGAATCAGAAAATGTTGAATAAGTTTTGAGTAAGCCTTCAACATTATTCTGTAATGTATGACTCATCCGCCGGTTTAACATACAAGTTATTGGCCAAAGTCCAATCTCTTAAGTAATTGAGCATTTTATGCTGTGTAGGGAACTAGGGAGTAACAATATTGATAGTAATTGACATAAATAATACTAGGTAATCTAGTATTACTTTTAGACCGGTCTTAAGTAATATAAAAGATTAGCTTCGGCCCATGATTTCAATAAATAAACATTGCTATGATTCCAAAGTAGCTAAAGCACTTTGACATCAGCCATTTTTAATGTCCTTACTGCTGGGTCACAGGATTTCCTTATGGTTGGATAAATGGAGGATGGGCCATAACCCACCACGCACAGTGACAGTCAAGCTGCCATCAAAGCCCTTGACAAAACGGAGACTACCTCAGCCTTGGTGAAGGAATGCAAACAAAGCATTCAGGAATTTGCAAACTTGGTTGAGGTGGATATTGCCTGGGTACCTAGACACGAAGGTCAAAGGCAATAATGAAGCCGATGAATTGGCTAGGATAGGGGCTGATGAACCTTTCATTGGCCCTGAACCAAGACTGCCAATCACACATAGAATTACTAAGAACATTATTGAAATTCGAACAATCAAAGAAACCAACCAAAGATGGATGGAAAAAAAGGACTGTAGACAGTCTAAGATCTTCATCAAATCGGTTGAAAAGAAGAAAACTAGAGAATTGCTGAAACGAAGCAGGAGAAATATAAGAACGATTGTAGGTGTACTGACAGGACACTGTCCACTAAACAGACACCTATCAGTGCTCAAATGGACAGAGGACCCCATCTGTCCGCAGTGTAAAGAAAAAGAAGAAAAAAGCTACCACTTCAGGGCAAAATGCCCGATATACGCATCACTGCGCTGGGAGCTCTTTGGAGTGGATAGGCTTAACAAAGAGGATTTAAAGCAGTTAACGATAAATCAACTCAGCAGGTACTTTAAGCGTACAGGTAGGTTCGAGGGTCCGATGCCGGTGGGGTAAATGATAACCCGCCTCTCCCTCCGGGGATTTGGGGAAATGGGTGAAATAGTTCCAATCAAGGTGACTGATCACCCGTCTGGCTTCGCTGGTGTCCCCCCTTCTATATAATAATAACCCACCACACGGGCACAATGCCGATTGGTGGGTGTTAACAACTGCAAATGCAGCCAGGACCAACAGCTTAACGTGCCCTCTGAAGCACGGAGGAACTCAAGATAATAAATTTTTGATTACCCATCCCATGACCAACCCTTGCAAAAGTTGCTTAACCCCCACAATCGCAGGGCCAGGTGCTAAACTACTGTGCCACCAAGCTCCTCACTTGTGTCGTGGAAATCGGAGACGACTATGATAACAGGCACACTCAAACTATAGACAATAATTATAAAAAAGACAATTTTCTAAATTGACCTAGCCAGGAATCAAACCCAAAATCTTAGAAATGACGACACCTTTATTTCACCATAACATGAGACACAATCATGGCTAAAGCTAATGTTTATACTCATCTGTCTATCTCCACTAATTCCTAAGCACATATAATAAAAAATTAAAGACTTGTCTAGATAAGATAATAAGTTGTCTTGTTGTTGTTTACCAAAATGTGACGTAGGTATTTTTTGTAAAGTGTTTGTATTAATTTATTGTTTTCTTCCCACAGTTAAGATTTTATAGACTCATAGAGATAAGACTTTATAAGAAATTAGGTAGGTACCTATGTCACTAAATATGTACAGTCACGAGCAATAAGATGTACACACTTTAGAACTTATTTCATATTACATTATTGAATAACCTATGATATTTTCACAATGAGAGTTGAATATGACATAGTTTTAAAGTGTGTACATCTTATTGCTTGTGACTGTACAGTCTGTTTAAAAATATTCTGTTCTACTTTTTGACAACCTCTATGGCCGAGTGGAGTGCATGCATACCAGTTATCATGGGTATTGTCTCCATGTCTGAGGTCCACAAATTACAAGCTCTTATAACTTGTCACTTTTTAAATGGATATTAATGCATCTCTTTTTTATTTACTATACAGCGAGAAAGAGACTCATTGAAAAAGATTCAGAAAACTGAAAGTTTTAAAAGCTCTTGTAATACCGTTGCAAATTGGGTTAAATCTCCAGATAGCTCAATGTAGAAAAAACAACTTTTCTATATTTCTACTAAGTTTCACATTAAAAAGACAAAATCACTAACTAATCACTTGCTTTAAAATGATCATTAGTAGGTTATGAGGTTAATGTTCAAATTGTTCTCATTAAAAGTTATGTAAAATTATGCAAGCATAATGATTTATAAGTTTTTTTGGTTAATAAAAAATCTGCTAGGTAGTTTTAGCATTAGTGATCTGTACAAAATATCTCAAGGTTTAATTATTTTATTGCAGATCTAGCCTTGCTCTAGCAGTAGTTCTTAACCTTTTAGTGATGAGGGACCATTTGACAAAATGTCTATCTTGCTACTAGCGACCCACCCTCGCTTTGCTTCGGTGTAGTGTGGAATTTGACACCATGTATTATACATATAAACCTTTCTCTTGAATCACTCTATCTGTTAAAAAAAACCGCATCAAAATCCGTTGCGTAGTTTTAAAGATTTAAGCATACATAGGGATATAGGGACAGAGAAAGTGACTTTGTTTTATACTAAGTAGTGATGAGCCACCCACTGTTTGGAGGTAAAATATGTCAGTATATAATAAATATAATAAACCCTTCTTCAGACTTTTTGGTTCATATTAAAAGTTATTATAATTATCAGTTGTTTAGTCTGTTTGCCTATTGGCAAAGGCCTCCTCCATTTGACGCCATGATTTTTTTTGTACAGCCACTCTGGTCCAAGCTAGCCAAAATATGTCAG
The DNA here is from genome assembly GCA_943789525.1 of Agriphila geniculea. Taxonomy (NCBI): domain Eukaryota; kingdom Metazoa; phylum Arthropoda; class Insecta; order Lepidoptera; family Crambidae; genus Agriphila; species Agriphila geniculea. Next base: position 1,363,999 of record OX038897.1, on the reverse strand, counting down.
TAAATGTAATTAAATGAATGAAGGGTTGTTATTTCGTGGACCACTTCTGGTGCTTTTAGGGACCACTCGTTAAGAACCACTGCTCTAGCATGTTTTGGAGTGAACAACTAATTCAACGGTCAGTTTATACTGTCTGTCATTTGAAATCTCCATTCTACTATTCTATATTTTATGGACTGTGTAACTGCTCAGAATTGAGGTCAACTTTTAAATATTTTTGTTACCTACTTCTTTATTTTATGTATCTACTATGAAACAGTTTAATAAATAAATACAAATATTAACCAAAAAATGACATTCTATTTATATAACACTTGTTATTATCATGGTCACCATTCAAAGGACCCTTCTAACAGAATACTATTAAGACTAACTTGACAGTAATGTGTGCATTGATAAGAAGATATTGTTGTTTAGTTTAAGTAATTATCATGTCCATATACGGATCGTTTAGTGATAAAATGGGAGGAAATCGTGTAGTGACCTCACACCATTCATCACCAAAGTATTAGCAGTGCTATGCAATGCAATACAGATATATATATGTGCTACGGTATGCTACACAAACTATTATAAACGTTATGTGGTCAACCTCAGTGTTATCAAGCAGTTTCACATCGTTAATTGTTGAACGAAACTTGAATATTTTAATTATGTAAAACAACAATGGAAACTTTCTCCCACTTCTAGAGAAATGTTTCACACAAACAATGAATTAAAATTATAAAGTTTTATATTCAAATATAGTGTTACTTACGTCGTAGGGTGCATTTTTTTCGGCGATTGAAACTTTGTCCCGATCTGAAAAGAGAGAAATAACACTAAATAGGCCACGAAATGAGTTGCACTGAACTTCGACCGAGAAATGCGATTAGACAGGAATGTTGTATAATCGATGCCGTATTATTGGATTTAGAAATGCACTACCATCGTCCTCTGAGCTCGAAGGCCCTGTTGCGCTTTCCGTCTTTCTTGAAACAGTGCTATCCATCACTTCAATGTGATCACTGTCTCCTGAAGCCATTTTTGTTTTCCTACAACACCCCCTATTTTGAAGTCTTGTGATTCAAAGTATGCACAATATTATTTCTCATGGCTCACATCACACTTGCATTGCTAACACCAACGATTCACTATAATTTAATTAGAAGAAATCAATTAGTTTACGCGAAAATGCACGCCCGAAGCACTCAACTTGACACGATCGCTCATAGTAACTGAGTTGCCAGGCGTAAAAAACCGGAACTTGCCAAAGACAAAGACAACTTTTTTTTCTAGTGATGTGCTGCTTTGGATGAAAGAATAACCGGCAATCTTTATGATCGTCACCTCGTATGTGCCTTACTCCTTCTGGCTTGTGAGCTATAAAAACCTTCAGTGACGGATAAACAATTTCTTATTTTGGTATTCAGAACAAACGTGACGCAAGGGTTTATGAATGATTGACGTTTGAACATGGCACAGACGAGATGACGCTGAAGGTTATGTATGCTGGAAATAACAAAAACTAGCAAACGAAAGTCAAATTTTACTTCGTAGATGCTCAGTGACGCAAAAATAAATAAGATTTAACACTCGAACATCATACAAAACAGAACAGATCTCATAAAATTGTTGTTTAAACAAGGCACATACAGAACCGTCTGTACCAGTTTTCATTTGTCAAAATATCGACAACTAAACCGTTTGGAGCCAAATGAAGCAGTCTAGCAGCGTCACGTTTGATAAGTGACAGTATATAACACTTCAAATCCGTTCGCGGAACGACACATCAATAGAAAAAGCGAAAACAATATTTCGACCCGTCACACTGTCTGGCCCATACTTAAAACTGTCACGTTACGTGAATTTTGCGTCACGCATATTGTAAAGCAATTAATATTAAAAAGAATTTCCGTCACTGAGGATCTAGCTTTATCTGAATCCAATCACTGCAGTAATTACGATGCAATTCGAGGTTAAAATTTGTATAAGATTTTTAAGATAGGGTGACAACAATGTACGTACGTTGATGGACAGAAAGGCTAATAATATAATGAAATTGTCCTGTTAGCACTATTATCTATTTTGTGCTGTTAGTAAGTTTTACCACGGACTTTGCATTCTAGCGACTTTAGTTACCTAGATATTGATGAGTTTGATTAAAAAAATACATCGTTTTTACACGATTTTTTATATTGGATATAATTTTGTATAGATAAAGCGGATGAAAATATTTAATTGGCTAAAAATATAGATATATCGAATTAAATATATTGATATATCGTATTTTTGCAGCAAGCTTAAACATCGTTGCCAGATAGAACATACAAAAAAATCGGCCAAGTGCGTGTCGGGCCACGCGCCGTAGGGTTCCGTAGTTACCTTATACCAGACCATATTTAATACCATAATTTTCGTCTGCAAAAATAACTTTGTTTTTCACAGTGTTGGTATGAATGACAAAGTTATATTTGCGGTTTTGGAAAATGTACTATATCTCAAAAACTAAAGACTATATCTCGCTCATCCTAATTTTTGTTGAAAGCTTTTATTAAAATCCACAGCATATTTTTTTTTTATTTTTCACTATCTTATTTCAAAAGTTAAAGGGGGGGGACGGACACACATTTTACCACTTTGGCGGTGTATATCTTTCAAACGGTTGACTTTGAGAAAAAAAATACTTAAGAATCTCAATATCATTTTTAAAGACCTATCTACAGACACCCCACACGTATTGGTTTGAAGAAAAAAATTTTTTTCAGTTTTAGTTCCATGTATGGGGGTAAGGCCGACTAACTTTGCCGATTTCGTATGATTGACAATGTCCGCAAGTTTTAATAAATAAATAAAAAAAATGGTAACGATTTTTTATGAACTAATTATTGTCATAATTAAGTCACATTTTCACTCTAAAAATAAAAATAAATAAAGTTAGTACAATGTATTTACTCAGTTAAATTAATATATTTTTAAAACACTGCGTTCTGGTTTCATACAAAATTTTAGTGTCTCCATGAGACCTTGCATCGGATATTGTTGATTCATTTGAGTTCTAAGTCAAAAATACACAAAGTATTGTGTTTTCATAATAGTGTAACGTATAAATATGGGAAAAGTATTATGATTTAGTATTTTTTATTATATTTTATAATTAATTCACTGCAAATAAAACGTGTCTCCATATATTTTGCATCCGTTACATTTTTCATCCGTTACCGGTCACTTTAAAAACTGGCAATATTTACTTTTTTTTAAGAAGCGCCAACACTGCTTGGTTGACATTTATGTTATCAGCTCTATCCCACCATTTTGTTTGAAGAAAAGTGTTGAACGACTTTGTGTTTGCAGCGTGTCAAACTAATATTTTCGTCAAAAAAGCTGTTTTTCGTTAAAATAAGTGAATGTTCCATTAAAATTTTCTTTAAAAAGTGTGGCTAATGGTTAGTTACAGAGGATTTGTGCAAGAAATTAGGTAAAATACAAAAGAATTAAAAGTGAGGTTAGATTAAACATGTAGCATGGGCGCCCGTTACCGTCTGTAACTCGAATCCGTTACCATCCATAACCTAAAGCTTAGTTTATATCAAGGTTTTCTAATTTAATTCGGAAAATATAAAAATGACATTAATATTGTATCTGGCCGCTACAATACTGTTATAAACGTGAAATAAAAAATCTTCGGGAAATTAGCTTTCTTTGAATAGCTACTTATTTTAGATATTATAGAATATAGGTATATACGTTTTTATTTTATATTTAAATACATTTTTGATTTTATACTATAAGATGCAGCACTATTTTTGTTAATTTAAATGTTTAAAAGACTATTTAAAGCGATAATAAAAAGAAATTGGTTGATATTTTTATATTGCAATTTTGTTTGATCATTTAATAGTATGTGAACTAGATTTTACAATTTTGTCGCGTAACCGTCCGTTACTGACCGTAACCGTCCGTAACCGCGTTAGCGGCAAAGTTTCTCGGCCTTACCCATGGGGAGCCCCTCCTAAAATATTTTTTTTGTGTTAAATTCGTTAAGCGGTTAACAGAATACATCTAACTAACCAAGTTTCAACTATGTTATCTTAGAAATTAAAGGTCTTGATGAGATCTTCATTTTAGATGACAACTGTCAAATTTAAGTTTGACAAATTTAAATTTGACATCTGTCACCTAAAATAAATATCTTACCAAGACCTGAATTTTGTAATTGAATTGACAAAAGAGGTCAGCATCCCTTCAGTGACAGCCCTTACACTTTTAGTCGTTGCGCCAACTATCTATCTAGATTGTGATGGCTGAATGTATAAACTAAATACTCTATCTATAATAATAACTAAAACTCTTTCTAAGTTATTCAGATATGTTTCACAAAACTAGGGTGCAAGACAGTTCTAACAAAACCTGGTTTAATGTTTGTAAACTAATCACAATGCACCTTTTATTCCTTAAACGGTGGGACTAAAAACTGTCACTCTGAATAAGATTTGCGCTAAAATGGCGTTAGTCCGCTGTTTAACGCCATGTTAACTTTGGCCCTAGTTTAACGAACGCACACTGAATAAGCCAGTATAGGTTGTGGTACTAGTCTGTTTTTAACTAATTAATAATTTTAGTTTAAAAATTATATGGCTATTTCATCTTAATTGATTTGTCTAGCACCTGCAAGGGTGTTGCATCACGTGGGTCCATCACGTTTCCGAAATGCCTGAAACGCTCTACTTGTTCGACGGCCTCGCTATTAACGTGTATGGGCGTTACATCTGAGGTGTTTAGGCGCATGCCTTTTGTTTTCTTGCGGTTTATGCGCAGGCCCTCTTTAGCAGCAGCGTGAGCGAGGTCGTCGGTCTTGGACTGAAGATGATCTCGTGATGTTGCTAGTAAACACAGGTCATCCGCGAAATCGATATCCTCAAGGGTATTCCCATCAACCCAAGGTAATCCTCGCTTTGCCTTGTCAGTTACTCGGCGCATCACGTCATCCAAGACTATTACCACAGTTTAACTCCATATAGTTGTTAAACGCCTTTGATGTTGGACGACGCCGCCGCGTGCCGCCGCCCGTGTAGGTACTTACGCAATCAGCCGCAGATGTGCAAGGGTTGTCAAAATAGAAAATAAATGTGATTAATAAGTAATTATTTATTAACAACACACATACACACGAATTTTCGCATTTATAATAGTAGGTAGGTATTAGTAGAAAATAGGATTAGTGATTAGTAGAACAAGGATATAAATAATCTAACATTACGCGATCAGTGTTCAAGTGCCTATAGCCCGTGCGCAAAGCGTAGTTATGTAGGTAAGTCGGTAGGTACCTAGCTTGCTTTTAAGTACTTACTTTAACAGAACGGCCGCGGTGTCATTAACTAATTAATAGTGTTCGAGTATTTAGTAGCACAGAAAATAAATTAGTAGGTACCTATCTTGGACGAATCAAGGTACCTATGTAGGTAGGTACCACCAGTGTAATACGTAAATCTCTGGTTCACACAAGGTCGTAGGTACCCAACTATTTTGTGATCATAGCAACACGCACGATATGCTTATGTACCTAGTTCCTACATACCTTCCAAATATATAATCATTATTTATTTCACAAATCTACTTGAAGTTATTCTTTAGCTACAATTAAATTTTACTATAAAACTGCACAGCACACCACAGGTATTATTATACAAAATAAGTACCTACCTAACAGCACGAGATGATGATTGGTTAAGTAGGTAAGTAATACGAAATTACTTATAGGAATAAATAAACTTACCTCGCATCACGGGGAAATCTATGAAATTTTAAGTCCTTGTTGTATGTCGCCGTCGAGGCACATCCGTATACGGAACAAGTGTGCACCATTATAACTAGTGGCTCCGTGAGCTGTAGACCGTTCGCGTTAAAAAGTAGCTCAAATTGTATGTTGTTTAAAAAATGAATCGGTTATTTGACTAACCCCTCATGTCCATTGAAGCAAATTTTACATGAGAAACATTTTTTTTAATTTCTGGATATATTATGTTGAATTGGATATCGTTTAGAATCAAATTATAAAAGTATACACATAGGTAATTAAAAAATATATCAGACACAAAAATACGAATAGACTATAGTATAAAAAAATATCAATAAACTTCAAGGACATGAGGGGTTAGTCAAATACAAGTAATTAATAGAAGAAAGACCTAACTTTAAATGATATTTTATTGAAATAAAGTATTATTTTTCATTTCAAAATGTGCCTCATCATCATCATTGCCAGTACTTGGAGGCTCCTTGAATAATTTTTGATAAAAATCTTAAATTTCCTGATTTTGTGGTTGGTGAGGTTCAAATTTATTTAAATCGTATTTTTTTTATAATTTATTGTAATTTAATCACTCCTGTGGGTTAATGTTGTCGAAAATAGCAATAGTGCTGGGTGAGACTCAGTTACAAGCTAAATGTTGGTATGTTTTGAGAGGCATTAAAAATTCTATCAAGTCTCACCTTACACTCCCAGTAGCCCCCCTAGCATGAACACCGAAACGCAATATGATATAGGCATATAGCAATTTATCACGTTTAACTGTCAAAAGACAATGGAATTTGACAGTTGAGTGTCAAGAACTCTTTAGAATAGTGAAATAGCATATTTTTTTTATGTTAAAATTTTGTTTTTATTTACGAGGAACTCCCCATACTTAAAAAAAAGTTTCTTGAATTAAATCAAGAAACATTTTTTTAAGTATAGATTAGGCCACCATGATGTTTTATATTTATTACAGTAACCCCTCATGTCCCTGGACTTGAGGGGTTATTCAAATAAAGTCAAATTATGACACTCGAAATTTTAATGGAAGGAAATGGATTTAAAGAATTTCCTTTAATACCATGATGTGTCTTGGGTCAAAGGTTGCAATAAGCAAAAAAAACGAAAAACCCAAAAAGTGGACTTGAGGGGTTAGTCAAATAACCGATTCAAATAATCTAAAAGATGTCGCCACCCTTTTTTCCCCACACACCACGAGCTTTTCAAAGCACATAGTAGGTATGTACGTGCTGTTTTTGGTAGGTATATTCACTGCTAGATGGCGCTACTAATTTTAATAATTTTTCGAAATAAGTGATTTTTGGTAAATTTCAAAAAAATGGATAGTTTAAAAAATTATACTATATTATCGAACGTGCCCACAAAATTTCATCAGAATCGGTTGAGAAATGCGACCTGTAGAGGAGATCAAACAGCCGGAAAGCTGGACTGAAATATGTTTTTTTACATATCTCCGTCATTTTAATAAATTTCGAAAAATTGCCTCTACAATAAATTATATATATTTATCAAATCTGCTCACAAAATTTCACCGGGATCGGTTGAGAAATGCGACCTGTAGAGGAGAACAGACAGCACCGGAAATCCGGACTAAAATACGATTTTTTTACATTATCTCCGCCATTTAAAGAAAAAATTAAAAACTGGCTTAACAAAAAAATTTATACAATTTTCAAACCTGCTTACAAAATTTCACGAGAATCGGTGGAGAAATGCGACCTGTAGAAGAAAACAGACAGAACTGGAAAACCCGACTGAAATATGTATTTCTAACATTTCTCCGTCATTTTTAAAAATTTAAAAAAAACTGGCGTGACAAAAGAAATCTATATTATTTTCAAACCTGCTCACAAAATTTCACGAGAATCGGTTGAGAAATGCGACCTGAGAACAGACAGCGCCGGGGATCCGGACTGAAATATGATTTTTTTACATTATCTCCGCCATTTAAAGAAAAAATTAAAAACTGGCTTAACAAAAAAAATTTATACAATTTTCAAACCTGCTTACAAAATTTCACGAGAATCGGTGGAGAAATGCGACCTGTAGAAGAAAACAGACAGAACTGGAAAGCCCGACTGAAATATGTATTTTTAAAATTTTTCCGTCATTTTTAAAAATTTCAAAAAACTGGCGTGACAAAAAAATTCTATATTATTTTCGAACCTGCTCACAAAATTTCACGAGAATCGATTGAGAAATGCGACCTGTAGAGGAGAACAGACAGCGCCGGAAATCCGGACTGAAATAGGTTTTTTTTAACATATCTCCGCTATTTTGAAAAATTTCAAAAAACTGGTCTGACAAAAAAAAATCTACATGCTTCTACATGCTTACAAAATTTTACTAGAATCGGTTGAAAAATGCAACCTGTAGAGGAAAACAGGCAGAGCTGGAAAACGGACTGAAATCTGTTTTTTAACATATCTCCGCCATTTTGAAAAATTTCAAAAAACTGGCTCAACAAAAAAATTCTGTATAATTTTCGAACCTGCTTACAAAATTTCACAAGAATCGGTTGAGAAATGCGACCTGGAACAGACAGCCGGACATACGAAAGAATTTTTGCCCAAGCTGAAGCAGAGACGCTTCGCTCGCACTTCGTGCTCGCTTGGTCAATTATGTACGATAGTAAAATTGTACCTAATAAACGATAGCGACATAATTTTTTTTAAAATTGTCGCTCGCAATGCGTGATTTATTCGGTCGCGTCACTCGCGCCGGCCTTCCGCGTTCGAGTGCCCAAACTCGGCGAGTTTGGGTACTCCGAGCCGCGCCGCCCGACCCCCTCGAGACCCCCTCCGTTGCTCTGCGCAAGTACATTAATTTTTCAACTGTATGGAGTTAAACTGTGCTATTACGAACAACAGCGGTGATAGTAGGCATTCTTATTTTACTCCGGCAGTCACTGGTATCGGCTCTAAAAGTTGCCCGTTGTGCATCACTCGGCAAGAGGAACCCAAATAAAGGCATCTAATTACTTTTGTGACCTTGTCTGGTATACCTCTTCAAGTATGCGCCATATACTGGACCACTTTACCCTATCAAACGCTTTTTCGAAGTCAACGAACAAAGTGTTGCTGCATTTCGTTATATTGCTCCAAAATCGTACGCAAAACGTTGATCTGGTCTGTGCAAGATCGACCCGCTCTAAAACCACTCTGTTCTTCTCTTACTGTGTTATTCAGAGATGTTTCACAAAACTGGGGTGCAAGACTGTTCTAACAAAACCTGGTTTAATGCTTTTAAACCAGTCACAATGCACCTTTTAATCCTTAAACGGTGGGATGTCACTCTGAATACGATTTGCGCTAAAATGGCGTTAGTCCGCAGTCTAACACCATGTTAACTTTGGCCCTAGTTTAATGAACGGTTGCAATCGCCGCCCTTGTTAACCGGTTCAACAAAATTTTGCACAGAACCTTTGAGCAAACAGGCAGCAAGTTGATCCCTCGCCAATTGGAACACTGAGTCAAGTCTCCTTTCTTCGGTAGCTTAATGATGATGCCTTCTTTCTCTATTACTATGTCTCCATCGCCCCAAAAAATTTTTTTTCAAATATATTCAATGTACAGACACTTTTTAGGGTTCCGTACCAAAATGGTAAAAAAGGAACCCTTATGGTGTGACTCAGTCTGTCTGTCTGTCTGTCACAGCTGGCTATCTCGAGAACTACTAATGATATCACTACAAATTCGGAACAGTTTAAAATGACATTTGCCCAACTATTTTGCAAATAAGAAAGAAATAAAAAATAAATATCTTTTTTACAACGGGGACTGAAAAGGGGTCTCAAAAATTTGAAGTGAGGTGACTAGGGCATGTGGGGTATCATATGAAAGCGTTTGCACGTTTTTAATCATTTTTTAGGCCGCATAGTTTTCGACTTATGATGAAAAAAGTAAAAAAAATGACCCCCCCCCCCCTTATCTCCAAAGTTTGCAAAGAGAAAAATATGAAATAATTCTATGTAATAGCAGTTTATATAAAGATTACAGGAAAAATTATTACAAAAAAAAAACGATTTCTCAATATAGTATACTTTTTTGAAATTATCAAATTTCTAAAAAGTTAACATTAGTTCCACTATAGGTCAAGAGATGGCGCTGACCTAAAACTGCAATAATAATTTTATTATTCTACTCTGCTGTGTATTTATTATGATAGTACGGAACCCTCGGTGCGCGAGTCCGACTCGCTCTTGACCGGTTTTTTTTACAGTTTTATTACTTATATGTATGGATAAAAGAATTAACCTGTGATGTTTAACACTATAACATTTTAGAATACCTAGTAAGTAGAATTACTTTTATTAGTATAGTATTATATTATTATCTACGGTACTAGTCTGTTTTTCAACAAGTCATTAATATGTACATTAATGTGATAGAACTGTGATATTTGATATTATTATTGTTATCAAAATAACTTTTTAGTGTCATACCTTAAGCGTTAATAAATCACAACTTGTTGAATTGATTTCCTGAAGTTTTATTTGATTAAAAAATTATAAATATTAAAAACATTATTGCCCTGCCAAAAAAGAACTAAAAAGTTAATTAAAAAAACAAGTGTCATTGCAATCAGGGGACCGTTTTGTGAAACAATTTTTAATCAAAGAGGTCCCCCGACTGCAATGACACTTGTTATTTAGTTAACTTTTTAGTTCGTTTTTGGCAGGGAAGTCGTATTTTTAATATTTTTTAAATTTATTTAATTTATTTTACACATTTTAGGGACAAATGATATAGTTTTGGAATGTGCACCTTTCATTTGATGCCCATATTGTAATAAATGAAGAAAAAATATTTTTTTCTCATTTAAAAGTGGCGTCGTACAGTCGCCATATTGACTTTAAAAAAATATAGCCAGTGTCACTCGGAATGATGTAAGGATTCTAACGATACCCCATACATCTAAATCCGTTAAGCCATTTAGAAGTTATAGTGGAATAAAGAAACTCACATACCTACAAACATACATGAACCCTGAACACATATACACTCCTTTTTTGAGCAGTCATGTAAAAACCTAAAAGTAATGTGCTACGATACGCTACAAACAATCTCAGTAAACTTCAATACGATGTCCGCAAAAATAATACTTCATGGTCAGTATGGTCACCCTAGTTTATTTACATACAAATTTTAACCTCGAATTGCATCGTAAATACTGCAGTGATTGGTTTCAGATAAAGCTAGATCCTCAGTGACGGAAATTCTTTTTAATATTAATTGCTTTACAATATGCGTGACGCAAAATTCACGTAACGTGACAGTTTTAAGTATGGGCCAGACAGTGTGACGGGTCGAAATATTGTTTTCGCTTTTTCTATTGATGTGTCGTTCCGCGAACGGATTTGGAGTGTTATATACTGTCACTTATCAAACGTGACGCTGCTAGACTGCTTCATTTGGCTCCAGACGGTTTAGTTGTCGATATTTTGACAAATGAAAACTGGTACAGACGGTTCTGTATGTGCCTTGTTTAAACAACAATTTTATGAGATCTGTTCTGTTTTGTATGATGTTCGAGTGTTAAATCTTATTTATTTTTGCGTCACTGAGCATCTACGAAGTAAAATTTGACTTTCGTTTGCTAGTTTTTGTTATTTCCAGCATACATAACCTTCAGCGTCATCTCGTCTGTGCCATGTTCAAACGTCAATCATTCATAAACCCTTGCGTCACGTTTGTTCTGAATACCAAAATAAGAAATTGTTTATCCGTCACTGAAGGTTTTTATAGCTCACAAGCCAGAAGGAGTAAGGCACATACGAGGTGACGATCATCAATCTTTTTTAATTCGATGATTTCGATGAAAGGGTTAACATAATTATATGGCAACACCAAACAACGCCATGTTTATTTCTTTTCCGTCATTCCTTTGCCGCGGTAAGAATTTTAGGTTATTTTCTTATCTAGGCGTCTATTTCATTATTATGATATATCTGATAAAACTCTCAACTCAATCAAACAACGGTGGCCCTAATATTCGTGTACGGTGTTTTATAATTTCAGTGCGTCCCTGCCTACTGCCTCAGTAGCGTTTCAAAGGTTTTTAACTCGGTTCGCGGCGTTCCTTGAAAATGGGCAAAAAAGTGAGAGAATACAAGTCGGGCGACTTTATTTTTGCCAAAGTAAAGGGGTACCCAGCATGGCCAGCAAGGGTAAGTGGTTATAAACCTTAAAATCAGATAGATTCACATGTAATTATGTACAGATACTATTATATTGAGGAGCGCGGGAAGACATATTGTAGATGCTTCGCATTTGCTAATTTACAGCCGTGTGTTATCAAATGAACACAGCCTACAACTCAATCCTAAGTTACAAAACAGAACACTATCGATATGACACACAAACTTGTCGGATTCTTATTATACAAAATCTTTATCAAAAGCCTAGGGTATGCCAACGCGTCGTCTTTAGATTTGCATAGCATAGACAACCAGCAACTAATTGGTTATTCAATTCAGATAATCATTGCATTGAAACATGTTTGGATATTATGATATAGTATTTTTTATAAAATATTGTCTAAAGGTGGTATCTTCTACCATGATTAGATGATTACATTAATATTTTATGAAACTATTGTTCTAGGTTCAGAGACTGAATGGAAAGAAGTATTTTGTATATTTCTATGGAACTGGAGAGACGTAAGTGCATCTTATGTTAATTTACTATTAGTTTATTATTATTGTCACTATTATTACAGCAATTTAGTTTCCTTCAATCGTTCACTATGACACTACTATGTAAATTGAATTATTGTTAATTATTGTTTTATTTGCTTCCACAGTACAGGCTTGTTCTAGTGTTATTTAAATATACTGTATCGGGATTTTCGAGATATTTCGGCGCAGTTGCATGCGCCATGATCACGGAAGAACGGAAGAAGTTCTTCCGTGATCATGGCGCATGCAACTGCGCCAAAATATCTCGGAGTCTCAAAAATAAAAAGGTACATGGTGAAAATCCCGATACAGTATATTTAAATAATGTTAATAACCATGGAAATTTAAAACAATATATTGTCCTAGTGTGGTTGCCGCTGCTAACTGATTTAAGTGTGCGTTTTATGAATAAAGATTATTTTTATTTCGATAATCATGTTAATGTTATAATAAACTAGCGGCTGCCTACTGGGTAAATGGACAATTATTTCTCTATCTTATGGAAACAATACCTTTTCTCAGGATGAAAGGTGTCCTAAATGTCCTTCTTTGTACCCCTGACAACCTGTATGCAAAATTTCATGATGTTCAGTAGTTAAGACGTGAAGGCGTAACAAACAAAAAAAATGGACTTTCACATTTATAATATTAGTAAGGATAGAAGGGTTTTAATAATATTAAATTAAACCAAAAAATGGTTTTAATGTTTCAATTTCTTTTTTTATGTAATAAATATTTCTTTTATCATCATTTGTTTGAAATTGTATATTTTTTTTATGGTATTGTAATGTATAGTAGATGGCACGCTGGGCTTCCACAAAGAGTCAAATTTTCTCAATCAATTTTAAACACAAGCAGTTTAAGGTTCAAAATTCATTGGAGATTTTTGACAGTTTTGTATAGCTTGATGTGCTACTGACCGTACAATGCATTAAATTGACAATAGACAGTGTTCCGCTGCAATTTCACTCGAGAATGTATGGAAAAGGCAAAGAGAAAATTTTACAGAGTAAAATATGTCGTTTGTATCTCAAGTTGGTCACTTCAGTTCTATTGTACATTGTTAAGGGGTGGTAATAGGAAAACATGGTTTGCGCGGGCCATATCTTTATATAGAAAACGTAAACTTGGAGCCACCAAAAAAATCATACGACAAGCTAAAGAGTTTACCTAGTTGCTACAAACATTGAATTGCGTATAAACCTCACAGATGATTGTAAAAAAAAATCAGAATATTATGAAAAGCGCTTGTCGCGGGCCATATTTTTGGCGTAAATAATAGCGTAAACGTATTGAATTCTACATCAAAATGCACTTTAACGTACTGTGTAGTTGCTCCAATAACTTTTTTTCAAGAAAGATAATTGTGCTAAAGATAATGATGAAAAAACAACGAAAAACATCGAAAAAGTGCAGAAGTGAGGTTATTTTCCATACTCTTTACACGTAAAGAAAAAAACAGAGACAAATGATTTCGCATAATGGAACCTTAAATTAATCCCATTATACAGGGTAATTTTTTGACCCCTTTTCAAATTTTGTGAAGTCATTCTATAACAGCAGTACTTAATCAATTTATAAAGTAATTATTTTTTTACATTTTTACCCCCAACTTTTCCTTGTTTTTTTCAATTGTTGTCACTAAACAGGAGAGTCAACCGTGCGATGCGCGGTTGACTCCCCGCGAGCCCTCCTCCTGCCACCCGCCTTCCCCCGCTCGCGTCCAGTGCGCGAGGGTGAGCGTGTGCGCCTAGATTATTAGGATATAAATAGTGGCTAAAAACTGAGAATTTAAAAAGAAATCGTTCATAATTATCTCACAGATTTTTTTTTATTACTTCCTTGAATTGATATTTGATTTCGTAACGGGGTCGCAAAATTACTGTGTATGTACAAGTTTCTTCAAAATTATAATATTATATCTTATCTTTATTTTTAGAGCCAACTTACCACCAAACATGATATTTGACTATGCAGAGAACAAAGACAAATTCCTGACTAAAACTGTAAAGCGCCGTGATTTCAACGACGGAGTGAAACAGATTGAGCATGACTTTGCGAACAACGTGCCTCTGGAACATGTCATTGGTGCCATGGCTGAGGTAAACCATATTTTTTTCTATTCGCAATATAGCAATAAACATTCAAGATAATCTTACCATTCCAAGATTTAGGCTTGCAAAATCTCGAGGCTTGCAAATCTACATATCAATAAAGTTCCACAACAAAACAAGTGATTGATCTACCTTTAGTTGAATTTAAAAATCATGTTAAAAAACGCTCATGGGTAAAGGTTTATTATAAAGTAGACGATTATCTGAAAGATCAAAATGCGTGGAAATGATGTAACATGTGTAGAGGATTCGATCCCGGAATCCCGACCGTTTTTCAATCCCGGAATTTTCGGGATTAAGTTTTCTTAATCCCGGGATTTTCGGGATTGATAAAATAATTTAAAAGTTGCAAAATAGACTGCGTGAAGCGAAACGCTCAGTGCTAGTGCTCTCAACAGAATTGCTTGCCTATAATTTTTAGTATAATAAAATACAAGAAAAACTTCTTGTATTTCATTCAAGCAACATTCCGAGCAAGCAAACCTAGTGGACTTGCGATGATTCCTTGAAATAAAACTTCTTATAATGAATTTAAATGAAAGACAAGCAAGTCTGACTGGGTTACGTGTGATATACTTCAGTTTTACGGCTACTGAATAAGAATGTATGACCATTCTTCAAGATTAGTTTTCTTTATACTTTAGAGAAGTAAAACATTATGTGACTAATCACTAATGTATATTATTTTCAAGCAGTTTAAGCTAAGAAACATAAATTACTACCTAAATACTAACTAGGTTTTTACATGAAAGCCGTCTATTTCGTCGATGTTAAGAGAGGTTATTGTCAATATTCTTTATTGGCATAGTTTGTTAGAAAATGTATTTTTTAATTTATTGAAATTTAAAAAGATCTTATACATTCTTGAAAAAAAAACTTCAAAATAAAGAGTGTCAGTCTAACCAGACTCAAAGCCTTGTTAGACTTAGTTTGACGGAAGTTTGATTAGTTAGAGTGATTAGATTAGCTAGGTGTGTATTGTAACGAAAATTCGTAGATTTTTGTTAAAATTTTGATTAAGTACGTCGATTTTTGACCAAATCTTAACTTTTATTTTTGTGTATTTTATAGAGCCGATTTTTGTAAGATTTACGTATTTTTATTCTTCAATCCCGAAATAATTCCGGGATCCCGAGATTGGCTAAGTGTAATCCCGAAATCCCGGGATTAGAAATAAGGGCCGGGATCGAATTCCCTAAACATGTGACACATAACTTTAAGTTAGTAGGTGTATTTTGTCAGTTAAAAAGTCTAGAATCTTTGGCATAAGAAGGGGGTGGGGGGGCGGATGGGCCGTGCCCATTTCCTTTAGCTGTTTCAAATCACTACATAGTATGAAACAATGGGGAAGGCAACTGTCAAAATGGCGCTGCGTACGCTTGTTCCACGAGAGCTATGAACACAAAGGACTTTTAATCAAAAAATTGTTTTTTTTAGCTTTAAAATGATTAAATTCTGTGTGGCTTTAAAAATGTTGGCAAAAATTTCCGCAAAATCTGGATATAGAAAAAAATGATAAATTCTGTAAGAATAAAAAGTCTTAATTTGGCTTATTCCGGCATTTGCATTGTAGAATAGTCTTTTATATCCATTTTGGATCAATGGGTCTTTTTCGGTAAAAAATACCACAAAAGAAATACCTATTTTTCCATAGATTTGTTCTGAACGTCTACTGTCTTAGGAACAAGCGTACGCAGCGACATCTACAATTAGCTTTGCGTTGCCAACCCTATTGCTTCCCGCTGTCTGTCCCTACGAGGTCGGTTTGATAAGTCCATGATTTTGAAAAGAAGAAATACTTTTTTTTCATAATTTATTTAAAAAAGCACAAGCGTTTTCTAACTTTTCTTTATGACCCTGTCGGCCCTCTCGGCGGCACTCATGACATCAAAACTCATTGAATGAAGATGCGAATCCTTCCTATTATCTAGATTTAGCCCACTGAGATTTTGTTCTCCTACCAAACATAATGTCTTTGCGGGCAAAGATTTCCATCAAGCCAAAAGGTGGTGTCTGAAATGAGCCCTCATTTCAGAATCCACAGTTTTCAGGCGATGAAAGAAATACAATATGGGTTAAAGAGGTAGGAACTTCGTTCGACTGAATACGCAGAGCTACAAAATAATTATATAAAGAAATAAAAAAAAACGAAAAAAGATGTTTCTTCTTTACAAAGTCATGGACTTATCAAACCACCCTTGTATGAACACTTAGATCTTTAAAACTACGAAACAGATTTTGAAGCGGTTTTTTTATAGATAGAGTGATTCAAGAGGAAGGTTTATATGTATGTATAATACATGATGTCAAATTAACAACAGTTTTCGTCATCACAATTTCACATAGTCATCTCAATATTGTAGGTACCAGTAGACGCAGTCAATGATTCTGCCAACGATATGACCAACGAGACCATGGACGATTCGGCCATGGACACCACCGCTGCCAATGACACTGTCAATGAAGTGAGTGAATCATCATCTTAACAACTAAGTCAGGGTTGCCAACCCTACTCTACTACTATACAGGGTGTAAAAAGACCCTCAACGAAGCAGAGGTCTGTACTTAGGGTTGTCAACCCTACTCTAATACAGGGTGTAAAAATAATAATCCTTACTAATATTATAAATGCGAAAGTCCGTTTGTTTGTTTGTTTGTTTGTTACGCCTTCACGTCCTAACTACTGAACCGATCATCATGAAATTTTGCATACACGTTGTCAGGAGTACAGAGAAGGACATAGGGTACCTTTCATCCCGAAAAAATGTATAGTTCCCGAGGGATAGGAAAACACCTTTCCCACGCAGACGAAGTCGCGGGCGGCTGCTAGTAAATAATAAATGCTTGGACAATTTCACACAGCGCCATTTAGCCCCAAAATAAGCAAAGCTTGTAATATGGGTGCTAGACAACTGATATACTATCTTAAATAATATACTTATTATACATATAATATACTTATTATACATTATACTAATAGTAACACCCAGACCCGTCTCAGTTATTAAAATTCATCATTTCAGTTTCTGCCTGGCCGGGAATCTAACCCGGGACCTCTTACGTGGTAGGAGGCATATTGACCACTATACCACTCAATTCGTCATGACCCAAAGACCATCAAAGACCCTCAACGAAGCAGAGGTCTGTGCATTCTGACAATAATCAGGACCATTTATGTTCAAAAGTTGCTGGGAAATGATTTTTATTTTTGGTGTTAAAAAGCATTGCAAACATAGAGGGATGAAGTTTTGAGGCCATTGTTTGTTACAAAATATTTTTTTAATATTGTTTCTTTGGATTAAAGTTATGATAGGTATAAAACCAGTTTTCATAAAAACTTAAAAAAAAAATGCCTTTGACCTTCTATAACTTCGTTGCTGAAGCGCTCATGGCGGAACTTGACAGACTGATCGTACTCGATCACGTTTGTTAAGCAACGCTCGGTCCGGCCAGGTGTCGGATGGGTGACCGTTAAGTGGCATTACAACTGAGCGCTTCCGTGCTTCGGAGGGCACGTTAAACCGTCGTTCCCGGCTGTTGTCATCTGATAACAGTCGCTGAGCCAAGTTAGAGGCCTTACAGGCGGCTTGATAAACTCTAACACCAGAGGTGTGACTAATCCTCATTCGATAAGAAAGAAAGAGACTTTGTTGCTATTGATTTCCGAGGTATAGTCTAAAAGACAAAAATTGTCCTGATGATGAGCAGAATGTGTGAGCTTTGGCTTCGTTGATGGAAATTTTACACCCTTTATTGATGGCTTGTCTACTATATTTTTTCAAGTAAAAAAAATATCAATATCAATATATTTAAAAAAAAATTTAAATTCTGCATATTTTTGTATGAAACTCCAATTTCTTTTTATTCTAACTGACACTCGCCGAATAGGAGAAATTATACAATAAATTTGTCAGTAAAGTCCGCAAGTTGACTATTAGCGATATCGCACACGGGCAACTAAGTCGCCCAGCAACTGTTTTGTCTGTCACATGGTTTGTATGAAAAGTTGCCGACGACCGCGTCGCTTCGTGTGCGCGCTTCCATATAAACCCGTGGACTTGATGTGAGAGACAAAACAGTTGCCGGGCGACTAAGTTGCCTGTGTGCGATAGCGCTTAAATCTTTTGAACAATATCAAATTCAATTAAAATCTGATGAATTTGTCATAAAAATACCTTTCATTTAACTTGTTTGTATAGAAAATCAAAAAGTGACCTCTATATTTTTTTGAGTAGTATATTTTTTATTGTGTAGAATAAATTGATTGATTATTCTATGGATTCTGGAATCATCAGATTTATTGAACATAATTGCAGATTTTTGTGTTCAAACGGGAATCCTATATTAACAAGTCCTTTGCCAAAATTAATACTAAGAGACATAGTAATAATTTGTCGAGGGGTCTAACATTTATTTACTTAAGAGCCCGTATACGTTTTGCCACTCGCTCGCTCGCACATTTCATAATTCTCAAGATTTCTTAAATCTGTGTGCGTATGCATAATGTGCCACTTTTCGCAATATAAGATAACGGACATTAACATACAGTGGCCCCTGTCACATAATTAAAGACATCAGTCGATATTTATACAAACGAGGTAACTTTGAAGCTTTGGTTCTCCGCCAGGGATTGACCTAGCTGTGATCTGATGATGACCATCCAGGGAGTGAATGAAGAAGATTCAGATATATATCTCTTAGAATGCTAATCAGATCAGTTGGGTGTGTATAGCGATCTGGATCTCCTCCATTCACTCCCTGGATGGACATCATCAGATCACAGCTAGGTCAATCTCTGGCGGAGAACCAAGGCATCAAACTTTCCTCGTTTGTATGAAAATTGACTTTTGTCTTTAATTATGTGACCGTACTATACACGCTGAAGTTTTAATCATTTGATTCCCGCAGTGGGGTGGTTCCACTCATGATTACAAGCAACTTTTACTATGGGGCCAACTCTGATATCGCGAAAAAAATCAGCTGTTCCATACATTAAGGTCGAGTAGGTATTGCGCTTTTGTATGGAACAGCTGATTTTTTTCGCGATATCAGAGTTGGCCCCATAGTAAAAGTTGTTTGTAATCATAAGTGGAACCACCCCACTGCGGGAACCAAATGATTAAAATTTCACTATGTATATTTCAGTTTCGTGTTGCTGAAGTACAAAAAGTTGTCATTTCTGACAAAACAACAAACAACCTTTTGCAACATTTTATTATAAACATATATTTAATTATGTATTTAGTTAACTATATTAATTGCAGTCTACGGCCAACACAACACAGAACGACACAGCTATAGAAGATTCAGACGATGCTAGCCCGCTAGTTATCGATGAAGGAAAGGTATTTACATTAAATTTCAATACTTGAATGAATTTTTCTTTTCTTACTTGTTCTATAAGGTAAAAAAATCTCCACCCAACTCCTAATGAAATTTTCATTTATAAAACAAGAAACCATTTTGCAAAGTGATTAGACAATTTTAATTTAAACATGACAACATATTTTTTAATTATTATTTAAGGGTGCAGACGCGCATCATGTTCCATTTTTAAATTTTCAATACAAATGATCAAAACCATTCTGCGCGAGCCGTAATGAGAGCGAACTTTGAAAATTCCTATTGAATTATTAAATAAATATATAAGTATACAGGGTGGAATTTTTTAATGCCACCTGGAGGGAAAGTACTCTAAATAATAGAGATAGCAAATTTCTTTCAAAGGAAACATTCCTTTATTTTTGAAAACAAAACAAACTGCATTCAAAGATTTTTAAACATATACTTCCCACACCCAGGAATCGAACCAGCTAAAATTCGAAAAAACAACACCCTGTGCTTTTATGTTATCAATCGTTAGGGTCAAACATAAGGTTCAAATCTCTCTAACAAACATGGTAAATTAAATGAAAGGAAAATCATTAAATCTAAATTTATTTTAATTGAACGAGAAAAAAGCTTAACTAATTAGTTGTTCGAAATTGGCCCCATGTTGCTGGATACATAAATTTATTATTTTAACACGTTGAACGCCACGCGGGGCACCGTGTGGGCCAACCTAGGCCTGTTCGTTGGAGCCACCGGAATTTCGCATAAATCACAAATTTTCACAATGTTGGATTTTAGTTATTATCAATTAGAAATATAATAATTAGCGCTATAAACTAAAAACTCTGGTCTTTTTCTTCCTAAAACTGAAGAATTTTTAAGTTGGCACACGGGTATCCCCCGTGGCCTCTGCGGAAGGAATTCCGCTTTTTCTTCCGCGGGGGCCACGGGGATCACAGCCTGGCCCACCCCGCAAACTACCCGCCCACTACTCCGCATGCTCATATTGTGAAACTTGTCCGAATAACCCGTGATTGTGTTATAAGACTGTTTTAATAGTAGGGGAAGGTGGGGATCAGCGTAACAAAAAATATATAAACCCTCGTTGTAATCAAAATATTTATTGTATGGCACTTTTAAATTCCTTTGGGGGTACTATTAACACGAAGGGCATGTATAATAATACTGCAAAACTTTTGTTGAAAATCATTTTATTATGTCAAAATTAACATAATAATTCTAAAAAAATCATAAAATCTTCGAAAAAAGGAATGAATAAACTTGGTTTTTCAGGTTCGACGATCATATACATATAACGAAATCCTGCATTCTTAATTCTATGGCGTTTATGATAATTTTTTCATCGCTAAATCCAATCATAGTCTTCCTCTTTCAATTCAGCACCATTTCTTCGTATAAAAATGCAATTTTTCAAAAAAGGCACACTATTGGCTCCGTGCACGCTTTTAGCGCCACCTAGCGTGTTGCAACTTTGTTGGCTCTGACCTGCCTGACCGTTTTGATGTTTTGATATGTAATGGCGGTATTGTGACAAAATGTAAAAAAATACTATACATATTATTATTAATGTGAATTTCAAAATTACTATGATTTGGGTGGACAAAGTGTTGTGAAATCATTTTTGGTCATTTAAATTAATAGAAATAGAAATAATCTTTATTCATATAAAACGCACACTTAAAACAGTTAGCAGCGGCAACCACACTAGGGCAAGCCTGTATCGTGGAAGCCAAAAAACAATAATTAACAAAAATTCAGTTTACATAGAAGTGTCATAGCGAGCGATTATAGAGGGAAACTAAATTGTTGTAATAATAGTGACAATAATAATAAACTAATAGTAAATTAATAACAGGAGGTAATAATAACACCTGAGGTTTGATGTGTGTGTGTGTGTGTGTGTGTGTGTGTGTGTGTGTGTATTTGTGTGTGTGTATTTGTGTGTGTGTGTGTGGTGTGTGTGTGTGTGTGTGTGTGTGTGTGTGTGTGTGTATTTGTGTGTGTGTATGTTTTATTATCGAGTTATTTCCAGTAGACTTTCCGTTTCTTCGTAAGATAGACCCTGTAGCCATGTTAATACTTTAACCTTGGCTACGGCTACGCTACATAGCCTGATGTCACAAGCGCGAGCCACAACATTATAAACAAAAGGAATTCTATAGTTGAGGTGATTCTTGGCGAAAGATGTTTTGGTTTGTGAAAGAGGAATTCGGAAAACACGTTTTTCAATCAATTTGTGGTATTCAGGGGAATTTAGCGTGGTACGGTGTCCAATTGTGAAAACTTTAATTATATATATTTGGCGAACATTCATTACAGCAGCCTCCCGGTATAGATCAGTAGTGGGGTACCGTCGATGTTTTTTAAGCATTACCTTTATGACTGATCGCTGTGCTCTCTCTAAACGTATCATAGTTGTTTTGCATGCACCTCCCCACACTGGAATGCAGTAGCTTAGAATCGACTGGCACAGCGTGAAGTAAATATAGACCAAGAGACCTTTGTCCGCTGAATTTCGAAGTAAGCGCATAATGTGGATTTGTTTCCGCAGTCTCTTAGATAGGAGGTCGACTTGTTGTTTGAATGAAAGTTTTTCATCAATTGCAATTCCAAGATATTTTATACATTCTGCGCGACTTATTGAAACGCAGTTGCAACAGGATGTGTCATTGCAAGCGTGAATTTTCAACTCTGTGAAATTCATCGGTTGTGAGGCGCAGGTTTTGTGAAAGCACAGATATTTCGTTTTATCAAAGTTCAATGTAAGAAGATTGTGGTCCAACCACTTCTTTATCTCAATCATGCCATTTTCGGTTTTTTGCATAGCCTGCTGCCAAGTACCTCCTCGAAATAGGGCCACGGTGTCATCAGCGTAGCAAATAAGTTCTGATATGTTGGTACTATATGCATGTATGTCGTTCATGTACATAATAAACAGGGATGGGCCCAGTACACTTCCCTGCGGCACACCGAATGTAATAGGTTGTTCAGTACTACGTGTGTCACCCACTTTGACCCTTTGCGATCTGCCGGTGAGATAACTCTGAAACCAATCCAGTGCCAACCCCCTGACACCAAAAAGTTGAAGTTTTTGAAGTAGGATCGGCACCGAAATAGTATCGAAAGCTTTGGCAAGATCCAGAAAAACTCCCACGCAACTTTCTCCCTGATCCAAGTATTCCGACACCAATTTGGTGAGGAGCGTAACAGCGTTTTCGGTAGATCGTTGCCGTCGAAAGCCAAACTGTTTAGCTGACAAAAGGTCAAACTTCTCGAGGTAATTCATAAGACGTATGTTTATAATTTTCTCCAAAATTTTGGAGAAGATAGGAAGTAATGAAATAGGGCGGTAGTTCGACAAATCTGATTTCGGCCCTGATTTGTGTATTGGTATTACATTTGCCAATTTCCAGCTTGAAGGAAATAAACCCGTCGAAATACTAAGATTGAAGATATAAGTAAGTGGAGGAATTATTTCAGTTTTTACATCTTTAATCAAAGCTGGTTTTATGCCATCAGGTCCAGGGGCGCTATTTATTTGCAGCTGTGCTATAAAATTACTAACCTCTTCCTCGTCTGTTGGTTGTAGGAAAAAGCTTTTATCACTGGCATTCGTTTGGTTGAAACATGAGGCCAAGTATTGCTCGGTCTTGTTAAGGGCTGTTAGTAGTTTATCCGACAGATTTTTACCCGTATTTGCAAAGTGCTTGTTGCATGCGTCCACAGATTCAGTAGCTGTTGTTTTAATATTCAAAAGTTCTGCGTTGGACTCATTATTTGTTGGTTTTTCGATGATTGTTTTTATGGTTTTCCACAGTTTTTTTGGGTCGTTTTTGTTTTTATCCAACTCAGCTGTCTCGTGTTCGCTCTTTAACTTGTGAAGAAGGTTTGTCAAGAAATTTCTGTACCTATGGTAAACGAGTTTGCGATTTTGATCGGATGGATGCTTCCGGACATCTAAATGTAGGTTGTCTCTATGTATCATACACCTGATAAGTCCCGGTGTTATCCATGGCTTAAGGATAAGTCTTTTTCTACTGATGCGAACTGTCTTGGTATTCTCTTCGATGGCAGCTGAGATTATTGATTCGAATTCCGATACAGCATCATCAACATGACTTGCCTGATAGACAGGGGTCCAATTGGCGTTTTGTAGCTTTGTGACAACACCTAAATGATCCACAACAGTTTTGATGCGATTTGGGTTACCATGAGCTGTTTGACTAGCTAGACCCAATATGGCTACCCTGTGGTCAGTAATACACAGATTTGCAACTACCCCTGTAGCCTTCTCACCCTTGGCTCGAACGTAAATATGATCCAGACATGCTTCAAGTCTAGTTGGCTTAGTGATAGCCGGCAACAGGCCATGTTCTGCCATTACACAAGAGTAGTCACATGAGCTAGTATCATCCAGTATGTTAATATTGATGTCTCCCGATACCACAAGATATGGCCTGTGCGTCACGGCTTGTAACGTGTCGTCCAAACTTTTTATAAAGTTGCTAGTGTCTATAAAAGATGGAGACCGATAGATACCCAAGATAGTGGTATGGTTTGGGAGATCGATTCTTAGGCATTCCGCATCCGATACAAAAGGCTCACTCACTGATACATTGATGGAGTCTTTAATATAAACAACCACTCCACCAGCTTTGTTGTTAACTCTCCTTGTTAGATAGAAATTGTATCCTGGTATTTGAGCAATTATTGTCGACGGCGTAAGCCAGCATTCTGTTAGGACAATTATGTCTATATCTAATTTCAGGCGTTCCAAGGCAACTAGCAGAGAATATATATTTTTAGTAATGCTACGTATATTGTAAGTTAGCACTTTAAGACTATAGTTCCTATTAGTCAACGATGATTTGCAGCTCTCAAGTGTGTCGTGTTCATGACAGTCTATGTTGATCGATTTATCTATATCTTTAACAGTATCAAGATTTATAGAGGCCATATGAATAAGCAAGCGAATAATATTTTTTGTATAGAATGTCATTAGCACAGATAAATGTTGACAAAATTGAGAACTGCATTCCCAGTTTGTTAAATATCCATGATCGGAGAACGGAGACAGAGACAGCTCTTCCTCGTGTATTATTTGTATCTGTTTCCAGGGATAGAACATGTTTGAGTTTGACGAAGAAGTTCAAAAAAGTTTTGTTTATGGTTATGTAATTGTTTGTGTATAGTGTTAAGTGTCTGTATGTTTGTTGTGTCGATGTATGTGTGTGTGTGTTATTATTATTAACATAATCAGTTAAGTAAAATTTAAGATAAATAAAAGTAATCAAAAGCAAAGCATTATTTTGTGATAAAATTTTGATAGAAGAACCGTCGTCAGTTTTCTTGACTTCTGGCTTGGGAGACATTATTCTGTAGAGGTCCCACAATTTTTTCCAGGTCTTCATACGTTTTGATTTGCATTGCGGGTTTTTTCTCAGACTGCCGGACATGAATATAGCCGTTGTTAATCCAACAGAAATTAAAACCATAGTGTTGTGCGCGTTTGCGTGTGTCCCGAAATAACAAACGATTTGCTTTTGTAAGTCTTTCGTTGACATATACTTTGCTAACTGGACCTTCTATTAGATTTTCGCTGTTGAGATTCCTACGGCTCTTTGCTGCTTTCACTATCTCGTCGCGTTTAGACCGTCTGGTAAGTCTGAAGACTATAGTCCGAGGAAAATTATTTCTGTTTTTCTGTTGTTGTTTGGGACCTGTACGGTAAACGAAATCGATGTCATTATCCGTCAAATCCACACCAAGCTTTTTGATTGTCAACATTGCCACGTGATGAGGGTTCTCATTTTCCAACTCCGGCAAACCAGCGATTTCTACTTCGTTACGTAGGTGGTTCTGCTCTTGTCTGTTAGCCTCAGATTGACAGGCGCTCAGTGCTGCCTTCAAGGAACAAATTTCATTTGTTTGTTCGGTTATAGTTTTTCCATAGTTGTTCAATTTTTCACTCAGAGTAGCCACTGCGGACAATTGTCTTTTTATGTCTGATAAGTCCTGTTTCAGCGAGTTGATATCGGTAAGTCTTTCGTCCAGTTTCTGCTTCAGTTGACGAATTTCTGTTACGATTTCAGATGGCGTTCCGTCATCAACCCGTGTAGTTTGCTCCTTTTTGTTGGTGTTATTACTGCCTCTTTTGGTGGTTACTTTGCTTGGTGACGGTATGTTAGGGCGCACGGGGCTTGCGACAGGCATGTCTGTATTATCACTTTTTGGAACAGAGCGCATGCAGCTTGGGCATAGCCAGTTCTTTTTATGGCTCTCTGAATAGCTGTTGTATGTAGTTAGGTCTATTTGTAAGCATAGCAAGTCATAAGCACAGCTGCATTTAGCACACGAGAAGTACTTATTTCCTCTTATCATCTTTCCGCATGCATTACATGAAGACGCAGGTGTAGACATTGTTTGAAGCTAATATTGAGCGGAGCGGTGTATAATAATAAAGACGTACCGCAGTTGTTGATAGTTGAATGTCCGTTTGTAGCACCCGGTCGGTGTCGTAGATAAAGTGGGCGGAGCTTGACTACGAGATGCCAGACGCGTAGCCGCGTAGCGCGTAGAGGGAATGGTAGTGGGGCGGTCAGCTGCCGGCGGAGTGAGCACGCGATGACGCCTTGGCCGGTGTTGATTTGAATATGGGCCGTTACCCAATTATTTTAAAAAGTATTTTGCTATTTACTCACTCGGGAATTGACGGTTTTCAAAACAAATTGCACCAACGTGTTCCTTGTAATTGTGGCTTTAAGATGATGTATAGTTATCTTTGGAATAGTAACTTTGCACACACAAAACGAATTAAAAAATGAGAGAACGTTGAAATACGTGTTGTCTCAATGGCGCTCGCTACGAGAGAGTCCAATTAAATATTGCAAGTAAGATCTATTCAAAAAGAGTGTTTTATTTTGGTTATATCAGAGTTTGTTTACCTCTTTTTTAGTTGTAGATTTTGTAAAACAAGAGGATAAAGATACTTTAATAATTTTACTAAGTGATAATAAACATATATAATTATTCCTGTATCGCTAGTAATAAATTAAATATCGTTTTCAAGCAGATTACAGAGCCTTCTTTATTTCTACTTTTTGCCACCATGAGCGCTGCGATCGATTATTATACCTTCGCACCCTCCCAATAATAATAATATGTATTACACAGTAGCCCGTTACACTGTACCAAAACAAACATCCAAAAAATTATAGGTTATTATTTCAAGCAGTATAGGTATCTAGTACCTATTAAAAACCAGCCAAGTGCGAGTCGACTCGCGCACGAAGGGTTCCGTACCAAAAAAACCAGCCAAGTGCGAGTCGGACTCGCGCACGAAGGGTTTCGTACCAAAAAACGGCAAAAAAATACGTTTTTTGTATGGGAGCACCCCTTAAATATTAATTTTATTCTGTTTTTAGTATTTGTTGTTATAGCGGCAATAAAAATACATCATATGTCAAAATTTCAACTGTCTACCTGTTGTCGTTATTAATATCGAGCAAAAATCAGCAAAAAAAAAATCACGTTTGTTGTATGGGAGTCCCCCTTAAATAAGAATTTTATTCTGTTTTTAGTATTTGTTGTTATAGCGACAACAGAAATACATCATCTGTGAAAATTTCAATTTTCTAGCTATCACGGTTCATGAGATACAGCCTGGTGACAGACACAGACAGACAGACAGACGGACAGCGAAATCTTAGTAATAGGGTCCCGTTTTAACCCTTTGGGTACGGAAACCTAAAAACGGCAAAAAATCACGTTTGTTGTATGGGAGCCCCCTTAAATATTTATTTTATTCTGTTTTTAGTATTTGTTATTATAGCGGCAGCAAAAATACAAAATACTATAGCGATGTAGTTCTAGAATACCGAAAATATAATATTTATTTTGACATACTTACTGTAGAGACAATGGCAAAAATTGATAACTGGCATATGATATGATAGCGACGGGTGCATTTGATAATACAGCTAAGAAACGCTATTGAAATATTAGTAAGCGACAGAGAGCCACTGTTAGACTATACCCCTTGTTACACTGTACCCCAACTTCCCCTACTCATTCTTAAAAAAATGAAATTATTTTACGTAATTTTGTTCTTTTTATTGTTTTATTGTATTATCTCAAGAAGACAATCGCTTTATTTTAGTTTAAAATATTTCATTTAGTGAAACTTGAAAAAACCCTTACAATGTATAGAAAATCGTAAATAAATTTTAAGTCTTTTGTGCAAAATAAGAACCAAGCTGACTGAATGTTCTACAGGGCCGCGCGGCCCATTTTCATTACTTTGTTGTATGATACCGATGCTCCGTGGCTTGTAAATTGAGTTTGAATAGAAGCATTGCGATGGCCCATCGATGACCCCCGTGGCCTGAACGGATTATTTGGGTTTGGCACACATGTGTCCCCGGTGGCTCAAATGAACAGTCACACATTTTCCTATGGCGTTCAACGTGTTAAGGAACTCATTTGCATGCAATGGATGCGTAATAGTCTGCATTATGAACATCTTATCGAAATAGTTCTACATAGATAATTTATTGTGAACTAACTAACGTAATGGAGCCTTAAGTAAAAGTGCTTTATCTTGTCTTTCATGGTTTTCCTTTCATTTAATATACCATGTTTGTTAGAGAGATTTGATCCTTATGTTTGACCCTAACGATTGATATCATAAAAGTACAGGGTATTGTTTTTTTGAATTTTAGCCGGTTCGATTCCTGGGTGTGGGAAGCGTATTTTTAAAATACTTTGAATGCAGTTTTGTTTCTTATTAAAAATAAAGGAATGTTTCCTTTGAGTGAAATTAGCTATCTCCATTGTTTAGAGTACTTTCCCTCCAGGTGGCATTAAGAAATTCCACCCTGTATACAAAACACGCAATACATTAGACAAATACCTCATTATTCCTAAGTAAAATAAAAAAATGACTTTAAATTTTGTAAATACCAGTAAAAAAAGTGTACCGATTTGAGCATTTTTTAATATTTTATTTCTCTGTGATTAAAATCATTTTTTTAAATTTTCTCTCTATAGGGCACTCCTTGACAATACATACAATAAGTGAAAAAATAAATATGAGTCATATTCTTATTTGTCACGCTGAAACGTTTGTGAAAAATACCTCTGACAAGCTAATTTGAAATTCCACTTGAACAGATTGTCTTCATTTTAAAATACCTGATAATTTATTATGTTTTTCTCTCTATACGGCACTTATTTAAGAATTTTGCTTCCTAAAACCAAAGTTTACATTAATAGTAATGCTTTCATTCTTTAGATAACTTCATTGGAAAAACGCAAATTTCTTTGAAATGCGGATATACAGCCTTAAGTCTTATTATTATGCAATGGTTGCTAATGGTACTATTAACTAAATAGGACAAGTAAAGAAAAAGCGTACTATAGACTTCAATTTGACATAATTCAGTAATTTTACTCTTAAAATATTTGCACATCTGTTTAATTCTAATTAAAGACATAACCTCATTTAGATGTTTCTGTATGTACAAGTGTGTAATTATTTTAACATCTAATTGTCGAAAATCTTTTTTTTTTATAATAGAAATTTCAAACTTTATTTGTAATCTTTTTTTTATCTACACTCATGCTTTAAACCAGGGATTCGGGGTCGACATAAACGAATAATAATTATTATTAATTACACTTGATATTTGATAGCATTTTTAAAGTAATTTGACTATGGGTCTGAGGTATCAGTTCATTTTGGAAAAGGGGTTTCTTGCCCAAAAAGTTTGGGAATCCCTGCTTTAAACCCTCTATAAAAGTTTCTGAAACAGTGTATTGCCAACATTATAACAACCAGTGTCATTATGAGTCCTTATCATCCAAACGAGTGTTACGATTCCTAATGCAACTCTTTCGAAATTATGGTTTTTAGTAATTTTAATGTGTGTGGGTTTTAATGGGGTTTTAAACCCATGATTAAAGTTTATAAAGATAATATCGTTCGTCCCCCCACCCGACTTCAAAAGTCGTTGTTTAATATTAAATATGCGTACTAACTATCGTATTAGTTATTATGCAGATTTGGATGTTTTATTTCTTGCTTTTTAGAGCCGTTTATTTTTGAAGCTGTTTTTGTTAAGGCGTTTATACAACCGTATATAAAAACCTCTGAGGGCAATAAAATACCTCTGAGGGCAATAAAAACCTCTGAGGGCAATAAAAACCTCTGAGGGCAATAAAAACCTCTGAGGGCAATAAAATCCTCTGAGGGCAATAAAAACCTCTGAGGGCGCCACTTTCAATCATACGATCGAAAGTGGCGCCCTCAGAGGTTTTTATTTAATAAGTTATTAATAGAAAAAGATTTTAATAATGTTTTACGTGGAGTTTTTAAGGCCTATGGTCTAGTAATTTTAGAAGGTATCACTACATGCCCTCGTAGTCATTCGTAGAAGTAGACAGCAAATGTGCCAAAAACGGCCACTTTTAGCAGTTTTGCTATCTACTTCTAGCAGTGACTACGAGGGAATGTAACGATACCGTCTAAAAATACTAGACTGTGGGCCCTAAAAATTCAACGTAAAACATTATTAAAATTGTGTAATAGAATTAGAATATTAAATAAAATTCACCGCGGCGCCACTTTCGCTCAGGGTGCCACCTTAAGTTATTTTTTAATACTTTGAAGGAAATTTTATTTAAAAAAAAACCTTTTTGAAAAAAAAGTTGGGTGAAAGTTGTTTACCAAATAAGACAAGTAATGATAAAGGGACTAAAGTTTTACTTATTTTGTTTTATAATAGAAAGGCAAGAAAGGTAAGCCAGATGCTAAGACCCCTGCTAAGGAGACCCCTGCCAAAGAGCCCCCTAAGGGCAAAGACCCCAAAACCCCGCGTGGAAAAGCCAAGAAGGACGAAACCAAGAAGGACGAAGCTAAGAAGGATGAAGCTAAGAAGGATGAAGCCAAGAAGGACGACGCCAAGAAGGACGATGCCAAGAAGGATGAAGCCAAGAAGGACGAAGAAATAGTCAGCAGGAGTGGTAGGAAGATACGTCCCAAGAGGTGAGGTTTTTTTTCGTTTCTATGAATAGGCTATTTCTTCTTATAGAAAGAGGATTAGTGGCCACCTCTGGTGTTAGAGCTTATCAAGCCGCCTGTAAGTCCTCTAACTTGGCTTAACGACTGTTATCAGAAGACAACAGCCGGGACCGACGGTTTAACGTGCCCTCCGAGGCACGGAAGCGCTCAGTTGTAATGCCACTTTAACGGTCACCCATCCGACACCTGACCGGACCGAGCGTTGCTTAACAAACGTGATTGAGTACGATCAGTCTGTCAACTTCCGCCTTGAACGTTTCGGCTCAGGCTAAGGTCATAGTATAGACCATGTGTCGCCAAACTTTTTAGCCTAAGGGCCGAAGTTTTCCTTGATGTCCCAAGGGCCAGGACCTGTTGGTGCTCTCAGGCCGAAGCTGACCCGCGGGCCGTAATTCGGAGACCCCTAGCATAGACCATACTTTTTAGGGTTCCGTACCCAAAGGGTAAAAACGGGACCCTATTACTAAGACTCCGCTGTCCGTCTGTCTGTCTGTCTGTCTGTCACCAGGCTGTATCTCATGAACCGTGATAGCTAGAAAGTTGAAATTTTCACAGATGATGTATTTCTGTTGCCGCTATAACAACAAATACTAAAAACAGAATAAAAGTAATATTTAAGGGGGGCTCCCATACAACAAACGTGATTTTTTGGCCGGTTTTTGCTCGATATTAATAACGACAACAGGTAGACAGTTGGAATTTTCACAGATGATGTATTTCTGTTGCCGCTATAACAACAAATACTAAAAACAGAATAAAATTAATATTTAAGGGGGGCTCCCATACAACAAACATATTTTTTTTTTGCCGTTTTTTGGTACGGAACCCTTCGTGCGCGAGTCCGACTCGCACTTGGCCGGTTTTTTTTAAATGTTAGATTGGCAAGCGCTTGCTCTATGCTGAACAGAAAAGCTGTGAATTCGTATAATTAATTTTTACTCCATTAGTTTTAACGAGAAATTTTATATAAACAATATTAGTTGTCTTTCTATCTTAGAAGTAATTTAAAGATTAAGAATCATATTTATCTTAATTATTTTAGATATGCTAAAATTCATTTTCAAATTTTTTAATTCATGTTTTGTAATAGTCAAGTATTACAATTTTGAAATTAAATTCTCTCGTTAAAACTATGAAATAAGTGTTTTCTATTCAAATTAATCAGTTTTAAAATATAAATTTGGATCTGTAACATCTTTGCGACTAAAGCCATAGAGCAAAGTTTACAAAATCCATAGATTAAATATAATAATGTCACCGCCGAAATGTGGTATTATAGAATGCACTCCATTTGCGATTGTGACAAACATGTCTAAAGTAGCATTACTAATTTCCCAGCAAAAATGTAAACAAAGGTGTTGCCATAACAAAACAACACAAAAGGAAATAGTATATTGCTAAGTCAAGAAATAAACACACTTACTTGTTTTTTCATCACAAACCTAATTAGATAAATATTCTGAATCATGAGTTTTGCGGCAAAAACAGTAATATAATTTAATATTTCATAGAACTACACGCGGGTAATCAAAAGAGACTATCTTGTCTACGTAAATAATGAAAAGAATGAATCTACGCACGTGTCTGGCTATTTTTGTGAGTTTGTCTAATTATCAAGATTTTTTCCGTTATTTTCAAACTATTAATGTTTAACTGCCCGTACATATCCAGAAACGTGGTCTGATATCCCCATTTCGTGGTCTGATATCCCCATACTTAAAAATGAACGGTGTAAGGAATTATTATTAAAATTGTGATTTGTTCCTACAGATATATAGACGAGCAAACGGAAGAAAACGCGACTTTACCTTCCCCCGCCCCCAAGAAACGTCGCGGGGCTTCCCCCGCGCTAGAAAAGGATGGAGACAAAGAGAAAGAGAAGGCAGAGCCGGCAAAACCGGCTGCGAAGCTATATAACTCTGTTACACAGGTATTATGGGTTTTGGGTAAAAAAAAGTTTTCTAAATTGACATTAATTCATCTTTAATGGGGAAGGCAACTGTCAAAATGGCGCTGCTTACGCTTGTTCCACGAGAGCTATGACAACAAAGGACTTTTACTTAAAAAAATAGTTTTTTTTAGCTTTAAAATGATTAAATTCTGTGTAATAGGCTTTAAAAATGTTGGCACTTACAAATTTCCGAAAAATCTGGATATAGAAATAATGGATAAATTCTGTAAGAATAAAAACACCTTAATTTGGCTTACAATTCCGGCATTTGCATTGTAGAATAGTCTTTTATATCCATTTTGGGTCAATGGGTATTTTTCGTTAAAAAAATACCACAAAATAAATACCTGTTTTCTCATAGATTTGTTCTGAAAGTCTACTGTCTTAGGAACAAGCGTACGCAGCGACATCAACTATTACCTACCTACCACAAATCTTCTTCGGAGTGCACTATAAGAACACAATTCACAATTTTGTCTTTATTAAGGGGCCATAATAGGAAAACATGGTTTGCGCGGGCCATATTTTTATATAAAAAACGTAAAGTTGTAGCCACAAAATAAACATAGGACAAGCAAAAGAAATTATTTAGTACCTACAAGTATTTAATTGCGTATAAACCTCACAGATGATTGTAAAAAAAAAATCAGAATATGATCAAAACCGTTTGTCGCGGGCCATATTTTTGGCGTAAATAATAGCGTAAACGTATTAATAAATAAAAATACACTGTGACGTACTGTGCAGTTGCTCCAATAACTTTTTTTGAAGAAAGGTAATTGAGCTAATAATAATGATGAAAAAACAACGAAAAACGTCGAAAAAGTGCAGAAGTTAGGTTATTTTCCATACTCTTTACACGTAAAGAAAAAGACAGAGACAAATGATTTCGCATAACGGAGCCTTAAAGCACTATGATTTTTTCCATTAGCGGCGCTTGTTTTTAGTTAAGGCGCTTTCCTGACCGAAAGTGGCGCCGCGCCGCGGTGAATTTTATCCAATATTGTAATTCTAATACACAATTTTAATAAAACTTCTCGTGGAATTTTTAGGGCCCACAGTCTAGTATCTTTAGACGGTATCGTTACATTCCCTCGTAGTCACTGCTAGAAGTAGATAGAAAAACTCCTAAAAGTGGCCGTTTTTGACACATTTGCTATCTACTTCTACGAATGACTGCGAGCGAATGTAGTGATGCCTTTTAAAAATAATAGACTATGAGCTCTAAAAATTCCACGAGTAGTTTTACTAAAATCCTTTTTTATTAACAACTTATGAAATAAAAACCTCTGAGAGCGCCACTTTTAGTCAGGGAATCGCCTTAAGAACGCTTTGAGTAGTCTTTTAAAATATGTTTTTTTTTTCAGTCGGACCTAGAAGACTTGAAAGAGCCTTTCAAACAAGGTAAGTTGTTTAAAAATCAGTTTTTGATAAAATAAAAAAATATAGAAGTGTTTTTTTTTGTTTTGTTTTCTTGAATTGAGTTGGCTAGATATGATAAAATCACCATTATTAACAAGAATATCCCCCCCTAGCATGACCACAGAAATGCGATATGTTAAAGAATAGAATAGAATAGAATGTGTTTATTGCTTTTCATGTGGTACAATAAGGATCTTAAAATTATTTTGGTGCATACACTTGAGCCCTGTAAGGACATAACAATATTGGTACTTAAAATTAAATTAAATTCACACTTTTTAAAATGTATACATATCTTAAAAACACCTAACGGAAAAAAGAAACAAAAAAGTGATATAAACAGGTTTTTAACTGTCAAAACTCAATAGATTTTGACAGTCGAGTGTCGATAATATAGCGCGATACGATACATATCGTGTTTCGGTGGTCATACTAGGGGGCAATTTTACTATCACAAAATTCACAGTATTTAATTATTTACAATAATTGTCTTGTAAACGTTACTTATTCACTTATTTCTACACACTAAAGTTGTATTCGGTACTACAAACATATTGCATTTAATGAGATAATTTTCTTTTGAGAACATAGTAACAATAGGGTATTTGACAACATTGAAAATATACTGCAAATTGTGGTCATCCTAACAGATAATGGCGTAAAAACATATTCAACTATTATATAGACTAAATTAAGTCTATTGATTGATTAATTTCACCTAGAAAAATGCAATAATTTTTGAATTTTTTTCTGTGGCGAAAACCCTCTAAGATTACTGATGACGTCACTTGCCTTTAAATAAATATGGCTTCTGGCGTTTGACACGACCATAGACTTAGGATCCGCGATTGATGGCTGTCAAATGGCTAAGGATATTACAATTTTTACAGGCTTGTGACGTCAACAAGTGACGTTTCCAGCGCCATAGCGTTTTTGGCGCGGTTTTAAAATTTTAAACTTTAACATTGATTTTTTAATAAAATACACTGATTTTTCCTGAAATTTCAATGTGGTGCGCTTATTACTTAATAAGGAATAATTTAAAAAGGTTTTCCAAAATTAGTCAAATAGCCTATTGTCGTTAGTTGTCGGAAAACGCTAAAATATATTGTATAAAAGCTAAAATCCTGGGAAACCACGTAATGTCCCTACAATAGCGTGTCACGTGGTAATGTTTAACCTTGAAAGAACATGTAAAATAACATGAGAAATGGTCAGAACACCCGTGTAATAAGAGTTAATTATTAAGGCGATTCCCTGACCGAAAGTGGCGCCCTCAGAGGTTTTTATTTAATAAGTTGTTGATAGAAAAGGATTTTAATAAAACTTCTTGTGGAATTTTTAGGGCCACTGACCTGCATATATTTACACTGGACAGGCTTATGTCAAACTGTTTTTGTGCCTATTTGATTTCCGCCATTTTGGCGCTGTAGGACGTAGCGTGAGCATAGCGTGCGTACGTGGTACTAAAGTTTGAAGTCTGGAGAGACCATCACGGCAACTATTTTCATATTGTACGTCAAAATTAGTTCTTTAGACGCACGCTAGTGGCGTTTCAAATAGGCACAAAAACTTAGCTCTCAAATCATACAGACAGCCAGTCCAGTTAAATAAAAAAAAAATCATGTCAGTGTTTAGGGCCCTAGTATTTTTAGAAGAATACTACATTTTCTCGCAGTCATTCGTAGAAGTAGATAGCAAAAGGGTCAAAAAAGCCACTTTTAGCAGTTTTGCTATCTTCTTCTAGCAGTGACTACGAGGAAATGTAATGATACCGTCTAAAATTCTAGACTATGGGCCCTAAAAATTCCACGAGAAGTTTTATTAAAATTGTGAATTAGAATTACAAATTTAAATAAAATTCACCGCGGTGCCACTTTCGGTCAGGAAACCGCCTTAACATAACTATTTTTAGGATACGTATTTAATTTAAAACTAGTTTATTTTTAGGACATTTCAAATGTTAGTACTGTTCAATGACAATAAAAGATCTTTTAACATGGTCGAACGAACTAAAAATCAACAAATTAAGCTTATTTTAGAAAATACTTATTTTATTTCACATTTATTTACTTATTTAGTACTAATAATAACATAATAAATTATTTATTACATTTACATATTCAATTTCAATTATAGGCTGTAAAACCGAAATCCCATATCGACAAAATTATACCGCGAAATAAAAAAACAAGAAGTCACGACAATTTGAAATTCGAATTTTCCAAGTGCGCGCCAAAAGCAGATTTTATTTGAAAAATAATTCAAGTGCGAATATTTATTTCAATTCGAAGTGCGTAATTTTTACAACAAAATGGATAATTTGTTGGGAGACGATATTTTTAGCCAATACGACGACAGTTTTAATATTGAAGACTTTTTAATTAATTTCAATGGACAAACAAACAATGGATTTAGTGTAAATTCACATACAACCATTTCTCCAGGTAAATTTGTTTTGAAAACATTTTTTGTTTTTGGTCTTACGACGCGATTAATTTAACAATGTACAATAGAAATGACTAACTTCAGAGTGCTTGTGGTACAAAACGACGTATTTTAATATGTAAAATTTTCTCTTTTCCATACATTTTTGAGTGAAAATTTTGAGTTGCAGTTGTCTATTGTTAATTTAATCGTTTTATATATTTCAATTTTTGTTTTAAAATATAGAACAATATATTCAGAATATTATATCGAGGAGCTCGGTGGCGCAGTGGTTTAGCGCCTGGCCCAGCGATTGCGGAGGTTAAGCGAGTTTCGCAAGGGTCGGTCATGGGATGGGTGACCAAAAATTTATTAGCTCGAGCTCCTTGCTTCGGAAGGTACGTTAAGCCGTTGGTCCTGGGTGCATTTGTAGTCGTTAACACCCACCAATCCGCATTGGGCCCGCGTGGTGGGTTATGGCCCATCCACCTTATCCACCCATAAGGAAGGCCTGTGTCCCAGCAGTGGGGACATTAAAAATGGCTTATGTTCAACAATATATAGAAGTACATTAAAATATTAATTATTTTCTTACTTTCAAGATGCTATTTATTACTTTTCTTTGACTTTTTATATACTTAGGTAACTTTATGACTTATCTGTAGTAGGCAGTTTTAACAATTTCGTTACTGACAAATAAATAGTTATTTTTAGGGTTCCGTATCCAAAGGGTAAAAACAGGACCCTATTACTAATACTCCGCTGTCCGTCTGTCTGTCTGTCTGTCACCAGGCTGTATCTCATGAACCGTGATAGATAGAAAGTTGAAATTTTCACAGATGATGTATTTTTGTTGCTGCTATAACAACAAATACTAAAAACAGAATAAAATTACCATTTAAGGGGGGCTCCCATACAACAAACGTAATTTTTTTGCCGTTTTTTGGTACGGAACCCTTCGTGCGCGAGTCCGACTCGCACTTGGCCGGTTTTTTTTATTAAGATGTGAAATAATTAGTGATTAATTATTTTGCAGATAAACAAACCCCAACAATAAATAATCAAGCGGGAACCGAACCATCTACATCCAAAATAGTACCGAAATTCGGGAAAAGCAACAATAAATTGGACAATAAACTTTCTAAGTCCAATACTAAGAATTTTTCTTCACCAACAAGAACTGAAGAACCTCAATTATTTTCGGGCATCTATGATAATAATTTAACATATAATGAGTTAACTTTAATACCAGAAACTATTGATACTCAATTACTACCAAACAAGATTAATTCTAAAGAAAAAGTTAAAGATTTGGAAAACAATTACAAGAAAATTGAAAGTTCTATCTCCGGTCTTTTAACGGGAACTTTCAACGTTTTGAACAGTGAAGAGATTTCACCTCAAATAACTCAAAACACACCAGAAATTGAAGTTGACAATAATATTGCACAATTGCAGAGAAACTTATCCCAATGTTCTGTCGCTTCGATGAAGATTTACAAAGATTTAGATGCGAAGAGTTTTGAGTCAAAAAGTTTAGACGATCACAAAATACCGGATGGAGTTGATTTCTTAAATCTTTTCAAAGATAACGTTGTGAAAGAAAAAATTCAACCAGTAGCTATGTCCATAGAAAACGGAGATATAGGTTTTAATACTCATTATTCTGAATTTGTCAAGAATTTTTATGTGGATGACGCAGAAACTGATGAAACGGAAAAAACTCGTAGTATTATAATGAAGATGTATCAAAAAGAAAATAAATTGAGCGCCAAGAAAATTAAGAAATAGTAATTTGTTTGTGGTTTTTTAATAAATGATTATTGAATGTTGAAATTAAATTGAATGATTATTGAATGTTGAAATTAAATTAAATGATTATGAAATTAGTTTAGTATTTAATTTGTTATTTGCTTTTGAAAGTTTCACCTGTATAAATACAAATAAGTAAATGCTTTATATAAATAAATGCTTTGACAAATTCACACAGAAAGCCATCTATACCCAAACTAAGCAAAGCTTGTAATATGGGTGTCAAACGATTGATATACTATCAGTTGTTTGGCATTTTTATAGATCATGCAATTAGGTTTCAAGTACATCCTATATGTTAATCCCAACTTAGTTCAAAAACTGTCTGTGTGGCAAATTAAATAAAACTCCATCATATAGTTTTTGCGTGAAGAGGTAACAACATATTACTCATGCGGATAGAATGACGTAGTCTGTCATGCTATCTCGCTCACACATCATGCTGCATGTTAGACACGTGGATGAGTCATGCGCTTAATGTATGGCCACCATTTACAGATTGTTTCTTTATCCGTGCGGGTTGTAACAACATTCACATTCATGAAAGTAAAATACAGGATTTATTTTATTTTATGCGATTTCATAGTTAATTAATAATAATATATAATAAATGCTTGGACAATTTCACACAGCGCCATCTAGCCCCAAACTAAGCAAAGCTTGTAATATGGGTGCTAGACAACTGATATACTACTTATATACTTTTTAAATATATACTTATTATACATAGTCACACCCAGACCCGTCACAGAAACTAAAATTCATCATTTCAATTTCTGCCTGGCCGGGAATCGAACCCGGGACATCTTGCGTGGTAGGCGGTATGTTGACCACTGCACCACTCAGGTCTTCTAATAGCAACTACTACACTAAATAGTGTAGTACTAGCAAGCTGAATTTGGAAGAGCGATATCTTGAAGTCCTGGGTTCGACCCCCGATTGGTAACTAAATATAAATAAATAGAGATTCATAACGTAGTAACAGATATTAGAATATACAGTGGTGGACACATGATTAAGGACGTCAACTTTGAAGCCTTGGTTCTCCACCAAGGATTGACCTAGTTGTGATCTGATGATGGCCATCCAGGGACTGAATGGAGGAAATCCAGATTGCTATAAACCCAACTGATCTGGTGCCTGAATACGTAATTCTGTTGCTAACAATTATCGACAGAAACCGCAGTTACATTGCTGCTTTATGTAAGAGAGTTGACACATAGCTTCTTACTAAACTAGCAATGTAACTGCGATTTCTGTCAGAGTTAATTGCAACAAGGTTACAAAATCAGCCCCCCGAATAGCGGAGTTTTTGGCGTCATTTTGTCGAGTTAAGTTCTGTGGCCATTTTAATGATTTGCAAATTGATTCATAGTAGATATTGTGTCCTAAATTGATGTAATTTTGTGTTACAACTTTCTTCAACTGAAATGTGAAATCATTGAAATAGGCGCGATCTCGGTCGTGAAGCTGAAACTTTTATTGTAGTGGTGGCTACCTCGGCAGAACTTACCGAGTAAACTGTCTTGATATACTTGCCGCCAAATGCTCCAAGCAGCATTGGAATATGATGCACCCGCATTCTAATGTAATA
This sequence comes from Agriphila geniculea, assembly GCA_943789525.1. Lineage (NCBI taxonomy): Eukaryota > Metazoa > Arthropoda > Insecta > Lepidoptera > Crambidae > Agriphila > Agriphila geniculea. The sequence continues at coordinate 1,323,774 of OX038897.1, read as the reverse complement.
CGAAACAATATCACTAAACCCTATCCAACACTTTTAACTGGCAAAAGTATTCTCCGAATTACCGAAACAAAAGAAAAAGATCTGAGGTGCGATTCCGTAAAGTCATTTGACAGTTCATTTCGTATCCGATCGGCAGAAATTTGTATGGAATTTAACACATACAATATGAACTTTCAAATGAATACAATCACTTTAAGCAACCGCCTATCTGATCAGCATATTAAATTATTTTGATATATTTAAAAAAATATATGTATAATACAATCACTTTAAGCAACCGCCTATCTGATCAGCATATTAAATTATTTTGATATATTTAAAAAAATATATGTATGGAAATCGTAAAATCTGTTCCTTAATTATTTATTTCTTCCCCTCACCAGAAGATGCAGACAAAGACAACTTGCTGATTGCCTACCTCCCCTCTGGGCAGTATGTTGGGGTGAAGCTGTTCCAATCAAGACCTGCTGCTTTCAAGAATGAATCTGTTAAACTCACTTGGGATAAGCAATCGGCTGCTAATTCTATCACCATTAAGCAACAATTGGGTGAGTAAATTGTTGGGTAATTTAAACTATTGCTATTGTAATGTTAGTGTGAAGCTGTTCCAATTAATACCTGCTGCATTTAAGAACTAGTTTGGCTCACGTGGTGTAAGCAATAAGATGCTAATTCTGTCACAATCAAACAACAATTGGGTGAGTAAATTGTGGGGTAATTTAAACTATTGCTATTGTAATGTTAGTGTAAAGCTGTTCCAATTAATACCTGCTGCATTTAAGAACTAGTTTGGCTCACGTGGGGTAAGCAATAAGATGCTAATTCTGTCACTATCAAACAACAATTGGGTAAGTTAATTGTGGGGTAATTTAGACTATGGCTATTGTAATATTGGTGTGAAACTGTTTCAATCAAGACCTGCTGCATTTAAGAACTAGTTAGGCTTGCGTGGGATAAGCAATTAGCTGCTAATTCTGTTACTATCAAACAACAATTGCGTGAGTAAATAGTGGGAAAATTAAGACTATGGCTACTGTAATATTGCTGTAAAGCTGTTCCAATCAAGATCTGCTGCGTTCAAGAACGAGTCAGGCTCACTTGGGATAAGCATCAGCTGCCAATTCGATCACTATCAAACAACAATTGGGTGAGTAAATTGTGGGGCAATTTAGATTCTATGGCTATTTTAATAGAGTACGTCAAATGGGTGTGAAGCTGTTCCAATCAAGACCTGCTGTGTTCAAGAACGAGTCGGTTAGACTCACTTGGGATAAGCAATCGGCTGCTAATTCTATCACTATCAAACAAAAATTGAGTGAGTAAATTGGAGGGTAATTTAGACTATGGCTATTGTAATATTGGTGTGAAACTGTTCCAATCAAGACCTGCATTTAAGAACTAGTTTGGCTCACGTGGGGTAAGCAATTAACTGTGAATTCTGTCACTATCAAACAACAATTGGGTGAGTAAATTGTGGGGTAATTTAAACTATGGCTATTGTAATATTTGTGTGAAACTGTTTCAATCAAGACCTGCTGCATTTAAGAACTAGTTAGGCTTGCGTGGGATAAGCAATTAGCTGCTAATTCTGTCACTATCGGAAATGCCAAATCAATTCAGGAATGCGGGTAAATTCGCTATCGAGATGATGGAGAAAACACACTTCAACAGTTCAATTAAAAAAAGGAATACCCAAGATGGATACTATTGCCCATGAAGTTGCTGAAATATTGCAAAAAATGAGGCAATGTAATGTTGCTCGAAATCTGAATCTCAGTAATTAATTCCGTTCGACGAGTATACTAATGGTTTCTAGAGATATAACTAAACTAAACAGTACTAGTCGGAGCCTCTCGGCGTACGCACGCGCGCATTGTTCGCGCGCGGCGTATAAAATCTTGAAATGTACTTAGCGGCCATTATTTGGCAAGTGTTGTGTTCAAGTTCAGTGTTAAAAAAATTACAATATGATTTGTTGATTTGAAATCTTTTGTTGCGCTTAATGACAAGGTTAAAAGATGAAGTTAAGAGTTTGTGTTTTAGCCATTTATAGGCCAACTAGTTTCCGCCGACTTCGTCCGCGTTCGAACATTCGGAAAATCCGCTAGGGCACTCTGTTCAAGATAAAAAGTATGTTACCTTTTAATACAGGTTACAAACTATCTGTGCTAAATATCATCCAAATCCGTTCAGCCAGTTGTACGTGACATAATAACAAACATACAAACTAAAAGTTTGCGCTTTTGACGTTAAGAATGATTTATACAATTTTAAAGTCATTAAATAAGATGATAAATATGATAAGTTTCGCCCGTTCTTCTTGTCAATTAAAAAAGTCTGGAACGGGTAGGGAAATATAGATGATTCAAAATGCTTAATTATTAAGGTTAATTTAATAAATACTTGATTTGAAATTATTATTCACGTATTTCTACAACTAACTAACTTCCGGCGACTTCGAATTCAATCGTGCAAAATAGTAGCTTGCAGAATTTGCAAATCCTTACTAATATTTTAAATGCGAAAATCAGTTTGTTTGTCTGTTACGTCTTCACGTTTTAATTACTGAACCGATCATCACGAAATTTTGCATAAACGTTGTCAGGGGTACAGAGAAGGAATAGAAGGATATAGGGTACCTTTCATCCCGAAAAAAGCACTGTTCCCGAGGGATAGAGAAATAAATGTCCACGCATACGAAGTTGCGGGAGGCCGCTAGTTAAGTGTATTACTATACCTTGTTCGCCGAATGAAGCTAGTACGGAAAGTATGCGCTTACACACGATTGGACGCAGATAAGAGGCTAAGACCGTGTTCACAATGCGAGTCGCAATTAGTCTGTCGTTTCGTTGTTCTCCGTACCGTTCAGACGTCTACCGCTTACCTTGTTCGTTGCAATCATTGTGTTTACAATATATTTTTTATGTTCTAAACCTAATATTTTTTTATTATAATTTTAATTAATGTTATTATATTATTTTAACATCAAAGTAATGTTTAATTGAAAAAATCCCAATCTAAAATTACGTATTAACCACAGAACAAGAAAAAGGACCCTGTCTTAGCAGTATGAATACGCCTTACGATTTTGTACCCGTCGTGGGGGCTCGTGGGCGGCGCTAAACCATTCGTTGTCCTTATTGTTTGTATGCAAATGTGAGGAAGAGACAGCGCTTTGCTAGCTTGATTCAGCGAACAGGGTATAGAATATTATAGAAGAATTCGTCGAGAAAATAATTATAAATAACTAGCTTCTGCCCGCGACTTCGTCCGCGTGGATATTCAAGAAAATCCTTAGGGAACCTTTAACCAGGATAAGTAGTATTCTATGTTTTTGTTTTTACGTGATTAGGCGGGTCACCACTAAGCGCGCGTCCCCCTTTTTCCTTCCAGACTTTCATCCCCTATTTGAACCCCTTCAACCCTTATGTCCTTTTCCAAGCTTTACTCTATCTCTGTACCAAATTTCATCCAAATCTATTCAGTAGTTTATGCGTGAAAGCGTAACGGACAGAGTTACTTTCGCATTTATAATATAACTAGCGGCCGCCCGCGACTTCGTCTGCGTGGAAAGTTTTTTTTTTTGCTATCCTTCGGGAACAATACTTTTTTCTGGATGAACCTACAGAAGGTACCTACCCTATGTCCTTCTCTGTACCCCTGAGAACGTGTATGCAAAATTTCATGATGATCGCTTCAGTAGCTACACGTGAATGCGTAACAAACAAACAAATAAACAACCAAACAAACAAATTAGCATCCTACTAATATTATAAATGTGAAAGTTTGTGGGTTTGGATGTCTGTTCCTCAATCACGCAAAAACTACTGAACGGATTTGGTTGAAAGGAGGTCGCTAATCGCTCATACATTTCAGCCCATTTTATGTACCTGAGGTACTTGTATACCAAAATGTAGGGAAAAATACGAGGATTCCGAAAATAATGTTATTTTAGTTCAATATTTACTCAAAACATAGAAATATATCATTAAAAGTGTGAACTACCTACTTGTAACACAATTAAATTATATGGCAATACTGGATATTCACTTCAAAGAACTGTCAAACAAAACGTCATGAGAGACGTCATTCTGAGTTCCGAGTTTAATAAAATCAACTTCAACTGACAATGACAACTGTCAACTTGACAGTTTATTCAAGTATTAAAGAGCAGAATGTTATGATATAATCTGTGTAATAGGTTCTATATCGAGTGGATTTTTCATATTTTTTTCTAGTCTGTAAATAACCAGAAAAAAAATATTACTGGTATATTACTCAGGGTATTATAGGGTATATTTTTCCGCAGAGTGTACCTCGGTACATCATTTGGGCCATTTTTGGTGACATCCTTTGGCACACAGATAGTAAATAGCCTAGATTAAAACATAGGATACTTTTTATTCCGATATTCCCACGGGAACGGAAACCCCGTGGGTGAAACCGCGGGCGGCCACAACTTTATAATATTAGTAAGGATAAGGATAATAAAGTATGGATTTATTCGCAGAGAGAGGGCAGATCACCCCGCAGTCAGTGGCAGCGCAGTTGGTGATGGATCTCAACCTGACCGATGAAGAGAAAGCTGGGTTAGATAAGGAGAGGGAGACAGGTATGTGATACTGCTGTCCTTTGTAAGTAAAGGTCTATGAAAAGCTTTTGGATATTAGTTTTTAATTCAGTGTCTTAGGATGGGTAGCCTAAGTATGTCATGCTCTCTTTAATCATTTCTGCGGTGGTGTCGTGTGGGCGGGTCGTTACGTTCCCTCAAATATGGTTGAGCGAAGCGATGGCTGGTTCATGCGTCATGCTCGTGAACGGGTGCTGCCAGTGAGAATGGGTCTGCTTCTGACCACCTATCTTAACGCATATTGAATTTAATTGCAAGAATTGCTTTTTTATATTTTGTATCAAGTGTTCTTGGTAAATATTGCATACTTAGGTGCACTTTCGAGTAGCAGACAGTAGTGATTCCTCAACTAGTTGAAAGTTATTTACTCTCACAATTACCTATCTGATTTGTAGTAGGTAATTAATTTCAATCTACCCATTGCGTGTAAACTTTTGTTAATTATTGTGATAGAAAATGACCTCGCTTTTAATGTGGAGCTCATTTTTCAATGTTGACGACTCTGTATGAAATATACAGGGAGAAAAAAAGCAGCCCTTGACGAGTTTCTTGCCGGTTCTTCTCGTTACAAGGTCTCCCACTTAGGGTTTGCGAACCGATGGTGTAGCTTCTATGACGTTCACAAGTGCTTGTAACAGCCTAGACTGAATAAATTATTTTGAATTGAATTTAGGCGCAGAACGCCAAAAGCGCAAAATGTCAAAACGTTCCAATTATGAGATTTATTCAAGAACTTAAATAAGTTTAAAGTTCTTGGATTTACCAATCCAACATGATTTAAAATTACATTTTCCGAATAGTTGCTTTAAATTACTTTGCAAAAAGTTTTTTACAACGCCTAAAATTTTGTTTTTTATTGCAGAAGAGAAGAAATGTCGCGTCCAGTTCCTAAAAACTGAAATGAAACTGATCGAGCTAGACGCGAAGATTAAAACCTGCCTGTGTCTAGAGAAGGCGGACACTGAGCTGTGTCTCAAGTTACTGCACAATTTGAGTGGTAAGTCAACTCAAATTGAATCACAATAGGCAATATTAGGAAATGAGCTGATGATCTTTAAACGGCTGAACAGATCCCCATAAATTATAGCTAAGAACTATCTCGACCACGTCAGCTTTCATGTAAACATCCTTACTAATATTATAAATGCGAAAGTCCGTTTGTTTGTTTATTTGTTTGTTACGCCTTCACGTCTTTACTAAACCGATCATCATGAAATTTTGCATACACGTTGTCAGGGGTACAGAGAAGGACATAGGGTACCTTTTATCCAGAAAAAAAGTATTGCTCCCGAGGGATAGCAAAAAAACTTTCCACGCAGACGAAGTCGCGGGCGGAAGCTAGTAATATATACTTTCAAATATATACTTTTACTAGCGGCCGCCCGCGAATTCGTCTGCGTGGACAGTTTTTTTTGCTATCCCTCGGGAACAATACTTTTTTTCTGGATGAAAAGTACCCTATGTCCTTTTCTGTACCCCTGACAACGTGTATGCAAAATTTCATGATGATCGGTTCAGTAGTTAAGACGTGAAGGCGTAACAAACAAACGGACTTTCGCATTTATAATATTAGTAAGGATGTGTTTTACAGGATGGTATCAGCATAATGGTGTATTAAATCACAATAATAGACCTCGGCTTCGCCTCGGCCCACATTTTCACGTTCGTCCTTCAATGCCTGTCTTGCCGGCCGCTGCAGTAATGTACTATTTCATATAAGTAACATTTTATTTTTGTTACAGAACTGGACGTAAAACCGCTGATGCTACTAAAGCACCCGTCGTGCGTAGAGACGGTGAAGCGAATGCGCGCGTACGTAGGAAATACTCCGTCGTGGGACTTGAACGAGCAGGAAGCGGCGCAGTTTAGTAAGCAGGCGCACCGGATACGGAAGCAGGCGGATGCGTTGTATACTAAAATAAAGGTAAGTGAAAAAAAAATGAAAAAAATAATTGTAAAAAAATAAAAAGATCAAGATTAAACGAAAGGAAATGTAGATTTTTAGGGTTCCGTAGCCAAAATGGCAAAAAACGGAACCCTTATAGATTCGTCATGTCTGTCTGTCTGTCCGTCCGTATGTCACGGCCACTTTATTCCAAAAGTATAGGACTACATAGTTGAAACTTGGTAGGTAGGTGTATTCTGTGAACCGCTTTACGATTTTTACACAAAAATAATAAAAATAAAAGATTAAGGGGGGGCTCTCCATACATGGAACTGAAACTGAAAATATTTTTTTTCATCAAACCAATACTTGTAGGGTGTCTATAGATAAGTCTTTAAAAATGACATTGAGGTTCTTAAGACTATTTTTTTTCAAAGTCAACCGTTTGAAAGATATATGCCGCCAAAGTGGTAAAATGTGTGTCCCCCCCCTTTAACTTTTAAAGTAAGAGGGTGAAAAATCTAAAAAAAATATAAGCTATAGACCTTAATAAACACTTTCAACGAAAATTTGTTTGAACGAGATATAGTAATTAGTTTTCAAGGTATAGTACATTTTCCAAAACCGTAAATATAACTTTGTCATTCATACAAACACTGAAAAACAAAGTTATTTTTTCAGACGAAAAATGAGAGCGGTATTGAAATATGGTATGGTATAATGTACCTACGGAACCCTACTGCGCGTGGCCCGACACGCACTTGGCCGGTTTTTTTTATACATACAATAGTAGCGAATGCGCGCGTATGTAGGAAATACTCCGTCGTAGGACTTGAACGAGCAGGAACCGGTGCAGTTTAGAAAAATAGCGCACAGGGTACATTTCGATATTTTCGTTATTAATGTTTGTGTGAAACCTTGTTCAAGAATATCCTAGATAACGGTTCACGAATTAAAACAGTACGTAAAAATGGCATCTCAAATAGCGTCCCAGTTACAAACTTGGCGCTTATTTTGTACATAATCACCTTTTATTTTGTACAAAAACACATCTTTTATCGCTTTGTGCAAAATAAGCGCCCAGTTTGTAAGTGGAACGCTATTTGAGGTGCCATTTTTGAGACTGACCGGTACACGCTGAAATTTTAATCATTTGGTTCCCGCAGTGGGGTGGTTCTACTCATGATTACAAGCAACTTTTACTATGGGGCCAACTCTGATATCGCGAAAAAAAAATCAGCTGTTTTATCATAGTAAAAGTGGCTTGTAATCATGAGTGGAACCACCCCACTGCGGGAACCAAATGGTTAAAATTTTACGATGTATTCTTGATCGAAGTATGAAACAGTTGTTTTTTTTCGCGATTTCAGAGTTGGTCCCATAGTAAAAGTTGTTTAGTTTAATGGTCCCTATCTACCATATTCGGCGTTAGGGGTTATTTTGTGACACGTTGTATATGTTGTTCCAGAACTTATTCACGACCCCCGAAGGGCTTTCCTTCTGGGAATTCTTCTCGGAGCGCGTGCTGCAGTTCAAGAAAGCCACTGCAGCTCTTACAGCGGACGAGCTACTGGAGCTAGTGCACGAGCCACTCGGTAAGTCACTACACTAGTGTAGTAGTTACACTAATATAACTACTATACTCCAACCAACTCACGGAAAGAATGTCAAAGTCAAAGTCAAAGTCAAATAAGCTTTATTCAAATAAACTTAATAATTAAGTACTTATAAATCGTCTATATTTTCCTACCACCCGTTCCAGACTTTTTTAGCTGACAAGAAGAACGGGCGCAAGAAACTCATCAGCTGTAACAGCCATAAGTAACGATATTTACAAACTTGAATATATCGTTACCAAATAATTACAACAGGGTGACAGGATTATTGGCAACAACATAACTTATTACATTATATTACTTCAACAAAGTACTTATAGTAGCAAGTTATGTGTTACATCATTTCCACGCATTTTGATCTTTAAGATAATCATCTACTTTATAATAACCTTTACTCATGAGCGTTTTTTTAACATGGTTTTTAAATTCATGCAAAGGAAGATCAATCACTTGTTGCGGAACTTTATTAATAAAGGCTATGCCTTTCCCCATAAATGAACCTATAGTTTTTGCAAGCCTAAATCTTGGAACGGCAAGTTTATCTTTATTTCTTGTATTAAACTGGTGAATATTTCTGTTTTTAGCAAATGAATCATAGTGTTTCCTTACATAAACTAAATTTTCATATATGTATTGGCCTGCCAAAGTTAAGATATTTATTTCTTTAAACAATTCTCTCAAGCTATCTCTTCACCGAAGATTGTATATGGCGCGAACAGCTCTTTTTTGGAGTACAAAAATATTTTCAATACTGGCAGCTGAGCCCCACAAAAGCAGTCCATATGACATTACACTATGAAAATAACTAAAATATACTAACCTTGCCGTTTTAATATCAGTAAAAAGCCTTATTTTCTTAACAGCGAATGCCGCTGAACTAAGTCTACTTGACAAGGCCTCAATATGTGGATCCCATTGCAGTCGAGAATCTAGTGTAACACCTAGAAATTTTGTACTCTCAATAAACTCGACTTCATCGTTATTTAAATTAATATTTAATTTTGTCTACTCAACATTAGGTAATGAAAATTTTACACATTTAGTTTTTTTGGGGTTTAATCTAAATTATTGCTATTAAACCAGTGTGAAACTTTAGAGAGGGCACTATTTACTTCATACTTAATTTTTACTAACAAACCGCCCATACCACATACATAACCTCAAAAGTACTTTTTTAATATATGTTTTATAAATACATACTTAAATATCATTGATGCTTACCTATGTTGTCCAAGTTGTATTTATGGTGTTTGTAATTTGAAATTGTTCTTTATTGCCGTGCCGCGAGAGTAGCTTATTATTTGATGGCTCGGATGGGCTTCTGTAGTAGTACTATTTTATAATCTGTGATTAGGTCCCAATTAATAATTTATTAAAAAATATATTAAAAGCACTTTCATAGATAGTGATGTCGAGTGTAGTGTAGTTTAAAGTTACCCTTTATAAGGCATAAAAAACGGCTAAGGGTATAAAAATAAAAATTGATGATATAAGACATGTAAGACCGTTTTCAAATTTTCGAAATAAAAACACATTTTTACTGTAAAATTTAAAAATAATCAATTTTTCATATAAGCATTTTTTACTACAATTCAATGCACCAAATATTTTTTTGAGAATTGGACGAAAAACATGGTGTCCAAAGTATTGACTATGGTGAAATATTGCAGAGTTGTCAACGCCAACGGCCCACACTATGAAAGCAGCAGTAGAAGCGGCCAACGACCAGGACCCGGACAAGGACAAGGATAAAGCCAACGAAGAGGATACTAGCCAGAAGAAGAAGGCCACGCCAGGTAAGCAGTACGATTTGGGTCTTTTCTTTAACTATCTAGTTCAGTAAAATCACAGAATAGCCGTAAGTACTACCGTACAGAAAGGACACTCCCCGCCCCGCCCCACAATCAATTACCTCACCCCACCGCGCGAGTTCGTGTACCGATCCGTAGGCTCGTTTAGTCGTGTTTGTCAACTGCATAGAAATAGAATGTCAAAGAACAACAAAGTCAATAAACAGGTGATCCGAAAACGAATCAATACATTTTATATGAGATACGTAAAATATGACTTAGATTCATAAAATATGACTAAATTATGGCAAAGGAAGTTAATAAACTATGTTCCATACTGTTTTCTTTGTCGATAAACGAATAAATGTAGCGAAATTTGGTTTTAGAGAAATGTGTGGCAATATCTTATTTACCTTTGAAAAGTGTGATTACTTGGATTGTTTCTTTTTGTCACATCACAATTACTTAGAGCAGAAGACACCATAGCTCCACGATACCTTTATTTTAAATTCTAATTAAGATTAAAAAATATTTTAAACAAACTGTGATTGCTCATTTGCTAGGCGGGACGCTAGGGGCTCTTACTGTAAAAAATGTTGGCACATGTCACTTGATCCTTTGTCTCTTTTTTACATAGACCGTGTCCGTATGATGTTAACTTCTCTTTTCCACGCTTTGTTGGTCTTCTTGAGCGCAGCGAAAATTTTTCTATGTCTATGGTCAACTGTCATCTTATTTTGATATTCAAAGCAACGCGTCGTAACTTTATTAACCAAAAAGTTCGAATTATGAATTGAACGCCGCTCATACAGTACAAACAGCACGGTAGCCCTAACGCCGAATACTCAAACGCTACTTAACTTTGAGCGGCTCTCAAACAGCATGCTGTCTTTGTTATATCTTTGACATTTAATGTGACAGGACGACATTTGAGAGCCCCTCAAAGTTAATTAGCTTTTGAGTATTCGGCCACTAGACTTACACAGTTGCGCTTGTACAAAAACGTCATCTGACGTCATCTGTTTATAATGGTGCGGTTGTATGGAGTGTCCGGAGTGTGGTAAAATTACGGGAACTAGTATGACAAAATTTATATAATTTGCGATTGTAGTCATTATTTTAAATGAAATTTTAATTAAATGAAAGCTAGATAATGGTCATAATATCAGATTGAATTCTTCATTTTCATTGCAGTGAAAGCTAAAAAACCGGCAAACAACACCCCATCAAAACCAGCAGTGAAAAGGCAATCTTCTAGAAAGCAACAACAAGAAGACAAAGAGAAGGAAGCTAAAAAGAACGATACAGAAGATAAAGCAGACAACATAGAAGAAAACTCAAAAACTACAGAAAATGACACGGAAAAAACACAGAACGAAGTTGAAACTACTAAAGATACTGAATCAACTGAAAAAGATACAGAAAAAGATATCGAAAAAGATAAAAATGATTCTACCGAAGATGCAAACGAAAAAGATTCCATACAAGAAAATAATAAAGAACAGGAAGTAGAAAGCGAAAGTAAAGATACTGAAAACAATGATAAGAGTGATAAACAGAGTGAAAATGATGATAAGAAGGAGAAGCAAAGTGAAAAGAAAGAGAAAGTGAACGATAAGAAAGAGAAAGGTAGTGAGAAAGTGAAAGAGGATAAACAAGAAGAGACAAAAGAAGGTAGTGACAAGGATAAAGAAGAAATCGCCGAGCCTAGAGCGAAGCGTTCGAGAGAGGTAATTATTAAACTAATCCTTACTAATATTATAGAAGGGAAAGCGTTTGTTTGTTATGTTTTCACGTCTTAAGGCTCCGTTATACGAAATCATTTGTCTCTGTCTTTTTCTTTACGTGTAAAGAGTATGGAAAATAACCTCACTTCTGCACTTTTTCGATGCTTTTCGTTGTTTTCCTTCCTGATCACACTGCCTAAAAATCAAATTGTCTACAAAGCAAAATGCCTAAATGTCATGTCTAAAGAGCATAATGTCTACTAAGCAAATTGTCTAAAACGCAGAATGTCTAAACAGTAGTTTGCCTAAGGATTAAAAAGGTCTAAGTTGCAAAACGTCCATGTCGCAAATTGTCCTACCTGTACGTACACAGTATATATGTTACCGGCAATGTATGATACCTCGAAGGGGCTCGAGGGGGCTTGTGAGGGCTCGAGGGGGGTTCGAGGGGGCCCGGGCTCCGAGGTTGCTCGAGGGGGGTTTGGGGGGCGCTCGAGGGGGCTCAAGGGGGGGGGGGGGGGCTTATTTTACACATTACCGGTGGACCATCAGGCATTGTATAACAATGTCTAGGCAAAGGCAAAGTAGACATTTTGCGTTTTAGTCATTCTGCATTTTAGACATTTTGCTGTTTAGTCATTCTGCAAGTTAGTCATTCTGCATTTTAGACATTTTGCTGTTTAGTCATTCTGTAAGTTAGTCATTCTGCGTTTTGGTCATTTTGCCCTCTTAGTCTATTTGCTTTTTAGGCAGTGTGATCAGGAAGGGGAGCCGGAAGGCTACAGGAACTCTGTGATAAAATCATGCAACCCCATCGAGTTTGGGCTCGTTTGAATCGTCTTTACAAGTACTCCGATAGGGGATAGTGTATTTTTAATTTTATATTGTTAACTAAGAAGCAGAAAACAATCATTAAATAAAAAAAACTTAATATTTATTAAAAAAACACATTTTTAAAACGGACTATAAAGTATACTTACAATAATTTCTCCAGTATTTTTTTTATAAACCTATACAGAAGTTTTAAACCTAAAAACGTGGGGCGCATTTTGTAAGATTTATCATCAATTGTCTTTTGTATGCGCCCCACGTTTTTAAGGTGTTATAAATCTTTACGGGAGAAATTATTGTGAGTATAGTTTTTAGTCCGTTTTAAAAACGTGTTTTTAGGGTTCCGTACCCAAAGGGTAAAAACGGGACCCTATTACTAAGACTCCGCTGTCCGTCTGTCTGTCTGTCACCAAGCTGTATCTCATGAACCGTGATAGCTAAAAAGTTGAAATTTTCACAGATGATGTATTTCTGTTGCCGCTATAACAACAAATACTAAAAACAGAATAAAATTAACATTTAAGGGGGGCTCCCATACAACAAACGTATTTTTTTTTGCCGTTTTTTGGTACGGAACCCTTCGTCCGACTAGCACTTGGCCGGTTTTTTATACAACGTGTTACAAAATAACCCCTAATACCGAATATGATAGATAGGGACCATCAAACTGAACATATTTTACTATGGGACCAAATCTGAAAACGCGACAAAAAATCAGCTGTTTCATACAAAAATTAATAACGAAAATATGAAAACGTACGAAACAGCTGATTTTTTTCGCGATTTCAGAGTTGGTCCCATAGTAAAAGTTGTTCAGTTTGATGGTCCCTATCTACCATATACGGCATTAAGGGTTATTTTGTACTTACCATCGAAATAACAATGTGTCCAGTCCATGAAACTAAATAAAATTTTGGGCAAACTTCAAAAATTGATCACGAGATCTCTTTGATTTGTATGGACAGTCTTTTTTACACGACTGCCCAGTAAAAAGGACTGTATATAAGGTCCTTCTTAAATAGTGCACATAATTTTAAGGGGTCAGTGTACTCGTGCATACAAACAACTTTTACTATGGGACCAACATTGAAATCGCGAAAAAAAAATCAGCTGTTCCATACATTTTGATCTATTCGATTTTAAATATTCTATGGAACAGCTGATTTTTTTTCGCGATTTCAATGTTGGTAAGTTCCCAAGTTGTTTGTATGCATGAGTACATTGACCCCTTAAAATTATGTGCACTATTTAAGAAGGACTTTATATGTTTTCAGGGTTCATGTATGTTTTTTACGTATTTGGCCATGTGTTCCTTAGAGAAAGTTGTTCAGTTTCATGGGCTGAACACATCCTCAAAATTTGGATGATGAGTAGAAAATGACCCTGTATATTTTTTTTAATGCATTGTTGGTTTTTTTTTCAGAGTAAGAAGACTGAGCCCCCTCCCCCGCGGTCGCCGGCAAAACGGAAGTCCAAATTCTAAGTGTTGCCAGTTCAAAAAAATTGGATTTTATTTTTATACTACGATCAGCCGAAAACAGGCAAACAGTACGAACTAAATCCTAGGTTTTAACGATACACTAAAAGGCCTTACCAATAGAAAGGTATGTAAGAACTGTAGCATTTTGTCTCTTTCACTCTGTTCAAGATTGAGTGAGAAAAGAACAACATTGTTTAATGCTTATTACACTATAATTAGTAAGGTTACATTGTAATTTTTAAAGTTTTATCTGAAGCTCAATCTAACGGTTCTTTCGTATTTATTAAAGTTAAAAAGGTCTTTCGTCTCAGTTTTATAATAGGTTTCGAATAATGATAAGTTTGGTCAGCGAGTCGTGTCATCTTAAACCTGAGGTAAAATTGAAAATTTTGAAGCTTATACACTCAAAATATAACCGCCTCTATGGTCTAGTGGTACGCCCACCCGTGTAAGATACAGGGGTCCCGGGTTCGATTCCCAGGGGGGGGTACAATTTGTATTCGGTTTGGTTGGTGGTAGGGCTTATTTCAAGTCCGCCTGGCTAGCTACCACTATCTTACTAAGTCTGACGCCATAACAACAATTTAAAAATTGTTGTGTTCCGGCAGTTAGAGGTAAGATAGCCAGTTCTTCAGTGACGAGGATTCCGGGTGTAGAAGAATTTATTTACTATTGATAGTTGACTTTGATGGTCATTATTCGATATAAATCAAGCATGAATATTTTAAGTTATTGAAGTGACGAGGTTCTCTATTTGTGAGAAAAAAATCGCGAGTTTCATAGGTAAAGACCCAATATTAATTTTATCATAGACAATACACCTTGATAATAGTCCAAGATAAAAATAACTATATTTTTGAACATATTTCGAAATGGATCAAATATGTGTTTCACCCCATATCTCCGCCATTTTGAAAATTTACGAAAAACTGAAAATCGATGAAAAATTTCCATATAAATATAGAACATGTTTACAAAATTCACGAGAATCGGTTGAGAAATGCGACCTGTATAGAAGAACAGACGGACAGACAGATGACAGTATAAAATTTATATTTCGCAGTATTTTTAGTATATTAAGGCTCGGTTACGCTGGAACATTATCTCTCTCAATTTTGCATTTTTCGATGTTTTCCGTTGTTATTTTCATCATTATTACAATTATCTTTCTTGAATTAAAGTAATTAAAGCAACTACACAGTACGTTAAAGTGTATTTTGATGTAGAATTCGATTCGTTTCCGCTATTATTTAATAGCGGAAAGATAAGCCAATAAGATAACCTTTTCAAGCGCTTTTGGTGATTTTCTGTTTTTTTTTTGCAATCATCTGTGAGGTTTATACGCAATTTAATACTTGTAGCTACTAGAGAACCTCTTTAGCTTGTCGTGTTTTTTTTTGTGGCTACAACTTAACATTTTCTATATAAAAAAATATATAAATCTCCCACATGTTTTCATACTACTGACCCTAAAGCTTCAAAATTCACAAATTTTCCGCGGTTTTCAGATAACACGATTCGCTGGCCAGTCTAGTAACATTGCCTAACTTTAACTAAAAGTTAGCCATTCAAAATTTCTAAATTACCGTAAAATTTACCATATTTACGAAATATGGTATTATTACAAGAAATCCTCAACACCTTAGATTTTCCATAATACACGTTTTACATACTATAAGTATCACATATATTTTTCCTTTGCAAACTGTCTTTCTGGAAAAGTTGTTATATTAAACTTAATAATAGCCAATAAGGTTCCAGTTTTTTTGGCTAAATATACATGGTGTTATTACAAAAGATTTTAAAACACCTGTTTAAGACAGTGTGATGCTGTCACTTTTTTGTCAATATTGTTTGAGAGACAGCAGTTAAGTTAAATAGGTGTTTAAAATTCTTTTGTACCGACAACGTTTTACAAAAAAAATCTCTAAAACCGAATATGGTAAGGGTACCATGCATATAACCGCTGAAAATATTATAAACCCTGAAATCCGCCACTTAAAAAAATATTTTCATCATAAACCACTTAGTGGCAACCCTAAACCTAATTGTGTTTTGCTTTTGCCTATTAAGGGTAAACATAAGCACGCAACTTGCTATTGTAGGCATGGTGTACAACATATGCCTACAATACAACATTATTGTGCACATTTGTACACACTAAAGTTGTATTCGGCAAATACTACAAACATATTGCATTTAATGAGATAATTTTGCTTTGATAACATATTTTTAGTAAATAAAGGCCGTTAGTTGTCGGTACACGCTAAAATATATTGTGTAAAAGCTAAAATCTTGGGAAGACACGTTATGTGCTTACAATAGCGAGTCACGTGCTAATGTTTAACCTTAATGGGATTGGTTATGGAAAATAATATTTAGTTTATTTGCGTTTAGGGTTGTCACTGCAGTTTTCCATATTAAAAAACTAATTCTACGGGTTGAAACACCCTGTATAGTCTTTTAACTGCGTGCAAAACTAGGATTGATCGATGCCAATAAAACACGATTTAAAAAGTAAAATACTTTTCTTTTAATAAACATTTTGAATATCATTTGAAAAAATACAGGATGTAATATTATTTTACCTTTAACCTAGTTTTGTGAATAAAATAGTAGTTTTATCACAAAAGGCGATTTTGCGGAAGAAATTAGTTCAAAAAATGTCAATAGATGGTGGCGTTTTATGAAAGCCGAGCCGTCATATAGTTACTTGTATTTTTGTATTTCAGTCGTAAAAGTCTGATCGCCGTTTTAATTCTATCTGTAAAGAACATTGGGCATTTTGGTCGGACATTTGACCTTTGGCGCACACAAACGAAATAGGGTTAGGTTAGGCCTTCTTGAAGGCCATGTTTAATTAATTTATCATTATATCATAGCATTTCAATGATAAATAAAATAAAATAAATAAATAAAGACAATACAAACGTTTATTATGCTTGCACCACACATTTTCACAAAAGTTTAAAAAATAATACTTATTTTGAAAAGTGGGATTGAATTCTTCAATTTAAAACTGGTTTGCTTTCTGTACGCGAACTTTCATCAAGCAGGTCAAATATGCCCAATGACTTTAAAAAAAATAATGCATGCTATATGCAATAATTGCTTAGGCCGTATACAGAGAGAAAGCAGGTTGACGCAGTTTGACGCAGGTTGCCATACTAAAATGGACCTTATCCCCGCGCATTATATTATATTTTCGCTATACCTACTAAAATAGACCGGCGCATATAAGCGCTTACAAGCGCTTAGTATAGCGAAAATATAATATAATGCGCGGGGATAAGGTCCATTTTAGTATAGCAACCTGCGTCAACCTGCTTTCTCTCTGTATACGGCCTTAGGGTGAAGAGGTTTCAATACGGCTCGGCTTTCATGAAACACCTGTCTTGAGCTGTCAGAAAATCGCTTATTAATTATTTTTATAAGTCCAGAACTCGACGGATAATTTTATATTATGTTCCATGTTTTAATTAAACCAAGTCATTTAGGCGCGGAATGGTCAAAGCGCAAAATGGTAAGCTGTCGCAAAATGGAAAAAGCAAAACGTCAAAGGAGCCCATTCAACAGCCCCAAAAATCCAACATTTACCAACCGTCCTTGGTAAAACCTAGCATATGCCAAACTGTAATGGAAAAAGCATGAAAAAATATCTCTTTTTTATAAAATCTTTTTACCAACTATTGTTGGTAAATCTTGAGCAACAATTACAACATGAAATGAATTTTTTACCACTTTGCGCTTTTACCAATGTGCGCTTTTACCAACGTTCCTAAAGGACCGGAACTTAAGGAGCCGTACAACGCTGGAAGCAATTTTCATTCTTTTTATTATAGTTTTAAGATCATAGGTTTATTATTGGTCGGCACATCAGTAAAAAACTACAAAATCGGAGGTCACTTTACTATTTTTTTCTATCTAGATAAGTTTTAGCTATCATGTTTCTGACAATTACGTAACTGTATCTACTTTCTACATTATTTTTTTGGGACCGATAAATCATGTAATACTGCGTGAAATCTTGTTAAAAAATGTCTATTTGGCGTTGTACGGCCCCTTAAGAAACATACCTTTATCTTTGCAATATTGTAATGTAAGTACTGTGGACCTTTCCTTAATATCATATTGTATTCCATCCCTCAATATATTTTGTTTGGTCATCGATTATATTTCGAACTAACACAAAGTTACATACCATTCTCTATAGTGCAGAAACTCAATATTATATTTTTTCTGCTACTGGTATCGTTTTAGCAACTTTGACATTGAAAAATAGCTCAATAGTTGCTAAAATTATCTTTAATTTTAGTCGGATGGCTAAATTGTTTTTTGACATTCTTTTTTTATTTATTTTTCGTTCTTTTTGACGTTTCTGTATTTAAAACGAGATCTTTTTAACATTTTGCATGCAAATTCAAATTAATAAAGTGTAAAATTATACTAAAATGTCGCATAAAGAATTTTATAACCATTAAAAAAACTATAGACTGTTTATCCTTACTTGTCTTATTTGGTAAACAATCTACACACAACTCTTTATAAAAGAATCATTTATAAAATACAACTAAAGGTTTTCCACACATAGATTTCGAAATAAATTGTTAATAATTAATAACAATTTGATAAAGTTACTAACTTATTTTTAAGTAACGATTTAAGTATAAAAGACGTATGAGAATTGTCAAAATATACTAAATAAGGATAAACAGGCTTTATACTGTGTCTAACGAAAAAGGGGTTTAAAATCTTATGTGATTTTCCGGATTTGAAAATTAAATGTGGCCTTTTTTTATAAAAAATAAATAAATAAAATACCTTGCATGTAATAGCAATAAAAGTGTAATTTCATTGTCATTATGTTTGGTGCCAACACTGTAGGAAAGTATCAACTAAAATTTGATTAAGTTTATTGACAGACATACATTTTGTAAAAGGGAAATTAGTAGTAAGTTACAAAGTACATTATATTAGTTTAAAATTTATATCATTCTAGATATAACTTAGTTTTAATTCGCATTGTAAATATTTACAATAAAAGTTTACTCAAAAAATACACTTTGTTCTTTTTCTGACAATCATACTGGGTTTAATTTATTTTGAGCAGTATCTAGTTAAATATTAAAATCTGCGCCTTTTCCCTCTGTTCTCCTCTGGATACATGACCAGTATAATTTTTTCGCTCTCCTCCGCCTCTTCTGCGACTACAAAAAATAATTATACATATAAAAGTAGGTAATAATAATAAGTAGGTATAATGTAGGTGCCTAAACTATTAAGGCTCGGTTATGCGGAATTATTTGTTTCTGTCTTTTTCTTTACGTGTAAAGAGTATAGAAAATAACCTCACTTCTACACTTTCGATTTTTTTCGTAGTTTTTTCATCATTATCTTTAGCACAATTATCTTTCTTGAAAAAAGTTATTGGAGCAACTGCACAGTACGTTAAAGTGTATTTTGATGTAGAATTCAATACGTTTCCGCTATTATTTACGCCAAAAATATGACCTGCGACAAGCGTTTCTAATTAATGATATTCTGGTTTTTTTTTACAATCATCTGTGAGTTTATACGCAATTTAATACTTGTAGCTACTAGATAATCTCTTTTGCTTGTATGTTTTTTTGTGGCTACAACTTTAAGTTTCCTATATAAAAATATGGCCCGTGCAAACCATGTTTTCCTATCATGGACCCTTAAATACTAGTGGCTCTGTAAACATCGCGTTTGTGACATTTTGGAAAAAAAATTGAAATGGCTAAAATATTTTTTTCGAAATATTTCAAAAATACGAATCTTAAAAAAATCTATATAATTATATAGATTTTTTTAAGATTCGTAGGCACAAATAAAAACTTACCAAAGCAATGCAGCAATGTATCACATCCATCTGTCAAATGAAAGCGATTGCGATAGATTTTGATAGTTAGACAATAAGTGGGCTGCTCACAATAATTAACGTAAATCTGTTGAGGCGAATAGACTGTGTGATTTGATCACATCAAACTTCAAAAGATAATGACCATCACAAAAAAAATGGAGAGACAGAAGTCAAGCTTACAGTACGAGGCATATATAAGGTGGTACCGTTTTAACTGTGAAAACTTTAAGGGGTAGTCAGGTGATGTGTTTAGAACACAATAAAAATAATAAAAAAAATCTAAAAATTATTTAATATTTTTTAATTTTTATTTATTTTTTATTATAATTATTATCGTCGTCGATTCTTCCGATATTTAACCTAAATGACCACAAAATAACAATAAATACAACAATAATCGAATAACTATGGTGTTCTCTTGTCTTACCAACACATAATGCCATCCACGCGCGAACTGCACGCGGTCATGAACCCAAGCAGCTGATGACACGTATCGTACGTACGCGTACGTATTACGCCTTAGAATTTTCGAAATATGCTACTGATTCTACTACTTACTTAATACATGGCTTTCCTAGCAAATTAATGTTACCTACGCTTTTAAGGTACCTATCAATAAGTTCGATGACCTTTGATAAACTCAACTTTATTAAAGTAAGTGTATGTTAGGTAGGTATTATGAACGGTCGCTTTAAATTAGTAATTGTAATTACATGATCCCGCTTTCCATTGCATTTCTAGTCTAACAAGTAAGTTCAATGACCTTTGATTACATAAATTTAAGGTGTTTTTCCTATGACGTGTTTAGTAAATTACTTACTAACGTATTCAGTTCTAATGGGTCTCTCTTCACACATCGTATCCGACTCTTTTCACTATTACATCACAATCACAATGCACTCAAATTCTTTAAAGTTCATTCGAAATCCTTTTACTTGTCCACAAAAGAATCAATGCAAGATAATCACACAGAAAGACTAAATATCTACTCGTAACTCGTAAATTTAATGACAACTATCACACTAATTCATAATGTAGGTAGGTACAATACACTCACACATCACATCACGTTATGTGTTACGAGTTACGACATTTCATAGACTTCGTGTCCATGGCCCTTGCTTTTGTGTACCTAAACACGTACCTATTATTATTATTATTCTGTGACATGACATTAAAAGATCGGCAAAATGCGTGAAATATCACGACAAAGCGTCCGGCGCGTGCGACAGGTCACCAACTCAAATCAAAATCTGTGGCGGGGCGGCGGGCGGCGGACGACAAGGCGGGCGGCACCCTTTGCTTGCTGCCCCCCGTGCATGCCGCGTCGTCGGCGCATCTACAAAGAAAGCGCCAAAAAGTTACCGATAAAAGGTGCTACAGACGTTTCGTTTTTGTGATACTGATTTTTGATGAGTAGGTAAGTAAATTGTTAAATCGCTAGCTTCATGCTCGTTAATTTATTTTATTAGGTGAAGTACCTAGGGCATCCTTTTTGTTATTGTTGAGATTTTTTTAAGTTATAAAACTGTTTACAAAAGAAAAAAACCGGTCAAGAGCGAGTCGGACTCGCGCACCGAGGGTTACGTACAATCATAAATATATTTGGATATGTTACTTTAGTAGTCTTTAAAAAAGTAGGATAAACGGCAGACAGGTGGAAGGGCGAACAGGCGGACAGTTAATTTACAAATCTTAGCCACAGCTGCTTATGTGACTGAAAAATGTTTCAGCCACTCCACATTGCAAACTGTTTATATTACTAAGTAGGAACTTATTCTTCGTTTATGCGTACGGCAAATAGTAGGTAATTAGAACTAGCCACCAATTTATTATTGTAGTATTATTAGAGCGCGCCATCTCTTGACCGATAGTGGAACTATTTTATGTTTCTTAGGTTAGCATGCTTAGGACAGCGCCATCTGTTGACTGGTAGTGAAACTAAAGAATTTTTGTTTATTTTTTTTGAATTTCTAAAAAAGTGTGTTATATTGAGACATCGTTTTATTTTTCCTGTAATCTTTACATAAACTACTATCACATAGAATTATTTCAGATTTTTCTCTTTGCAAACTTCGGAGATAAGGGGGGGGGGAACGGTATTTTTTTTACATTTTTCATCATAAGTCGAAAACTATGCGGCCTAAGAAAAAAGGAAAAAATGATTTAAAATGTGCAAACAGCGCTCTTTCATATGATACCCCACATGCCGTAGTCACCTCACTTCAAATTTTTAAGACCCTTTTCAGTCCCTGTTGTAAAAAAAATTTTATTTTTTTTATTTCTTTCTTATTTGCAAAATAGTTGGGCAAATGTCATCTTAAACTATTTCAAATTTCAAGTTGATACCATTAGTAGTTCTCGAGATATTCAGCTGTGACAGACAGACAGACTGAGTCACACCATAAGGGTTCCTTTTTTACCATTTTGGTACGGAACCCTAAAAACATATGAATAAAATAGGATGTTATTGTAATTGTAAATAAATGTGTAACTATCTATCTCCCATTTTACTTTTACTTTTTAATGGCTATTAACAATGTAAAGAATCATTCGATTAGGTACGTTTAATTAAAGTTCACAACCACACCTCCTGCCTTTTTTGTGAATAAATGATGGTTTTGATGACCCGATTTTGTAGTTTTATGGCAATGATAGTAAAGTATAATAATTTAAAATTCGCTTAAGTAATGTATGCGAAATGAAGTCCACAAACTATTTTTAGGAGTTGAGATTCCGTGTAGTGTGTAGAGTCACCTTTAAACTAAAACAAAACCCTCCGCCGCCCACCTGCCGTCTTCTCTCTCTCTCTTCTCTCTCTTGGTTGGACCGCACGCAGCACGCACTTCTTATTTTTTCTGCTCTGCAGTCTGTTTCCGTGTGTAGTCTCGTCGTGTTGTGTTGTGTTTGGTTTGCGTAGAGTGTTAGCTATGCATCGATATACAAATCCTACTGCGTACTAATCCTATTGTGCATTGAGAGAGGTGGTGATCTGGTGTAATGTAGTAGTTCTGTAGATAGTTTTTTTAAAGTGTAAATAGCACTTGTTAATAGGTGATGGACTTTTAAACACGCCAAATGAATGTAGGTAATAATAAAATAATACCAAGTAGGTAGATACCTAACTTATTTTAGTTATTTTATGTAAAAGACTGACTGTTTTTATTGAGTACCTACCTACATTAGTTTGAAAGTCCAAAGCCTGTCAAGTGAGATGGGAAGCTTATCAGTCTTATCACCTTCTTGTGTAGTGTGCAGTGTAAACAAAATCAACCAGCTGTTTTGGGTCATGTAAGTACACTTACCAATTTGAAGTAACAGAGATTATTAGGTACTTAATTACTCACGTTTTTTTACAATTAATTAAGTTCGAGTTTAGCAAAGGTCATCGAACTTAGTGATACCTTAAAAAGCGTAGGCAACAACATTCGTTTGTAGGAAAGCCAGTTTTAGGTAGGTACGTGTGCGTAGCGTAGAGAGTGAGGTACAGTAGTACAACATCGTCAGCTGTTTGTCGGCCAGCACAGCGCGCCGCGTCTCGCCGGCCGGCCGCGTATGGATCGCATAATGCGTGAGTAAAACGAGGGAATACCATAGTAATCAGTTATTTTGTTGTATTTATTATTATTTTGTGATTGTTTAGTTTCAATATCGGAATAATCGACGACGATAATAATTATAATAAAAAAAATAAAAAAATAAAAAAAACAAAATAATTTTCTGATTTTTTTTATTATTTTTATTGTGTTCTAAACACGTCACCTGACAACCCCTTAAAGTTTTCACAGTTAAAACGGTACCACCTTATATATTGAATTTTTTTCGATGGAGTGGGGATAAGTTCGCGCATATGCTCTTGTAAGCGACCAATAGCGCGCGCCCCTCTCCCGCCGCCCGCGCCCCTCACCGCTACGCACACACAAAATACGCGTTCCGCGCAATCCCCACCCGTTTTCAAGATGTTTGCCTCGTACTGTACTACATTGTCAAATTAGTTCGCATTGTATACGTATTGATACTCACGTTCATTATCAGAATTACGTTCCCTTCCCACCGCTCCAATCCCCTCATACTCTACATACATAGACGACGATCTTGTGCTTTTATTCTCCATCATAAACGGAACTGTTGGCGTATGTGTCCCTTGGAATAGATTCAAATACCCATCACCTTCAGGTACTATATGGTTACGCGTGTAACTCGTATCTGTTACAACTTGCATAAAATTCTCAAAGTTGCAGCCTTCGTATCGAGCAACAGCGTTTCTGTAATCGGTTATTTCACGATTTCTCGAATCAGATTGATTGCTAGGTCCAGCTGAATTCTGTGAACTACATTCAGAATCAATGAACCCAGAGTCTTGATTTATTTGAATAATTATAAGTGTTTCATTTTCGTCCGTGTTAATTAAACAATTTTTATGTGCCTCTTCTTCAGTTATAAATTCGAAATCAGAGGAACGGTAGCTGCTGCAAGAATTCTCGTCGATCGTTAGAGTTTTGTCATTAATATTGTTATTGTTATCGTTAATTTGAAGTGTATCATCAATTTTCTTCTCAGTGCAGTTTTTTGACTTCATATTTGACTCAGTATCCGTGTTAACGTTGTCTGTAAAGTTATTTTTAGTGCTTTCTTCTTGAGAACTAATGGAAATATTCTCCAAATCACTATGTAAGTTTACATCTTCGGAACTGATACTTATTATATCGTCTACGACTTTTCGATTATTTGGAATGTTATCTATAGAAAGGTTTCCCTCAATTTCTATAACATGAATAATATCTTGGTCACCTTCTTTAGTTTCATCATTTTGTTGTTTATTGAGACTATAATCACAGTCCTTTTCAGTCAAAAGCACAAGCTTTTCAATAGTATCTTTAATATTCCTTTTTTCTATTTCTTCGTCCAGTAATTTTTCAAAATCATCTAAAATAATGTTACTGTTTGTATTATCTTCTGGAGGAATTTCTTCATTAATTTGGTTTTCAGGGCATTCTAATATTGATTCGTTAATATTTACTTCTATTTCTGCACTATCGCTTAAGTTGTCAAGTATTATATTACTTAGTGATCCATCCGAAGTCATTTGTGAGAAATCTATAATACTGTCAAAACAATCTTCTTCAAAACTGTTATTTTGTGCTTCTGTAGTCTTAAAATCGGTTAAGTTCGGAACATTAAAGTCATTACCTTTCGAAACTTCTGTAGTCTCAAAATCGGTTTTTCCATCCAAAGTAATTTGTGAGAAATCAATCATATTGTCAAAACAATCTGCGTCATAACTTTTATTTTGTGATTCTGTAGTCTCAAAATCTGTTGAGTTCGGAACATTAAGGTCATTACCTTTCGAAACTTCGCTTAAATTAATGTTTTCTTGAATATCATCGGTAACATTGTTTAAACCTTCTGAATTATTTGTTAAAGTGTCAAGCGATGCATTATTAACAACAAGTGTTTCGTTAACGCTTCTTGAGTTAAGAACTGAATTAATTTCTTCCAAATATTGGTCACAGTATTTTTTAGCGTTTTCATCAACATTCTCTTCAGTAATTTTAGCATTTATAGTATGTGAAATGAATCTTTCTATAAAATTCATGACTAGAATTCGTATTCTCTGTAAAATAACAAGAGGTAAGTAAGTACCTATTATAGAAACATTATTATATTAGTACTCAAAAGAAAATAGGGGCCACTATTCCATACAAATGAGTTACTTTCTAAAAGGTTATTTTAATATAAAATCAATCAAATTTTATTTGAATTTGATATTGTTTAAAAACTAGTTCTAGCTGATAATGTTGGGGTTGGCTTTAGAAATGGGGCGACTGATTTTGGAATTGAAATATATCACATTTTGTTGTTTCGAAAGGCCTTTCAAATGATACTA
The DNA here is from genome assembly GCA_943789525.1 of Agriphila geniculea. Lineage (NCBI taxonomy): Eukaryota > Metazoa > Arthropoda > Insecta > Lepidoptera > Crambidae > Agriphila > Agriphila geniculea. The sequence goes on along the minus strand of OX038897.1, from coordinate 1,298,044 downwards.
TACTCTCGGCGAGGAAATTTTTATTTTTATTTTCTTATTTGACGTGCGAAAAAAACAGCTGTTTCATATAAAAATTAATAACGAAAATATCAACCAATTCGGCATTAGGGGTATTTTTGTAACACTTCCACAACCTCTGGAACACGTTCCACCGGCCGGAGGGTCAGCGGCGCGCTGCAGAGGACCCTTGATTGAAGTACAACAACAGTACGAGGCATATATCTTGAATTTTTTTCGACGGAGTGGGGATAAATTCGCGCATGTGCTCTTGTGAGCGACCAATAGCGCGCGCCCCTCTCCCGCCGCCCGCGTTCCTCACCGCTATGCATTAATGTCCAAATTACGCATTCCGCGCAATCCCCACCCGATTTCAATATAATATGCCTCGTACTGTACCTATCTTGAAATTTTTTCGAAGGAGTAGGAATAAGTTCGCGCATGTGGACTTGCGAGCGACCAATAGTGCGCGCCCCTCCCGCCGCCGCCCGCATACCTCATCAAGTCATCACTGCTACTATTATGTAATCAGGGACCCTATTTTTGAATCGCTCGACTGATCTCGAGTGCTCTTTTCTACTGATTTTCGTTCGACATCTCATTGTTTTGTTTCATATGAACGAAAATCAGTAGAAACGAGCGCTCGACTGGAGTCGAGCGATTCAAAAAAAAAAACCGGCCAAGTGCGTGCCGGGCCACGCGCCATAGGGTTCCGTACCTTATACCATACCATATTTAATATCACCTATCATTTTTCGTTTGCAAAAATAACTTTGTTTTTCACAGTGTTGGTATGAATGACAAAGTTATATTTGCGGTTTTGGAAAATGTGCTTTATCTCAAAAACTAATTACTATATCTCGTTCAAACCAATTTTGGTTGAAAGTGTTTATTAAGATCCACAGCATATATTTTTTTTTAGATTTTTCACTCTCTTATTTCAAAAGTTAAAGGGGGGGGGGGGGGACACACATTTTACCACTTTGGCGGTGAATATCTTTCAAACGGTTGACTTTGAGAAAAAGTTGTCTTAGGAACCTCAATGTAATTTTTAAAGACCTATCTATAGACACCCAACACGTGTTGGTTTGAAGAAAAAAATGTTTTTCAGTTTCAGTTCCATGTATGGGGATAATCCCCCCCTTAATCTTTTATTTTTCTTATTTTTGTAATAAATTCGTTAAGCGGTTAACAGAATACATCTACCTACCAAGTCTCAACTGTGTAGTCTTAATACTTTCGGAATAAAGTGGCTGTGACATACGGACAGACAGACAGACAGACATGACGAATCTATAAGGGTTCCGTTTTTTGCCATTTAGGCTACGGAACCCTAAAAATAGGGCCCCTGTGCCGCTACGCATACACAAAATATGCGTAGGCACCGCGCAATCCCCGCCCGATTTCAAAATATTTGCCTCGTACTGTACTTGAGCGGATTTTACTGTTACTATTATGATTACTCCTATTCGCCGTGTCAGATAGAAGAGAAATTAGAAAGAAACGAGTTTCCTACAAAAACAAGGAAAATGTAAAAATTTTCAATTCTAACTATAACACACGGTGAATATGAGAAATTATACAGTAAATTCGACAGTAAAGTAAGCAAGTTGACTATTGCAGCTTCCGAACAATATCAAATTCAAATAAAACCAGAATTTGCATTTGCCATACTAACATTCAACCATGAACGCCAATGTTTTAAAACTTTTATGCACAAATGTTTAAACACTCCGCTAAATTAATGCTACATTGTGTTGTGTAAAAAAAAAAAACCGGTCAAGAGCGAGTCGGACTCGCGCACCGAGGGTTCCGTACCATCATAATAAATACACTGTAGAGTATTAAAAATTATAAGAAAATTATTATTGCAGTTTTAGGTCAGCGCCATCTCTTGCCCGATAGTGGAACTAATGTTAACTTTTTTAGAAATTTGATAATTTCTAAAAATGTTAGCTATATTGAGACATCGTTTTATTTTTCCTGTAATCGTTATATAAACTGCTATCACATAGAATTATTTCAGATTTTTCTCTTTGCAAACTTCGGAGATAAGGGGGGGAACGGTATTTTTTTTACATTTTTCATCATAAGTCGAAAACTATGCGGCTTAAAAAAAATAAAAAATGATTGAAAACGTGCAAACAGCGTTCTTTCATATGATACCCCACATGCCCTAGTAGCCCCACTTCAAAATTTTAAGACCCCTTTTCAGTCCCTGTTGTAAAAATGATTTTTTTTTCTTTCTTATTTGCAAAATAGTTGGCCAAATGTCATCTTAAACTATTCCAAATTTCAAGTTGATACCATTAGTAGTTCTCGAGATATCCAGCTGTGACAGACAGACAGACTGAGTCACACCCTTTTTACCATTTTGGTACGGAACCCTAAAAACATTCTAAAGTTAGCTCGTTTGTATGGAAAATCATAATTATAATTGCCCCTACTTTCTTTTAAGTAAACAAGTCAATTATTACAGAAGGCGCAAAAGTTTTTAACATTACCTATATTATTACAGATATAACTATTACATACCTTTATTCCTGACACAATTTAACTTTTTATCTTGCAGTTTAACTTGGTAGAAATATTAACGTTTTGGTAAATTATGAAAACACTTTTTCACTGACTACAAATTCGCGGGAATTCGTAAACAAACAAAACAAAAAAGAAAAAACAGTAGAAGTAGAATTTTTCATTCATACTGACAAAGGTATTGAATCATTCTGCCAACGAATTTTCAATTATTTTTTTGTAAACAAAAATAAAACGGACAGATTAAATAAAACATCAAATTAATATTCACAACATTTATTATTTCACAAAGGAATTCACAAAACTCTATGAGTTATAAAACGTTGAGAATATAAGCCAAATAGCACTGCAATGCACAAAAATTATACCATTTACCATCAACTTGAAAAATTAGTTGGAAATATGGTACAGTATACTGGGGTGATTAGCAACATGCATGGGAATAACAACAGCGACATTTTCGATAGACAAATATAAAAATCAAAATGAACGCTTGGGTCTGTTCATAGAACATTTTCCTATAATACTAATAATGTCATTTTGATTTTAATTAAATACCTTTTTTCTATCGAAAGTGTAATTGTAACAATGACGGCTTTTCTAAATGCCAAAAAACTGTAGGCTCAATAGATGGCGTTGATAAAAATGTATGTGTCAATGTGATTTCTGCTTTACTAAGCTTCGAAGAAGCTAGGTAGGCAAGCAGACCATAACCACCCAAGTCGCTAATTACCCAGTTTAGGTAGGTACACTTAGTTCCTTATTCACCATTCAAGCTAATATTTGGCAAAAAGTAAAAAAATACATTTAGAAGATTAATTTGGTTTTCAGTGCTTTTATTGGAATATTAATAACAAAGATCGTTCATCTTACATAAAAATTTACAGCCTACTTAAATATCTGAGAGGCAGAGTCCGTTGTGTCACTTTTTTCCAGATTTTTTTATGCCACCTTGTGCAAGGGGGCCCTTTTGAGTTGCCTTTGCTTTCGCCTCCTAAAAAATAATAAAAGAATAAGTAAAATCTATGAAATTGCTAATCATTTTGAACTTACCATCCAAATTTTTCCAAACTTTCTCTAAGGAACACATGGTCAAATATGTAAAATAAAAATCGACTTTCCATACAAATCAAAGTGATCACGTGTTCAATTTAGTAAGGGATGACCAAAATTTTTTGGCGAAATTTGACGCATGTTTCTTAGAGAAAGTTGTTTAGTTTCATGGACTGGACACATCTTTAAAATTTGGATGGTAAGTTCAAAATGACCCTGTATAGAGATATAACTATAGCAATTCATAAACCTGGGAAGTTTTAAGAGGTTGTAATAGCCCCTATGTCCTAGCTAGCTCATTGTACCAAACGTAAGTAAATTACAGTATGTTGGTACAAATGTTGGTGTTCATGGGCCGGAGCTGGCCTACGGGCCATAGTTTGGAGGCCCCTGGGGCCCAACCAGCTAACTTTTCAAACTTCGGCAGGTCTGCTGAGCTTCAACTTAAAACAGATAGATCTAAGTTCGGAATTTCATACTATTTGCCGAAGTTATTCGTAAGATATCGATGTATGTGTGACATCATAACTTGGGGTTTACCCTTTGGCCTGTTTGGGGCTCGATATATCTGTTTTAATTTGAAGCCCGGCAGACTTGCCCAAGTTTGATGCGTTAGCCGGTATGGCACTTGGTGTAGAGCAGCGGTTTCCGAATTCTTTTGGCTTCAAAACCCTTTTTTGTTAACCGATTTTTGGCGGAACCCCAGCTCTAGTAAGAGGTAAACTAACTAGGGTTGGCACTTTTAGGAACAGAAAATAGGCAAATACAAATACAATAGACCCAAAAATTTTTTGGGACTATTTTCTAAACATACGTTGAAATCATTAAAACTAGCAGTAAAACTACTGTAGAGTCTGTGAATGTTTGTAATTAAAATACCTACTCAAAATCAATGAAAACAAAAGAGCGGGTCAGCAAAGTAAGAGTGTAATAAAAAAAAAGGATAACTAGGTACCTAGGTAAAGGGAAAAAAGAGACTTGATTTAATGTTTTAGGTATTTTTTTTACTGTTTCCATTCTATGCATATTGTCATTTATATATTATATTATATTTGTATTATATCTGCAGGAACCACTGGTGTAGAGCATGGGTCTCTAAACTTTTTAGCATAAGGGCCAGATTAACTCCTCCATGAAGTCTCAAGGGCCAGGATTTAGCTAGCTCATTGTAACAACATACTATAAAGTATTGTTGGTACGATCCGGCCTGCTTTCGCGTGCCGGATTGTTGTTGCTCACGGGCTGGATGTGGCCCACGGGCCGTAGTTTGGAGACCCCTGGTGTAGAGTATAGACATAATTACCTGCAGAGCCTTTTGTTGTTCTTTGAGCTTCTGCTTGTGGGCCACATCATCATCATCCAGCTCTCTGGACTCCTTCTTCGGAGCCTTCAATGGTTTTTTCTTCCCACCTTCACGGCCCGACATCTGGTAAAGTAACATTTTCAACTCTCAAGCTTACCAATTCTTGGACATGAAAAAACACTTTTGAACGTATACTAAAGTGGTTTTATTGAATGTATATTTGTAATTAGTTGGTATTTGGTTTGATTTTTTATTTTCCCGATGTTTGGGCACCTTTGGGGCCATCCATAAATTACGTCACACGTTAAGAGAGAGGGAGGGGGCCGACGAAGTGTGACATTGTGTGACATTGTGTGACAAGGGGGTGGGAGGGGTCCTAAATTTTGTGACTGTGTGTGAATTGAAATAATACAAATTTCTGAACTGTTTTTTCAATAATTATTTCTGGATGTGAAATTGTAAAATATGTTTTAATAGTAGGGTTTCACTAATGTGACTAGGTGTGACAAGGGCGGGGGAGGGGGTCAAAAATAATGAAATTCGTGTGACGTAATTTATGAATGGCCCCCTTTGCAGCAAAATAAAAAATCAAACCACCAACTAACTACCAAAGTACTTTCAATTAAACTGCACTAGTATCCATTGAAAATTGTTTTATTTCAAAGTAACATTTATTATTTTTCTTGATGTACACACAACAGCATGTCAGTTTATACAGAAAAATTGTGAAAACAGCTTTTATTACGCAGGACTTGAAGGCGGTCTCAAGGCCAAGATGACAATTTAATTTTAGTCTGAGGTGTCATCGTGTGTACTTGTTATAAATTTTTGCAGTTACATAGAATCATTTTCAACACATATGTGACATAGTTATTGCTTTGGTGTTTAAGGTCCATCAGTACAAAAATATATAAGAAAGGAAAATAACTCTTCCATTAAATGATAGAATAAAATGGATATTTAAACACTGTCTACCTACAATAGCAGAAAATAATCTAGAGATCTACCACACAAGAAATGCTTTTAGATATCAAAACTGACCGATTAAAGTATAGTCGGTGAATGGTGATACTGTCATCTGCTATGATTAGCTAGCTTGGATAATATCTAACCAGTAAAATCACATAAGATAATGACAAAAGAAAACTAATTGTATGTACGACAAAAACAATACACATTCAATGAGAATTTACAGTACCCATCAAATGAATATTTTTTAGTGTTAGTTTCGCTGTAATATAGCACTCGGCTTAAGCAAAATATATTTCTTCATATATTATGCTCTGAAACAAGTGCTTAAATAACAGAAATTCGTTAAAATCAAACAAAAAAATTGCAATCAACTAGTCCAACTACCTACGTTAATAACCTGTACAAAATTACGATTATATTTCAATCTCGGCAACTATTTCTTTATATTTATAGCTAAGTACATGATATGTTGTATTTATTACTTACTTTTGTGGTTTAATATAGATTTCTTTTAAGAATTAAACAGAAAATCGGTGAAAATTGTGAAAAAGCACACTTAAAATCTGACAGACAGAGACGAGACGTCAGACGTGACGTCACGTCAGTGCTGCCAACTAGTCTGAGCGAAAACGCGCTGTCAACGCTGTAAAAAGCGCTAGATTGCGCTAAAATGCCATTTTAAGAAAAAGCGCCAGATTTCGCGCTAACCACGAATGGTTTTACTATTTATTTACTCTTTGTAAGAGCATCGCCAACCCCCCCCCCCCCCTAGAAGTATTTAACCAAATAAATGCAGCAGGCCAGCAGGTAAATACTTAATCTATTAAAATCTAAAAAAGCGCTAGATTTAGCGCTAGGCGCTAAAACGCGCTTCGAGACAAAAAAAGCGCTAGATCTGGCGCGAAACGCGCTAAGTTGGTAGCACTGCGTCACGTTCCTGCCTGACGTTGACGTGAGATGTGATGTACTCTGTGAATGGCCAATTTTTTCGTTTGTTGGGCAAACGGCCAATCAGATTCAAAAACTCGTCAATGTAGGTTGAATGCCATTGGTGGTTGTTATTATTGTTTGGTGTGAGATTAAAAAAAAACTTTACGTTTTCTTTCTTTACGACAAAGGAGTTAAAACATTCAGTCGTAAATAATATTTTTGTAACTTATTACTTAGAAAACAGAATTTTCTCATAAAAAAATATATATCACTATTTTTGGCATTCCACATGCTTCTAGTTTAGAGTGATTAGGTATGTACACAAAAACCCAGTGCATTAAAGAGCCAAGCGACGGTCTTAAGGGGCGGTAATAGGAAAACATGGTTTGCACGGGCCATATTTTTAGATAGAAAACGTAAACTTGTAGCCACCAAAAAAATCATACGACAAGCTAAAGAGTTTATCCAGTTGCTACAAATATTAAATTGCGTATAAACCTTACAGATGATTGTAAAGAAAAATCTGAATATCATCAAAAGCGCTTATCGCGGGCCATATTTTTGGCGTAAATAATAGCGTAAACGTATTGAATTCTACATCAAAATACACTTTAACGTACTGTGCAGTTGCTCCAATAACTTTTTTTCAAGAAAGATAATTGTGCTAAAGATAATGATGAAAAAACCACGAAAAACATCGAAAAAGTGCAGAAGTGAGGTTATTTTCCATACTCTTTACACGTAAAGAAAAAGACAGAGACAAATGATTTCGCATAACGGAGCCTTAAAAGTCTGGCTTTTGGACCGATGGGACCTCTTGGCGATTAGGGCTGTCAGCTGTGTGGATCAGAAATCTGGAAGATGAAATAATAAACTCAACTTGTATGGACCTCGTCATCGTGTCAACGTTCCGAAGTCGTCAGAATTAAATTTGTATATTATCTAGGTACTAAAATGTTTATAGTTGTGCTATAAACGATTCGATAAGTCAAGTTTTATTTTATGTGTAGTTTTACTTCATAAAATCAGATTTGTTAATGTAAATACGTGAACTTGTATAATAGTGGTACCTTACTACACTAACTAGTTGCTGATCTCAACAAGTACTTATCTGAATTCTCAGAATAATGTCAATTAATGTTTTTTTGTGGTTGTTTGCGGTTATGGCTGTGGCGTCGTCGTCTGACGATGAACTAGGTGATTGGCATTGCGTAAAGTCAATCGTATTCATTTGACAGTTCATATTGTATCATACATCCCATACAAATTGCAGCCGATGGAATACGATATGAACTGACAAATGAATACGATTACCTACGCAATCACACCCACGATTATATGTAAAGGCATGTAAGGGCTGAAATGAAACACAAAGACGCAGCGTCCATGGAAATCCACGACACGCATCGTAGATTTTCACGACCAACGCGACGGCAACTCGTCGCAACTCGTGTCGTGTCGTAAAAACTTACGATGCACATTTGCATCGTGAATTTGCATTCAAAGATAACGGTCGCATTAGGCAAAAAAACATCAGAAGACTTCATGAATATTATTGATAAACAAATGTGGCAAAGACAGAAAAGTGCATTGTAGTGTGATCCGTGTGGTTTGCATTTCACTAGAATATTTCTTTTTCTCACTAATGCTCTGAAATCTTATCATTCCATGTGAAAAAGGAATGCGGGGCGTTTCGCATTTCCTCTGGTCTGGTTCATCAAGTGCGGAAATGAATTTCAATACCTTACTTCCCCCCCGCCTTCGTGCGTGAGTGGGCCGATTTAAATACATGGCCACACGAATCAATTAAAAAACATTTTCTTTGTTTTCTGTCTTATTCTTCTTTAAAAAAAGGTAAATAAATAATATCTTTTGTTTTTTCTTAGTTTTTTATTTTCTCTTTTTTTCAATTTTTCAATGTGGGTGTCAAATGAAAGGCTTTGATGAGAACATTCCAAAATTATATATTTTGTCACTTTAAGAAATTTTTTTTTTCATATTTTCAATAAGGGTTTCAAATGAAAAGGCCTTGACGAGCACATTCTAAAGTTATATAGGTAATTTGATACGAAATTAATATTTTTATTTTCATAAATTTTTCAATATGGATATGAAATGAAAGGCCTTGATGAGCATATTCCAAAATTACATAATTTGTCAGTTAAATGGCCGAATACTCAAACGCTACTTAACTTTGAGCGGCTCTCAAACAGCATGCTGTCTTTGTCATATCTTTGACATTTAATGCGACAGGACGTTTGGGAGCCCCTCAAAGTTAATTAGCGTTTGAGTATTCGGCCAAAAGTGAAATAAAAATTAAAAAAAGGATTTTTTTTCTTTGTTTTTTAAAATCGAATTTCCTCGCATTTCTTGAGTAAAAACACTAGCCTTGTACTGGAAGCTATTTGCATTGCCATATATCGAGTCATTTTGAACTTACCATCCAAATTTTAAGGATGTGTCCAGTGAGTCCAGTCCGTGAAAATAAACAACTTTCTCTAAGAAACGTGTCAAATTTCGCCAAAAAATTTTGGTCACCCATACTAAATTGATCACGTGATCTCTTTGATTTGTATGGAAAGTCGATTTTTATTTTACATATTTGACCATGTGTTCCTTAGAGTAAGTTGTTCAGTTTCATGGACTGAACACATCCTCAAAATTTGGATGGTGAATACAAAATGACCCTGTATATATTATTATTTCAAACCATCCTCGACATGGACAATGCAATCGCTAGCTTCCCGTTCTCGCCTGTAATGTACAAATTACCTAATTATTTATTTTTAATTGTAACTAGGGCTGCCATCTCTAAAACCTGCCACCCAGGACCAGAAGCGGAAAAAACCCGGATTTTGGAGCCTTGACCCCGGACATTTTTTTGCATAAAATAGTGTGTTTTACTAGTGTAAAACACACTATTTTATGCAAAAAAATGTTCGGAGTCATAACTATATGATGTAGAGGTGGGGTGTCCAACACAATTTTGTGGAGGGCCAGGTTTCAGTTTTAGAAGTTTTGTAACCGCAGCGTTCCAAAATAAATGCCCAAATAGCCAGGAGCGGCCCGTATCAAACAAAAATGGCGCCGCAGCGCGATTTTTGCCAGTTTCATCCACTAATCTGGTAATCTTGCTTGTTTATAGCAAAAAAATGGGCCCCGCAGCGCGATCTTTAGTCAGTTTCAAGTACTAATTTTGTAATATTGCTTGTTTTAGTAAAAAAAAAGTGGGCCGCGCAGCGTGATTTTTTGCGGGTTACGCGGTGCGCCACGCGTAGTGAGGCCCGGTAGCGCGTGCGCTGAATATAGGTAGTACTTTTTTGAGCGGAGTTTGATCCAAAACCCAGATTTTAACTAAAGTCCGGGTTTTACCCGGACTACAATCAGAACCACGCCCGGACGCTCCCCGGACGCCCTTCAAACTAGGACTAATCCGGGGAAACCCGGACGGATGGCAGCCCTAATTGTAACCATATTCTAGCAAATAAATGATTTTATTATTATTTATTTATTTTCTCCAGATCCGTGTACTCTACCGTATGACATTGGAGGCTGTTTGAACTATCAATCCAAGTAAGTTTGTATGGACTAAGTACAGTCATCTATTAGCCATTTTAATTATCCTCACTGCTGGGGCACAGGCCTTCCTTATGGGTGGATAAGGAGGATGGGCCATAACCCACCACGCGGGCCCAATGCGGATTGGTGGGTGTTAACGACTGCAAATGCAGCTGGGATAATGGCTTAACGTGCCTTCCGAACTAAGCTTCCGAAGCACGGTGGAGCTCGAAATAACATTTTTTTGGTCACCCATCCCATGGCCGACCCTAGCGAAAGTTGCTTAACCTCCGCAATCGCCGGGCCAGGCGCTAAACCAACTCGCCATCGAGCTCCAGTACAGTCACATAATACATTTAGTATAGTCACGTCTAAAAACGTGTATGTTTTAGGCCATTTTAAACTTGAGCCACTTTTAGAATTTCGGACTCGAATGTGTTCTTGTTTCGTACTATAAAGCACGATTTATAAATTGTTAATTTCCAGGTATTTTTATAACACGCAAATGAAAAGATGCGAGCCCTTCACTTACGGCGGGTGTCGCGGTAACGCAAATAGATTCAACACGATAGCGGAATGCCGCGCCAAGTGCGAAACTGACTATTGACATTAAAATTATTATGATTAAAGGTTAATAAGTACAGAAAGTGATTTGTTTCAAAAAATAGTTAGTCTTATTATCAGTGGGCTCTGTGAGCTGTAGGTCTAGCGTTTGTCACATTTTTGATTATTTTTTTGAATGGCTGAAATATCTATAAGAGCTCATAGTAACGCCCCAGACATACGAAAGCATTTTGCCCAAGCTGGCTGGACGGAGTCGCTTTGTGTTCGCTCGGTCAAGCACACCACTTATTATTGCTTGCTTACTAGCCATCAAAGCAGACTTGTTTGTTAGCTAGACTACGGTAGTACTTATATCTATTTTGTGGCTAGTCTTAAGTGCGCTGTACACATTGGCCCAACGCGTTGGCCGAGTGCGTTGGGCCAACGTGTAAAGACCTACTTGGCGGTATGTTGGGAGTTGGCGCCAACGTGTAAACAGTGACATGCCCTGGCCGCGCGCGTTGGCCCAACGCGCGCGGCCAGGCGTTGGCCCAATGTGTACTTCGGGCTTATCTTGCGATTTAAATAGGCGGTCCGTAGCGCCGCCGTACCTACGTGCCTACGCACGGGGAATAACCCGTAGATTTAAAGCCGTTTGTGGACATTCGCCCCTAGGGCTTAAGTGCGCTGTACACATTGGCCCAACGCGTTGGCCGAGCGCGTTGGGCCAACGTGTAAAGACCTATTTGGCGGTATGTTGGGAGTTGGCGCCAACGTGTAAACAGTGACATGCCCTGGCCGCGCGCGTTGGCCAATGTGTACTTCGGGCTTTAGATAGCGCCTTCTTGCGATTTAAATAGGCGGTCCGTAGCGCCGCCGTACCTACGTGCCTACGCACGGGGAATAACCCGTAGATTTAAAGCCGTTTGTGGACATTCGCCCCTAGGGCTTAAGTGCGTTGTACACATTGGCCCAACGCGTTGGCCGAGCGCGTTGGGCCAACGTGTAAAGACCTATTTGGCGGTATGTTGGGAGTTGGCGCCAACGTGTAAACAGTGACATGCCCTGGCCGCGCGCGTTGGCCAATGTGTACTTCGGGCTTTAGATAGCGCCTTCTTGCGATTTAAATAGGCGGTCCGTAGCGCCGCCGTACCTACGTGCCTACGCACGGGGAATAACCCGTAGATTTAAAGCCGTTTGTGGACATTCGCCCCTAGGGCTTAAGTGCGCTGTACACATTGGCCCAACGCGTTGGCCGAGCGCGTTGGGCCAACGTGTAAAGACCTACTTGGCGGTATGTTGGGAGTTGGCGCCAACGTGTAAACAGTGACATGCCCTGGCCGCGCGCGTTGGCCCAACGCGCGCGGCCAGGCGTTTTGGCCCAATGTGTACTTCGGGCTTTAGATAGCGCCTTCTTGCGATTTAAATAGGCGGTCCGTAGCGCCGCCGTACCTACGTGCCTACGCACGGAGAATAACCCGTAGATTTAAAGCCGTTTGTGGACATTCGCCCCTAGGGCTTAGGGCCACCTACGTACCGACAGGTGCCTAGATTATATAGTGCCTAGAGCCTAGAATGTAACCAAATAAAACGAACGTTCACGGTGCGCTAAGTGCCTCAATACATCCTGGCGACTACCTAGAATGTATCATAGGCGCGAGGCTTACAACCAAAGACTATGAGACCAAGGCGATATCCTAGCGACTCACCTACCAGTGCGGTCACCAAGCAACCTGGATATTTAGGCACCAATCTAGGCACCTGGCGGCGCGTTCCCAACCTTATAGACTCTTTCCTCTATCCTCTATCTTTCCTATCCCTCTATATTTCTCTTTCTTTCTACCCCTTTTCCTTCACCCCGAGGTGGCACCGTAGGGCAAAAAGCCTCACCAAGGGATGAGTCCGAAGGTGTCACCTCATCCTTTTAACCACAGCCAGACCCTTTAACCACCTTTCCCTCTCATTCAAACCCTTTGTGGTCCCCCTTTTCTCTTATCCAACAGTTTAAAAAAAAAAAAAAAAACCTTATAGACTCTAAGCCTAAGCAGGCCATATACACTAGGTTTTGCATGACGGTTTTGACCACAGGCATAACCGAGCGGCTTGCATGAGCTGCTTGCATGTACAGGCTTTTTTTTATACACAACGGGATAGTGCTTGGCCTTCATCTCACCTGATGTTAAATGACGATAAGGCCGAAGGTGGAAGCGCACTACACCCGGAATACTGGCTATTTTACTTCTAACTGCCGGAACACAACAATTTTTAAATTGTTGTTATGGCATCAGACTTAGGTAAGATGGTGGTAGCTAGCCAGGCGGACTTTAAATAAGCCCTACCACCAACCAAACCGAGTACAAATTGTACCCCCCTGGGAATCGAACTCGGGACCTCTGCATCTTACACGGGTGGGCGAACCACTAGACCACAGAGGCGGTTAAACAGGCATACAGTATCGCCCATATACGCTAGGTTATGCATGACGGTTTTGACCTTACAGGCATAATCATCATGCATAACCTAGCGTATATGGCCAGCTTTATAGCATTCAAAACCGTTTATAAGACTACGTATCATGGTAATTTTCTTGCATTTCACTGCATGCAGGAAATTCGACGATTAAGTATTCTGTAAATTAAAGCAAACAATTTAACTAAACCACATCGTAAAATCGTAATGGGTACGTTGCAGTGCAACTGTAAATTAGTTCAAATGACAAAAACTCGGAAACTGACAATACTATTGACAGATCATCCAAGATTAGAGGCTTGTCGCCTGTGCGGTAACTTAGTGGTACAGTAGGAGGCATATATCTTGAAATCGGGTGGGGATTGCGCGAAACGCGTATTTTGGGTATGCGTAGCGGTGAGGGGCGCGGGCGGCGGGAGAGGGGCGCGCGCTATTGGTCGCTCACAAGAGCACATGCGCGAACTTATCCCCACTACGTCGAAAAAATTTCAAGATACATGCCTCGTACTGTAGCAGTGTAGCTAGCTTTTCTGTCCTAACTATCCTATAACGAATCCAACCGAGTAATCCTGGGACTCCCCGTCTACGCGAGTGGACGTAAATGGCGGGATGTCACAAAAATTATCCGCTTGGTGGCGCTACTGCTGCTGAAGACCTTTTGTACGGGCATTTATGCCTGATGTTTCCATTTATTTTAATCTAGCGGCCGCCCGCGACTTCGTCTGCGTGGAATGGTTTTTTCCTATCCCTCGGGAACAATACATTTTTTCGGGATGAAAAAATGTATTGTCCCCTATGTCCCTCTTTGTAACCCTGACAACGTGTATGCAAAATTTCATGATGATAGGTTCAGTAGTTAGGACGTGAAGGCGTAACAAACAAACAAACAAACGGACTTTCGCATTTATAATATTAGTAAGGATTATATCTAAAAATGATTGATATTAATTAATAATTATTATGGAAGTTAGACAGTAAACGAATTAAAAATTGAGAAAACCAAAATGTGTTGGAAGGAAATTGATATAAACGTAAAATCGCTTCCAACATCCAAAAATTGATAGTAAACTCATAGAAAACAACGAAATGACAGGTCTACATCTACACTAGCGCCAAGTTAGTGGTAGTACGCCACCTGGTGGACGATTTGTGAATCAGCAAAATTATCCTGCCATTGAAGGAATATTGTTGAAGCTTGTTGATGAGTTTCTTGCGCCCGTTCTTCTTGTCAGTCAAAAAAGTCTGGAACGTGTGGTAGGAATGTCAACGATTCAAAAGTGCTTAATTATTAAGTTTATTAGAATAAAGCAAGTTTGACTTTGACTTGGAAGAAGCAGTTAATTCGCGAAAAAGCAGACGTTTTTTAGGCGTTTCTCACAATGTCGAATTATATAATTTGCCCGTAACTTAAGTACTTTTGATAAGGAAAGTTTAACATTATTAGACCATTTGAATTTTAATATAATTAAGCGGGTATATAAACAAAGCGATAGGTGAAAAAAACAAGAAGGATAGCTGTACTGTAAATTTTTAATTAAAGAAAAAAAATAGTTCCTTTTAAAAATGAGTAAAATATTTGTGATTCTTCTTATGGGCTTCTTTGCTTCAATTAGTTGTTTGGGTAAGTGCATTAATTGTATCTTACTCGTATTTATACAGGGTGGATTTTTTAGACGGTACATTTGGGCGGTACAAGGGCGAGTTGATTTATCGTTTTTCAGTACAAAATGTATGGGAAAAGTTTTTGGGGATTTCTGTCGTTTCTAGTAGGTACTCATACCTTAAATGATCCCATCGAGTTTTTTGATCCCCACACGAAATGAGATCGATTGGCATAAAAAAATTTTTTTTGGTATTTTAGCATTTTTTTTTTGCGAACGGTATTTTTTTCCAAAATCTGTGAATGCAGTTCAGAATATCTTAAAAAGTTCTGGATGGTCTCCTAGGAACGTTTTCCTGTAACTATAACGGTTAAGGTACCTGCCCTTAAGAGGCATATTACGTTTCTACTGTGATTTTTGCGTAAAATGGCTAATTTTGGGGTTCTCGATCTCAGAAACAAAAATATATTAACAGTTTTGACTTATTGAATAGTGTAGAATAGCTATTGGGATAGATCATAGCGGCCTCGCTTTTTTGAAAATTTGCTTAACTTTATAATTAAACCCGAAATTGCAGAGAAAGATTTTCATAAAATGCGCGAAGGCACTTTTTTGGGGTCATGGATTGAACTACTGTGCTAAACAAATGAAATAAAAAAAAATTGAATATTATCTCTTATATAGTCGAATAGTTCATAGCGGCCTCGGAATTTTGAAATTACATATGGAATATGTGAAAAAAAAAAACCCAATCAAAAACCATAAAACTACTAAAAACGCTCAGAATTAACTGTGAATTTCTCCTAGATACATAATTATTATTACGTAAAATTTATATCAGAATAATTTTTACTTCATAAGAAAATCAAATTTCGTACTTTTATTTGTTGTTTGTACTTGTTTTTCTTTCTGTGTATGTTCAAAGTTGACAATTGTTCAGCAACTTTAATTTTCCTTTCTAACTTTTTAACTTTCCAGTGTATCACTATATTACTTTTTGTCGCGAACACATATAAATGTATTTAGTAGACCCAAAGGTTTTTCTAGGTTGTAGCGCTTAAATCCGTCAAAATCGAAATTTCGACGAAAAAATGTGATAGGGCCCTTAATGTACCGTCTCAAAAAGCCACCCTGTATACCCCTAATATAGTAGATAATGACCATCATACTGAACAGATTTTACTATTATGGAACCAACTCTGAAATCACGAAAACAAATTCAGCTGTTTCATACATTTAGATATTTTTGTTATTGTTTTTTGTATATATAACAGCTGTTTTTTTCCCTATGGTAGAATATAAGGCCTTAGGGGTTATTTTGTAGCACGTTGTACTGGTATGTATGGCTTTGAGCTGATTACCTAGTTTCTTGTGTCCATTTTATCAGACGGCAAAATATTCAATAACACCTGCCTGCCTAGCATGACCAGTGTTTCTTTCAGACAAAAATCTCCGGGGGGGCAATTAAGAGGTTCGGGGGAGCTCGTCCGTCGATCACTGCACTAGTTTGCCCATAGACATAGAAAAATTTTCACTGCGCTCAAGAAGACCAACAAAGCGTGGAAAAGAGAAGTTAACATCATACGGACACGGTCTATGTAAAAAAGAGACAAAGGATCAAGTGACATGTGCCAACATTTTTTACAGTAAGAGCCCCTAGCGTCCCGCCTAGTAAATGAGCAATCACAGTTTGTTTAAAATATTTGTTAATTTTAATTAGAATTTAAAATAAAGGTATCGTGAAGCCATGGTGTCTTGTGTTCTAAGTAATTGTGATGTGAAAAAAAGAAACAATCCAAGTAATCACACTTTTCACAGGTAAATAAGATATTGCCACAAATTTCTCTAAAACCAAATTTCTCTACATTTATTCGTTTATCGACGAAGAAAACAGAGTAGAACACAGTTTATTAATTTTCTTTGCCATATATAGTCATATTTTATGAATCTAAGTAATTCTTTATGTATCTCATATAAAATGTATGCATTCGTTTTCGGATCACTTGTTTATTGACATTGTTGTTCTTTGACATTCTATATCTATGAGTTTGCCCGTCTACCTACACACAATTCATTTTTCTCCGATGATCCAATTCTATTAGTACCTGAAAGAAACACTGAGCATGACCATCGAAACTTACACGAATTATAATATATAGAGAGAGAGAGAGAGAGAATCTATTTATTGACCTTAACAATAATACGTACAATGATTAAAACATGGCTTATGTTAAAATGTAACAAAACACAGGTAATAATATAGGTAGCGATTTATCACGTTTAACTGTCAAAAGACAATGAATTTTGACAGTTGTATCACGCGATATACAGGGTTATTTGTAAAACACCATCAACATCGCAGAAGTATATAGTAACATCATAAACAATCAAACAACATTTTGTTCTACAACTTTTCCAAAAACAGTAAAAAAAAACTATTTTTCATTAGTTTTAATACAAAACTCGATCAGCTGTTCGGACATTTGTATGGAGAGTCAATTTTGTTTTCGGAAAAGTTGTTGGATAATTACTAGAACGGACTCTTCTTTATCCGAGTCCCAAATGCCGCCATTTAATATAACTATTTCCCCCTTCACGTCGCTACACCCCGCTGTCTTCCAGGCGTGTTGCCAGGGTTGCTTACTGTTAAATATTGCTTACGTTTAAAGATAATATCGCTAAAATATGAGTTTTTCTTTAGTTTGAAATAATTATTTTATTCTAGTTAGTAGATACAAAATTAAATAAACATTTTTTTCGAGTTTGTATAAATAAAGTAAATATAGGTCGTATCACGAAAGATGACCACAAATGGCGCCCATCTTTCCATCATAACTCATGAAGAAAAGACAATATTTCATATCCTTATTATATATATACATTACATTTAAATATATTGTCGGTCAGGCTAGGCCTACTGGCTCATATAAGTTTTATTTTTACAGCTTTGGATCGTTGTGTGGAGCCGATAGCCCGCGGGCCTTGCTATGCCTATTTTGAAAGGTTAGTTTAAATTAAAGATTTGACTTTCAGTTTTTAAGATGGAACTCATACTGTCACGCATTACGATGCGTCACGCGTGCCTGCAGATTTGCACGTAAAGTGACAAGTTCGTCACGCCACCGGCCACACCAACGACGGCAACGAACGAGGCATCTATGCGTGTTAATTTTCTATTTAACCACAAAATATGTAGATAATATGAACTTTACTACTTATACAAGGTGTATTTGTAACTACTCTCCAAATTTTAAGGATGTGTTCAGTCCATAAAACTGAACAACTTTCTCTAAGAAACATAGGGTCAAATATGTAAAAAGAGTCGGACTCGCGCACGAAGGGTTCCGTACCAAAAACGGCAAAAAAAATACGTTTGTTGTATGGGAGCCCCACTTAAGTATTAATTTTATTCCGTTTTTAGTATTTGTTGTTATAGCGGCAACAGAAATACATCATATGTGAAAATTTCAACTTTCTAGCTATCACGGTTCATGAGATACAGCCTGGTGACAGACAGACAGTTAGACAGACAGACAGACGGACAACGGAGTCTTAGTAATAGGGTCCCGTTTTTACCCTTTGGGTACGGAACCCTAAAAATGACTTTTCATACAAATCAAAGAGATCACGTGATCAGTTTAATATGGGATGACCAAAATTTTTTGGCGTAGGTATTTCGATACATGTTTCATGGAGAAAGTTGTACAGTTTCATGGACTACTGAACACATCCTTAAAATTTGGAGAGTAGTTACAAATACGCCTTGGATATTACGTGACATTACAAAGAGCGTGATGCGATGCGGTAGAGTTTGGTCAAGCTTAAGACCCTACTCCCTCCCAAATTGAAATATCTACTAGAGATATAACTTGTGGCTATGGCCAGAGCCACTAGTAAGTTATTGTAGAGCTGAAGACTTCGCGTTTGTGTCATTTTTGAACATTTTTCGAAATGGCTGATATATGACTTTCCCCACATCTCTTCCATTTAGAAAAATTTCGAAATTCTGAATTGACAAAAAAAACTGTATACTTATAGAACGTAAATTTCATGAGAATCGGCTGAGAAATGCGACCTGCAAACGAGAACAGACGGACAGCGGGACATCCGGACATACGAAAGCATTTTCGCCAAACCTGAAACGGAGACGCTTCGCGTAGCTCGTTCAATTAATAGTTTTCTTTATTTCAGGTACGGTTACAATACAGATAAGAACACATGCGAGAAATTCGTGTACGGTGGCTGCCAGGGAAATGCTAACAGTTTCGTAACCTTGAAGGAGTGCGAATCGGTGTGTAATCTGTAGACAGATGATATCAATAAACCATCACCTTTATAAGCTGTTTTAGTTTTATTGTCCTCATAAAATCTAGCCATATTTCCCCTTCCTTTATCTGTAGCTCCATTAGACGTCCCATTGACGGGACAACGGAAAAAATAATTTTACCGTGGTCCCGTGGTCCCAAACAGCTGATTTTTTTTCGCGATTTCAGAGTTGGTCTCATAGTAAAAGTTGTTCAGTTTGATGGTCCCTATCTACCATATTCGGCTTTATAAGGCTATTACCAAACACCCTGTATATGCAAGATGCACCGCCCGCCCGCCCGCAAAAAATGCACATGCACACCATAAAATATCAGTGCACAATACCCGCATTTAGCAAGACAGCAACACACCTTGAACCGTCGTTTTTGGCCGACTGTCAGCAAACGCGGCACCCATCTTGCAAAAAGGTTTTTCATGCCGAGAATATCGAGCAAAATATGAAAAATTCGTTCGGTAGAGATGTGAATAGCATCAGCTATCTCGCGTATCTTCACTCGACGGTCTGCCATAACAATGTCGTGGATTTTGTTAACAATATCTTCAGTGGTGTCCTCAATCGGCCTTCCTGGGCCGTCGGCGACAGTTGTGGTGGTACGACCACAACGAAATTCAGTAAACCACTTATGAACCATTCCATGAGATGGAGCAGAGTCCCCATAATATTTTTTCAGTTTATCTTCCGTCTGCTTAATGGTTTTACCACGTAAAAAGTAGTATTTGATCAATACGCAAAATTTGTTTTTCTCCATTATAAATGAAAATCCCGACCTCACTTGCATAAATGCTCCCAATTTTTTTACTTTCACACCAATTTAAAAAAACCGGTCAAGAGCGAGTCGGACTCGCGCACCGAGGGTTCCGTACAATCATAAATATATTTGGATATGTTATTTTAGGACAGTCTTTAAAAAAGTAGGATAAACGGCAGACAGGTGGAAGGGCGAACAGGCGGACAGTTAATTTACAAATGCTGCTTATGGTGACTGAAAAACGTTTCAGCCACTCCACATTGCAAAATGTTTATATTACTAGTCCATCAGCCATTTTAATGTCCCCACTGCTGGGGCACAGGCCTTCCTTATGGGTGGATAAGGAGGACGGGCCATAACCCACCACGCGGGCCCAATGCGGATTGGTGGGTGTTAACGACTGCAAATGCAGCCGGGACCAACGGCTTAACGTGCCTTCCGAAGCACGGAGGAGCTCGAGATAATAAATTTTTGGTCACCCATCTCATGACCGAACCTTGCGAACGTTGCTTAACCTCCGCAATCGCTGGTCCAGGCGCTAAACCACTGCGCCACCGAGCTCCTTGTTATTATTATATTACTATATTACTAAGTAGGAACTTATTCTTCGTTTATTCGTACGGCAAATAGTATGTAATTATATTTAGAACCAGCCACCAATTTATTATTGTAGTGTTAGGTTGCGCCATCTTTTGACCGATAGTGGATTTATTTTTGTCCCTTAGGTTAGCATGCTTAGGACAGCGCCATCTGTTGACTGGTAGTGAAACTAAAAAAAAATTGTTTGTTTTTGAATTTCTAAAAAAGTGTGTTATATTGAGACATTGTTTTATTTTTCCTGTAATCTTTACATAAATTACTATCACATAGAATTATTCCAGATTTTTCTCTTTGCAAACTTCAGAGATAAGGGGGGGGGGGGGGGGGGGAACGGTATTTTTTTTACATTTTTCATCATAAGTCGAAAACTATGCGGCCTAAGAAAAAAGAAAAAATTGTTTCAAAATGTGCAAACAGCGTTCTTTCATATGATACCCCACATGCCCTAGTCACCTCACTTACAATTTTTAAGACCCCTTTTCAGTCCCTGTTGTAAAAAAAATATTAATTTTATTATTTCTTTCTTATTTGCAAAATAGTTGGGCAAATGTCATCTTAAACTATTCCAAATTTCAAGTTGATACCATTAGTAGTTCTCGAGATATCCGGCTGTGACAGACAGACAGACAGACAGACAATCAGACTGAGTCACACCATAAGGGTTCCTTTTTTACCATTTTGGTACGGAACCCTAAAAATGTAACAGTATAAGCTCAGCAAGGAGTTCTAAATTAAGACAGGAAAATTGAATTAAGAAAAAAATATTGTATTTAACCTTAAAGTCACGGACATATCAAACTGCCCTCGTATGTCCAGATGTCCAGTTGTTCTCCTCTATAGGTCGCATTTCTCAACCGATTCTCGTGAAATTTTGTGACCAAGTTTTGTGGTCCTACCACAAAACTTGGTACCACAACTATCGTTTTCTTTCACTCGCATGACGAGCAGCCAATAGTTAACAGTAGCGAAATCAGTATGCATCAACTCATGGTAGAGCTACAGCATACACTACACGTTGTTAGGGGAGGAAGACAAAGGGTAGGTAAGTTATCTTTCATCCAGAGAAAAGTACTGTTCCCGAGGGATAGAAAAATAAATTTTAGCGTGCCCGCAGACTACAGACTTTCTATCGGCCGATAGTTGGTTTTGTATGAAGAATCGGCCGATACCATAAATCGTTGTAGTGTGCGCACTTGCATACTTCTTCACACCGATTCCAACTATCGGCCGACGGTTCTCGGTCTGTAGTTTGCGGGGACTTTTAAGCAGATGAAGTCGCGGGCGGCCGCTAGTCAAGTATACAGAGTGCAAAAATGTATCTTTGACAGAGTGTCCCAAAACTTTGCTACACGGAGGAAAAGTACCTTAAATATTCAATTCTCAAGTTTACGCGCTCACTAGACATGAAATAAAACACTTTTTAACGGATACTAGCGCGGTTTTATTGAATGTACTTTGGTATTTAGTTGGTATTTGGTTTGATTTTTGTTTTTCCCGACGTTTCGGCACCTTTGCAGCTGCTGTGGTCACGGGGGACTGAAGCTACCCGTGAGCCTACCCTCAAGCGATGAATTTTTTTTAGACGTTCAGAAATTAAAATTTAACAATTTTTTTTATTATTTAATGTTGATTTAAAATTTAGTTTTATGAATTATTTAATGCTAAAAAGAGAGAGAATCTACTGAAACTACCACCATTTCATAAAATTGGGAGGCCCCTCCAAGAAAGAAATGGCGAAAGAAAACTTGGAGAGGAAGCCGACCTCCGTCTTTTGTATTTATTTATTTATTTGCAAAAGGAACTAACCGTATCATTAGATCTTACAGTGTGTGTGAGGGGCTTTAGCTTGTGAATGATGGGGTCCCAAGCTGGTGGAATTTTCCAACCATCATCTCTATTGAAATTAGGATATTTATTTATTTCGATAGCCTCGCGGAGCATTCTAGGGATAAATCTACGTTCCCTAGCAAGGATTTGGGGTTTGTCAAATCTAATATAATGGTTGGGCCCCTCAAAGGCGTGTTCACTCACTGCAGACTTGTTATCGCGCCTATGTTTCATGTCAGCTACATGCTCTTTGACGCGGGTCCCTATACTTCTCTTTGTTTGCCCGATGTAGGAGAGCCCACAGTCACAATCTAGTTTGTAGACGCCTGCAGCTTGAAGGGGGATATTACACTTGACAGGTCGTAAGAATTGGTTGATCTTCTTCGGCGGCTTGAAGTAAGTTTTGATTGACGCTCGCTTCAGAATGTTTCCAATCTTGTCAGTGACACCCTTCAAGTATGGTAAGATGGCAGGTTGACGCTCTACTGTGGCTGGTTTGGCACGTTTTCTGTGATTGAGGTGTGGTAAATACCAAAGTACATTCAATAAAACCGCGCTAGTATCCGTTAAAAAGTGTTTTATTAAATATTCAAGTTAGGAAATTTTACTAAAAGAAGACTTCATTTTGGTTTTAAAAAGAAACGGAACTGCATCAACTGATTTCATAGATTTTTTTTTAAATAGCATACGATTCGATACGAATTGATACAATACGTAATAATTAAAATTTAAATGTTAAATTTCATGGTCTTCCTTTTGTTTAAGATGCTGTGCCACTTAAGAAAAAATAATCCTTATGAGTAACCCTTTCAATTGGTATTATGAAAATAAATATTTTTTTTTCGATTTTGGTGGGATCGATTCCTAGTTAAGGCAAGCGATTTTTCAAAAATCTTTGAATGCCGTTCCTATTATTTTTAAAAACAAAATGAATGATCTTTGGGTAAAATTTAAGGTACTTTCCCTCCATGTGGCAAAGTTTTGGTCCACCCTGAATAATTATTTTATTTCAATAAATACAAAGTACATACCTACCTAATAAGTTACCTGCCCCCCTAGCATGACCCTTTATTCCCCTCTGCCCCCTTCAAGCTCCGCCACCGGGGGGTGGTTGGCACTAATAGGTGGCGTTCACCACCCGGGTCGGTGGTCGATGGCACAATAGGTGCCATATTTCCATCTGCCACCTTCGAACTTGCCACCAGGGTACTATAACTAAGGGAGCAGATGGGAATAAATAGGTGCCATCGACCACCGGGATGGTGAATGGCACATATTAGTGCCAACCACCACCCCGAAGGCGGAGCTTGAAGGGGGCAGATTTGATTAAAGGAGCATGACCACCGAAACACGAAATATATCACGTGATATAGCCCTTTATTGACACTCAACTGTCAAAATCCATTGTCTTTTGACAGTGAAACGTGAATAAAACGCTATGGCGTTTAGGTGGTCAATACAAATAGAAATGAATAAAGTATGCATAAAACAATTTAATAGCAATTTTTATGGTCTTTAATAAAAAGGACGCGTCTAGCTCAAGAATCTTTATAAGGTTCTTGGTCTAGCTAGATTTGTTTTTATTTTTTTTTATTTTATTTCAAATATTTTATCCTTATTGGCACATATTTTACAAATAATAAATTTCCATAAGAACGCCTGTTACAAAATCGTCTCTCCACGTGTGTTCCGTCAACATTGCCGTTCAGTTTACGCAGGCGCTCTGACACTCTTGTAGTGTACCGAATTTATTATCGTTGCCTCCACACCCACCGTACACCAGACTTCTGCATTCTGTCGATTCAGTGTCGTAAGCATACCTGGAAATATAAATTACGTACTTAAAGTAGGTACAGGACAACAACACATTACATTAGGTACAGTACAGAGGGCGTCGCCAATGCAGCTGCACCCTAGAGGTTAAAAAATGTAAAACCAACAAACATGTAGCAAAGTAACCTAAGCCCTAAGACCGTGCAATTGACTTGATTTTCCGACAAATCCCGCACTTAAAACTTGAATAAATTCACAAGGTGCTCGCTCATGTCTGTACCTACATTTCATATTTTTCTCTCATCCCATCCTACTTAATATTAACTTGCCCCCCCCCCCTGGGCCATGGGCTGGCAATGAATGATGAAAACACGAAAAAAAACCGGTCAAGAGCGAGTCGGACTCGCGCACCGAGGGTTCCGTACGATCATAAATATATGTGGATATGTTACTTTATAATAGTACATTATGCGACAAGTTAGCTTAGGTTGGTCATTGCACACAAGGCTGTGGGTTGCAGCCCGAGCCGCAGGCGAGGGCGTAACTCAGCCGAGTGTGCAATGAGTAAAAGCTCACGAGTTTCATACGACGTTTTTCAACACACTTGCGAGGAAAAAACAAAGTAATTTACCACACAGCAACAAATACGACAAAAAGAAAATATGACAATTATGGGAAAAGGCGCGTAAGTTTTTTTTTGTTTTTTTCACACGCCCATTGCAACAATATTTTGCGAACAAAGGGGTGAGTGAGCATACAGCCTACTTCAAAACTATAATTTTTAAGTTATAAAATGCAAATATTTTAATATTTTATAACAAAATATTATGAATTATGAATAATTTTATAATAAAAAATATTTGTTTAACTTAATTAAAGACTTACACATTTATTTATTTCAAAAATGAATGAACTTTCAGCGGCATAAAACCCCTTTGTTGTTACTAAAAAAAATAACTGTATAACCCAGTTAAATTGGGAATGCTCTGTTTACTTGCATAGAACTTGCAGTAAGGTACTAATTTAACTTTGTAGGGATAATTCTATAACAACCTAGTGTTTTATATATTATTGCACGCGTTTGTTATAGCTCGGTTTATGGCCCTAAAAGCGATGTATTAGGGCTCACTTTACGAGCAAGTGTGTTGAAAAAGTTTTTAAAAAAGTAGGATAAACGACGGACATTGGACAGGTGGAAGGTGGAAGGGTGAACAGGCGGACAGTTAATTTACAAATTATAACCACAGCTGCTTACGGTGACTGAAAAACGTTTCAGCCACTCTACATTGCAAACTGTTTATATTACTAAGTAAAAACTTATTCTTCGTTTATTCATACGGCAAATAGTAGTTAATTATATTAGAACCAGCCACCAATTATTATAGTCGCGCCATCTTTTGACTGATAGTGGAACTAATTTAATCAGCGCCATCTGTTGACCGGTAGTGGGACTGATGATTTTTTGTTTGTTTTTTGAATTTCTAAAAAAGTGTGTAATATTGAGACATCGTTTTATTTTTCCTGTAATCTTTACATAAACTACTATCACATAGAATTATTTCAGATTTTTCTCTTTTCTCTCTCGGAGATAAGGGGGGGGGGGGGGGGGGGGGACGGTTTATTTTTACATTTTTTATCATAAGTCAAAAACTATGCGGCCTAAAACAAAAAGAAAAAATGATTGAAAACGTGCAAACGGCACTCTTTCATAAGCTAACCGATACAACAAAAATCAGAAGAAAGGATTTTTTTGAGATACCGCTTTTTGGCTTATGAGGGCAGTATAGGTATCTAAGTTACCTGTTTATTTATTTGCAAAACATAATAAATGGTGTAGGAAATGAAGCGATCTTTTGTATGGAAACCCCAACATTAAATCCTGTCGATGAAACTTTGCAGGGATGTAATATAGTATGAAATGAACCAAAACGTATGTACAAATTTAATATCCAAAAACAAAAAAAAAAAATCGATTTGGATAATTTAAAAAAATATGTAAAGTTTCATCTACAGAGGATTTACTGTGGGCGTCCACTACCTTCCTTTCCTACACAATAGCCAAGCTACCTAATTCTATATAAGGAATGTAGGCACAGAATACATAACAGTACAAAGATGTAGGTAAGAATTAAAAATTACTTACATAGGAACGTATCCATAGCATATGCCCGAGTCAATCGGTAGGTTGCAACGATCCTCTGTAAACAAAAAAAAATTTTTTTTAAACTAATCTAGATATACAGAACTAAGATACATAGTTTAGAACTGGTGACCAGAAAAATATTGCAAGCGAATTTTGATATCTATTAGGCCGAGTTGGCCTAGTGAATCGAATAATTTCATCAGATCAAAATCTGTAGGTTTATCGATATTAATAAAAAATCAAGCAGTTATAAAATTACTTAGTATTTTTAAACAATACTAAATAATATACTAGAAAAAATACGACTCGCACCAGATCAATACTCAGACGGGAATCGAACCCGCGACCTTTGGATATCCGGTCCAATGCTCTGACCGCTGAGCTACCGAGTCACTAGTGACATCGTCGAATTTTTCCTAGTATATCCTAAACTCTTACGCTGTAAGCCAGCGTTATTTCACCAATGTGAGGAATTACCTCGACATTCAATTGAAATATCTTTCCAGACTTAGTATTTATTAATAGGTAGAACCTCCCCACCTTTAAAATAATAAAAAAAAACACATAGCCAAAATACTTTAAAAATAATAATAAAAATCTTACCTTTAGCCAAGCACACACCTAATAAAACTAAGAAAAATAAGAAATGAAAGTTGACCATTTTTAACGTAGGTAATTATTCCTTCCTGTCTCTGTACTGACTAAATGAGTACAAATTAAATCATAGCTGTTTATAATATGCCTTTGGTTAACCTTGGGGTTATACGTAAACTGATAATACGTAACTTACTAAGTAAATATCTTGATGTCTGTTGATCTTCCTTGTATGAGGGCAAATACTTTGGAAGTACTAAAAAACTAAAAGTAACTAATGTTTATTCTTAATAACAGCATACTAAAGTTAATTTACCTACATATACTTAAGAAAAAATTTCCTATACCTAAGTAATATAATGAAGTAAATTAGATTTTCCCAGTGTCCGTGTGAATTTTCGTTTCTCTTGGGAATTTTGGGAATAAAATTTACTATATTCTACTTCTATTTCCGTGACAAAATTATTCAAAATTGGTTCAGCAGATGCGCGAAAACATATAAAGATACAAACATTCTGATTTAAACTTCCGCATTTGAATGAATATTAAAAAATTGACCATTTAACTCAATTATTCTGTCCTTAAACGGTGTCAAAATGGTCTAAATTGATAAATCCGTAAAAAACTGGCATTGAAAAATTGAAAAATCAACCCTTTAATGTTGTTAAGGGGTTGAATATTCAAAAATATTTTCCTAGTGTTCATCTAAATTAAAAATCTTTTTCAAAATTGATTAGTTAGTTCAAATTTTTTAGGCGGTGCGTTATTTAGTTTCTCTTGGTATGAAAGTTAAAGTCAAACCCCGGTTTCTGAGTACTTAATCGGAGGTTATCAGAGGTTTAACTTTATCGGACAGGTCTACATTATTTGGTTAATTTAATTACTTTAACCAGATAATGTTGACCCCTCCGATTATGTTAAACTTTCGATAAAACACCTCAAAAACCGGGTGCTAGTAAAATTTAAAATTGATACTATTTTGTATTTGTTTTTTTAGTATGATTCGATATTTCTATATTTTTTTTTATAATTAATTTATTTATAAGATAACATTGATCCATTTTTGTTAGTAACAATTTGATACTTATAAACAATGTTAGTATTTAATTCCAGAATTTAATTAAAATAAAATACAATAAGAATATCAATAAAAACTATTATCTGAATATGCTTTTAAATTTAAAACTTGGTAGAGGTTTTTACGAAAATAAATGCACACATTATTGTAAAATAATTATTTTATTACATTAATAAAATTTAACATTGAAACAGTCTTAAAAATAGTTTAATAATGAGTTAATGTAAATGATCTTTTTGTAATTAATGACCAGTTTACACTATCCAGTTTTAGGCTGATGTGGTTAACTTGTCCAAGCAAGACTGTAATTTACAGATTTATAATGTACTATGGAAAGTTTGTTAGTTTGTTCAAGTTCTATGGGATCTAACGAAAATTCTGCTGTTACAAGTTTTTATTGCTGGACGGGTGTGTGTATGAACTTCTAGCTAGCCAATGACACATCGCACATGATATTCAAAATAGTATTAACTCAAAAAAATAGAATTTCGAGTTATTTATATATTCG
This sequence comes from Agriphila geniculea, assembly GCA_943789525.1. Classification (NCBI taxonomy): domain Eukaryota; kingdom Metazoa; phylum Arthropoda; class Insecta; order Lepidoptera; family Crambidae; genus Agriphila; species Agriphila geniculea. The sequence goes on along the minus strand of OX038897.1, from coordinate 1,269,485 downwards.
GAGTCAGCATTTTTTTTCTACAATCTGGTAAAACAGTCATAACTCTAAGTCGTTTGATAGCATTTTAAGACGGTCTTGCCTGTTACCGAGGCTACTGAAACATAAATTTGTGTTACATCTCGAGTTAACACACCAAATCAGAAAATTATTTACAAATGTGAGCGTATTAACTGTGACTTGATACTGTGTTGCCTGTCAACTTTTATATAAAATTAAGTCATTGTTATTTTGAGTTATTTCTGTTTTAATTGTTTATTTTTACTCCTGTTTTTTTAGTTAATACTCTTTGCACTCTAGGTGGTTTTAGAAAGTAGCTTTATACCCTTATATATAAATCCCAAAGACTTTATTTTTGAAGTATACAAAATAGAAGAATGTAGCTTTTTAACGATATAAAAATCAGGCCATATGTATACTTCACAGTCAGGAACTATGTTTTTTTTTATCTTTGAAACCCTATATCTCGAAACTACGTTTTTTCAGTTAAGACTATGTTGAATATAATGTGCGACATCTATAAAAGGTTGAAATGTCAAAAATGTTACTGGAATAGTGTACGCCGATCTTTATCTAAGAACAGGCAGTCTTGCACAGTTCTTCAGTCATGAAGTTATTTTCGTTGCCTTGACAACCGCCGTAAACGAACTGCTCACAGCTGGAAGTTGCCGTGTTGTAGGCGTATCTGAAACAAAAACCAATTTAATAATACTGCCCAATCATCAAAATACAGCCAAAATCATTCTAAGAAAACATTATTATTATTTTTTCCAATTTCAGTATCCGTATCACCAGTGGCGGCCTTACCCATTGCGAGGCTCCGGGCGGCAGGGTCTTTGCGAGGCCCAGGGTTTGTTACGGACAGGAACCGAAAAAGCGGAAAGCGGAAAAGCGAAATTTTTGAGTCTATTTTCTAAATGTACGTTAAAATCATTAAAACTGGCAGTAAAACCACTGTAGAAACTGAGAGACTGGTAAATGGCTAATGAAGGACATGTTGAATGTATGTGGAAGTTTGTAATTAAAATACTCAAAATCTATAAAAACAAACGGGCGGGTCAGCAAAGTAAGAGTAAAATAAAAATGAGAACTACTTAGCTTAGCTGAAGAGAAAAAAAGATACGTTTGATTTAATGTTTTATTTTTATTTTGACTGTTTCCATGCATATTTTGTATTGCTACGGGTTTCTCTCATTCATTCCGCGTCATTTTTATATTTACTTACGAATTCCGAACAAGACATATCTTTTGCAATTTTGTGTGGCAATATGATAAAGAAACATTTTACTGGTTCTTTTATTTCTATTGATATTATGTATAATCTATATTTTTTTTTAAACTTGGGTTGTTGCGCGAGGCCCCTGCAAGAGCGAGGCCCCGGGCGATTGCCCGGTTCGCCACCCCCTAAGGCCGCCACTGCGTATCACGAACAGCTATCGAAAAAAATAACGCGCGTAAAAACATTCGATGGAGTAATTATGTATGCGAAATGTGTACAACGCCATCTTTCGCCGAAAAGCGAAATGAGATTTTCCATAGAGAATTACTCTATCGAATCCTTTTACATGCGTTTTTTTTTCGATAGATGTTTGTCCTAGAGGTACGGAATAGAAAATTTTTAGAAATGAAATGAAATGAAATGAAAAAATCTTTATTCAAATAAGCTCACATAATGAGCGTTTTTAAATCGTCAAATAATTTTTTTGCCCTACCACCCATTATGACGTCTTTTAGCTGACAAGAAAAACGGGCGCAAAAAACTTACCAGCTTTATCAAATGGAACGATATTTACAAATATGTATATCGTTTCCAGACTTTAACAAAGATTAACAAATAAATAAAATTTAATTAGATCATTACTTAATGAATTACAAATTTTCTTAATCAATTTACAGGCTTCAAGCTAAATTCAAAGTTTGAAGTTATTATTCAGTCTAGGCTGTTACAAGAGAGAAAAAAAAAACTTTACAATTCTATATGCGTTAAGATAGGTAGTCAGAAGCAGACCCATTCCCACTGGCAGCACCCGTTCACGAGCATGACGCATGAACCAGCCATCGCTTCGCTCAACCATGAAAATATGTTATATTAATTTTCAAAAGGAGGGACATGTTCTGTACTCGGTTTGGTTGGTGGTAGGGCTTATTTGAAGTCCGCCTGGCTAGCTTACCTAAGTCTGACGCCATAACAATAATTTAAAAATTGTTGTGTTCCGGCAGTTAGAGGTAATATAGCCAGTTTCTCAGTGGTGAGGATTCCGAGTGTAGTGAGCTTACTTTTTCGGCCTTATCGTCATTTAACATTAGGGGAGGTCGCAGATATATATCGAGATAGATGGTAAAAGTGTACGTACTTCGCGTGTAAAAAGTTTGATCCACGGTCAAACTTTTGTCCGACCTAAGTTAGTCCGCTTGAGACCATTGCCGTGAAAACACGTGTCACTCAAAAGCGAAAATGGTAAATTGTGCAGTGATTTCATGCGAGAGCTCATCAAAAACTGTTGGCCGAGAAAATGGTGATATTTCCTTTCACGGGTAAGTATTATAAACACAAATAACCCCTGATTTAATATTAAAACGAATTAATTTAGATTAGTATCACTTGTACAATGATAATTAGTAGTAGTATACATAGTGAACGTATAGCTACGCGTAAACTTTCATTGCGGGTTATAAATGACGCGATGTTTACTGTGTGCCTTGTAAACACGCAATGAAAATCGCAGCTGTCGATACTATTGCGTCCACTGAATGTCATGGTAGGAGCATTTCCTCATTCCTCCGTCCGATTGAGAGAATAGTGTTGTGCATGTTTCGATTTTTTACCCGATTCAACAAATAAGAATCGATTTTCGAAACAGTGGACCGAGGTTGTTTTATGTGATCAATAAACAATGTTATTCCTTGCATCCAAAGTTTAATAGGTAAAAGTTTGTATTATCCTTAAAAATTATTATTAAGTTTGTTACTGTACCCCAGTAAACGAAAAGGTGTAGAGGGAAATGATTGGAAGACAATTTTTGACTTCGAAACTTTGTTTGGACTAGTTAGGAGGTGAACATATCAAAAGTCCCCGTCCGTAGCCCCGACGCCCGCCGGGGGGACGGGGGAGTTTGAAGGTTCCATTTTTCGGTTTTTCACATATATCTCGGAACTTTGCAATCTAGCGACATGGAACATTTTACAAATAACAGCTTATTAAATTTGCTACAAGTTTTATTCAGTCAAGTTTTTCGATATCTTTCATAGTTTTTGAGATATCCGCTCCTGAATGTCTATCAACATGCTTAAGGTGAAGCTTAAAATATAAATAAAGATAAATATATAGATAGATATATAAAGATATAAATAAATATAGATAAAAATAAAGACAATGGAATGGCGCATTTTTAGGGTTCCGTAGCCTAAATGGCAAAAAACGGAACCCTTATAGATTTGTCATGTCTATCTGTCTGTCTGTATCTCTGTCCGTCCGTATGTCACAGCCACTTTATTCCGAAAGTATTAAGACTACACAGTTGAAACTTGGTAGGTAGATGTATTCTGTTAACCGCTTAGTGATTTTAACACAAAAATAAAAGATTAAGGGGGGGCTCCCCATACATGGAACTGATACTGAAAAAAAAATTTTTCATCTAACCAATACGTGCGGGGTGTCTATAGATAGGTATTTAAAAATGATGTTGAAGTTCCTAAGGGTCCCCCCAGACCTACCGGTTTCTTTTCTTTGCTATGCTGTTCTACTTGCTGTTTAGACCGCCGGCCAACCAGGGTCATTTTCAATCTATCGCATATTGGGACCAGATCAAATTGGCAAGATAGCCATTAGCTTGATGTTATCAAATATCATCGTCTGGGTTGCGAAGTAGGAAGCTTCTGGGAGATATGCCACCCTGAACATGGTCTCTGATTGCTAAAAATAAATCGATCGCATATTTATATAAATTGTGAACACGGTCGTGGGTGGCATCATTACCTACCTGAACTATTTTTTTGTGTTTTCATAACGATCGTTTAAGGAACAAAGCTCACAAAAACATACATAACATATGTGAAAAAAATATGCGATAGATTGAAATGAGCCTCTTGGCCGGCGGTCTATTGCCGAACAGCAAAGCAAAGAAAAGAAACCGGTAGGTCTGTTGTGACCCTAAGACAATTTTTTCTCAAAGTCTACAGTTTGAAAGATATACACCGCCAAAGTGGTAAAATGTGGTTTGAACGACATATTTTTTGTAGGTTTTGAGATTATAGCACGTTTATATAACTTTGTCATTCATACCAACAGTGTGAAAAACAAAGTTATTTTTGGAGACCAAAAATTAAAGTGGTATTAAATTTTAGGAGCGGATATCTCGAAAACTATACAAGATATCGAAAAACTTGACTGAATAAAACTTCGCGCTCGACTTTGGCTGGGGCATCTGCATCTGATGCAGCTATGAATATTGAGCTTTATGTTTTTTGACTTATATGATTGCCTTGGAAGTTGGAAGCGATGTTGTAGTTCGGGATCGGATAGCCGCGTGTTAGTATTGTCCCACATAAGTACCTACCTATTCTAAATATTTAAAATCGATTATCATTGCTCCATCGAGTTTGACAAAGGAAGTTATTCCTTATATCGATAATCGATAGTTATATCGATTTAGTTCTCAAGGCCGGTTTTGCGCCTTTGAATCGGTTCTGCGCGGTTTTGATTTCACATCACTAAATCTCGCTTGTGACGTCATCGTAGGTACAAAAAATTCGACACGCTAGGTTCTCATACAGTTTGAAGCGCTCTTATGGTCTATCTCGATATATGTCTGTGGGGGAGGTGAAGGCCAAAAATTATCCCCTAGTGGATAAAAAATATGAATATTTACAACTTGAAAGTAAGTAAGTATACTACCTGTATTTCATGGCTCTGCACGGTCCCGTCTCTTTTGGCAGCAAACATTTGGAATCTGAAAATTGAGGTTATTGTAAGAAAATCTATGAGAAAAAAAATATTAAGATAATTAATAATACTAGAAGAGCAAATACTAGAAAGAAATGTCTCACCCATAGCTTCTTAGACGGGACTCGAACCCGCACTGACCAATTATGTTACCGAGTCGGTCGCCAAAAGATTGGCGAAATTTTCTGTAAGTTTTATGTTTTCGCTGTAAGCCAGCGTTATTTCATCATTTTCCTAGTATTTTTTTAGTAGGTACCTATATTCATTTATCTTAGTTTATAAATAGTATTGTGAATGTCTAAAATTTATAAATTAAAATATTTTTATTCAAAGGTAAAATAAATATATAGTTTTTGTTGTGTAAGTTTATTATTTGGTATCCTGACGTAAATTCAAACCTTGACCCGTTTACGAAAGGTGATAAGTAAGTTTTACATTTAGGTCATACGGTACGGGTTATAACAGAGGTCAATCTTTAAAGATAATGTTTGATGCATGTGCTGGTTATAATGTTTACCTACTTATACAGGGTGTTACAAAACAATACAATGCCGAATATGGTAGATAGGGACCATCAAACTGAACAACTTCTACTATGGGATCAACTCTGATATCGCGAGAGAAAAAAAAGCTGTTTTCTACAAAAATTAAGGCCAGTATATTCCAAAAACTCTGTCTCTGTCTTTTTCTTTACGTGTAAAGAGTAATCAAAATAACCTCACTTTTTCATTTTTTCAATGTTTTTGTAGATATTTTGAGCATAAAGTCAGTTTTTGAAAAAGTAACCGTTGAATATTTTTCTATATGTCATTACCTATTTTTCAATATATTTTTCGAGAATAGGGATTAATAGACTTTAAGTATTATCCAAAAAATATAAAATTAATGAAAATTTTCTTAGTCTTTGCATATTTTTTTAGTCGAGTGAAGAAACGAATATCGTATTTTTAACCGTAAATTAATCAAGATCGTTTATGAAACTTCAACATATATTTTTATCTGCTCAAAATAAAGAATATTAGATTGTTCATTGTTGAATCAAAAATAGGCCAAATTCGATAATTTTAGAATATACTGGCCTTAATAACGAAAATACCAAAATGTATGAAACAGCTAATTTTTGTCTCGATTTTATTATCTTATCTAAGCAACATTATGGCTAAGAAATTTCACATTGTGCTTGATCTGTAGCCGAACTAGTCGAAACTTTATTTCGGCTTACTTAAAGCAGCGCTCTTCCTCCGATATGTTTAACTTTATAATTCTAGGCCAAGAAAATTCAGATTTAACCATTTTAACCAAAAAAAGTTACATAGAAAAAAAATCTAAATAAACAATTAAATTAAGAATTAAATTAAGAATTTTAAAAAATAAAATATTTAAAAAAATATTACATCAAATTAAATCGAGACAAAATAAGTACGTGTGTGTATTGACCTCTCTTTGTTTAGAGTGAAAATGAGTGTATGAATGTGACAGGGTGTGTAAAGCACATGAAAAATTAGTGTTATTATCCTAAGCGAGAAGATAAGAATGTAAATAATCATGTCCGTATGGATTGAGGAGCCACTTTTAATATTTTAATGAAATTAATATACTTACAATACTTATTTAGTAGTATGTTAAAACTTTTGTAGGATTTATCCTCGATTTTGTAGTATAATACTTTAAAAATTATATGAACATAAAGGTGGCTCCTCAATCTACATGTTTGGATTGAGGAGCCACCTCAGACCTAGGAACATCATGGATTAATATTTATCATAATTTGGTATGATTTTGTAGCATTTAAGTGTAGTTTGTAGACAAAATCTAAGCTCGTTAATATTAAAATTATAAAAGTTACCGTACATTATTGTGTGTACTTTGAAATATTACGAGGTGTATGTATGGCCTGAGGAGCCACATATAATGTATGGTAACATTTTTAATTTTAATATTACCGAGCCTAACTTTTGTCTACAAACTAATCTTAAATGCTACAAAATCATACCAAATTATGATAAATATTAATCCATGATGTTACTAGGTCTGAGGTGGCTCCTCAATCCAAACATTTAGATTGAGGAGCCACCTTTATGTTCGTATAATTTTTGAAGTACTATACTACAAAATCAAGGATAGATCCAACAAAATGGGTATGGTATGGTATAAAAAACAATATGGGTTCCAAAAACATAAAAGTACCACACAGCTTTTAAGCAAATTCTCTGACGAAGTAAATGAATACCTCGATAAAAAATGCATGTTTTGGCACTTTTTATTGATTTTTCTAAGGCGTTCGATATGCTTAATTACAACACACTTTATGATAAATTGTCTGAAAATGGAGTGCAGGGTCCTCTATTTACGTTACTTGTTAACTATCATAGTAACAGGTACACGACCGTCAAAGTAAAAGATCAATTTAGTACTAAAACCTTGACCACCAAAGGCACGGCTCAAGGCTCAATTGTCGGTCCAACTGAGTACCTCCTCTACGTCAATGACATGAGCTACATTATAGAATCGGGGGCTGTGTACCAATTCGCAGATGATACGTGTCTTTTGGTGGCCAGTAAAGATGTCCTGGCAGCACAAAATTTTCTTCAACAAAATTTTACAAACATGTGCAAGTGGGCACATGATCACGGCTTAGTAATAAATGCTCAAAAAACTAAATTAGCACACATACACTCATCACATAATAAATCACCAATCACACCCACCGTGAAAGCTCATGAACATGCTTGCTTGCACTCAAACAATACAAACTATTTGTGTCCGTGTTCTGTCATAGAGGTAGTTAATAATCATAAATACATTGGTCTCACAATTGATAGTCGATTTTGCTGGGGACCCCACAAAGAACACGTATATAATAAATTAAGATCCATTATCAGTAAGCTTTATGTGCTTAGATATAAATTACATTTTAAAATACTATAGTACATTATGATACAAGTTAGCTTAGGTTGCTTATTGCACACAAGGCTGTGGGTTGCAGCCCGAGCCGCAGACGAGGGCGTAACTCAGCCGAGTGTGCAATAAGTAAGAGCTCACGAGTTTCATACGACGTTTTTCAACACATTTGCGAGGAAAAAACAAAGTAATTTACCACACAGCAAAAAATACGACAAAAACAAAATAATAATCATGATGAGAAAAGGCGCTCAGGTTTTTTTTGTTTTTTTCACACGCCCAATGCAAGAATATTTTGCGAACAAAGGGGTTAGTGAGCATACAGCCTACTTCAAAATTATAAATTTAAGTGATAAAATGCAAATATTTTAATATTTTATAACAAAATATTGTAAATTAGGAATAATTTGATAATAATTAATATTTGTTTGACTTAATTAAGGACCTACACATTTATTTATTCCAAAAATGCAAATGAATTTTCAGCGGCATAAAACCTCTTTGTTGTTATTAAAAAAATAACTGTATTACCCGGTTAAATTGAAAATGCTCTGTTTACTCGCATAGAACTTGCAGTAAGGTACCTATTTAACTTTGTAGGGATCATTCTATAACCAACTAGTGTTTTATATATTATTGCACGCGTTTGTTATAGTTCGGTTTATGGCCCTAAAAGCGATGTATTAGGGCTCACTTTACGAGCAAGTGTGTTGAATTATTATACCTGTATATAATTATATACCTGTATATTATAATTATTATACCTGTCCCTAGCAGACTCGACTATTAGTTATGGTCTAGGTACATATGGCAGAACATACACAACATACATTGATTCCATATATATAGATTACAATTAAAAATGTTAAAAATCATACCACCCAAATATATTTAAAAAAAACTTAATAATAATGAGGAAAAGCTGTTTAATTATTGTAACGTTATGAGCATATATGAAAAAATTTAATACCAAATTCTAATTGAAACTTACAATTCTGACTGTGTAATAGAAAAAAATAGACCCAAGTATTTGAGAGCAGTGCCTTACATAAATAAGTACCACCTACCTAAACACAACAACTTGTATGGGAAAAGAGTTTCCAGATATTTGATACCTTTTTATCTGAATAAATTGCCATGTGAACTACAGATTATGTACAAAGAAAATATCAAAGCATTTCGGTTTAAGCTTAAACAGTATTATCTACCTAACAAAATATGTAAAATCAGCGACTCGCCGTCACCCAGATAAACCCTGTGAGGTTTTCGTGGTGCGGCAATGTGTAAAAGAATATGTATCTAAAGTTTATTGAATAAAAAAATAAAAAAAATGTTTTAACTTACTACTAAATAAGAATATTAATTTCATTAAAATACGAAAAGTGGCTCCTCAATCCATACGTGTGGACATATAGTCAATCTCACCGATAGCTGCCGAACTGCCAATCAAAGCGATTAGGAATACAAGTAAAAACGTTTTGTTCATTTTGTTAATTAAATTTTAAGCGTCTGCGTGCAATTGGTATTCTTCCAAGACTGATGTGTTATCTGCAACAAAAATAACTATTTATCATCTCAAGTGACCTTTAATTACCTACTTAAGTATTACAAAAGTCAGTCATTAGGGTTTGGTTCCGGCTGCAAGTTTTTCCACATAGTAAAATAATATACCGATCTGTGAAAATGTCAATCATAGTATGTACAGTAAGCCCGTAGAACATTTAAATCACGAAAAAGGTTATCGTTTGCCGTTGTGATATAGTTATTTATTACGAAATTATAGATACTTTAACCCAAGTTCTACAGATCGCAACCCGCCATAACCTATATTTGTATATCTCCAAAATTGATATTTTTTTATTTTTCGAGGTTTACCATATAGTTTAGCTATTGTCGTGTTCTACAGCTTGGTTTGATTGCCACAGATAAAAGTAAGACTATAAAAAGTAGCCATACACAGATTTAAGTCCTGATGAAAATGGTTGGACTTTATCTGGTCTTAAATCTGTGTATGATCACTTTCCATAGTCTTACTATTATCAGTGGCAATCAAACAAAGCTCTAGAACACGACAATAGCTAAACCATGTAATAAACCTTGAAAAAAAAAAAACATATTTGGAGATATACAAATATAGGTTACGGCGGTTTGCGATCTGTTTAACTTGGGTTAAAGTATCTATAATTTCGTAATAAATAACTATATCACAACGGCAAACGGTAACCTTTTTGGTGATTTAAATGTTCTACGGGCTACTGTACATGACTGTACTATTAATGTCGCTTCAGAAAGATGTACCAAATACATTTATAAGTCGAAATGTTGAGAAATGTATATAACTTGCCCCTTTTACCCTCGACTTACAGTATTATACTTAGGTATATTAAAAGAATATGATCAAAATTGTATCGTAAAAACTAACCGAAAAATGATCACAAATTTTTGTAATTATAATGTGAAATTATTTCATGTTAGATATAGTTATTATTTAACCAATCAGCTCAGCTTATTTATAATTATAAAAACAAGAGTAGTGTTTTAGAATATAAAATAAACCACATTACCTTGTCGTATATGGATACATATTATATATAAAGCGTGCACCAATGTAATTAATTAGTAATAAAGTACTGTAATGGACAACGGTCGTTTCACTCCCGATATGGCGACCCTGCCGGCCAATACAATGTGAACACGCGCGTTGCGTAAGCGCCCGGCGCGCTGCGCCGCGGCCGCTGTGGACGGCTGCGAGCCTCTCACATTAATTAATAAAAAGTGAAATAAAGTTACGTAAAATAATATAAAAATCACTCGGAAAGTCAACAATTGTGTGTCGTGTACGAGGACTTAAATGATCAAGATGTTGGTTGGAGCAGTAGCAATTACCTAGTATTAATAAACGGAGACAAGTATGCAGCCGGGACTCCGGGAGACGTTCGTTGTCCTGGAGGTGGACGAGACGAAAGTAAAACGGAGAAAGAGAAAAGTCAATAGTATTAAGGAAAGGAATAAAAACTGTCAAGTGCGTGAGTAAATTCGTTGGAAAACAAACTTTAAAGTAAATTTGTGTTCTTTATTTTCTTTTTTGGTGTAGTGTAAAAGTAACTTTACCTGTATCTTAATTAATTTTGCTTATATAAATATATTATGACGATATTGTTCTTTCTCATAATGTTTTTATCAATCATTTTTATTTGTGTAGGAGTTTTTGAGTAATAAATACGTATGTAATAAATAAAAATACGCAATAATAAGATCGATGAAAATGATCTAGGTATTGTATAAGTAGGTAAGACGATAGTCTACTTATAATGTTTACTTATCTCAATTCTATTTCCAATTCATTGTGTAATTTTAAGTCACGGTAATTAATTTATAATTTTAATTTTTGTAGAGACTACTCATTTATGACTTTAGTTAATTTACCTAATTGTAAAACATGAACTGTTTTTAGCTTCTTTGGAAGTCATCGAACAAAATATGATTTATGATAAATCTCAAATAAAGGAGGTTAATTTTAATGTAAGAAGATTCGTAACCTTCTCTAATTATGAAATTCGCAACAATAACGTATTGTTATTATACAATATACTTTTAACAACAATAAAGAATACAACTTTTGTTTATTTGAACAAAGTCATGCGACAATTTGTAAAGGCATTGTTTAACGTTTGCCGGACTTCTGAGAAGAAAATGAATTGATTTTGCAAACCAATGCATCCCACTTTGCATTAGGAAGTGTGTGTCAATGAATATTTTTTTTTGCAATGTGATGAATGGAAATCGTTACGTAAAGAGTTATGCTATGCTTAGCAACAGTTCTCGAAATATTCTTGAAACATGGGGTGGCCAACCCATAGTTTCAGAAATATTAAGAAAACCAAGCGATTTTTAAAAGGAAAAAGTGAGACTAAATATAATTATGAGATGAATAAGTAATGGAATAAATGACATGAATGTTTTTTATACAAATAATAATGCTTATGAATGATAAGTGGTAACGTTATTGAGATAATGTTTAATATAAAGTATAAAATAAACAACGTTAGACCCGAGCGGATTTCGTTGATTTATTTATACTAATGTAAGCGATAATAAAGATATACAATGTGAAATGTATTGTATAAAACTGGGATATATTTTGAATACCAGAAGATAATTTTGTTTAATGAAACGAATGGAGTACGTATACTAATTATTAACTTATTTTTTTTTTTAATACCAGAAGATATGTTTTGTAGTAAATATGATGAAACAAATAGAGTAAAGTGATAATAACTGGGATATATTTTTAACCAGAAGATGTTTTTATGAACTAAAAGTTGATAAATAGATAAAAAGATTTTTCAGATAAAAAATCTGAATTTTTTTTCTTACAAATATTTGTGTAAGAAATTAGATAGTTAATACGTAAGTTATTTTTTTGAGAAAAAAGATTTTAAGATCATTATTTTTACTGTCATTTTTGTCTTAAATTTTTAAGTATGTTTTATAGTAGAAATATGTTTAACTACAGATACCTGTTTATTTACTACTTACATTTTGGACAAAAGTAAACACTATAAGAATAAATAATAATATAGTTCTGTAGTACCTACTAGTTAATAATGTGTGTGTAGCAAGTTAGTATTTTTTTTACCTGTTGTTAAGAAAAATGCACATTTATTGTTTAATTTTTTTTTTGTTACCTATAGATTGAACTTTTTTTTTCTGTTTTTTTTTATCACCCCGGTGGTGTCGTATATGGATACATATTATATATAAAGCGTGCACCAATGTAATTAATTAGTAATAAAGTACTGTAATGGACAACGGTCGTTTCACTCCCGATATGGCGACCCTGCCAGGATCAAATCATAAGAAAAGATTCAATTCAAAATCAACAACACAATTCTCTAAATACAACAAATGTCAAAGGCATAGGAGGAAATATAGAAACTTTAGGTAGCTTGTATCTAAATTTATATATACCCAATTCTAGAATATATTTAAAACAAGAGTTCCAAACCGTTAATAGTTTGCCGATTAACATCGATGGAATACTCGGAACCGATTTTATCTCAAATTACATTTCTTCAATAAATGTCTCTAGAAATTACATTACTCTGTGCTACAAACAATTAAATTTTAAAATAAAGCTTAGGCATCCGAATCATAACAATCATAATGTAAACAATGGCACAATTCAGGCGATTCGCTCACAATCACAAGCGAAGCCCATGACGATTTCCGAGACTCGCGTAAATGAATTCACTATTGAACCACGATGTGAACATATTTTTTTTGCACACGTGAATATTTCAAATTATAACGAAGAAAAAGATTATGTGTTATTTTCTGCGGAATTGAAACCGGATTTATTTTTAGCGAGTTCGATAGTTAAAATCATAAATGGGAAAATTCCAATTAAGTTATTAAACACTAGTGAAAAACAACATACTTTAAAAAGTTTTGAACCCGATTTAGTACTTTTGGATGACTATATCGCATGTAATTTTAGTAATACAGAGAATAAGTCACTGAGAACTGAAACTATCTTACAACAAATAAATTTAAACCATTTGAATATGGAAGAAAAACAATCAATAGAACAAATATGTTCAAAATATTCAGATATATTTCATCTAGAAGGTGACATACTAACTACGACAACTATCGGAACACAATCAATTACATTAAAAAATAACACTAAGCCCATTTATTCGAAACCATATAGATTACCCGCCGCATTAAAACCTGAAATAGACAAACAAATAAGAAAAATGCTCGACAATGACATTATAGAACCCAGTAACAGCGAGTGGTCCAGTCCTATTTTGCTTGTACCTAAAAAAACCGACAACAACGGAGAAAGAAAGTGGAGACTAGTAATTGATTATAGAAAAGTAAACAATGTAATACAAGATGATAAGTTTCCCTTGCCGAACATTACGGACGTACTAGACTCTTTATCAGGAGCCGTATATTTTTCGAAAATGGACTTGAGTAATTCCTTTTATCAAGTACTTTTAAACGAGGACTCCCGAGACGTCACAGCATTCACTACAAACACTGGTCAGTATAGACTAAAACGCTTACCTATGGGACTTAAAATATCTCCAAGTTCTTTTTCCCGTCTAATGTCGATTGGACTCTCAGGACTCACACAAGAAAAATGTCTAGTTTACTGCGATGACATCTGTGTATATGGTCGTAACTTAGATACACATAATAAAAATTTAATAGATGTTTTCGAAAGACTAAGAAAATTAAACTTAAAAATAAATCCATTAAAATGCGATTTCCTGAAAAAAGAAATACTGTATTTAGGACACTTAGTAACGGAAAATGGCGTTCTACCTGATCCACAAAAAACAGTAATTATAAAAAGCTACCCAAAACCAAAAAATGCTGACGAGGTCAGAAGGTTTGTTGCCTTCTGCAATTATTATCGAAAATTCATTCCCGATTTCGCAACAATAACAATACCACTTAACAAACTTTGTAAGAAGAATACACCTTTTGTTTGGACAAATCAATGTGACGATTGTTTTAATTTGTTAAGGCATTGTTTGACCACTGCCCCGGTTCTTGACTACCCGGACTTCTCAGAACAAAATGAATTCGTTTTGCAAACTGATGCGTCCCAATTTGCGATAGGAAGTGTACTTATGAATAGCAATTTAAAACCAGTCGCTTATACAAGTCGACCATTAAATAAAGCAGAACTTAATTATCCAACAATTGATAAAGAATTACTGTCAATTGTATGGAGTGTAAAATATTTCCGACCGTATCTTTTCGGAAAAACATTTACGATAAAAACTGACCATAAACCGTTAGTGCATCTATTTAATATGAAGGATATCTCTAGCAGACGTATGAAATTTCGTCTAGCTTTAGAGGAATATGATTTCAAAATATTATACGTAAAAGGATCTGATAACGTCGTTGCAGACGCTTTATCACGTATTGTTATAACTTCAAATGAATTAAAAGAAATGAATAATTCAGATTTTTGCAACGTGATGACTAGAAAACAAACGCGCTTGTTAGAACAAAATAAACAAGTTATGCCCAGCGACAGTTCTCGAAATATTCTTGAAACAGGGGGTGGCCAACCCATAGTTTCAGAAATATTAAGAAAACAAACCTTATGAACTTGTGTACGGAAAACAATGCAATTTACCAAGTAATATTGTTAATGATTCATTAGAACCGTTGTACAATCCTTTAAATTACTCCAAACAGTTAAGATATAGATTGCAATGTCCGCTTGCAAGCTTACAAACAAGGTGATCAAATACTTATAAAAAATGAAACATCAGACAAAATGGAAAATATTTATCTAGGTCCCTATGAAATAATAGAAGATTTAGGACCTAATCTAAAAGTTTTGAAAAATAATAAACCATATATAGTGCATAAAAACAACACCAAACTTTTTAAATAAATAACTTTGAAAAACGTGCTTACAGATATAATAAATATGTATTGTTATTATAGTAACTTTAAGTAAGTAGTTAAAATATGTTTGTTCAAGATAATGTTTAGTAAAACGTTCGGGAGTGAAACGACCGTTGTCCATTACAGTACTTTATTACTAATTAATTACATTGGTGCACGCTTTATATATAATATGTATCCATATACGACAACCTATTTGCGCACTTCAGTAATTATACACTCCTTTTTGGGCATGCAGTCGTGTAAAAAATTGACTCAAAACAACACAAGGATCCGTAAAAAACGTCAACTTTTATAATACACAAACTTACATTTCAGTCTCGTCATAATAATTTTTAGCAATAAAAAAAACGTGAATTGCTACAACGAATTTGATTAAATAAATTAGTTAAATAGGTACAAATGCGATTAAAGAAGTGGCTAACATCAGAGTGCTTACGGTACAAAACGACGTATTTAAATCTGTAAAAAATTATCTTTGCCATACATTACCGAGTGAAATTGCAGCGGATCACTGCCTATTGTTAATTTAATCGCATTGTACATGATATGATATAAAATGACCACTTACTTCTTTGGTCTAGCAGCAACTCAATTCATTTATTCTATACGTTAGCGATTGAGGTCTGAATTTCCAGTGTGGAAAGTACACAGAATACTCACATTTTGTTTGCTTCGCAGTAATTTTATCGACTACCCTCAAATACCTTCTTCTTCTTATTTTTGTTTTGGCAATCTACTTTCCTCTTGGAAGTGATTTTTGCCAGTGTCAAGTGTTGAATATTTCAGTGATAGATTGTTTCAGTTTACATTAAAATGCGGGTGCATCGCATTCCAATGCTGCTTGGAGCATTTGGCACCAAGTATATCAAGACAGTTTACTTGGTAAGTTCTGCCGAGGTAGCCACCACTACAGTAAAAGTCTCAGCTTCACACAACCAAGATCGCGCCTATTTCAACTATCCCACATATTGTTCAGTTGCGTAGACACTTGTACCACAAAACTGCACCAATTTTAAGACACAATATCCACTATGAATCAATTTGCAAATAATTAAAATAGTCACCGAACCGAACTCGAGTAAATGGCGTCAAAAACTCCCCTCAAATACCTACGCAAAATAAAATTTATCGTATATTCGTTACACTATACAATTTTTTGTTGTAATCACTGCTAATGATGTTTGTGCTTAGACGCCTAGAAGAAAAATGGCTCAGTTTTCAGATTTATATCCTTCATACGTTACATCGTAACTAAAATCCAATAAAATCATAACTAATCCCCTAAAGGTAAGGAAATTGAAACTTTTTCGTTCTTTTAAGTATCATTAGGTAACGTATTAAGATTAGAAATCTGAAAATTGAGTCATCTTGTCTCAGTTTTATTTATTTGCCTCAATTTTGACACCGCGCTTTGTACAACTATTGTTCTAGGTTGTTGTTTATGAAAATAAAACGGATATGCTTTTGAAATGTGATATAATTTTGTCAATATGGAAAACGATTAATTAATAAGTAGAGTAAATAAATCGCATACTACAATAATTATAAAAGTAACATCTTAAGATTTAACCGGAAACGAGACTTTTGTAATTCGACTCGGGGACATCAAAAGCGTCTCTAGTCTATGTTGTCTATTCTCGGCAGCCATGTTTCTGATGTGTCAAATTATGGCGCGAAAATGTGGTTGGAACCACAGATAATCTGTTAATCAGTTTCGTTTGTGTTTCTCGATGGGTGGCGAAGAATTTTGATACAAATTGTGGTTTTGTTAATTGTTTTCGCCATTTAAAAGTCAAAGACTTTCCCGAATTCGTATTGTTCGAAATTAACTAATTCTTGGAAATGATAGTTAAATTGTAACTAAATAATGCACGCCTAATGGATCGAAAGAATATACGGGTGACCCAATGTTATTTATTTATTTATTTTAAACTAACGATCACAAGTAAACTACTTAAAGGAACAGGACTACCAAAAGACTGAAAGTTTACTTATTCCTCTAAAATAAAAATCTTAATTACCTAAACCTACCTGCACACATGAACGTTAGTAAAAACTTAAATAAATAATAAATTATAAAATAAAAACTTTATGAATAAGATTCGCTTCTCCTTTCGACTCGAGTAATATCGGTAAATATAATAACATTGGCTCATATACACTCACACATTACACTACACACACTCACGCTCACTTTCACAAACAAGCACTCATGCACACACAACCACAAAATTCTGGTACTATTTAAAATGTTTAGTATGTACTAGTTCTATAATAAGTTATCTTTATTAAGTTTTCATGCAATAATTAATACCATCTTTGCTATCTACTATCTATTCAGATAGGTCGACAATTACAATTAACTAAGAACAATTGTATCCTTTTGCGGGGGTGGCCTGGTGACCTGTGTAACCGGCGGGCTGATTATCTAATTAGAAACCACCTGTTCATAGATGATAGTGGTCCATTGCTACTTCTTTTTGGATTAAAAAAAAAACATACCAAAGAAAAGTAGCAATGTATATGGAATGAAACCGGTTGCTAAATAGTTTCTTTTTAGATAATCAGGGTGCCGTTTTCTTTTAAAACCTATTGCGGGCACCAGCTTCTCACACTTCAGGTCTACATGTATTTCACTGAATTAATGTAACCTACTGTGCGATGAGGAAATAAATGATTTCTTTATTATTATTATTATTATTTAAGATATTTGGGTTGACAACAGCTTAAAAATTAGGTACTTAAATTACTACATGTTATTTACTAAGAGAAAAGCCAAAAAATCATACTAGAATTACTAAAAAGGATTAAAAAAAATAGTAATAACAAAAGTTTAAAGTTAAAACAACTTTACAACCGATTCATTTACTTACGTACTAGCAAAAGATGATTTATGTACTAGCAGAAGATGATTTATTTGTTTATACCATATTCTTGCACAAAACATTGATTTTATTTAATTAAAATAATACATACTAAATTACGAAGTAGTCTTTGAGATTTCATTATGGATTAGTGGGTACTTAAATATGTACCTACCTAATCAAACTTGTAACATAATGCCTACTTTAGTAGTTCTTCAGTAAGCAATAAATTTCGTAATAACGTGTAAAATTTGAAACATGCTTCCTTTAGTATCGAATTTCAAACATTAATTGCCCCCAAAATAAACAGAAATACCACTAAACTGTGCCTTAATATGACATGTTACTTTACAACCTCGGTAAACGATTTACTTGAGAAAAAACAAACCAATTTAAGAAGATCCCCAGTCTTATAAATAAAACGTTTTAGGTAAAAGTCTGACTGAATTGGAAGCTTATTTTCGGTTCAACATTCATAAATTTCACTAAAACGGTCTCTGGTTAAATCATTTTAGCGCCAAAACTGAGCTCTGGTGATTGTTTCGGAGAATTTACACGATGCGACTATGATATGAAACAGATTTTTACTTAAAAATTGAAATTTTCTCAGTGGAAACTGTGTTAGCCTACAAACATAGGTAATACTTTCATTCATATGACTGTCTGTATTATGTTGAGCTGTATGTTTTTTTTATCCAATAAAAAAAAATAGGGTTGCACTCCGGGAGTGCCGGCAGAAGTGAAAACTTGAATATTAACGTTGTGCATTTTTGATATTTTGAAATTAGCGGCAAAGAATTAAAATTATTTCTTTCCTATTACTATACAGTCACACAATTCAATCAGTTTGTAGTAATCTAAAGATTTCGCGCCAGTCGCTTTTTTAATTTCTACATGCACGCATTCTACGATTTAAACTTATAGTCACAGAGTATAAATAAGTCTATGATTTCACCGAAGAGATCGCTGCTATTAGTTCCATTTTCAAAATTAGCGCGTTGCTGGTGACACAAGTGTTTACGTCTTAAAATGACGCGCTGCCATTTTCAACGCGCCCCGTAGAAAGAGATACTTCCGCCGCCAGCTGTCTACTCTCCATCCGTCACATCCGTCTTACGCATTTTCGATCAGCCACGTGATTCTTACTGACGCGAGTTAAGCATTTTTTCCCCATTACAAATAATCTTGTAATCTCGCCTGCCTTTTGTAAAAACCGGTCAAGAGCGAGTCGGACTCGCGCACCGAGGGTTCCGTACAATCATAAATATACTTGGATATGTTATTTTAGGACAGTCTTTAAAAAAGTAGGATAAACGGCAGATGAAGGTGGAAGGGCGAACAGGTGGACAGTTAATTTACAAATGCTGCTTATGGTGACTGAAAAACGTTTCAGCCACTCCACATTGCAAAATGTTTATATTACTAGTCCATCAGCCATTTTAATGTCCCCACTGCTGGGGCACAGGCCTTCCTTATGGGTGGATAAGGAGGACGGGCCATAACCCACCACGCGGGCCCAATGCGGATTGGTGGGTGTTAACGACTGCAAATGCAGCCGGGACCAACGGCTTAACGTGCCTTCCGAAGCACGAGGAGCTCGAGATAATAAATTTTTGGTCACCCATCCCATGACCGAACCTTGCGAACGTTGCATAACATCCGCAATCGCTGGTCCAGGCGCTAAACCACTGCGCCACCGAGCTCCTCGTTATTTTTATATTACTATATAGTAATATATATAATTACTTAGTAAAGTATGTAATATATTCTTCGTTTATTCGTACGGCAAATAGTAGGTAATTATATTCGAACCAGCCACCAATTTATTATTGTAGTGTTAGGTTGCGCCATCTCTTGACCCATAGTGGAACTACTTTTTGCCCTTAGGTTAGCATGCTTAGGACAGCGCCATCTGTTGACTGGTAGTGAAACTAAAAAAAAATTGTTTGTTTTTTGAATTTCTAAAAAAGTGTGTTATATTGAGACATCGTTTTATTTTTCCTGTAATCTTTACATAAACTACTATCACATAGAATTATTTCAGATTTTTCTCTTTGCAAACTTCGGAGATAAAGAGGGGGGAACGGTATTTTTTTTTACATTTTTCATCATAAGTCGAAAACTATGCGGCCTAATAAAAAAGAAAAAAATTTTTTAAAATGTGCAAACAGCGCTCTTTCATATGATACCCCACATGCCCTAATCACCTCACTTAAAATTTTTAAGACCCCTTTTCAGTCCCTGTTGTAAAAAAAATATTCATTTTATTATTTCTTTCTTATTTGCAAAATAGTTGGGCAAATGTCATCTAAAACTATTCCAAATTTCAAGTTGATACCATTAGTAGTTCTCGAGATATCCAGCTGTGACAGACAGACAGACAGACTGAGTCACACCATAAGGGTTCCTTTTTTACCATTTTGGTACGGAACCCTAAAAATCGTACATTGCCGCTAAAGAAGTTTTCACTTCAAAAATAAACAAAACTTACAAATATGTAAAGGAATGTAATTTAGAGAGACTATTTAAAGTGAAAAAACAGGAATCGTTCCTTCACCGTATTAAAAATTTTGGGTGCACATATACTAATATTCTATTATTGATATCTAAAGAATATTGCTCAACGTGTTTGTGTAGGCACTTTATGATTACGAACCTGTAACTAGATTTAATAAATAACTGTAATATTAAAAATATTTAAAATACAGAGTAGACAAACCTTGATCAGGGGGCTTACCATCAGCAAATAAGAAACCATCCTTGAGTCTTTCATTTCAAAAGCAGACCTTAAACAGGACTGCTTCTGGCCTGCTTTTGAACTAACTTTTGAGGTAATAGAGTCATAGTACGAAAAAGTAAGGCAGTTCAATATAAGTCCAGCTATAAGAGATAGTAAGGCCCCTGATGGATTTTAACAATGCCAAACCTAATTTAATTACCTACTCATTATAAACGGGGAAACTGACTGACTCGAAGCTGGCCCGCGGGCCGTAGTTTGGAGACCCCTGGTCTAAACTATTAATGATAAGTTTGCAATCAATCAGGCAGCACTCAATGGTAATTTTCCTAAAGTCTTAATCCCAAAGTTGTTACCTTCCTAAATCAAAGTGTAAATGTCTTTATTGATTACAGCTCACGGAGTCACTAGTTCAAATAAACTTAATAAAGCACTTTTGAATCGTCCATATTTTCAGTTCCAGACTTTTTTAACAGACAAGAAGAACGGGCGCAAAAAATATCAGTTTTAACAGAAATTAAACTTAAGTGCAATAAATTAGGTTAAGTGCTCACTTATTTTCTTTTTATTAAGTCTTCTTAAGTCGACACTTTCCTATGTCGTCACCTTGCAGTCGTCACGTCACTTTTTTGCACAATCATTTTTTAGGGTTCCGTACCCAAAGGGTAAAAACGGGACCCTATTACTAAGACTCCGCTGTCCGTCTGTCTGTCTGTCACCAGGCTATATCTCATGAACCGTAATAGCTAGACAATTGAAATTTTCACAGATGATGTATTTCTGTTGCCGCTATAACAACAAATACTAAAAACATAATAAAATAAATATTTAAGGAGGGCTCCCATACAACAAACGTGATTTTTTTGCCTTTTTTTGCTTTATAATAATAACGACAACAGGTAGACAGTTGAAATTTTCGCAGATGACGTATTTCTGTTGCCGCTATAACAACCAATACTAAAATCAGAATAAAATAAATATTTAAGGGGGGCTCCGATACAACAAAAGTGATTTTTTTGCCGTTTTTGGTACGGAACCCTTCGTGCGCGAGTCCGAGTCGCACTTGGTGGTTTTTTTTATAATGTAGGCGAGCACTGAAAGGATAGACTAGGTACTTACCATGGAAACCGAATTTTTACAAGCACGAAGTCGCAGGCGGCTACGACTAAAGTTTTAATAAAAAGTCGTATCGTGTAAAACGGCTTTGTGTAGTGGTTGTCCGGGTGACATCTGTCGCGGCTAAAATCGAATGGGTCTAAAATAGCTTGCACACATATTTACGTAGTTTCGGACATTATGATTAATATCGTTGCGGAATCATTTCGTAATTAATGGAGTCTGGTATTATTAATTTGTGTTTTAATGCATTTGGTCCGCATTCGTAAATATTTTGAGCGTTACATTTAAAAGCTAAGATTTGGTCTCCTTATCTTACATAAGATTAGTAAATACTTATATTAAAATAATACCTACGGAATAACTTACGTGTAATTAACATAACTGAAATGGCGAAAAAAACATCAGCTGTTTTTTTATATTTCGATATTTTCTTTATTAAATTTTGTATGAAACAGCTGATTTTTTACGCGATTTCAGAGTTGGCCCTATAGTAAAAGTTGTTCGGTCCCTATTTACCATATTCGGCATTAGGGGTTTTTGTGACACATTGTTTAGTTTTTTTTATAGAACTTAAATATTTAAAAAAATATTTTATTGAGATCATAATGGCCAAATAAAATCTTAATAATAGACCATTTTTAGGGTTCCGTACCAAAGTGGTAAAAAAGGAACCCTTATGGTGTGACTCAGTCTGTCTGTCACAGCTGGATATCTCGAGAACTACTAATGGTATCAACTTAAAATTTGGAATAGTTTAAGATGACATTTGCCCAACTATTTTGCAAATAAGAAATAAATAAAAAAGTAAATATCTTTTTTACAACAGGGCCTGAAAAGGGGTCTTAAAAATTTGAAGTGGGGCTACTAGGGCATTTGGGGTATCATATAAAAGAACGCCGTTTGCACGTTTTCAATATTTTTTTATTTTTTTCTAGACTGCATAGTTTTCGACTTATGACGAAAAAATGTAAAAAAATACCGTCCCCCCCCCCTTATCTCCGTAGTTTGCAAAGAGAAAAATCTGAAATAATTCTATGTGATTGATGAAGATTACAGGAAAAATAAAACGATGTCTCAATATAGCACACTTCTTTAGAAATTATAAAATTTCTAAAAAAGTTAACATTAGTTCCACTATCAGTCAAGAGATGGCGCTGACCTTAAACTGCAATACTAATTTTATTATTCTACTCTGCAGTGTGGTTTAATGGTGCAATAATGATGGTACGGAACCCTCGGTGCGCGAGTCCGACTCGCTCTTGACCGTTTTTATTTAAGATAATCTGGATATAGTATGTATGAAGCAATGAAGCTATAGTCCAAACTTTCAAGAATATATTATGAATTGTCTTTTTATTGATACGTCTGTCCGTCTTTCATTCGAGTGTTAGTTCATAATAGAATACCTCAGATTACACAACAGTTCTGAAGTGACTGTACAAATTCCTACAGAATTTACTTTATATTAAAATAACAATGACATAATAAACCGATCCATTAGTCCTTTTGTGCAGCGGACTATCGTCATTAATATTTGTGGGTCGTGCCGACGGAAAAAATGAAGGTAAAGCGATGCGTTGTTTGGTGAGAAGGTTCTTTATATTTTTTTACTAGCTGACCCGGCAGACGTTGTTCTAAATGTTTTTAAAAGCTGTGAAAATGAGCGAAAATCTTATTTCTGATTGGCTTTCGCATTTCTTTCAGTTTTTGTATTTCTCACTTCTTCCAGTTTTTCCGTTTCCATGACACTTTTCCGAATAAAAGACGCAGGTATAGTCCAGCAGCGTTTGAATCATAAAGTTAATATTACCTTCCGATAGGTATATTAACTTTATGGTTTGAATAATGTTTTGTGGTTTTCGAACACCTGCCCCCCTAGCATGACCCATGACCATTGAAACGCGATTTATATGATACTAGCGGCCCGCCCCGGCTTCGCACGGGTGCAATGTAGTTACTAAATGTAAAACTGTGCTAATGTGGTGTCAGTGTAAAGTTATTAGATTATACTACAGGATACATACCTAGGAGGACGACATATACCTATACCACGTACATACGCAAGGGGTGTTATAATATAATTGACCAGTGTGTGTGTCTGTCTGTCTGAGGCAACCAACCTAGCTCCCAAACTTATGGAGGGATCGATTTTAATGGGGTTTTTATGCATAGTTTAAGAGAAGCGTATAGACGGCGGGAAGCGACTTTTTTATATTATGTATAGCTTTTGCCCGTGGCTCCGCCCGCGTGGCAGTCGGTAATCGTTGTAAGTCTTCCCTTGGAAACCAATGATCGGGATGAAAAGAAGCCTGTGTTAAGTATTCCAGACTTAATCTATATCTGTGCCAAATTTCTCCTAAATCTGTTCACCCGTTCAGACGTGATTGAGTATGATATGATTGAGTAGGTACCTAACAGAACAACATCCAAACATCAAAACTTTCACATTTATACAATTTTGTGATTATATAGGTAATAGCTGCGCCCCGCGGTTTTACCCGCGCAGTCTGTCGATTCTGTAACCAAACTCGCATCTCACTTCACTTCGCGTGAATTTGTTATTAGACATTTGTTTACTAAATGAGGTATTTTTCTGATTGCAAAAAATTTAGGTAGCCTGCGTAGCTATCTAAAATCTTTTGTGATAAAAAATTTTTCTTAACATTATCTTATTTATGATTTAAAATTCCCGTGCAGCGAAGTGAGATTCAAAGTGGGGTTCGAGTTTGGTTACAGAATCGACGCCCTGTTAACGATTCTGTATTAGTTAGGTAGGTACTGAATAAAATTTATTAGCGGTAATTTAACAAAATAACTATAATAATATTATGTTACATTTAATTCTTACCTTATAGTTAAAAAATCTAATATCTTTGCTTAATAGTTATCTTCTTTATAAATAAAAATCGATGTATGTGTATTTGTTTCCTTTGCACTCCTAAACCATTCATCCACATCCGATTATGATGAAACTTTGGTTAATGTTTGGTGAATTGTTCTGCTTACTACTGAAAAGGTTTCTGGCTAAAAAAACGTGACATTGCAACCCATTCCGGGCAAAGATTTATGCCGGGTGCAACTAATGTTGTGCATTATTATCAGGCTCTCCATCAAAACACTTCTCTAAATACCACATTCCTTGTCACGTTATCTGATATTTGCCAGATGTTGCCGTTTTATTTGACTAATATTTCGGAAAGTAGTGAAAATAGGGATAAAATCTTATACAACATTATAAGAATCAAAGCTTGTCCATAGAGGAAATAATCACTACGTTTTATTGTCTTGAAAATCGGGAAAATTAGAGATTAAACGTCAGCCCGTGCAGTGACAACTGACATTTATTTTTCTTAATCATTCAAATGCACTAAGAAGTTTTGATTCCGATATCGAAGTCAACCACCCTAAAAATAGCTTTCTACCCCTTTTCAACCCTGTTAAGGGATACATTTCAAAAAAATACGAAACATATGTTCAATTAATTTTGTAAAAGAATGTCTATGCCAAATTTCAAGTCAATCGGGCCAAGGAATCGCGTTCTCCCATACAAACTTTGCCACCCTGTTTCACCCTCTTAGGGATTGAATTTCGCAAAATCCCGTCTTAGTGAGCACCTATACCCTAAAAGGGACCCCTATGCAAAATTTGAGACTCCTAGCACTTGTAGTTTCTGAGATTTCGTGATGAGTCAGTGAGTGATTTACGCTTTTATATATATAGATTGCGATTTATGACGTTCAACTGGCAAAAGACAACAGAATTTGACAGTTTAGCCCCCCGAGCAAGACACAGAGCCACTAGCTGATATAACTCTTTTTTTAACCGACTTTAAAAACAGGAGGAGGTTATCAAGTCGACTGTATGTTTATTTTTTATTTTTTTAATGTATCTTTTACGATAACTTCAACAATTGTTAACCGATTTAAATTATTCCTTTTTTTATATGAAAGTTCAGGGGGTCAAGTCTGCTAATGTTTTCGTCAAAATGGTGTTTGAATGGTAATGCTTTTTGATACAGTTCTTGTTTCTTAAAATCAAAACTGAAACTCATTGTGTTTCTTAAATCCAAAACGGAAACATATTGTGTCTTGATTTTGGGTTTAAAAAACAAGAACTGTGTCACCATTAGCCATTGAACTACGATTTTGCCGAAAATATTAGCAGACTTGACCCCCTGGTGTGGTCCCATAAAAAAATACAGAGATCTGGGGAGTCATTTCCTTTAAAACAAACCACGTAAATTTGGTAATTGATTTATGGGCATTGTCTTAGAGTAAGACGCGCTTCTGTCCCAGAGGCATTGTCATTGAAAATAATATATAAAGTTAAAAAAAATTAAACGATTACATACCTACCACTAAAAAGTTTAAAAAAAAAAAGCTTAAAAAAAATAAAAACCTCCTTAAAAAAACCTGAAAACAAAAACAGCTTTAAAATTAAATACCTCTATAAAGCAAGAAGCTTTTAAAGCTGTTTTGTTCTCACGGAACCCTAGTGACGTGGAGCGGTGTTGCGAATCAATTTGTCTCACATCGACTATTTAATTGTTCCCAGATTTTATACTTGTTACTCCATCCGTTTCTTATTCTTTGATGTTCTCTTGATTGGGGCTACAGTCGTGTACGAAAGTGGTTTTAGTTTTTTTCTTTTCTTTATCAAAAAGCCAAATACTCAAACGAATCTTAAAGTTAAGGCCACCTTAAATTCAATAAAGTTGTCAGATTTCATAGAAACTACGAAACTGACAGCTTCCAGTTAAGGAGACCTTGGGGCTAATTGTCTAATTTAAAAATCTATCGCAATCGCTTTCATTTGACTGATGGATGTTAGACATTGCTGCATTTCTCTGGTAAGTTTTTATTTGTGCCAAAGAGAAGCACCAATGTGTTACATCCTGAAAGCGATTGCGATAGATTTTGAAATTAGACAATAGAAAGGCAGAACTTAAGATTTTAACTAAGCCTTGCCTTTGAGTATTCGGCCATAGAGTAACAAATCCGTAGATACTAATATTATAAATGCGAAAGTAACTCTATCTGTCTTGCTGTCTGTTATGTTTTAAGACTCCGCTGTCCGTCTGTTAGACTGTCTGTCTGTCTGTTAGTCTGTCTGTCACCAGGCTGTATCTCATGAACCGTGATAGCTAGACAGTTGAAATTTTCACAGATGATGTATTTCTGTTGCCGATATAACAACAAATACTAAAACCAGACTAAAATAAATATTTAAGGGGGGCTCCCATACAACAAACGTGTTTTTTTTGCCGTTTTTTGGTACGGAACCCTTCGTGCGCAAGTCCGACTCGCACTTGGCCGGTTTTTGTGTTACTATTCGTTACTTGTCGGGAATAAATATTCCCTTTTGTTTATTTTTCGTTTCTCATAAATATGAGAAAAGAAAAAATAAACAAAAATATGTACAAGTTATCATTCTCGTCGCCGACTGTACATTATCGATGCGTGCATTTTCGTCACGGCGTCTCGCATCGAACTGTGCCATTGATTGACTCAACAGCTTAATGATTCATCAAGGAATTAATGATTCGACTCTAATGATCATTGTGATCATTAAAAAACAATGATTGATTATTTCCACTAGTGTGGAATGCGCGAATTTGCTCGTCTGACTAATAGATTTGTTCCTATTGTTTGCGATAGATTTTAAAAATAAAGATAAGTGAAAATTGCATAGACTTATCATATTACTGACTTTGGAAAATTGAGTATTTTTCAAGTGATTCAAATAATTCAATTGTTTATGCATAACGGGATTGGGTTTGGCCTTCACCTCAGGCCGAAGGTGGAAGCGCACTACACCCGGAATCCTCATCACTGAGGAACTGGCTATCTTACCTCTAACTGCCGGAACACAACATAAATAATTATAATAACTTATATTTATGTTGTGTAATATAACAGATAAATTGTTGTTATGTCGTCAGACTTAGGTAAGATGGTGGTAGCTAGCCAGGCGGACTTGAAATAAGCCCTACCACCAGTGCTTCCAGATTAAAAAAAATTAAAATAGAGTAGTTTAGTTTGTAAATTACGACAGTGACGACACAAAAATACAGTAAATCTACTGTAATTACAGTGAATCTGGAAGCACTGCCTACCACCAACCTTCAAATTAAGTTGTTACAAGCACTTGTGAATGTCATAGAAGCTACGCCATCGGTTCCCGCGCCCTAAGTGGGAGACCTTATAACGAGAAGAACCAGCAAGATACTCGTCAAAGGTTGCTTCTTGCCGATTCTTCTCTTTACAAGGTCTCCCACTTAGGGTTTGCGAACCGATGGCGTAGCTTCTATGACATTAACAAGTGCTTGTAACAGCCTACATTGAGTCAATTAATTTTTTGGGTTTGTGAACTATTTTACTCTGTCAGTCTCTGTCGTACTCGGAAGGCCTACTCTAGATGATCGAAGGCCTACTCACATAAACTCATAACCGTGGGTTCACACAGCAGTTCATTTTACTTTACAGGACCGATTTTGACGGATACGTCGTTACAGGAGCCCACTCGTGCTAATACTGAACGATAAAACCAAAACCGTTACTTTGTCATTTCGGTTAAATTTTCATAAAAATCTTTGGTTTAGCTTCAGAAATTTTCATTGAAATTGTCCAATATTGGCACCCTATAGGCTCCCTAGGCATAACTTTCATCAATATTAACAAAACTAAAGCTAATATTTTTCTGTAAACATTGAAACGGTAACGCCCGTAGTGGACAATAGTCCACGACCTAGTTTTGGTTTTATCGTTGAAAATTTGCTTGTGTCCGATAAAACGGACATGTAAAACGGTCCGGTGTGTAAACGAGCACTTAGTTACATCAAGCTTTGCACTATAAACGCATCGTCTTGTATGACCATTGATTTATTACCGCGCGTCTGTCTGTGCGGGTCACCAGTTCT
This sequence comes from Agriphila geniculea, assembly GCA_943789525.1. Classification (NCBI taxonomy): domain Eukaryota; kingdom Metazoa; phylum Arthropoda; class Insecta; order Lepidoptera; family Crambidae; genus Agriphila; species Agriphila geniculea. The sequence continues at coordinate 1,240,557 of OX038897.1, read as the reverse complement.
CAATATTTCACTGAATATTATACATTGCAATGTTTCATTGTAACTAGATCGTTTGCTGTTGTATACAGGCTGGTCAAAAAGTCAAAATTTGAGTGCATTTTTGTCTTTCGAAAAATGTGCAGCTCTTGCAAAATGTACATACGCAAAATACGCAATCTCCACCCGATTTCAAGATGTTTGCTGGCTACTGTACCTAACCAATGTTCATTTTGCGTATGTACATTTTGCGTATTGTACATTTTGCGTATTGTACATTTTACGTAATGCACATTTTGCGTAATGTACACTTCGCGTATTGTACAATTTCGCGTATGTACATTTTGCGTAATGTACATTTTGCGTATGTACACTTTGCGTAGGTATTGTAGGATTTTCGGGTATTTAAATAATAGGATTCGACGATGCATTAGGGTAAATTCGCAAGAGTCTACCATGGGATGAATGGCCAAAAGTATTGATTGATTAATTTTTTTGAAGTGAAAACTTCTTTAGCGGCGTGGTACGTTTTTAGGGTTCCGTACCAAAATGGTAAAAAAGGAACCCTTATGGTGTGACTCAGTCTGTCTGTCTGTCACAGCTGGATATCTCGAGAACTACTAAATTAATGGTATCAACTTGAAATTTGGAGTAGTTTAAGATGACATTTGCCCAACTATTTTGCAAATAAGAAATAAATAAAAAATAAATATCTTTTTAACAACAGGGACTTAAAAGGGGTCTTAAAAATTAGAAGTGGTGCTACTAGGTCATGTGGGATATCATATGAAAGAACGCCGTTTGCACGTTTTTAATCTTTTTTTCTTATTTTATTAGGCCACATAGTTTTCGATTTATGATTAAAAATTTAAAAAAAAATTACCGTTCCCCCCCTTATCTCCGAAGTTTGCAAAGAGAAAAATCTGAAATAATTCTATGTGATAGCAGTTTATATAAAGATTACAGAAAAAATAAAACGATGTCTCAATATAGCACACTTTTTTCGAAATTATCAAATCTCAAAAAAAGTTTTGACATTTGTTCATTTGACCGATAGTGGAAAAAACATTTGTTCCACTATCGGTCAAGAGATGGCGCTGACCTAAAAGTGCAATACAAATTTTGTTATTCTACTCTGCAGTGTGGTTTGATGGTGCGGAACCCTCGGTGCGCGAGTCCGACTCACTCTTGACCGGTTTTATTTTTGTATGGGGATAAAATGCTAAACTCGCGTCAGTCAGTCAGGATCACGTGACCCTGATCAAAAATTCGAGAATTCACTTATTTTTACATTCTCTTTGGAATAAACTTCATATACGTAAACACTTCTGTCACCATAGCAACGCGCTAATTTTATAAAGCCCACCGGTAACGATCAATTGCGATTGTCAATTTTTCCGCAATTGACGCCCATTGACGGAAAAATTGATCGTTTACGCGTGCAATTGAAGCGATTGTCAATTGCTCCAACAATGGCATTGACGGAAAAATTGACAATCGCAATTGATCGTTACCGGCGGGCTTAATTCAATGTCAAAACTCTAGATTTTCTGTCAAGCTATGGATAAAGCCCGCCGGTAACGATCAATTGCGATTGTCAATTTTTCCGTCAATGCCATTGTTGGAGCAATTGACAATCGCTTTGCACGCGTAAACGATCAATTATTCCGTCAATGGGCGTCAATTGCGGAAAAATTGACAATCGCAATTGATCGTTACCGGTGGGCTTAAGACTTTCGTACAATACTGTTCTGTACTCGTAAATTCAAATGCAGAGTAAATTCGTAAGACGGCAATTCGTGCTAAATTATTCCCTAACCATTCCAAAATATCAAAAATGCACAACGTTAATATTCAAGTTTTCACTTCTGCCGGCACTCCCGGGTGCTACCCGATTTTTTTTTATCACGTGCTTCAGAAAGGCACGGCTGTATTTGCAGTCGTTAACATCCACCATTCCGCATCGGGCCCACGTGTTGGGTTTCGGCCCATCCTTCTTAACCAGCCTTAAGGAAAACTTGTACCCCAATGGAAAAAAATTGAAAAGACTGATGCCTTAGAACCTTAATTTATCTTATTTAAGCCGCCTGTGGTCTAGTGGTTCTCCCAACCGTGTAAGACGCAAGGGTCCCGGTTTCGATTCCCAGGGGGGGTACAATTAGTATTCGGTTTGGTTGATGGTAGGGCTTATTTCAAATCCGCCTGGCTAGCTACCACCATCTTACCTAAGTCTGACGCCATAACAACAATTAAAAAATTGTTATGTTCCAGCAGTTAGAGGTAAGATAGCCAGTTCCTCAGTGATGAGGATTCCGGGTGTAGTGCGCTTCCACCTTCGACCTTATCGTCACTTAACATCAGGTCAGGTGAAGGCCAAGCTCTACCCCGTTGTGCATAAAAGAATATCAATGGGTTCTAAAACAAATTAGTTCCTGTGTGAAAAAATGTGTTCTTCGTCTATGGTGCGGCAAAGAAATCATCCTGTACAACCAACAAGCATTAATAATCTATAGCACCGATCCATCAGGCGCCCGACCCATGGGATACGGCGCATAAGTACATTCCAAAGACTTCAAAACTATTACAATACTAGCATTATTGAGTTGGGGTTCGGTGAGTGTTCAAAAATGTTCGATAGGTACGGAACATTTTTGAATTGCATTTATAAAAAACCGGTTAAGAGCGAGTCGGACTCGCGCACCGAGGGTTACGTACCATCATAATTGTACCATCAAACCGCACTGCAGAGTAGAATAATAAAATTAGTATTGCAGTTTTAGGTCAGCGCCATCTCTTGACCGATAATGGAACTAATGTTAACTTGATAATTGAAATTTGATAATTTCTAAAAAAGTGTGCTATATTGAGACATCGTTTTATTTTTCCTGTAATCTTTACATAAACTGCTATCTCACAGAATTATTTCTGATTTTTTTCTTTGCAAACTTCGGAGATAGGGGGGAACGGTATTTTTTTTACATTTTTCATCATAAGTCGAAAACTATGCGGCCTAAAACAAAAAAAAAATATGATTAAAAATGTGCAAACGGCGCTCTTTCATATGATACCCCACATGCCCTAGTAGCCCCATTTCAAATTTTTAAGACCCCTTTTCAGTCCCTGTTGTAAAAAAGATATTTATTTTTTTATTTATTTCTTATTTGCAAAATAGTTAGGCAAACATCACCTTAAACTATTCCAAATTTCAAGTTGATACCATTAGTAGTTCTCGAGATATCCACCTGTGACAGACTGAGTTCCTTTTTTACCATTTTGGTACGGAACCCTAATAAAACAAAAAAAGATTGTGTTTATAAAATGGCGACTTAGAGGCATTTTTTTTTCCCTAAAAACGAAATAATTTCCGCAAAGATTTATGACAGAAGTTTGATACCTAAAAACGTGGGGCGCATGCAACGATATTGTTATTCTGTGCTAGAACTTACGAAATGCGTCCCACGTTTTTAGGCAAATCTTTGCGGGACGCAGCGAACTAAAATCTATGGAAATGTAATTGCTAACAAATATTGCTTAAAAAATGGCACCACGGGGCCGAAAAACTACAACCCGTTCAGTTTTAGTCGGGCCAGCCACGCACTGACGTTAACGGTCTTTACAATAATTGCAGTTTGTATTGTAGAGAAAAGAGAGAAAGAGAAAGTTTATTAGAAATGACGTCCTGTGTAGTCAAATGGTGAAAAAGACGCAAAGAAGGCAGTAAAAATATGCAGAAATAACGTATCATATCTTATCGTTTAAGTATAGAAAATATTTATGAGTATACAAATTTTGGCCGCTAATAAGCAGCCAGTGCTCAGACCATAGAAATAGAATGTCAAAGAACAACAATGTCAATAAACAGGTGATCCGAAAACGAATGCATACATTTTATATGAGATACGTAAAATATGACTTAGATTCATAAAATATGATTATATACGGCAAAGGAAATTAATAAACCATGTTCCATACTGTTTTCTTCGTCGATAAACGAATAAATGTAGAGAAATTTGGTTTTAAATAAATGTGTGGCAATATCTTATTTACCTGTGAAAAGTGTGATTACTTGGATTATTTCTTTTTGTCGCATCACAATTACTTAGAGCACAAGACACCATGGCTCCACGATACCTTTTTTTTAAATTATAATTAAGATTAACAAATATTTTAAACAAATTGTGATTGCTCATTTGCTAGGCGGGACGCTAGGGGCTCTTACTGTAAAAAATATTGGCACATGTCACTTGAATCCTTTGTCTCTTTTTTACATAGACCGTGTCCGTATGATGTTAACTTCTCTTTTCCACGCTTTGTTGGTCTTCTTGAGCACAGCGAAAATTTTTCTATGTCTATGGCTCAGACGCTTTGTGCTGCATAATTAAATGCCAGCATTTTTAGCTCCATCTATTTAGTTGTACTTTTCGTGTGGTGCCATTTTTTGAGCGCAATGCTTGTTCCATAGATTTTTTCGCAGGCGGGACGGGAGAGATTTAATTCTTAAATTTGAGATTTTTGCATTTACAATGCTATTTTTAAACAATACTAAATAATATACTAGAAAAAATACGACTCGCACCAGATCAATACTCAGACGGGGATCGAATTTTTAAAAACGTGTTTTTTATGAAAAAAGTTTTATTTTCATTTTCAGCATATACGTTTTCTCTGCAAGCCAGCGTTATTTCTTTGTAAGATGAAAATGCTCTATTGACCTATGATAAATTTATTCTTTTAGAATTTGGAACACGAATATTAGTGTAGTCAAGTTAGATCGAATTTGCAAAAAGATCGGAAGTAATTTGTGTAGTTGTAATTTTTTATAGAATCATTAGAAGACATGAATATAAGTTTCCTCCCAGTTTGCACCATTCCTGCTATGTACGGAACATCGTTTAATGTTAGGTATTAACATTAAAGCCCCAATTTTTTTTTAAATATAATACCTACAATAAAAGTTTCTTTTTATGTTTTGTTACAACTTTAATTACCTATCCATGCATACCTAGCTTGCTTAAATAAGATAAAAAGTTACCGAGATAATTGATAAAATCTAAACCTAGGAGCGCCACCTTTGTGACGTCGTAGGTACTTGTTCCACTACTTTAGCGAGGAACAAAAAGTGATTTAATGATCAGTAACGCATACGCAACGCGAAGGTAGTGGAACAAGTAGCAACGACCTCACAAAAGTGGCGCCTCCTAGGATTAGATTTTGTCAATTATCTCGGTAACTTTTTATCTGATTTTAGCAAGCTAGGTAAGCAATGATAGGTAATTGAAATTGTAACATAACTTGAAAAAAACTATTATTGTAGGTATCATATTTAAAAAATATTGGTACTTTAATTTTAATACCTAACATTAAACGATGTTCCGTACATAGCAGGAATGGTGCAAACTCGGAGGAAACTTATATTCATGTCTTCTGATGATTCCATAAAAAATTTCAACTACACGATATATTTCCAACCTTTTTGCTAATTTGACTATACTATATTTTCTTGTTTCGTACTTTTTAGAGTGCATTTTTTTAAGTCTGTTATTAACAGACATTATTATATTTAGAAATTTAACTTAAATTTTAAGTTTCTAAATACAACATTATTGTATTTAGAAACTTAAAATCAAAGTAGGTACCAACTCTTAAATTGATAAGTTCTGATTGCCTATTATTAACATATGATCATGTTAAGAATAGTATTATTGAACAATCTATGACAGATTGAGTGTGGGTCGTGTGAATTTGAGGTTAGGTGGTAAGGTTAGACATAAAGCCGGCTATAGATGGTGCGACCGTGAAAAGAAAATTAATAATGAAATTGTATAACTACACGATAAAACTAGTGGCTCTGTGAGCCGTAGACCTCGCGAGTCTGTCTGAGAACTACAGTATTTTCAGGATTTCCTGAAAACTACTGAAGCGATTTCAAAATTTCAAAATGGGACCAACTCGGAAACAAAACTGGTGATGAAATAATAACGTTTGAATAATTTCGATCAGTTCTGCTGTCCTTATCTCCGAAGATTGCAAAGAGAAAAATCCTACTAATATTATAAATGTGAAAGTTTGTGGGTTTGGATGTTTGGATGTTTGTTCCTCAATCACGCAAATACTACTGAACGGATTTGGATGAAATTTGGCAAACAGATAGTTGATAGCCTAGATTAAAACATAGAATACTTTTTATCCCGATATTCCCACGGGAACGAGAACCACGCGGGTGAAACCGCGGGCGGCAGCTAGTCTGAAATAATTCTGTGATAGTAGTTTATATAAAGATTACAGGAAAAATAAAAAGATGTCTCAATATAACACACTTTTTTAGAAATTAAAAAACAAACAAAAAATAATTAGTTCCACCACCAGTCCACAGATGGCGCTGTCCTAAGAAAAATTAAATTAGTTGCAGTATCGGTCAAGAGGTGGCGCTGACCTAAGAAAAAAATAGTTCCACTATCGGTCAAGATTGGCGCTGACCTAATACTGCAATAATAATTTTAATATTCTACTCTGCAGTGTTATTTATTATCATCATAATAAATAGACTGCAGTTTCCGTACTATCGTACGGAAACCCTCGGTGCGCGAGTCCGACTCGCTCTTGACCGGTTTTTTTATTGTCTAACTAACGTTTCGGCATATTTGCAGCCTCTATGGTCACGGGTAACTAACCAAAATTAAATCGAAAACCAATTCAAGATTCAAAAATCTTTAGTAAAGCCGCTGTTTTCAGCCGTAATCAATCCATAAACTTCAATTAATTTTAACCTTTCAACTCCTTCAGCTTCGTACGTCCGATTCTAGTAAAATTTTGTAAGCAGGTTCGATAATTATACAGGGTTATTTATAAAACACCAACAACCTCGTAGGAGTAGATTACTGACATCATAAACAACAATATTTGTTCTACGACTTTTCTGAAAACAGCCAAAAAATTCATCTTTTCATACAAAACTCGATCAGCTGTTCGGACATTTTTTATGGAATGTCGATTTTTTTTGTCGAACGAAAAGTCGTACCTAGAACGATTAATGTTGTCGTTTATGATGTTAGTAATGTACTCCTGCGAGGTTCTTGGTGTTTTACAAATAATCCTGTACAGATTTTTTCGTCATGTCAGTCTGTCTGTTTTTCTGTCTGTCTGTCTGTCTGTCACCAGGCTGTATTTCACGAACCGTGATAGCTAGAAAGTTGAAATTTTCACAGATGATGTATTTCTGTTGCCGCTATAACAACAAATACTAAAAACAGAATAAAATTAATATTTAAGGGGGGCTCCCATACAACAAACGTAATTTTTTTTGCCGTTTTTTGGTACGGAACCCTTCGAGCGCGAGTCCGACTCGCACTTGGCCGTTTTTTTGAAATTGTCAAAATGGCGGATATTATGTTAACGCGAGGTCTACAGCCTTAAGAGCCACTATTATTAGTTATTATAGTACTATTATTATGGAAAAAAAAACACTAATTTTATTACAATATTTTAATACATAATTTGACGTTTATGAGTATTAATATAATTATTTGAGCTTGATTGAATCGTTCCGTGAACAGAGGTAGTGTCAGCAAATACACAAAGGGCTCAGTACAATAGCGGAGAAGTGTTAAAAGATGGACCGCATTATGCGGCTGAATGCGACGAACGATCGCGTGTTTTGATCGCTTACACCTTTAAATGGACCGCTTTATGCAATACAGAACCAAAAGTGTTCATTAATATGCAAGTATTATAGTAGTAACTACACACATCAACTTTGTCTAGGGATCAAGGTATTTTTTTCATACAAAATGAGATAACTTTGAAGCCTTGGTTTCTTGCCAGGGATGTATCTAGCTGTGGGTAGTTTTTCCACTTATCCCTACCAGTAGTTTTGTAACGTGACCGTACGACCTCTTTCCCCAGAGTAAAAACTTGTTTCTCAATTTTAAATTTGAAAATATGTCAAATTTTTATTTAGTTCCGAAAAATAATAGTAAAAAAAATGAGCGTTCGCTGTCATGGGACTTGGTTTACTCTCTGCACGTTAGTCCAGAAAAGAGAGTCGTCGATCGAGCATGTTTGAAATAAATTGTGTAAAAATTATATAAATCAACAGTATTTGTTACTAATTCTGCTTAGTGATCCTTCGACGTTATGTGATTAATGAATTTGATGTAAACTTTTAGCTAAAACCGTGTAATAAAGAACCCTCTCAGGTTCTTTATTTTCGGCAACACACACACTGGATTACACTGTGGAGTCCTCCACGTGACAGTTCTAAGTGGATATTTGTTCCACTTATCCCTACTAGTACCTTAGGATAGGTGTACCAGGGGGATCTGATGATGGCTATCCAGGGAGTGAATGGAGGAGATTCTAATTGCTATACACACCCAACTGATCTGATCAGCATTCTAAGAGATACAAAGGCGGGGGACAACGGGAATGGCCCTTATGGGTTCAAATAAATGTATCGATGTTATGATCAACTTTAAACTAGAAAACTAAGTACTTCTCTATTCACTCTGATAGGAAACGAATCCACGACTTTTTGCTATCAGCGCGACTACTCTTACCAATGAGCTGTCGAGAGATTTTATGGTACGTATAAGTTGTATTTACATAATAAAATTATAATTTCTTGCATACCACCGTCCACTTTACAAAAGGTACAGTCTACACCTAGTTGTCGACGTAATTTCCGCTGCAGTTGGTCTTTTATGCCGACGGTACCATTCGAGCGCGTTCTTTTGTGCCATAATCGAACTTTCTCCCTTTTGTCTATGGTCGGCTGATTTATTTCCACCTTTGTTTATCTGTGGGGCATAGACTAGAGTGCTGACGCCATCTTTGAAGAAGAGCGTAATGAATTTGAGTAACGGTATTTACAATACGATGAGTTGTGCTATTTGATTTTCTTCACTTGTGTAAGTAGGTATGTATCTATTCATACTATTCATCTAAAAATAGAACAAACTACTCAAAGTTACACCGCAATGTAAACCAAATTGTCATGAGAATTGACAAATTGTCACGTTATTAAATAGGACCCTGGGGGCTTATTGTTTAATTTCAAAATCTATCGCAATCGCTTTCATTTGACAGAACAACCGCCTCTGTGGTCTAGTGGTTCGCCCACCCGTGTAAGACGCAGGGGTCCCGGGTTCGATTCCCAGGGGGGTACAATTAGTACTCGGTTTGGTTGGTGGTAGGTAGGGCTTATTTCAAGCCCGCCTGGCTAGCTAATATTTTCTTATCAACTGTATGTTTGAGGTATCTCAGAACCCTTTTCGCTGCAGTCCACAGCTGCTCAGTAGGTTTATCTAAATATCGACTCAGAAGAGAAGTGGCAAAAGATATATCTGTTATGTAATAACATTTACTTGAAATAAAAACCCAATTTATTACAACTATAGCCTCAATCAAAATACTTTGAGCCGTGTTAATCATGTTAAAGATCTAGGAATTATTATAGATACTGAATTATCATTCAATTTACATATTGAAACAATTAAAAAGCGCGCTTTTAAAACCTTGAGTTTTATTAATAGAGTTACAAAACCATTTAAAAATATCACAACCCTAAAAATCCTTTATTTTTCTTATATCAGATCAATTCTAGATTTTGGCAGCGTCGTCTGGAGCCCTCTTTATAAAAATCACATCGAAAAAGTTCAGAGAAAATTCATTAATATCTTGAATTATCGTCGTAACGTTCAAATGGCAAACAATGATAGTCTTGTCCATCAGCCATTTTAATGTCCCCACTGCTGGGGCACAGGCCTTCCTTATGGGTGGATAAGGAGGACGGGCCATAACCCACCACGCGGGCCCAATGCGGATTGGTGGGTGTTAACGACTGCAAATGCAGCCGGGACCAACGGCTTAACGTGCCTTCCGAAGCACGGAGGAGCTCGAGATGATAAATTTTTGGTCACCCATCCCATGACCGACCCTTGCGAACGTTGCTTAACCTCCGCAATCGCTGGGCCAGGCGCTAAAGCACTGCGCCACCGAGCTCTTCTTATGATAGTCTTATTGACCTCGAACTCCGAAGCTTAAAAGATAGACGAAAACAATTTGACTTATTTTGCTTATTGTACATTTTGCAACAGATGTACATTTTGCGTATTGCACATTATGCGACGAAGGGATTATTTCTTTACAAAATTCTTAATGGTATCATAGATAGTTCTACTCTATTATCTAAAATTAATTTTATTATAAAAAAACGTCTACCAGTTCGCTCTAATCGTATCCTCCATACATTTCTACCGCCAGCCCTTCACAAAAATTACACTCGTAACAGCTGCCTATTTCGCTCGCTTAATCTAAGTAATGGTGAGTTCAATTGCATTGATCTTTTTAATATTTCGTTAAAACGTCTGAAACATGAAATTTTGGAAAAACTGTGCACTAATAAAGAATAGTATTAAGTTTTATGTTAATTATAAAGCTAATAAAGAAAAAGGCTAGGTATCTATACAGATACCTAGCCTTTTGTAAACAATACAGTTTACAATGGTTATGTTTTTAATAGATCGTAAAAAATAGTACATTATGATACAAGTTAGCTTAGGTTGCTTATTGCACACAAGGCTGTGGGTTGCAGCCCGAGCCGTAGGCGAGGGCGTAACTCAGCCGAGTGTGCAATAAGTAAGAGCTCACGAGTTTCATACGACGTTTTTCAACACATTTGCGAGGAAAAAACAAAGTAATTTACCACACAGCAACAAATACGACAAAAACAAAATGATAATTATGATAAGAAAAGGCGCGCAGGTTTTTTTTTGTTTTTTTCACACGCCGCATTCCAAGAATATTTTGCGAACAAAGGGGTTAGTGAGCATACAGCCTACTTGAAAACTATAAATTGAAGTGATAAAATGCTAATATTTTTAATTTTTTTAACAAAATATTGTAAATTAGGAATAATTTGATAATAATAAATATTTGTTTGACTTAATTAAGGACCTACATATTTATTTATTCCAAAAATGCAAATGAATTTTCAGCGGCATAAAACCTCTTTGTTGTTACTAAAAAAATAACTGTATTACCCGGTTAAATTGAAAATGCTCTGTTTACTCGCATAGAACTTGCAGTAAGGTACCTATTTGACTTTGTAGGGCTAATTCTATAACCAACTAGCGTTTTATATATTATTGCACGCGTTTGTTATAGTTCGGTTTATGGCCCTAAAAGCGATGTATTAGGGCTCACTTTACGAGCAAGTGTGTTGAAAAAACTGAAACTCAACAAGCTTCTTCCTATTCTTCTTCTTTTATTATATTTTATATGTTAAGTTTCGGCACTCGTTGTCTATAAATTTACATACTATTTGTACGTAGGTACTTAGTTTATATAATGACTGTTTGCGCCAGAATAAAGAGAAAAAAAAAATCTGGTCGACTTGTAGAAGAAATGTATAACAAACACCCAATTAATTAATAACGTGACAATTTGTCAATTGTCATGACAATTTGATTTACATTGCGGTGTAGCTTTGAGTACTTTGTTCTATTTTCTAATTGGTTGACGCAATGGATATTAAGCACTATCGCACACAGGCAACTTAGTCTCCCAGCAACTGTTTTGTCTCTCACATCAAGTCCACGGGTTTATATGGAAGCGCGCACACGAAGCGACGCGGTCGTCGGCAACTTTTCATACAATAAATTGTCATGACAGGTGACAAATTGTCACATTTATAATTTAAGGCCCTATAAATGTAATGAATCTAGTCCTTTCAAGGGTGGATTCTAATTTCTATCAATGAAACCGAACATTTTCCTCAAAAAGGTATGGGGTGGAAAAACGACAAAGTATCTGTAATTTTCATTTTTAGGGTTCCGTACCAAAATGGTAAAAAGGAACCCTTATGGTGTGACTCAGTCTGTCTGTCTGTCTGTCTGTCACAGCTGGATATCTCGAGAACTACTAATGGTATCAACTTGAAATTTAGAATAGTTTGAGATGACATTTGCCCAATTATTTTGCAAATAAGAAATAAATATCTTTTTTACCACAGGGACTGAAAAGGGGTCTTAAAAATTTGAAGTGGAGCTACTAGGACATGTGGGGTATCAAATAAAAGAGCGCCGTTTGCATATTTTCAATATTTTTTTCTTTTTGTTTTAGGCCGCATATTTTTCGATTTATAATGAAAAATGTAAAAAAATACCGTTCCCCCCCTTATCTCCGAAGTTTGCAAAGAGAAAAATCTGAAATAATTCTATATGATAGCAGTTTATATAAAGATTATAGGAAAAATAAAACGATGTCTCAATATAGCACACTTTTTTAGAAATTATCAAATTTATAAAAAAGTTAACATTAGTTCCACTATCGGTCAAGAGATGGCGCTGACCTAAAACTGCAATATAAATTTTATTATTCTACTCTGCAGTGTGGTTTAATGGTGCAATTATAATTGTACAGAACCCTCGGTGCTCGAGTCCGACTCGCTCTTGACCGGTTTTTTCTTGAAAAAAACATTAAAACACTTTATAAAAGTACCTACTTGTGATATTATGTAACCGTGAGTTTCCACTGCATTGGCGTGTTAACCAACTTCTTAAGGCGGTTGTATGACCGAAAGTGGCGCCCTCAGAGGTTTTTATTAATAAGTTATTAATAGATAAAGATTTTAATAATGTTTATCGTAGAGATTTTAGGGCCCATGGTCTAGTATTTTTAGAAGGTATCACTACATGCCCTCGTAGTCATTCGTAGAAGTAGATAGAAAAACTGCTAAAAGTGGCCGTTTTTGACACATTTGCTATCTACTTCTACGAATGACTACGCGGGAATGTAACGATACCCTCTAAAAATACTAGACTGTGGGCCCTAAAATCTCCACGATAAACATTATTAAAATTGTGTATTAGAATTATAATATTAAATAAAATTCACCGCGGCGCCACTTTCGCTCAGGGTACCACCTTAAGCCAATTTGTTAATTATAAACATTTTGACAGAGTTGGCCTCCTTTGTTGCCCGTGGTCTGTTCTAGTAGTCCCTGGACCACGGAGATTTTTTCCTACGTGGTCCCTACGAAAAGATATAATCCTACCGAATTAAATTGAACTTGGATATTTTGTAATGCAGCCAATGTCCAGCAATGGACGATGGTAGACTATGATAATAACAGCTTTGTTTTCACTATCAGACTTTGTTTGGAAACAATATTTAAAGGTCCACTAAGGGTCCACTGCATCAGAATCGGGCCGGACGGACCGTCGGAAATGCGTCGGAAAAGCGCAGAAATGCCGATGCAGTGCACGCAGTACCATAGAGATCCATACAATCCACCATACATACATCCTTACAAAATCAAATCCGTTAAAACATTGTTAATTGACATTGGAAACGCACGGTAACATTTTTGAAGTGAAAACTTCTTTAGCGGCGTTGTACGCTTTTTGTAATGGGGAAAAAACCGGCCAAGTGCGTGTCGGGCCACGCGCAGTAGGGTTCCGTAGGTACATGATACCATACCATATTTTAATACCGCTATCATTTTTCGTCTGAAAAAATAACTTTGTTTTTCACAGTGTTTGTATGAATGACAAAGTTATATTTGCGGTTTTGGAAAATGTACTATATCTCGAAAACTAATTACTGTATCTCGTTCAAAACAATTTTCGTTGAAAGTATTTATTAAGATCTATACTTTATATTTTTTTTAGATTTTTCACCCTCTTACTTTAAAAGTTAAAGGGGGGGGGACACACATTTTACCACTTTGGCGGCACATATTTTTCAAATGGTTGACTTTAAAAAAAAATTGTCTGCGAAACCTCAACGTCATTTTTAAAGACCTATCTATAGACACCCCACAAGTATTGGTTTGATGAAAAAAAATATTTTTAGTTTCAGTTCCATGTATGGGGAGCCCCCCCTTAATCTTTTATTTTTTTTATTTTTGTATAAAAATCGTAAAGCGGTTCACAGAATACACCTGCCTACTAAGTTTCAACTATGTAGTCCTAATACTTTTGGAATAAAGTGGCTGTGACATACGGACGGACAGACAGACAGACAGACAGACAGACAGACAGACAGACAGACAGACAGACAGACAGACAGACAGACAGACAGACAGACAGACAGACATGACGAATCTATAAGGGTTCCGTTTTTTGCCATTTTGGCTACGGAACCCTAAAAATGCTAAACACGCGTCAGTAACAATCACGTGACCCTGGTCGAAAATTCGTAAGACGGATGTGACGGATGGAGAGTAGACAGCCGGCGGCGGAAGTATCCCCCTCTCTTTCTACGGGGCGCGGTGAAAATGGCGGCGCGTCATTTCAAGACATAAACACTTTTGTCACCATAGCAACACGCTAATTTTTTAATTCAATGTCAAAACTAGATTTTCTGTCAAGCTATGGATAAGACTTTCGTACAATACTGTTCTGTATTCGTAAATTCATATGCAGAGTAAATTCGTAAGACGGCAATTCGTGCAAAATTATTCCCTAACCATTTCAAAATATCAAAAATGCACAACGTTAATATTCAAGTTTTTCACTTCTGCCGGCACTCTCGGAGTGCAACCCGATTTTTTTTATTTCTGTTCCGTTTCTCACTCAAAATATAACAATGTTACAGCTATGCTTTCCCCGCCCGAATATTTGTTGAATCACGAAACCAATAAACAAATCGAGTTAAAACAGAAAACACATCAAAGCCGGGATTTTTCGATGTCTGACGGAAGTTTCCGCGCGCCGTCTTCGCTCGCGACCGGAAGCAGCCATTTCGAGGCGTCAGCGATTGGTTTGTATTAAGAACGGTTAGGCAGCCATTACACACGTCAATCTGGTTTCAATCTGATCAAAACCGCAGATTGATGGAATTTGATGCGGTTAGTTTGCGACGTTACACGGTCAATCCAGCGAGATCTGGATCGCAGTAGATCTTGGTAGATTGACAATCTACCACGATCCACGGTGATCTTTGGTAGGGTTGCCAACTTTTTGCATTAATTTTCGCGTGATATCGATCGATGACCTGAGTGGTGCAGTATTCAACATGCCAGTCTACCACGCAAGAGATCCCGGGTTCGATTCCCGGACGTAATTGAAATGATGAATTTTAATTTCTGTGACGGTCTGCGTATAATAAGTACCTATCTATTTCGAAAAATAAGTAAGTACCTAGTAAAATCTGTTGTCTAGCACCCATTTTATGCCTTGATTAGTTAGGGTTAGATGAATATCGATTTTAATTACGATATTTAATTTTACACACACAGGTGTGTAAAATTACCTAAATATCGATATTTATAATACGATATTACCCAGCTATGAACTGAGTGCCAAATTTCATCCAAATCAGTTCAGCTTCAGAAGGCTGAACTGATTTTGATGAAATTTGGCACACATCATATTATATAGTTTATAGCCTGGTATAGTAATAACATCGAGGTAAATCGTATTTTTCAAAACATTGCAAAAAATATAGTACGTAGGTTTATAGGAAATTTATGAAAAAATATAGTCCTCATTTATTTTTAACTAGCTTCCTTTAAAAATTAAAAATAAGGTACATAGGGTAGGTACTTCCTAGGGTACCAAACTAACTGTGTGCCAAATTTCATCATCTTTTACTGCAATCCAATATTTTAACCGACTTATAAAAAGGAGGAGGTTCTCTTTTCATCTGTATATTTTTTAAGGGATTCTTCAAATGCCCACGCGCTTTAGTCACGGCCGGAAAGCAAGTTAAAAATAAATATGGGCTACATTTTTTATAAATTTCTCAAAAGAACTTACTAAAGTATTTTACCCTAGGGTACCTTTGATTGACCAAGATAAAACAAATCCTATAATTTAATCCAGGCTACAAACTGTGTGTCAAACTCCATTCAAATCAGTTCAGCCTTAAAAACTAATATAACTACAGACGAACAGAGAACAAGCTCCTACTTTTTTTAAGTCGGTTAAAAAATTGGATCGCAGTATAATCTACCGCAATCCGATACAAGCAGATTGTGGTAGATTGACAATCTACCACAATCTAATGCGATTCGATATTTTTAACCGACTTCAAAAAAGCAGGAGGTTGTTTTCCTGTTCGTCTGTATGTTTTTTTAGGGTATTTTTCAAATGTCCCCCCGGATGTAGTCACGGCCGGAAGCTAGTTAAAAATAAATATGGGCTATATTTTTTATAAATTTACCAAAAGTACTACAAAGTAATTTCGATGTTTAAAAAAAATCCCTAGGGTATCTTTGACCGAGATCAAAAATATCATAAGTTTTAATCCAGACTATAAACTGTTTGCCAAATTTCATCCAAATCAGTTCAGCCTTCATGAAAAACAAATATACAGACGAACAGAGAACCTCCTCCTTTTTTGAAGTCGGTTAAAAACATCGGATCGCAGAAGATTGTGCTGTGCTAGATTGTCAGTCTACCATGGTAGATTGACAATGACAAGCCTTAAAAACTAATATACAGAGAAACAAGGTCCTGCTTTTTTGAAGTCGGTTAAAATATTGGATCGCAGTATATTGTGCTAGATTGTCAATCTACCGTGGTCGTCCGTGGTAGATTGACAATCTACCACAATCTTCCGTGATCCGATACAAGCAGATTGTGGTAGATTGACAATCTACCACAATATACTGCGATTCAATATTTTTAACCGATTTCAAAAAAGCAGAAGATTGTTTTTCTGTTCGTCTGTATGTTTTTTTAGGGTATTTTTTAAATTTCCACCCGGATTTAGTCACGGCCGGAAGCTAGTTAAAAATAAATATGGGCTATATTTGTATAAATTCCCCTAAAGTACTACAAATTAGTTTCATTGTTTAAAATAATAAAAATCCCTAGGGTACCTTTGATCGAGATGAAAAATATAAGTTATAATCCAGACTATAAACTGTTTGCCAAATTTCATCCAAATCAGTTCAGCTTCCATAAAAAACAAATGTACCGAACAGATAACCTCCTCTTTTTTTGAAGTCGGTTAAAAACATCGGATCGCAGTAGATCGTGCTAGATTGTCAGTCTACCATGGTAGATTGACAATCTACCACAATCTACCGCGATCCGATACAAGCAGATTGTAGTAGATTGACAATCTACCACAATATACTGCGATTCAATATTTTTAACCGACTTCAAAAAAGCAGGAGGTTGTTTTTCTGTCCGTCTGTATGTTTTTTTAGGATATTTTTCAAATATCCACCCGGATGTAGTCGCGGGCGGAAGCTAGTTAAAACTAAATGTGGACTACATTTTTATAAATATCCCAAAAGTAAGTACCTACATACTATAATTTTTTAATGTTTTGAAAATAATACTATTACCTCGAAAAAAAAGGTGTCAACCCTAAGCCAGATTGACGTAGATTGACAATCCAGCACAATCTGATCACGCCAGACCGCGCCAGATTGAAACAGATCACGAACAACGTTACACAATCAATCTCTGTCAATCTGGCGCGATCTGGCGTGATCAGATTGTCTGTGTAATGGGTGCCTTAGAATAGGGTGTTAATAAAATATTGATAGTATTTTATTTGATTGTTTTACGAGAAAATATTATAACTAGTGGCTCTGTGAGCTGTAGACCTCGCTTAAACATATCTCCGCCATTTTGAAAAAAATCGAAAAACTGAATCTTTTAATCCCAAGACCTTTATTTCCTGGCAGTTTTCTGACTGGTTATCAATCTATCTCATTTATTTGCTATACAGCGAGAAAGAGATGTAACTATAGCAATTCATAAATCTGGCAAGTTTTAAGAGGTTGTAATACCCCCCCTGGCTTGCCCTTCATTTCAGCTGGTGTTAAAGTGATGGCTGATAACACACTACACCTAGAATCCTCATCCACTGAGGATTCCGCCACAGGAATTTCTTATGCAAAACAAAAAACTAGTGGCTCTGTGAGCTTAGACCTAGTAAAATGTCTTTGCATAGCTTAAAACTGAATAAATGTTTACAGCGTACCTAAAACAACAAAATAAGAAGTGACGCTGTAGAGATGTATAGGTATTTCGCGTTTGTAACATTTTTGAATCTTTTTTCGATATGGCTGAAATATGATTTTCCCCATATCTCCGCAATTTTGAAAATTTCTGAAAAATTGAACCGAAATTTTAAACACCCATATCTCACAAATTTCACGAGAATCGGTTGGTAAATGCGATCTGTAGAGGAAAACAGTCGGACATACTTACGAAAGGGTCGTCTTCCGTTTGTTTCGTTTTTTGCTCAAGTTGAAACAGAGACGCTTCGCGCTCGCTCGGTCAATCAGTATATGTATAATGAGGGCTTTTCAAAGTGACATTTAAACAACGAATTAGAATCTTAGTTCGTTGCATTAAAAAAATTAAAATCGTAACTATTTGCCACACTAGATGGCGTTGATGGAAAGAGAAGTGCTAAAATTGGCTTTTAAAAATAAACGGCCCGTACCAAAGATTACAGCCCCCCCCCCCTACTCAAATGGCCAACGTTCTATTCGTTTGAACGCTACGCTTACTATTAAAACTTTGAAATAAGCAATAAAATTACTTGCCGTAAGCTTGACAATTATTATTCCATACAATACATCGAAGTCTGTGATTTACATAAGTTTGCGACATGTGATTTAATCATCTATTGTTCATATTTAAGCTTTAAAAGTAAGCGTAGCGTTCAAACGAATAGAAAATTGGCCATTTGAGTAGGGGGGCAGGTAAGTAAGTAAGCGCTCGCTGGCTGACAAAGAGAAACATTTAAGGGTTAATATAAGATTCTTGTTAGGGTTACATCTGTCTGCCTACCTTAGCTTAGCTAAGCTTAGTAAAAAAAAAACCGGTCAAGAGCGAGTCGGACTCGCGCACCGAGGGTTCCGTACCATCATAATTGCACCATTAAACCACACTGAAGAGTAGAATAATAAAATTAGTATTGCAGTTTTAGGTCAGCGCCATCTCTTGAACGATAGTGGAACTAATGTTAACTTTTTAGAAATTTGATAATTTCTAAAAAGGTGTGCTATATTGAGACATCGTTTTATTTTTCCTGTAATCTTTATATAAACTGCTATCACATAGAATTATTTCAGATTTTTCTCTTTGCAAACTTCGGAGATAAGGGGGGGGGAACGGTCATTTTTTTTACATTTTTCATCATAAATCGAAAACTACGCGGACAGACAGACTGAGTCACACCATAAGGGTTCCTTTTTAGGGTTCCGTACCAAAATGGTAAAAAAGGAACCCTTATGGTGTGACTCAGTCTGTCTGTCTGTCTGTCACAGCTGGATATCTCGAGAACTGCTAATGGTATCAACTTGAAATTTGGAATAGTTTAAGATGACATTTGCCCAACTATTTTGCAAATAATAAATAAATAAAAAAATAAATATCTTTTTTACAGCAGGGCCTGAAAAGGGGTCTTAAAAATTTGAAGTCGGGCTACTAGGGCATGTGGGGTATCATATGAAAGAGCGCCGTTTGCACGTTTTTAGTCATTTTTTTTTTCTAGACCGCATAGTTTTCGACTTATGATGAAAAATGTAAAAAAAATGACCGTTCCCCCCCCTTATCTCCGAAGTTTGCAAAGAGAAAAATCTGAAATAATTCTATGTGATAGCAGTTTATATAAAGATTATAGGAAAAATAAAACGAAGTCTCAATATAGCACACTTTTTTAGAAATTATCAAATTTCTAAAAAAGGTAACATTAGTTCCACTATCGGTCAAGAGATGGCGCTGACCTAAAACTGCAATACTAATTTTATTATTCTACTCTGCAGTGTGGTTTAATGGTGCAATTACCATCAGGTACGGAACCCTCGGTGCGCGAGTCCGACTCGCTCTTGACCGGTTTTTTTACCATTTTGGTACGGAACCCTAAAAAATATTACATTGACACATACATTTTTATCAACGCCTTCTATCGAGCCTACAGTTTTTTGTCATTCTGAAAAGCCCTCATTACAGAAAATGGCCGTGCCCAGTCTATGAGTTTCGTTGGCGTGTGGTCGGGTGAGCTCGACGTGTCCATCGGAAGCGGGCGTGGTACCCTTTTACAAAATTGCCAGATACCTAAAACCGTTTGGTTCGCTCTACTTCTGTGAGGGACGATGTCCAGTTGATGTTGTATCGCTTTGCTAATGCTTTAACTAGGTATACTGTTAGATGAAGTTGTGATGTTTTTATTATAGTTTAGTTTGTTTCGATGTTTTGGTAAAATAGTTTTGATGTTTCGATAGCTTGTTTGCGTCGTTAACAACGGCATTCAACTTGTTGAGCGAGCGAGCGCCAAGCGTCTCCGTTTCAGCTTGGACAAAAATGCTTTCGTATGTCTGGCTGACTTTCCGGTTGTCTTGTCTATTTTCCTCTACTCGCATTTCTCAACCGATTCTCTTGATATTAGTTTTCCAAAATTTTACAAAATGGTGCAGCTAATGGGGAAAATCATATTTCAACCATTTAGAGAAATGGTCAAAAATGTCTCAAACGCGAGGTCTTCAGCTTTACAGAGTTAATATCTATTGTTTTCTTAATGGAAATGTGTTAGCTACACAGCTACGGTTCCACCTGCGTTAACGTTAACGTTAGTGATAATGTCCAACTACGCTTTAATGAAAGCGTTAAAAATGCGTATTGGCTACATTAAGGTTTTAACGCAGCTAAAGTTAATTTCTAGTGAAGTATCGCTTAACGTTTAGTGACATTTGTATTGTCGTTTGTAAATTAGCGACGACGTTAAGTCTTGGCCACATCTGTTTCACGCCTAAATTAACGCTTTAAGCCATGCGTTAAGACGCAGGTGGAGCCGTAGCATTACAAAAATAATACTTTTCAGTTTTATATTTTATAATAATAATACTTTATAGTATAAAATAAAAATACAATAAATCTATATTATTGAGTTAAGTATTGTGCATACATGTAGGTGGTAAACCGGAATTCAGTTCTTAAATGTTGCATGGCTTTCTAGTTGATTTATAAAAGCGATAAAGAGCTTCTATTATCTACTTTATAGCACAATTCAGTAGACAACTGTCTTGAAAAATGCCACATTAGCGTAGACAGAAAGATCAAAGGATTACATTAGTTAATTAAAATTGAGATTTCACTAACAAAGTTACCATTTTGATTACGTAATTTTTTAACAGCTTTATCGTTATTTCACACGAATTATTAATTTATTTACAGAATAACGATGAAAAAACGGATGTAACACATTCATACTTAATACTAGAGGCCGCTCGCGACTTCGTCTGTATGGAAAGTTTTTTTCTATCCCTCGGGAACAACACTTTTTTTCGGGATAAAATTTTATATAAAATTTTCCTTCTCTGTACCCCTGACAATATGTTTGTAAAATTTCATGATGATTGGTTCAGTAGTTAAGACGTAAAGGCGTCACAAACAAACGGACACACGATATTCTGTGATATTAGTAAGAATTGATTGTCTATGGATATTTGAACGGAAGTGACGTAATTATAAGGGTTGTTGAAACTCGATACATTTGGTCCTTTTCAAATATTAAATTTACCTTATACGGTGGGACAAGAAATTAGATTTGTGATAAACCAAATATTAAATTAAACCCGTATGTTTGAGCTTTTATTGGATTAAGTATGTAGGTTTAACTGTCTTGACTACAAATATAAACCTTGATATTTGATTTGTAAAAGGATAATAATTGAATTTTCAACACACTTGCTTGTAAAGTGAGTCCTAATACATCGCTTTTAGGGCCATAAACCGAGCTATAATAAACGCGTGCAATAATATATAAAACACTAGGTTGTTTTAGAATTATCCCTACAAAGTTAAATTAGTACCTTACTGCAAGTTCTATGAGAGCAAACAAAGCCTTCCCAATTTTTTTAGTTTCAACAAAGAGGTTTTATGCCGCTGAAAATTCATATTCATTTTTGAAATAAATAAATGTGTAAGTCCTTAATTAAATCAAACAAATATTTATTATTATCACATTATTAATAATTCAGAATATTTTGTTATAAAATATTAAAATATTTGCATTTTATCGCTTAAAATTATAATTTTGAAGTAGGCTGTATGCTCACTCACCCCTTTGCTTGCAAAATATTCTTGCATTAGGCGTGTGAAAAAAATAAAAAAAACCTACGCGCCTTTTCCCATAATTGTCGCATTTTGCTTTTGCCGTATTTGTTGCTGTGTGGTAAATTACTTTGTATTTTCCTCGCAGATGTGTTGAAAAACGTCGTATGAAACTCGTGACTTTTGCTCATTGCACACTCGGCTGAGTTACGCCGAGCAACCTAAGCTAACTTGTTTCATAATGTACCATTAATACATTATAATACTATTCCTCTGCCGTGCTATTCTCTAATATCCAGATTACACGAGGCAAGTTTATAAAGCCAGGATAGCAAACCAGTGTTAGTAGGTAGTATTATCCCCATCAATTGGTAATGCGCCTGGCGGCCATGATTTTAACCTCAAAAACGAAAAACAATTGTATTTTTTTTATATACCTACACATATCTTATTGAAAATAATATTTCAATAATTAATATATTAGATTACCTATTAGAATTTTCTTGTTTCATGACATTTTAGTTGCGGATCACGTCAACGTGGATGTTTATGTGACAAGGTTCCAGCGCATTACCAATTGACGGGGATTTATAACTCTGGTTTCGTGTAAACAGAACTATCTTCATATTCTAGGGTAGTTAAGTGCTAGTAAGTAGTTTTTAGGGTTCCGTAACAAAATGGTAAAAAAGGAACCCCCCTTATGGTGTGACTCTGTCTGCCTGTCTGTCTGTCTGTCACAACTGGATATCTCGAGAACTACTAATGGTATCAACTTGAAATTTGGAATAGTTTAAGGTGACATTTGCCAAACTATTTTGTAAATAAGAAATAAATAAAATAATAAATATATTTTTTAAAACAGGGACTGAAAAGGAGTCTGAAAATTTTGAAATGGGGCTACTAGGGCATGTGGTGTATCATATGAAAGAACGCCGTTTGCACGATTTCAATCATTTTTTCTTTTTGTTTTAAGCCGCATAGTTTTCGGCTTATGATGGAAAATGTAAAAAAAAATCTGAAATAATTCTATGTGATAGCAGTTTATATAAAGATTACAGGAAAAATAAAACGACGCGATGTCTCAATATAGCACACTTTTTTAGAAATTATCAAATTTCTAAAAAAGTTAACATTAGTTCCACTATCGGTCAAGAGATGGCGCTGACCTAAAACTACAATACTAATTTTATTATTCTACTCTGCAGTGTGGTTTGATGGTGTAATTATAATGGTACGGAACCCTCGGTGCGCGAGTCCGACTCGCTCTTGACCGGTTTTTTTTTCTGTGGTTCCACAGAAAATGGATGTTTAAATGGAATGATTGAACCCCAGAAACTTAACAAAACTAACTAACTAGTTCTAAAACAACCTCTTAGCATACTCCCACCAACAATTATGACTATAAATAATTATTTACTAGTTAGAGAGCCAATAGAGACGTCCGTTTGTCTAGGGGTTAATTATGCTAAGAATAACGCTCGAATCGAAATTGAAACGCTATCGAAATATACAAGGTGTTACAAAATAACCCCTAATGCCGAATATAGTATATATGGACCATCAAACTGAACAACTTTAATTATGGAACCAACTCTGAAATCACGAAAAAATCAGCTGTTTTATTCATTTTGATATTTCCGTTATTAATTTTTGAATGAAACACCTGATTTTTTTCACGATTTTAGTGTTAGTCCTAGTAAAAGATGTTCAGTTTGCTGGTTTATATCTACTTTATTCGGCATTAGGGATTTATTTGGAACACGTTGAAGGCGTTTGGAAATAGCCTTATTAAACCGAAAATGATAAAATAATGAAAGATACGGACCATCAAACTGAACATATTTTACTATAAGACCAACTCAAAATGCGAAAAAAAAAATCTACTCTTCCAAACAAAAATTAATAACGAAAACATCAAAATGTATGAAACAGCCGATTTTTTTCGTGATTTCAAAACATGTTTAACAGGCTTTTTTGGTTTTGTTCATTATCTGCAATGATATTTTTTTCGGTTCAAAAAGAAATGTAACCATTTTTACGAAAGCGTATCGTCCGTGGATCGTTTCCGATCGAATATGTTTTTCTAAGAATAGGTCCCCGCATAACTTACAGTAATGTATCGAATATTTCACACTAATAGATCGTAAAAGATTAGCCGGAGGTAACCAGTTGGGAGCTGTTTCCATTGTGTTACGTATCGTCCGGCTTTTTTTTTTAAATTGACTTCGTGTCGTCCAGTTTTTTTTAATGTATTTTTATTTGGTAATATTTTTCGACCGATCGAGCGCGAAGCGTCTCCGTTTCAGATTGGACAAAAATGCTTTCGTATGTCTGTCCGTTTCTTCTCCTCTACAGTAGGTACAGATGCGACCTGTACCGTGTTCTCAACCGATTCTCGTGAAATTCTTTGAGCGCAGGTTCAATATTTTTTTTGTCGATTCAGTTCTTTGTTTAAAAAAAAAAAGTATTTCAGCCATTTTGAAAAATGTTCAAAAATAATACAAAAGCGAGGTCTACAGGTTACAGAGCCACTAGTCTAGTTTTATTGAGGTTTAAGCTAGGGTTTCCTAGGATGACAGTGCCGTCATATTACGATCGTTATTTAGCGGCGTAGAACGTTGTCTATGTAAACAATATGGCGCGCCGTACTGTTTATATAGACAACATTCAACGCCGCTATATAAGGTCCTTCATAAATAGTGCACATCATTTTAAGGGGTCAATGTACTCATGCATACAAACAACTTTTACTATGGGATTAAAAAATCAGCTGTTCCATACATTTTGATCTATACGATTTAAAATTTTCTTTGGAACAGCTGAATTTTTTCGCGATTTCAATGTTGGTCCCATAGTAAAAGTTGTTTGTATGCATGAGTACACTGACCCCTTAAAATTATGTGCACTATTTAAGAAGGACCTTATATTACGGCCGTTATATGACGGCACCGTCATCCTAGGAAACTCCAGCTTTACTACTACAAAGATTGTGCAATTCCGCTGCACACTCACGTTAAACATCTAGGTACCAATGTGAACACGCCCAACCTCGCTGTTCACATTCTTCGTATTATTTTGAACACAACTGAAATACTGCGCTGGCGTCGATCACCGAGATAACCCGCGATTGATGACCAACTTCTGTGGTCACTCTGATTCAACAAGTATTCATGCATTACCTTTTCCTTTTAAAGCTGGATTCATATAAACAAGTTTAGCAAACAACACAAGTTTAACACACACACTTAGGCCCGTATTTATAAACCGCTCTCAACATTGAAAACTATCTTGAGATGCTTTTCTTATAGAAACAGCATTTCAGGTATGATAAAAAAAATTGCTTAATTTCTGAAATCATTTTACAATAAGTTTACACCGAGACTTCCCGGTAAGTAATCAAAGATACTTGTGGTGAGAATGACTCAAAACTCATGAATTGATGATATATCTCTCATGATCTCAAGATAGCTCTCAACGTTAAGAGCGGTTTATAAATAAGGGCCTGGTATCAAGTAAAAAAGCTTTTTTTAAACACTTGTACGGATAGACCGTACAATTGCGTCATCGCCGATTCAGCACATTACTGCACTATAATGTAATTTTAATATCATATTTTTTAGGACGCATACGATCGCCCCGATGTTTACTCCTATCATATCATTTAGCATAAAATATCAATCAAATTAAATTCGTGACTTTCATCAAAACTTCTTATCATTTCTTATCAATTTAAACATTGTACAGCAGCAGCTCGTACATATTTATGGTCCTTCGAGCCGGATCGCGAAAAAATCAGCTGTGATATTTTGTGTGATATTTTCCTTATTTCGCGATTTCAGAGTTGGTCCCATTGTAAAAGTTGTTCAAGTTTGATGGTCCCTACCATACCATACCATGGTGATCTACCATATTCGGCATTGCAGGTTGTTTTGCAACATTTTGTAAAGTAGAGCATCTTGCGAAAATATTAAAAGTAGGCTCTAAGTGGAATTACTGTCGAATATGCCGCATCAATGTGTGTGTTTACGGCTAATACTCAAAGTGCGGCTACACCTAGTCAAGCTAGGTGTAGGCAATTTGCTCGCGAGTTCGCGACTAATACTAGGTGTAGCAGGTTAAAACTAGGTCTAACCATTTTTGTGCTTCTACTAAGGGGGAGTAATTTATGTTATTTCTGTTGTCTGTTAAAAAACCACGAAATTTAAGGCAAGCGCGAAGCCAAGCTAATAAATAATCGAAGAATCTAACCTATATTCGGAACCTACAGGAGTAAATCAGATCAGTTACACCTAGTTTTAACCAACAGTTATTGGCTACACTACACAGGTTTAGTCGCACTTCGCCGTAACATTGTACACTTCTACCATTTGTAGAAATAAACTTCCTATCTCTTTTACTCTCTTCGAAACAGAAAGAGTCAGACAAAACCAAACGTTTGATGACAATATTTAATCATTACTTAATACCGAGCTACTAAGCTGTCCTCACCGGGGAACCGACCCAGGTATCAATTTATCACAACAACCAGACGACAGTCCAGTAAAAGGAAAGTGAATTTCAATAAAATGTTTAAGTATCAGCACAAAATATATCGTGTACTAACGTCACAGAATAATTTATTCAGTCTAGGCTGTTACAAGCACTTGTGAATGTCATAGAAGCTACGCCATCGGTTCGCAAACCCTAAGCGGGAGACCTTGTAACGAGAAGAACCGGCAAGAAACTCGTCAAGGGCTGCTTTTTTCTCCCTGTATATTTCATACAGAGTCGTCAAGATTGAAAAAACCGGCCAAGTGCGTGTCGGGCCACGCGCAGTAGGGTTCCGTAGGTACATTATACCATACCATATTTTAATACCGCTATCATTTTTCGTCTGAAAAAATAACTTTGTTTTTCACAGTGTTTGTATGAATGACAAAGTTATATTTGCGGTTTTGGAAAATGTACTATATCTCAAAAACTAATTACTGTATCTCATTCAAACCAATTTTCGTTGAAAGTGTTTATTAAGATCTATAGCTTATATTTTTTTTAGATTTTTCACCCTCTTACTTTAAAAGTTAAAGGGGGGGGGACACACATTTTACCACTTTGGCGGCATATATCTTTCAAACGGTTGACTTTGAAAAAAATTGGTCTTAGAAATCTCAATGTTATTTTTAAAGACCTATCTATAGACACCCCACAAGTATTGGTTTGATGAAAAAAATATTTTCAGTTTCAGTTCCATGTATGGGGAGCCCCCCCTTAATCTTTCAATTTTTATATTTTTATGTTTAAATCGTAAAGCGGTTCACAGAATACACCTACCTACTAAGTTTCAACTATGTAGTCTTAATACTTTTGGAATAAAGTGGCTGTGACATACGGACGGACAGACAGACAGACAGACAGACAGACAGACAGACAGACAGACAGACAGACAGACATGACAAATCTATAAGGGTTCCGTTTTTTGCCATTTTGGCTACGGAACCCTAAATGATGAGCTCCACATTTAAAGTGAGGTCATTTTCCATCACAATAGTTATCAAAAGGTTACACACAATGGGTAGGTAGGTTAAAATTAAATATCTACTACATTCAGATAGATAAACGTGAGAGTAAATAACTTTCAACTAGTTTAGAAATCACTCCGTCTGCTACTCTAACAAAAAAACACTTGATACAAGACATAAAAATAAAAACGCAATTCTTACAATTCAATATGCGTTAAGATAGGTACTCAGAAGCAGACCCATTCCCACTGGCAGCACCCGTTCACGAGCATGACGCATGGACCAGCCATCGCTTCGCTCAACCATATTTGAGGGAACGTAACGACCCGCCCCACACGACACCACCGCAGAAATGATTAAAGAGAGCATGACATACTTAGGCTACCCATCCTAAGGCACTGAATTGAAAACTAATATCCAAAAGCTTTTCATAGGCCTTTACTTACAAAACTATAGACAAAAAAATACGAAAACATCGTGATAACGAAAGCCAAATAATCATTTTGGTCATTAGCAATAAAAAAGTGAGAAATCAAAACAAGGATTAGTTATTAATTCTATGTTTTGAGTAAGAAGTGCCATACTGATTGATAATATTAAACAGGAAAAAAAATATATGCGACGCCCTTAGTACAAGCAGACAGAAGCAGACCCATTCCCACAGGCAGCACCCATTCACGAGCATGACGCATGAACCAGCCATCGTTTCGCTCAACCATATTTGAGGGAACGTAACGACCCGCCTCACACGACACCACCGCAGAAATGTTTAAAGTGAGCATGACATACTAAAGCTACCCGCATTAAGGCGTCGAGTCAAAAAGCTTACAATACATTTTAAGTAGGTAGGACAATTCTCCCAATTTTCACATAGAATAGAAAAATCTACGACCAAGCTGTTTTATCAATTAAGTAATCTTTAACGGTATAGTATCCTTTTTTAAGAAGACAATTCTTTACATGAGTCTTAAAGTTTTCAAATGGTAAATCCAAAATATTACTTGGAATTTTATTATAAAACTTTATACCAAGACCTAGGAAAGAACCACGGATTTTTTCTAATCT
The DNA here is from genome assembly GCA_943789525.1 of Agriphila geniculea. NCBI lineage: Eukaryota > Metazoa > Arthropoda > Insecta > Lepidoptera > Crambidae > Agriphila > Agriphila geniculea. The sequence continues at coordinate 1,211,990 of OX038897.1, read as the reverse complement.
ATACTGAGGCATTACAAGTTTGTCTTTATTTCTGGTGTTCCGATTGTGCCAATCACTATTTTTTGTATATAAGTTAATATTGCGACGCACGAAAAGTATGCAGTTTAATATAAATTGTGATGCTGCTGTCAATATACCAATTTCTTTGAATCTATCCCTAAGAGATGTTCTAGAACTTAGTTGATAAATAGCTCTTATTGCTCGTTTTTGTAAAACAAAAATAGTATTTATATCGGCTGCTATCCCCCACAAAAGAATACAGTATGACATAATGCTATGAAAATAGCTGAAATACACTAATCTAGCAGTTTCTACATCTGTTAACTGTCTAACTTTTCTAATAGCATAGGCAGCAGAGCTGAGCTTGCCAGCCAGAGCTGCGATATGCATATTCCATTGAAGTTTACTGTCAAGAGCTTGAGCGCAGCGAAAATTTTTCTATGTCTATGGTCAAGAGTAACACCCAAGAAAACTGTTGAATCGAGCAAATCTAATTTCTCATTATTGATTACAATTTCAGTGGGATTCGCCTGTACATTAGGTAAAGTGAATTTAACACATTTGGTTTTCTTAGCATTAAGCTGGAGATTATTTACATTAAACCAAGTAAGAACCTGCGAGAGTGCTTTGTTCACATCGTCAAAATCAAATCCCAATATTCTCAATTCACCCCTTTAGGTGTTGAATCATGGCATCAAGTTGGATTTCAAAATAAATGCCATTTTCGCAATCAACATCCCATTAAACCTTTTAACGACATCCATACCGATTTTTAGGTTTATTCTCCCACTTACATTTTCCTTTTCGGAAAATCCCGAAATACGTGTTTTTGCTAAGTTTTTAAAAGTACTCTTAGGAAGTTTCAAGTCAAAATGTCTTTAAAAAAAAATCCATTCACAGTACAGTACAAAGTACATATCAATGTATAAAATTTAAAGTCTCTAGGTTCAGGGTTTGGGCTGGGCAATAGTCTGTCAGTCACCCTTTCACTTTTAAATAAGACATAATTAATGTCGACGGTCGACATGATTCGTATTAAAAGATGAATGAAAAGTTATTTGAATACTGAGTAAGTTCTTTTTTATCGAAATTCACCTTAAGTTCACTACGTTAAGAGATACACACCGTTAATATACAAAATTGAGACATTAAATATGACATAATGTATGTCGTGAATTAATCTTGCACGTCCAATACAGACTATTATCATTTTTCTTGCTTTTTATAGAATAAAACTAATATGTTTAATTTATATGTTGAGCGGTAAATGTTGACAGATAATTAATTTAGTAATTTTTAACAGCTGTGGAGTCTAGCCCTGCGATTGCGGAGGTAAAGCAACTTTCGCAAGGGTCGGTCATGGGATGGGTGACCAAAAATTTATTGTTTCGATTTCCCCCGTGCTTTGGAAGGCACGGTAAGGCGTTGGTCTCAGCTGCATTTATAGTTGTTAAGACCCGCCCATCCACATTGGGCCCGCATGGTGGTTTATGGCCCATCCTCCTTATCAACCCATAATGAAGGTCTGTGCCCCAGCAGTAGAGACATTAAAAAATTCGGGTTGCAATCTGGGAGTGAAAACTAGAATACCTATTAACGTTGTGCATTTTTGACATTTTGGAATGGTTCGGGAATAATTTTGCACGAATTGCTTTAATTTTCAGTATAAAAGTACTATCATTTATGAGGTAGAATACAATATTTATTTATTGCTCTATCGTACACAAACATGACAATTTATATTACATTAAAAAGTTTATCTCTCAGAAAAATCATCCCGCCGAGCGCCAAAATGACGCGCCGCCATTTTAGCCGCGCCGTAGAAAGAGAGGGCGATACTTCCACCGCCGGCTGTCTACGCTACATCCATCTTACGAATTTTCGATCAGGGTCACGTGACCCTGACTGACGCGAGTTTATCATTTTTTACCCATTACAAAAAAAAGTGTACAACGCCGCTAAAGAAGTTTTCACTTCAAAAATGGCTGATGTTGATACAACCGCTGTGGTCTGAGTTGGGTACAAATCTCAGAATTAAAAGTAAGTTATACAACATGTTACAAAATAATCCCTAATGCCGAATATAGTAAATAGGGACCATCAAACTGAACAAGTTTTACTGAAAACTCTGAAAACGCTAAAAAAACAGCTGTCATAAATTTTCTCGATTTTAGGTTTGGTCTTATATAAAGATGTTCAGTTTGATGGTCCCTATCTACCATATTCGGCATTAGGGGTTATTTTGTAACATGTTGTATAATAATCGAACCTGCTCACAAACACGAGAATCGGTTGAGAAATGAGACCAGGGCCCGTATTATGACCTCTTATTTCCTGGCAGTTTTCTGACTGGCTATCAATCTATCTCTTTTATTCGCCATACAGCGAGAACGAGATGTAACCATAGCAATTCATAAACCTGGCAAGTTTTAAGAGGTTGTAATACCCCCACAGGGCCCGTATTATGACCTCTTATTTCCTGGCAGTTTTCTGACTGGCTATCAATCTATCTCTTTTATTCGCCATACAGCGAGAACGAGATGTAACCATAGCAATTCATAAACCTGGCAAGTTTTAAGAGGTTGTAATACCCCCACAGGGCCCGTATTATGACCTCTTATTTCCTGGCAGTTTTCTGACTGGCTATCAATCTATCTCTTTTATTCGCCATACAGCGAGAACGAGATGTAACCATAGCAATTCATAAACCTGGCAAGTTTTAAGAGGTTGTAATACCCCCACAGGGCCCGTATTATGACCTCTTATTTCCTGGCAGTTTTCTGACTGGCTATCAATCTATCTCTTTTGATTGCTATACAGCGAGAAAGAGATGTAACTATAGCAATTCATAAACCTGGCAAGTTTTAAGAGGTTGTCATACCCCCCCCTGTAGATAACAAACGGACAGCGAGACAGCTGGACAGTACGAAAGCATTTTTGCCTAACCTGAAGCAGAGACGCTACCGTTCGGTCATTTTGTCATGAAATTTGTAAAAAAGAAAATTTAAAAATTCAAATTCAAAAATAATTTATTCAGTCTAGGCTGTGACAAGCACTTGTGAATGTCATAGAAGCTACGCCATCGGTTCGCAAACCCTAAGCGGGAGACCTTGTAACGAGAAGAACCGGCAAGAAACTCGTCAAGGGCTGCTTTTTTCTCCCTGTATATTTCATACAGAGTCGTCAACATTGAAAAATGAGCTCCACGTTTAAAGTGAGGTCATTTTCCATCACAATAATTAACAAAAGTTTGCACACAATGGGTAGGTAGGTTAAAATTAAATATCTACTACATTCAGATAGGTAAATGCGAGAGTAAATAACTTTCAACTAGTTGAGAAATCACTCTGTCTGCTACTCGAACCAAAAAACACTTGATGCAGGACATAAAAAATAAAAACGCAATTCTTACAATTCAATATGCGTTAAGATACTCAGAAAGTTTTTAATTTGCTTTTCAATGAAATACCATCATAACACCATTTAAATACGATTATTACATTTAATATTGCAGAATTGAGGCTGCCTACGCTGCCTACGCGCAAAAAATAGTGAGTGGACGCTACAAACCGATTATTATCGATAAACTGATCTTATAGAACTTGTTAACAATTTTTTGCGTGGGTACAAGTGCTTGTGAATTTTTTCAATGACTGTTGATTTTAAAGCTCATAGATTAGAATAATATGAATATTTCCTGGTTATTTTAAATGATTTGCCATATCATTGTTCATTAAACAAAAAGTTTTGTTGTTTGTTTTATCCAGTTCAATATTTGTGAATGAAATGAATTGAATTTTATTATTAAAAATATATGATTGAACAATCAAAATATAAGGTTTTGAAAATAAGTAATGGTTATTTGAAAACACTATAAAAAATATTGATCGAATTGATTGAATTAAAAGGTGAATTTTTTATAATTTAAAACTACTTAAATCATTGTTTTGTTTTCTATATTTCATCTCTCAGCAAACAGTTAAATATTTTTTTTCTACACCCATGCTTTAAATCCTCTGTAAGGGGTTCTGAAACAGTTAGCTTACTGCCATCATTACAATATCTCGAGTGAGAGCTGGTTCTGCAGCGCCGCGCGCCCATGAAAGTCAGTACAACATTATAACACTCTTGCGGAGGACATAATGACGAGGAGGGAGAGGAAAGTCAAAGTCAAAGTGAAAGTCAAAACTTTTATAGAGGATAATAATCATGGGTTTAGATAAATATCATGGGTGTTTTTAATCCATATGTATTAAAATATTGTTTGTTTCCCTAATAAAAATAAGGAAAAATAAAAAAATGGGTGTAGATAAAGTCTTGTATACAACTGTACATAATTAGGTACTAAAACACTCATGTGATACTATTATCACACTCGGCTTCGCCTCGTGTGATAAACCCGCATTCGTGTTTTAATACCCCTCGTTCTAGTACAGTTGCATAAATAACTATTATCTACTCTCATATCGTAAAATTCGAATTATGAATTTTAAAACGAATTTATATTGACATACTTTATACACGCAATACCGAAAAAAAATTAAAAAGTTATTTTATAACATACCTTCGCTGTACTAAGCAATGTTATAAAATAACTTTTTTTCTCATTACGATACAGGGCAAATCCAAGAAGAAGACAGTGCCGCAATATTAAAAAAAAACCAATGATATTCCCATATACTTTCCAAAGACTTTCCATGATTAAAACGTACTCTATGGTGATCGATGACTTAGCGTAACGATTAGTCTACTGAAATGCACTTATTTCATAATTTTTTTTTCTAATAGAATACGCGCCATTTTTAGATTTTAATTTTTACTTTTGCTTAAAATATCATAGTAGTGAGTGTAGTGAGTGAATTTGACTCCACCCGATATTTTAGATGCGGCGACGGAAAAAAACGTCTTACTTAACCTTGGTAAGTACTGCCGACCTACCGAACTCTTTTTTATCATTGATATTTTATTTTGTAGGTTCAATCGGTTCAATCACAAAATTGTATGAGAGTAGATAAAGAAGTGTATGAAACTGTACATAACTAGGTATTAAAACACTCGTGTGATACTATTAAAAACCTCGCCTACGGCTCGGTTTTTAAACACACACTCATGTTTTAATACCCTTCATTATGCATCAGTTTCATAAACTACTATTAAATTTGTGATTTTTGCATTCACTATGCTATTTTTAATAATAGGTCTTTACCTATGAAATTGCCGATTTGTATGGAGATTTTTCAAGAAGTTGCATTTTTCATAATAGCATTTTCTTTGTTCATTTAACAACCATGAACACTCATGTAACAAAACTTTTATGTACTAATGTTTGAACACTATGCTAACTTATTTCCATTTAAGATAAGCGAAAAAATAAGTTTTGGTTAAGTTACAACCCCTTCGGTCACCCTTTTTTTTTGCTCACAAAAAAAGAATCACTTTCAAGATCTTTTTTTTATGTCACGAAAGCTAAAATATGGACTTTATTTTTACTGATAGTTAACTATCATGATCATAATTCGATGTAATATTCACGATTTTGTTAAAATTTTAAATTATAGAAGTTATTATTTTCTCTGTATGTGACAAAATATCGGCAATTTCATAGGTAAAGACCTAATATTAAATAATATATTAGAAAAATTCCTTACATTGGTGAAATAACGCTGGCTTGCAGCGTAAGAGTAGGATATACGTAGGTACTAGAAGAAATTCGACGATGCCACTAGAGACTCGGTAGGTCAGCGGTAAGAGCATTGGACCGGATATCCAAAGGTCGCGGGTTAGATTCCCGTCCGAAATTGATTTAGTGCGACGTATTTTTTCAATTTAATATTTATCTATTACTTGTTCTATAAAGTTGTACATATGTTTGCATTAACCTTAACTTTTAAATTACCAAAACGCGAGACACAAATCGAAATAATGTAACAAAAGTGACACACAGTTTGTATTATGATTCGAAATAGAGGCGGCGTCTTTTAATCGATAATATCGATACTGAGTACCGATCAGTATCGCGGTATCGATGTCCATAGACAGTAATTGCTATTGTACCACTTGAATAGCCTCTCAACAGGCGATTGGATAGATCTGATAATCGATTAGAAGTGGCACATGAATTTTGTTTTGATATTGTGCGGCTGATATTAGGATAATCGTAATTATCATCAGATAATAAATATTAACTAGTGGCCCCGTGAGCTGTAGACCTCGCGTTAAAAAGTAACTCAAATTGTAAGTTGTTTAAAAATTAATAGATGTCGCCATCGCCACGCGGTTTTTAAAGCACATAGTAGGGTATGTGCTGTATTCAGTATATTCGCAAATAGATGGCGCTTCTAATTTTGATCTTTATTCGAAATGTGTGAATAATTTATTTTTTTGCATTGAATTTCGAAAAGCGGGCTTGACTACAAAATTCTATAAAATTTCACGAGAATCGTTTGAGTAATGCAACCTGTAGAAGAGAACAAACGTAAAGTCGGAAGGAAGGACATACGAAAGAATGTTTGCCCAAGCTGAAGCAGATACGCTTCGCTTGTATTTCGCGCTCGCTCGGTTATTGAATTTAATTAATATTGGACACCATTGCACATACTAATTGTTCCGATTCCAAAGTAAAATTAGCTAAAGTCTGTTCATCCTTACTTGTCTTATATGGTAAACAATCTTCACCCAACTTTTTATTGAAATAATCATTTATAAAATACATCAAATAGCTTTCTACACATAGATTATGAAATAAATTGTTAATAAATTAACAACAATTTCATAAAGTTACTAACATATTTTTAAATAACGATTTAAGTTTAAAAGACATATGACAACTGTCAAAAACTATTTACTAAATAAGACATGTAAGGATGAACAGACTTTACACTGTGTTCTGGGAATCAGAGAACGGTGGAACTACAAACACCCAGACCTGACTCAGTTTCACAGAAACGATAATATGTAGTACTACCCGTATACAAAAGTCCGTTTCATAAATTGATCCAGTTAGAGATTAAACCCGGGACCGTAGATATAGCAACACCCTGAAAACCGGTGTGCAACCCACTCGACCACAGAGGTTATAATGTCCTGTCTATATCTTCATAGCTATTGACTAATATTTTCTTCCACGATGACGCAGCACCCACGCGCAGCCAAGAGCCAGTCAGTGAAGACAGGTCGAGACGAATCGCAAACACAAAAACTACGAGGATGTTACTCTATTGTAAGTGGGACTTATTACATCTGCTATTTAAGAACTAAATTCGGATATTAAGGAAAAAAATATTCTGTATAGATCGCGTCACTTTTAACCGCCTCTGTGGTCTAGTGGTTCGCCCACCCATGTAAGACGCAGGGGTCCCGGGTTCGATTCCCAGGGGGGTACAATTAGTACTCAGTTTGGTTGATGGTAGGGCATCATCATAATCAGTCATGACTGATTATGATGATTGAATGTCAAGACCTGTCTTGACATTCGAATGGCCAACTTTTCATTTCCTTTTGCTAAATTAAAGTTTTACAACATTCTGCAGGCTTATGGAAATTACAAAAATTTATGTGTCGTACGGAATTGATAAGCTTACTTACGACAAAATTGTTGGTTATTAAGTATCTAAGTACTTATTTTAAATCTTTAAGTTTACGTTCAAAGGAATATAAATTTTTCCATCGCTTTCCATAAGGCTTTTTCTATAGAAATTCTCAAGGGAAATGGAATCCAACGCCATGAAAAGCTAGTTATTATTAAGATTTATTCTTTTTCTACAAAGCATTATTATTTCCCAATCTATTTTGTAAAATTAGTGTTATAAACATTGCGCCATTATACTACTAAAAACCCTTTGCAATCAATAAAACACTGTTTGCAACTGCATTTTCAACTTTACATTTAAAAATAAGATCTCAATGTCAAAACCAACTCGGCACTTAAAATTGAACTTAAAAGCTACAAGCTACGGTCGTTAAACGCTAAGCTGTTCAATTAGTTTGAGGAGTAATTGCGTTGTAAAATGAGCTTTATTGAGTGTGTGATAAAGTTGTGAGTAGGTATTAGAGGTCCAGGTGGGAGGACCGTCTGTAGTCGTGGCAACTGAGAGCCGGCTTTGCCTATCGATCGGTTGTAGTGATGGGACACGAAAATGTCGAGGTATCGATACTTTGACATTGTCTTTCGTGTCTTACATTACAGTGTCCCAATTTGGTGTCCAAGCCACTATGCTGTTTTAATTGCTTTGACTAAAGTCATTCGGCTGAATGCCTTATTAAGATATTAGATACCATGGGCAACAGCGTTGCTTAACCACTCCTAACGTTAAATCGCTTGCACGCCGCCCTAACAGTTCAGCCACGGACAGCGCGGCAGGAGGCGAGGCAGGCGGCGCGGCAAGCGAATTCAATAATCACTGCGCGCTATCCCGATGGCAGCCTCTCAGCTCGTCGTCACGACCGCGCAGTGGTTACCGAATTCGCTTGCCGCGCCGCCTGCTTCGCCTCCTGCTGCGCTGTCCGTGGCCGGGCCGTAACAGGGGCGATACGCGCGCACACGAATTTTGTTGCTAACTAGTTACGCGACGCTGTTGCCCATAGTACTTACTTATTATTTAAAAGTTCTATAGTGAATAACCTATTCATGTAATGCCCGGTTAACAATCAGACCGAAAACCAGAATCTGGAATTCGGACAGTAAACCATTTTTTCGACGAGATTAATGTGAACTACATCCCAGCTTTTCAGTACTAAGGTCATGTGAGCTATGCCGCGGACAGACAGACATAACAGAACGCCTTGTTGACTTGTCTTGTGCTGAAACTAAGGTAAAATAAAAAATCAAACCAAATTACCAGAGTATTTTCAATAAAACCGCGCTAGTATCCGTTAAAAAGTGTTTCATTTCATGTTTTGTAAGCGCGTAAGGTTCATAGGGGAATATTGTCTACGAAACTCTAAAAATGGAATACAACACTACTGCGTAATTTTAGTTGGGTAATAAAGATAATAATTAATATGAATTCACTATTTCAATGATACATTTAGATTTTCACAACTTCATTATCATCATATCGGCCGCACAACACTCACTGCTGGGTATAGGCCTCCCCTAAGGATCTCCACGACAATCGGTCCTGCGCTGCCTGCATCCAGCGGCTTCCCGCGACCTTCACCAGATCGTTGGTCCACCTTGTCCGGGCCTACCCACGGAGCAGTGTCCGGTGCGCGGTCGCCATTCCAGAACCTTTCCGCCGCAACGGACATCGGTTCTTCTCGCTATCTGTCCAGCCCACTGCTACTTCAGCTGAGCAATCCTTCGAGCGATATCAGTTACTTTAGTTCTCCTACGGATCTCCTCATTTCTGGTTCGATCACGTCACGCGCAGGGAAACGTTGAGCATGGCTCTCTCCATTGCACGCTGGGTGACCTAGAGCCTCCTTATGAGATCTTTCATAACTTAAATGATTATATTTTTTTTACAAACATTTTGCGATATCGATAAAATGTTAGATTTATACTTTCACATCACTAGAGGGATCGGTGGGATATTTTTGATAATTAAATGTTTTTGCAGGACAATTTTTGATGAAGCTGTGAAGAGACTTATTAATATGTCTGTGATTCTTTGTACAGGCTTCGAGCTCTTTAGGTAACACTTGAGATAAAATATTATAATTTAAATGTTAATGAGTTCTATGTTGAAGTTTTTAAAACGATAAGTCTATTAATTGATCGAGCAAACACGAAGTGTTTTTGCTTCAGCTTGGGCAAAAATTCTTTCGTATGTCTGTCTTTCCGTTTGTTCTCCTCTACAGGTCGCATTTCTCAACCGATTCTCGTGAAATTTTGTGTGCAGGTTCGATAATCATATAGATTTTTTGTCGAGCTAGTTTTCGAAATTTTACGAAAAAAAAATACACCATATATTTTCATACAAGGTTTGTTGATGAATATGTAAACTAGAAAAACGTAAAGCTCTTTTTATCAAATGTTGAGAGAATTACCTACATGTGGAACTACATAAAACAGAAGCAACCGAATCTAATCCTTAAGTAATTAAGCTTAGTAAAGCTTGCCCAAAATGGTCGATAGGGACCATCAAACTGAAAGTTGAACATCAAAGAGTTGGTCCCATAGTAAATGAACTTTTACTATGGGACCAACTCTGAAATCACAAAAAAAATATTGTGTCATACCATTTGATATCTTCGTTATTCATTTTTGTATGAAACAGGAGATTTTTTTCGCGATTTCAGAGTTGGTCCTATTAAAAGTTGTTCAGTTTGATGGCCTCTATCTACCATATTCGGCATTAGGGGTTATTTTTCTCAAACATGCTTGGAAATTCGAACATTATTTTGACAACCTTCTTAGTGCTAAATCGGAGTTTCCGGACAGACCTAAACCGCACCGGCAATGTTTCTATGAGAATCCATTACTAACGTGTAATAATGGATTTTCATACAAAAATTGCCGGCGTCTGACCGGCAATGTTAGTATTGAAACTCATTATACACGTATAATTCAAAAATGGAACGAAATTTTCAATGAAACACGACAGCCAATGAGGTCTGTGATCATCATCAATATTTCTTCTTCTTCTTATTTTTGTTATGGCAATCTACTTTCCTCTTGGAAGTAATTTTTGCCAGTGTCATGTTTTGAATAGTTCAGTATTTCTAGCTTTTCAAGTAGATTGTTTCAGTTTACATTAAAATGCGGGTGCATCACATTCCAATGCTGCTTGGAGCATTTGGCAGCAAGTATATCAAGACAGTTTACTCGGTAAGTTTTGCTGAGGTAGCGACCACTACAATAAAAGTCTCAGCTTCACACAACCAAGATCGCGCCTATTTCCATTATCCCACATATTGTTCAGTTGCGTAGACACTTGTACCACAAAACTGCACCAATTTTAAGACACAATATCCACTATGAATCAATTTGCGAATAATTAAAACAGTCACCGAACTGAACTCGACAAAATCCCGCCAAAAACTCTCATCAATAAAAAAAAATTAAAATTAGAACTGGCTTTGCAAATGGAAAGTTCCGAATCACGGTAACAGAGTATCATGAGCGCACTAACGCCTGCCTATTTATCCGTATGCCTGGCATACATTTCGATGATTCCTGGTTACAAAAATTACGTGTAACATACAGTTCGGACAGGCGGCATAAAATAAAATTGTATTATCTATGGATCTTGGCGCGCGAAGAAATATTGTTGAAATTGTTTTTGTTTTGTCAAAAACATATTTTATCTTCGATTTAAATTAAGTAATTATTTTATTATAAAAATAAGTTAAAGCGACGAAAGTGATATTTTGATGCCACCTGAAATTCAAGAAGCGGCAAGAACTGTAATAGAAAACATGTTGTCTCCAATATAAAAACAACATTAAGTAAACCAGATGTAAACCTAACTGCAATGCTCAAAAGACATTCACAAGGGTATAATGTTGGAAGTCTGTGCAAATTTTCTTGGCAGAAGCATCAGACAGTGTGTATTTGAATCCTAAAGTAAGTTTTCGTATTGATAAGTACCTAGGTACTAATTTACCACTTTGTTTTAGTTAGACAGCTAACATCACATCTTTACACGTTCTTTATTTTTGTTGCAGGTTTGATTTTTGGCATTTTCGGTGCACGAAGATGTAACGACATAATATACAGTATTTATGTAAAAGACGTAGAAACTCAAGACGGTGCGATTTGGTACTTTTAATTAACTACTGTAATTTTAAATAAAAATGTTAGAGAAGTTACTACGTGGTTTGAATTTCCGCGCATTATTTGAGAAAAGTACTATACAAGCCTTGGCCGCAACTAGGCATTGATGGACTCACGTATGTGTGCCTCGGCTTCGCCTCGGCCCACATTTTCACGTTCGTCCTTCAATGCCTGTCTTGCCGGCCGCTGCAGTAATGTACTATTGTATTGTAACACGTTGTACGAACTAATTAATCAGTTATGTTTCACAATTTTTATTTCTTACAAGTTATTAACGATGAAAACTGTGAAATAGGTATAAAAACTTTCATCTCATCTTCAACAAAATTCACAGGCTTCTCAAAAGCAACACTTTGCCCTTACTTACAATGTATTTTTCTCGTAAACTTAATTAGTAACAAAATGTCAAACGACTAAACGGATCGTCTGCTATTTAACTTTCGAGTTTTCAACACTTTTCCAGAGTCGCTGAGCGCAAAGAACCGAATTTAAACGACTTTTGCATTAGCGCTACTAAATATTTTTAAATAACTTGTAATTAGTGAATAAGGACTAAAATCTAAATTAATTTATTGTACACTGACGACATGAGGACAATTTAATATTATTGACCAATCGAGCGCGAAGCGTCTCAGTTTCTGCTTGGGCAAAATGGTTTACTTATATGTCCTTCCGGTTGTCCGTCTGTTCACAGGTTCTCCCTCTACAGGTTGCATTTCTCAACCAATTCTTGTATAATTTTGCGAGCAGGTTCGATAAAAAAATGTAATTTTGTTGTTCGATTTTTTTCTAAATGGCGGAGATTTTGTAGAAAAATCATATACTCGCTCTTGACCGGTTTTTTTTGAAATGGATGAACCATTAAAAAAAAAACCGGTCAAGAGCGAGTTGGACTCGCGCACCGAGGGTTCCGTACCATCATAATAAATGCACAGCAGAGTAGAATAATAAAATTATTATTGCAGTTTCAGGTCAGCGCCATCTCTTGACCGATAGTGGAACTAATGTTAACTTTTTTAGAAATTTGATAATTTCAAAAAAAGTATGCTATATTGAGATATTGTTTTATTTTTCCTGTAATCTTTATATAAACTGCTATCACATAGAGTTATTTCAGATTTTTCTCTTTGCAAACTTCGGAGATAAGGGGGGGGGGGGGGAACGGTCATTTTTTTACATCTTTCATCATAAGTCGAAAACTATGCGGTTGAAAAAAAAAGGAAAAATGATTAAAAACGTGCAAATAGCGCTCTTTTATATGATACCCCCACTGACATGAAACATTTTTTTTATTTAAATAGACTGGCTGTCTGTATGATTTGACAGCTAAGTTTTTGTGCCTATTTGAAACGCCACTAGCGTGCGTCTAAAGAATTAATTTTGACGTACAATATGAAAATGGTTGCCGTGATTGTCTCTCCAGACTTCAAACTTTAGTACCATGTCCCTCACGCTATGCTCACGCTACGTCCTACAGCGCCAAAATGGCGGAAATCAAATAGGCACAAAAACAGTTTGACATAAGCCTGTCCAGTGTAAATATATGCAGGTCAGTGGATATCCCACATGCCCTAGTAGCTCCACTTCAAAATTAAGACCCCATTTCAGTCCCTGTTGTAAAAAAGATATTTATTTTTTTATTTCTTTCTAATTTGCAAAATAGTTGGGCAAATGTCATCTTAAACTATTCCAAATTTCAAGTTGATACCATTAGTAGTTCTCGAGATATCCAGCTGTGACAGACAGACAGACTGAGTCACACCATAAGGGTTCCTTTATTACCATTTTGGTACGGAACCCTAAAAATGACACTAACACGAGGCCTACAGCTCACAGAGCCTAATTCGGTCGTGTTAGTAGAACGGCACCTTAAATTCTTAACATTTTTTCATTTCGTAGATAGCTATGCTCACCTCCAGGGTTTGTTTGCTGTTACTGCGCTTTCTGAATTCTGTAATGGAGTCGCAAAAGGTGAATGTTTATTTTAGTGTCGTATTGAGCTGTCTTTCAATGTATTTGTAAAGCGACAGAAATATTTGACTTCTCAAGCTTACGCGCTCACTAGACATGAAATAAAACAATTTTTAACGGATACTAGCGCGGTTTTATTAAAAGTACTTTGGTAATTAGTTGGTATTTGGTTTGATTTTTGGGTTTCCCGACGTTTCGGCAACTTTGCAGCTGCCGTGGTCACGGGGGGCTGAAGCTACCCGTGAGTCTACCCTCAAGCGATGAATTTTTTTAGACGTTCAGAAATTACCAAAGTACTTTCAATAAAACCGCGCTAGTATCCGTTAAAAACTGTTTTATTTGAGAAATATTTGAGTTTAGATGGGTAAGAAAAGACAGTCTTTGTTATGTTTGCGTAAATGTATTTGGTAATTAAATAGGGTTTTATTCAGTACCCAAGTAACTTTTTTTGTGTACAACGGGATAGTTGCCTATGCCTTCACCTCACCTGATGTTAAGTGACGATAAGGCCGAAGGTGGAAGCGCACTACACCCGGAATCCTCATCACTGAGGAACTGGCTATCTTACCTCTAACTGCCGGAACACAACAATTTTAAATTGTTGCTATGGCGTCAGACTTAGGGAAGTCAAAGTCAAAGTCAAAGTCAAAGTCAAAAATAGCTTTATTCAAATAAACTTAATTATTAAGTACTTTTGAATCGTCTATATTTTCCTACCACCCGTTCAAGACTTTTTTAACTGACAAGAAGAACGGGCGCAAGAAACTTATCAGTTTTAATAGCAATAAGTAACGATATTTACAAACTTAAATATATCGTTACCAGATAATTACAACAGGGTGACAGGATTATTGGCAACAAACATAGACTTATTATATTACTATCATTGGCAACAAAGTACTTATAGTAGTTATGTGTTACATCATTTCCACGCATTTTGATCTTTAAGACTTTATTAATAAAGGATATGCCTTTCCCCATAAATGAACCTCTAGTTTTTGCAAGCCTAAATCTTGGGACGGCAAGTTTATCTTTATTTCTTGTATTAAACTGGTGATTATTGCTGTTCTTAACAAATGAATCATAGTGTTTTCTTACATAAACTAAATTTTCATATATGTATTGGCCTGCCAAAGTTAAAATATTTATTTCTTTAAACAGTTCTCTCAAGGTATCTCTCCGCCGAAGATTGTATATGCCGCGAACAGCTCTTTTTTGGAGTACAAAAATATTTTCAATACTGGCAGCTGAGCCCCACAATAGCAGTCCATAAGACATTACACTATGAAAATAACTAAAATATACTAACCTTGCCGTTTCAATATCAGTTAAAAGCCTTATTTTCTTAACAGCGAATGCCGATGAACTAAGTCTACTTGACAAGGCTTCAATATGTGGATCCCATTGCAGTCGAGAATCTAGTGTGATACCTAGAAATTTTGTACTTTCAATAAACTCGACTTCATCGTCATTCAAATTAATATTTAATTCTGTCTGCTCAACATTAGGCAATGAAAATTTTACACATTTAGTTTTTTTGGGGTTAAGTGCTAAATTATTACTATTAAACCAGTATGAAACTTTAGAGAGTTAAGATGGTGGTAGCTAATCAGGCGGACTTGAAATTAGCCCTACCACCAACCTAACCGAGTACAAATTGTACCCCCCTGGGAGTCAAATTCGGGACACCTGCTGCGCACCACTAGACCACAAAGGCGGTTGAAGAACGGTGGTTGAACTAATAAATAAAGAATAAACAAGTATGATAATTTATCTTTATTAATTTAGAAATACTTACCTACAATATTTTTGGTTATTTTGGAACCAAAAATATTGTAGGTAAGTATATCCAATATCATTCTTTACATTTAATTATTACTACATTCATTATTCATAATAAAAAGCAAAGTGTCTCACTGCCCTCTCTGTCTGTCTGTCTCTTTGTCCTTCTGTCTGTTTGTGCGCGATAAACTCAAAAACTACTAATCAGATTTTATTAAGTAGGTATATGATTTTTTATGTTATTTCAGTTTTTCGAATAAAAAAATCTCATATTTCAGCCATTTCGAAAAAGTCACAAAGGCGAGGTCTACAGCTCACAGAGCCACTATTATAATTGGTTTTCCTGGTTTTCCTCAAGAGCGCGATTTTTTAAAACGCAAAATATTTTAGTAGCAAAATTCCTAAAGCTCGTAATTTTTTATAAAAAATATACAAAAACTTGCTACTTACTTCTAATTAATTCACTTTTTTTTTCTATCAAAGGCAGGGAAATCAGCTTTACGGCTGATTGAATATTTTCAGCATCTTTACCTCAATTAATTTTCGTCAATATTTTCCTTTTACTTAACTTTGACAAGCGTAGTTAATGTTCACAATCAGTCAGTTTGGTAAAACCCTAATTTGGGGTTTTGCCATATACTTACATGGTTATTTGTAAAACACCAACAACCTCGCAGGAATAAATTACTAGCAAAACTAAAACCAATCAAAATAACAAGATTATTGAATGAAATTCAATAATCTTGTGATTTTGATTGTTTTTAGGGTTCCGTACCTCAAAAGGAAAAAACGGAACCCTTATAGGATCACTTTGTTGTCCGTCTGTCTGTCTGTCCGTCCGTCTGTCTGTCAAGACCCTTTATCTCGGAAACGCGTGGAGGTATCGAATTGAAATTTAAACCATATACTAAGGTCTACGGGCCCTTGAAGCTGTAAAAAAATCAAACTTCTAAATTAACGTAAAAAAAAGATACTGCCGTTTAGGGCGCAAAAAACGCATTTTCGATACTCTCAAAGGAATCAAAATTCATAGGGTACTTACCGTTGACCTAGAACTATGAAATTTGGCAGGTAATAGCGTCTTATACTACACTTACAGGAATAAATCTGAAAACTGTATATTTGTAACTAAATCATAATAAAATATGGTCATTAAAATACGTAATTATTAATCATCTTGGTGAAACAACGGTATGCGCGGCATTGCGCGGTCATAGTTTAATTTCTAATTACTTTTGGATTAATCGCGCCACTAATTCTTTTAAAAATATCAATATTTATTATTATTAATTATGCAGATCATTTCAAATATTGTTATAGTTAATTACTTTTAAAAATAAAATTAAAAAGTAATAAATTTGGCTCTAAATATTTTCGCAACATGGCGGTGTGTCACGCTGTATGACAGGGGGTCTTCTTCTTCTTATTTTTGTTTTGGCAATCTACTTTCTTCTTGGAAGTAATTTTTGCCAGTGTCAAGTGTTGAATAGTTCAGTGGTAGATTGTTTTAGTTTACATTAAAATGCGGGTGCATCGCATTCCAATGTTGCTTGGAGCATTTGGCACCAAGTATAATCAAGACAGTTTACTCGGTAAGGTCAGCCGAGGTAGCCACCACTACAATAAAAGTCTCGGCTTCACACAACCAAAGGGTCCTGTTGGAATACACCTATTTTATCTAATAACATTGCGATAGATAAAACCATTTCACAGTACATTATACAGTGTACTATCGATATACAGCGCCATCTGTTGACAATCAACAGTACTTGTATTTTATACAGGTGCGGTGGGTTTGTAATTATTTTATTTTTTCTCAAAAATGCTTGGAAATTCGAACATTATTTTGACAACCTTCTTCGTGCTAAATCAGAGTTTACGGACAGACCTAAACCGCGCCGTCAATATTTGTATGAGAATCCATTACTAACGTGTTATAATGGATTTTCATACAAAATTGCCGGCGTCTGTCCAGCAATGTTTCTATTAAAACTCATTACACACGTGTAATTCAGAAATGGAGCTAACTTTTCAATGAAACACAAATATAGGTATCAAATGTCGCCTTGATGAGCGAGCACATTCCAAAATATTTTTTTTAATATTCGGTATACTGGTATCACGTGAAAGGCCTTGATGAGCACATTCCAAAAAATTGAAAAAATAAAAAATAAAAACGAAAAAAAACTGTTTTGGTGCAATATGGGTATCAAATGAAAGGCCTTGATGAGCGCATTCCAAAAAGATAAAAAAAATTTAGAACGAAAAAAAAATTTTTTTCAATACCTATGGGTATCAAATGAAAGTTTTTTGAAAAGTTTTTTGGAATATGCTCATCAAGGAGCATATTCCAAAAAACTAAAAAAAAAAATTTAAAAGAAAGGTATTTTTTTTTTGCAATATGGGTATCAAACGAAAGGCCTTGATGAGCACATTCCAAAAAAACTGAAAAAAAACAAAAAATTTTTTTTTTGCAATATGGGTATCAAATGAAAGGCCTTGATGAGCACTTTCCAAAAAACTGAAAAAAAAAAATGAAAAACTGGAAATAAATGAAAAAAACCGGATTTTTTTTTTCAATATGTGTATCAAATGAAAGGCCTTTATGTGCACATTCCACTTTCCATTTTCTTTTTTCAATTACTGTAAGTAATTTAAAATTAAAATAAAAAGCTTAAAACTTTTAAAACTAAAAAGTTAAAAGTTTAAAAGTACTACACAAGCCTTGGCCGCAACTAGGCATTGATGGACTAACGTATGTTCTTCAATGCCTGTCTTGAGTGCCGCTGCAGTAATGTACTATTCCATTTCAAACTTCGCCCGTGGTCAATTCTTTGTCGTAATCCCTGGAAGGGTTATTTTCTACGTGGCGACAAAGGATTTCAAATGGTTATCTATATATAGCAGTCTGCTGAACGAATTTTGATGATATTTTTTTACAGTTTGGTAGCTTGGAGTCCAACTTATAAACTAAGCAATTTTTCACATAATTCCGGTAGGTAGAACCTGGGATAAAGCTTGAACTCTCCGTAGTACAGTTTTCATATAAAAACTAATAACTACCAACCACTTTTTTTCAAAATATTTCCTTTGTACCGACACAACTTTTCTATAGCTTTATTTTATGTATAGATGTAGGTCTGTACGGAACCCTCGGTGGGCGAGCCCGACTCGCACTTGTCCGGTTTTTTTTTAGTAAAAATAACGGCCGCGCAGCGCGATTTTTAGTCAGTTACATACAATAATCTTGTAATATTGTTTTTTTTAGTAAAAACATCAGCCGCGTAGCGCGAATTTTTGTCAGTTACATCCAATACCTAATCTATGAGTTTCGCTTGTCTATAGTAAAAAGAAATCGGCCGCGCAGCGCGATTTTAAGTCAGTTTCATCAAATATAATCTATTAGGAAATTCACTAATCTTGTAATATGGTGTGTTTTGTCCGGGCGGCAACCGCCGCGATCTTGCGTGGTAAAATTTTGTAAAAAAATTGCGTGAAAAACTGCAAAAATTCCTGTCTCAGCTTAGCGCCACCCTAGCACGCCTATCTAAACCGAAAAGTCCTTGTCAAATGCGGCAAATGCCTGTCAGATGGTAACCATACCCGCGCCGTCCGCCACCCCGTTTTCCTTGCCTTGTGTGGTCTCGTCTCCGTCTCGTCGCATATTACTCTATCAGAGACTAGCTAACTACAGCCAAACTGTGGGTCTATTGCCCAAGTGTCGCCGACTTCGCCGTCGGTTTCATTTGACAGATGGTTGTAATACATTGCTACGTTTTTTTTGTAAGTTTTTATTGGTACCAAAAAGAAGTGGCAATATATCTCATCCATCTGTCAAATGAAGCCGACGGCGAAGTCGACGACACTTGGGCAATAGACCCACTGGTGCTGTGTGTGGACCAGCCCAGCCACAAGCAAGTTATGCCGGCCAGTCTCGCGGCAGCCATAACTTGCTTGGGAAGACTAACTGCCGGAACACAACAATTTTTTAATTGTTGTTAAGGCGTCAGACTTAGGTAAGGTGGTGGTAGCTAGCCAGGCGGACTTGAAATAAGCCCTACCACCAACCAAACCGAGTACAAATTGTACTCCCCCTGATGGAAATCGAACCCCTGCGTCTTACACAGATGGACTAATAACTAAACTAAACTATAGTTTGTGAGTTTGGATGTTTAGATGTTTGTTCCTCAATCACGCAAAAACTACTGAACGGATTTGGTTGAAATTTGGCACACAGATAGTAGATAGCCTGGATTAAAACATAGAATACTTTTTATCCCGATATTCCCACGGGAACGGGAACCACGCGGGTGAAACCGCGGGCAGCCGCTAGTTTACTTTAAAAATCGAACAATCCTCCTCCGCCTAATTTACAAACGGACATACTCTACGTTAATATTTACTGTGGCTGTAAGCTAACAAAATAAAACTTAAAAGTATGAGAAGTTTGACTTGATGCCAGACTTCATTAGGTACTTTGACGGTGTTTTTTTCTTCAATAAGGGTTGATTTTGTTTGTGAGCAATAATTAGCGGTTCGAACTTCGACACCGATTAAACTTCAAACCAAACTTTTACTATAAAAAGTCTTAAATCAGTGGTAGAATAGATTGCCTATTCAAAATAGCTTAAGGCTGCGTTCAAACGATAACGCCCGACTCGCCCTCAACCCGAACTCAACTTAAACTCAACTTGAACTCAACTCAACCGGAGCCCACTCCTTGAAATACAGCGCATAATTTTGAGTTTTATAACATATTAATAAGCTCCGTTATATTTTGTCGATGTAACTACACACGCCTCGCCCTCAACCCGAACTCAACTCAAACTCAACCCGAACAAAACCCAAACTCAACTCAAACTCAACCCGAACTCACCTCAAACTCACCTGCACATTACACAAGAGCTTATAATGTGTCATAAGACTCAAAATTGTAAGAGATGTATTTCAAGGTGGGCTGCGGTTGAGGTGAGTTTGAGTTGAGTTCGGGTTGAGGTCGGGTCGTGTGTTATCGTTTGAACGCAGCCTAATTGACCGAGCGAGTGCGAAGCGTCACCGTTTCAGCTTTGGCAAAAATGCTTGCTTTTCGGTGTGTTTCCTTTA
Source organism: Agriphila geniculea (assembly GCA_943789525.1). Taxonomy (NCBI): domain Eukaryota; kingdom Metazoa; phylum Arthropoda; class Insecta; order Lepidoptera; family Crambidae; genus Agriphila; species Agriphila geniculea. Next base: position 1,191,415 of record OX038897.1, on the reverse strand, counting down.
CAGGTCGCATTTCTCAACCGATTCTCGTGAAATTTTGTGAGCAGGTTCTATAACCAGCAAAAGAAGTACAATTACTTATTGTACTTCTTTTATTGATTCATTTTTTCGAAAAATTTTCAGAATGGCGGAGATATGGGGAAAATCATATTTCAGCTATTTCGAAAAATGTTCAAAAATGTCACAAACGCGAGGTCTAGGTACAACTCTACAGAACCACTAGTTTAAAGATGGTCTTGCCTTTGACCTTTTATGAGCCACACTATATTACAGTAGTGCCACAAACTTACCTGACCACAGACTAACTTACATCCAGTGGAAGAAGCCGTTACTGTTTTGGGGAATAATATATGACAAAATTTGCAGCTAAACCATAGAAATAGAATGTCAAAGAACAACAAAGTCAATAAACAGGTGATCCGAAAACGAATCCATACATTTTATATGAGATACGTAAAATATGACTTAGATTCATAAAATATGACTATATTATGGCAAAGGAAGTTAATAAACTATATTCCATACTGTTTTCTTTGTCGATAAACGAATAAATGTAGCGAAATTTGGTTTTAGCGAAATGTGTGGCAATGGCAATATCTTATTAGTAGTGTATAATTGGGGGTTCTGGATCAAAGGAGATCCAGAACCACCCAATTATACACAATGAATTGATAACTAATCATGAACTAACTTAGTTTTACGCTTATTAATATAATTATCTATTCAAAAACAGTCTTTGTTTTATATTATTATTGGTAAGTAAGTACTAAATGATTCTACGTATTTCACTTTTGATGAATTTGCATTGAATCGGATCTCAGCAGTCATGTGCGCTACATTTATAATCTCACTGAGATGTTACCTACCTACTATTTATACTTATTACCTAGATGAATTTTTTATCTGAGCGTGTTTAGTACCTACCTACTAGTCATTTCTCATAAATTCATATTCAGGTAGATTAAGTACTTTAGTGAAAATAACCTTTTTATTTAAAAAGAAGATACTACAGAGGTACTTGATTATTTTTAATAAGTATGACTTAAATAAAACCACAATAAAAAAAATTAAACGTTTATTTTATTAAAATATGAAGTAATATAATGTTGAGTAGAAGAACCTTAATAACTAGGTATAATATGGTTTTTTAAGTACTATGATCTTATATCTAACTCGTCTTGAATTTTATTAATAATATCCCTAGTTCTGTGGTATATGTCATCAAATAGCACGGTCTTCACTGGATATTGAACACATACTTCAGCTTCACAGTTACACATCGAATTTTCGGTTTTGACGAAGTTTTCAGAATCGTATATTTCTATTCTAATTATTTTTGTCCCTCGATTTGCAGGTTTCTTTATGAAAGAAAAAACTGATGGTTCTGTCTTGGCTCTCTTGCGAGATATATTATCAGCACCAGAGTTTTTTTGTACCGTTTTTTGAATTGAAGTAGATTCTCTGGGGATGAAGTTGAAGATATCCTCACTATCCTAGAAATGAATAAAAGAAATTAAATGAGTAATCACACAACCTTTACAAACTATTGATCTCATCAATAAATATATATTAAGTTATTGAGAAAAACTAATTGATTATACATAAAACAATACCACACTTACCGACATTTTACAGAATGTAGTAGGTACCTAGTAGAACTGTGTTATAAGGAAGCTTCCGACGTCTCCGCCCAAATATTTATGATCTGGAGTCCCTTATTTTCCATTCTTTTATACTAATGTAATTATTGTACAGTCAACAACACACCTAGCTTTACAGTTCGACTTTGAAACCATCTTTAAGTCGTTTTTATAGTGTAGTAATTTTTGTAGTGCAAGTGTATAGATTGACTTGCTGTCGACATTACATCAGGTTCACACATTACAATAAAATTATTTTGCGTTGTAAATTTGTAGCGACACCTGATGATGGGTGGTCTAACGAAGACATGGTGTTTATATTGTAACGTTTATTCCGATACCGAACGCATATCTGAAGCTATCCTGTGTTTCGCATACATTGATGTTTTTGCTGTCGACATTTTTTTATATTTATACTTGTACAATGCAATGTAAATTAAATTAATCTACGTTATTGTAAAGGGCTTTAAAAAGGATCGTCTTAGCATTCGATTCGTAAGGCATAAGCTACATCACAAGCTATACTATCTTATGTAGTTTAGTTAGTGTAGCTGTATGCTATCAATATCAAGTTTTATAAATAAAATATATTTGTAATACAATAGTTTCTTATGAATGTGTAAATCCGCTATAAGGCAAAGTATTCAAAATGTAGCAGTTAACTGAGCTAAGCTATGCAATTATATTTTAGCTGGCGTTGTAGCCTCTGCTTTATGTAAATGCAAACATGCATTTCAACTGAATTAGATTTTGCTGACACAGTGTTTTGGCATCACGCGGTCGCTTTCCATAATTGGACAAAGTACACGTGAATTTCTAGTATTTAAGCTCTACTGATCAGCCCCTGACACCATTCTGCGATAACCCTCGGGAAGCTCCATCTACCAATCTCCGAAGCCACAGGATTTGCATCAATATAATGTAAGTGTCTATTTACTTATTATAATGTAATATTCGGCTTTTCAATTAAATTGATCTCAATTCAAATGAAAATACTTAACATTGATTACACTGATTAGGCTGTTAATAATATCTTCAATTCAAATAGTGCTGTATTTGAATGATGTGATCAATCAAATGCAGCACTATTCAAATAGTGTTTGTTAGAAATTAAATTTTTATGTTTATTTCAGGTCGAAGCATATTTCAAACGCTGATGAATTATTCCCCTCCGAGGAAGATGAAGCATCGGTGCCGCTTCCTGTCGAGCCAGCTGAAACAAAGAAAAAGCGCAGCAGGGCCTCGACATCGAGCTCAACCGCCAAGAAAATCAAGATCAACCCAGTGTCGTCAGCGAAACCACGCCACGCAACAGCTGCTGATTTATTCGGCAGCGACAGTGAAGACGACGAAATAGTGCCACCTCACTCACCATCGACATCGGGTAAATTATTATCCTATATGTCTCGGAGACTAGCTAATGGTTTTGCGCGTCAGGTGAACCCATTAAAAACGGGGTCTCATTTTATTGAACTGAAGGTGTACAAGTCTGACGAAATTTCAAAGGTGCTGCCCGTTAATAGATGGCGTCAAGCCATCATTACTATTAAAAATCAAACTAACGACGACACCGAGGCTTGGAAGCATCTCTCTAACTTTATAATAGCAACTCGCAAAGAGTATAGGACGTGTCCACCCTCATTCGTTAGTAATTATTATTGAAATAATAATAATAATATTCTATACATACAGGCAAATATACACCCTTGTTTCTTTTGATCTATTTTCAGCATAGAATCAATTTGAGTAAATAAAATGACATTATTATTATTTTAAAGACCTTCTAAATGATACCAATTACGGTTTTTAAACTCAGTTGATTATATGCTGAAAATAAATTAAAAGATACAGGCGTGATTCCACTATTTGCCCGTAGTTTATAATTTCTTCTTTTTCTAATTTAAATTACTTATGTACTCAATCTTAGTATTATATCGTGATATTAATCATTGTGTAAATCAATCATTTAAGTACAGTCAGTAATAAAGCATCGCTTTAATAAACAGTGTTTGTTCACGTATCTTTTTTCTAAATCGAGCGTAAAAGATGCTTAATTAAATACTGATTTTGATAACTAAGGTAATAAATAGGTAGTATTGTAAGCGGTTATAAGTAACTACGGCTATAAGTTACTACGGCTATTATTATGTCTAGGCATTATTACTATTATTGTGTGTTATTATTATCTACCATTTGATTATTCTATACAATATTATTATGCGGTCTTTGGTGAAATATCAATAAATCTCCTAAAATAAAATGTCTTTTTTTTCGTTACAGTTCTACCCACTCGCTTCGAGTCATCTAATGATGTTTTAATGCAATGTGATAAATGTCAGATTGAGTTACACAAAAATGAATTGAAATATCATTTGAGAACAAATATGCATAAATCAAATTGTCTATTGAGAACAGAATTTGAGAATATTGATATAGTTGCAACAGCGTTTAAAAACAGAATTGTTACATATCGCTTAAGTCCAAAACGGGAAGTCGAGTACCTCACTCCTGAGGCGTTCCTGTGCGAGACGCAAGCTGATATCACAAAACTTATCAATATATCATTATTGGAACATGATTGCATTAAAATGAACTGTGAACTGTTTGTTTACTTTACATTACAGAAGTCATATGAGCAACAGCTTAAGTCTTTTAATACTAAGTATGAAATAGTTTATAAAAATACAGATATAAATGAATTATTTATTGAAATAATTGAAAAATTAAAAAAGAAATTAATTGAGTTTGAGCATAATAAATCTGGCTGGTCTTATTTATGTATAAGTCATTTAGAAATCAATATCAATAAATATTGTCCGATGAGAGGGGGCACTTACGTAGCTCTGCCTGAAATTATAAGGAATACAAAAAGTTGTTTAAACATTAAAAATAGTGACAGTCATTGTTTTTTATGGAGCATAGTAGCAGCGTTATTTCCTTCAAGAACTAATGTGTGTCGAGTAAACTCTTACCCACACTATTCAGAAGTTTTAAACATAGAGGGAATGACATTTCCACCCACAGTAAATGACATTAAGTTATTTGAAAGAAATAATAATGCTATAAGCGTTAGCATTTATGGTTTGGATAAATGTCTCGTAACAGGGCCATTGTATGTATCGAAAGTTAAGAAAGAGCATCACATTAATTTACTATACATTGAGCAACAGGGTAAAGGACACTACTGTTTGATTAAAGACCTCATGCGATTAGTGAGACGACAAATAACTCAACATAAAGGTAAAATGTATTTTTGTGAATTATGTTTACAATTTTTCACGAGCGAGGAAAAGCGATATTCTCATTATTGTTCTCAAATTCTAACGGTTTTACCAGAAAAACACGCTACTGTTCAATTCAAAAATTACGAAAGACAGCAAAAAATATATTTTGTTATTTATGCTGATTTTGAGAGTATGTTAACGAAATGTGAAGTAAATAGAAACAAAAGTACTGAAAATCTTAAACTCCATGTTCCATCATGTTTTGCTTATTATATTTGTTGTTCATATGATTCTAACTTAAATAAATATGTTAGTTACAGAGGCGAAGATTGTGTTGAAATTTTCGTAAAGCGCTTAATTGAAGATATAAAATATATAAAGACAATTTTATTTCAAAATAATCAAATGAAACCTTTAACCGAAGAACAAGAACATAGTTTTAAAAATGCTACCAAATGTCATATTTGTAAAGAATTTTTATTTGGAGATAAAGTACGTGATCATGATCATATAACATCAGAGTACAGAGGCGCAGCACACTCTCTTTGTAATTTACGATACCAAGTGTGTTCGTTTGTGCCTGTTATTTTTCACAACCTAGCTGGTTATGATTGTCATTTATTTATAAAAGAACTGGCAAAATATAAAGGATCTTTAGAAATTATACCTAAATCTAAAGAAAAATATTTATCCATTACAAAAGTTATAAAGGAAACGAATGAATCAAAGCCTATTCAGATAAAATTTATTGATTCTTTTCAATTTCTAAGTTCTAGTTTGGATGTACTAAGTAAAAATTTGAATGAAACGGATTTTAATAATTTAAGAAAAGAATTCGGAGACCACGCAGATTTACATTTGTTAAGACAAAAGGGTATCTATCCGTACGATTATATTGATTCATGGTCTAAGTATGAAGAGAAAAAGCTTCCACCGAAGGATGAATTTTATAATATCTTAAAATTAGAACATATCACTGATGTCGAGTACGCCCATGCTCAAGCAGTATGGTCCACTTTCAACATTAATTCAGTGGGAGAATATACTGATTTATATTTAAAATGCGATGTCCTACTATTATGCGACATATTTGAACATTTTAGAAATACAAGTTTAATACATTATAATCTTGATCCGGCTTACTATTTGTCTGCACCTAGTTTAAGCTGGGATGCTATGCTTTTATGTACTGGAGTAAAATTAGAGCTTGTTAACGATTTAGAGATATATGAAATGTTAGAGAAGGGAATACGCGGCGGATTGGCACAGTGTTCTCTTCGGAATGTTAAAGCAAATAATTTATACACTCCACATTTCGATGATTCAAAACCATCATCTTATTTAATATATCTTGATTGCAATAATCTCTATGGTTACGCAATGCGACAAAAAATGCCCGTTTCAGATTTTAATTTTTTAACTCAATATGAATTAGAACATTTTAACATTTTGACAACTCCAAACGATGGAGAGTATGGATTTATTCTAGAAGTTGATTTGAGCTATCCTGAATATTTACACGATCATCACAGTGATTTACCGTTTGCACCCGAACATTTTACTCCGCCAGGAGGAAAAACAAAAAAGCTGATTGCTAACTTATATGATAAATTCTACTATGTCATTCATTTTGTCCACTTAAAAGAATGCTTAAAAAATGGTTTGATTTTGAAAAAGATACATAGAATCCTCCGTTTTAGGCAAGAAAACTTTTTACAAAAATATATTGATTTAAATACATGTTTACGACAAAAAGCTACTACAACATTCGAAAAAGATTTTTTTAAATTATTGAACAATGCTGTGTTCGGTAAAACAATTGAGAATAAACGAAAGCAAGTGAATGTTAAATTAGTATCAAAATGGAACGACTTCGAGAATAAAACGAATAAATACATCAGCGCGGAGAAAATACTTTTAAAACCTAATGTTAAGAATGTTTCTATACTCTCGGAAAATTTAATAGCTGTTCATTTAAATTTAGAAAAAATATTATTAAACAAACCTATATATATTGGTTTTACTGTATTAGAGTTTGCCAAACGGCATTTATATAAGTTTCACTATGATTTTATTAAGAAAAAATATAATAACGATGCTCAACTTTGTTACACAGACACTGATAGTCTTCTTTATAATATTAGGACTGATGATTTTTATAAAGACCTAAAAGATGAAGTTAAGATTTTTGATACAAGTAATTTCGAGGAAGATAACCCTTTTGATATACCTAAAATGAATTCAAAAGTTCCAGGACTATTTAAAGATGAACTCGGTGGAGTCGTTATTACCGAATTTGTTGGCTTACGAGCTAAACTGTACTGTTTGAAAACCGCCAAGACTACAATAGCAAAAGCAAAGGGTGTTTCAAAACCTATAACAAAACGTTTAAATATTTCTAATTATAGCAGAGCATTGCATTCCGATAAACAGTTCAGATATAAGATGAGAATGATTAAATCAATAAAACATGTGCTTTACACACAGCAAGTCAACAAAGTTGTTTTAAATAGTAACGATGACAAAAGACAAATATTACCCAATAAAATAGAAACTTTACCTTGGGGTCATCGTAGTTTAATTTTTTAGTATTTAAAAATGATACCTTTGCAGAATGAACTTTAGTAAATAAAAGGTACCTAAGAAATGAATTAGCATAAGAATTAAGAGCGCAATGTATGAGTTCGCCCTAATATTTGTATCAATATAAGTACTAATATATTGTTCTTTGATTATAAATATTGTAAACATAAATAAAGATGTGTTTTTATTTAACTACTTTTGTTTCATTTAAATGCACCTACCTACTGTTTTAATTCAAATATTTTACTTTCTTTAATTTAAGTGACGTAAGTATGGTGGAATAACGGCGATATATATTTAAAGGATAATTTAAAACATTCATTCTTGCATCATAGTTCATAATTAATCAAATCTAACTTTTGATCATCTTGAGATTTAATAGCAGATATTCGTAATATAAGCATCTTTATAATGTTGGGCTTAATGTTATAAAGTCATTTTAGCGAAATCTGTGAAACGCTGCGGTCAAGTTTAAACAATAGGGATGAAATTACTGAAACAAAAACAAACATTGAAATTAGAGTGTATCTGTCCTCCATCATCAAATGAATCAAAACGACATGGCATCTTATTACCTAACAGTATACGTTGTATTGTTTGCGGTCCATCAAATTGTGGAAAGACAAACTTAGTAATTAGTTTATTATTACATAAAGATGGTCCACGATTTTGTAACATTTATGTCTATTCGAAATCTTTATATCAACCTAAATACGTATATTTAGAAAAAGTTTTAAATTTGGTGCCAAACACATCTTTTAACAAATACAATAATAACAGTGATATTTTAAGCCCACATGATGCTTTACCTAACTCAATAATTATTTTTGATGATGTGGCTTGTGAAAACCAAAACAGCATTCGAGACTATTTTGCTATGGGTCGTCACAAAAATATTGATTGTTTTTATATAAATCAAACGTACACGAAAATACCCAAACAACTTGTAAGAGACAATTCAAACCTAATAATATTATTTAAACAAGATGACATCAATTTAAGGCATGTTTATGATGAACATGTGGGATCAGACATGTCATGGCGTCAATTTCGTGAAATGTGCTCAACTGTTTGGAATAAACCTTTCAGTTATCTAGTTATCAATAAAGACTGTGAACGAAATAAAGGATGTTACAGAATGGCATTTGACACATTTATAGTGGTAGATTAACATACATAAGAGGTTGGTTTATAATTAATGAGTCACTTTTATTTTTGACTTTGAACTGAGTGCAATCATTTCTAAAATGGAAAAAGATCTCAAAGAAAAGATTGTTAAATCAGCAGCAGCTGTAAAAAGAAAGGTTGAAATGATTAGGGATGCCAAAAATTCTAATAATATGACTTTGGAGACAATATTTAAGCCTATAGTTGAGCCACTTAATACATTAGTAAATAAAAAACATCATAACGAAGAACCAGAATATAAACCTATTCTAAAAAAGATAAAAGATAATGAAAGTGTGACTTCGTATCCTTCGACTGAAAATTTTAATGAACCTGTCAGTGAAGATGAAGAAGAAGAAGAACAAGTCGACACGGATACATATGAAAAAACTGACAAAACTCTTACTGCTTCACCTTCTGAATATCAGAATGCAAGCGAAGAACTTCCTGATGACCCCAATGTAAGCAATGGATCATTTAAATCTTTCCAATCATCACCTAACCCAAAAAACCAATCACTGTCATGGTCTACCTATATATCCTCTGAAATAATGACTGGTATACCTTTTGGAATAAGAAATGAACGAGGAAAACTACTACTTGGCAAAACACGAGTTTATGATGATGGTAGAATTTTGAAAATTGGAAACTATAGTTTCAATAAAACTCGAGGCTTAAAAGAATTGTTGTACAAAAAGAAACCTAATTTGGACATTATCACACATAATGATTTACTAAATTATAGATCACTATTAATAGAAACCAATGCACATAGGCGTAATTATAACGCATCAAAACCAATCAACAGCAACAAGGGATTTAAATATATGAATATTATTAGACCACTTTTTAAATTTTCAAGAAAAATAACTAGCTCGGAGAGTGTTTCTGAGGGAAAAGGAATAAAACTTTTAAAAAAGTTTAAGAAGAACACTGATTATGTTTATTGGGATGATCCAAATGAGTTAGTAGAACGGCTTAAATTATTATATGCGTCTAGAGATGCGGGTAACACTGGCTTAGATAATGAAATTATTGCAATAATAGAGGAACTATATGAAAGCGGTATCATTAAAAAAATATAAGTAACATGCAATGTGAAAACTAAGCAGTCGCCTAGCAGTAAGGAACGCGTAAACACTCTACAATGAATATAGATAAATTTGGTAATCACGTTCATAAACGTTTACGATTATCAGAATACATTGATACCTTAAACGATACTTTAGTTAAGTCGGAAACAGGTGACTACGACTTAAAATCATCAAAAATAAAAGGTCTGGCATCTCCTGAGAATGATGATGAAGCTGTGAATAAAGCATATATGGATGAAACTGTTCAACAGTTAAGACATGAAATGAAAAAAATTTACAGCGATGTTAAAATTTACCTCAATAATCTGGAAAAAGTGACTAGTGAAAATTTAAGTACTTTATTTTATTCAAAATCTGAAATAGATCATATGATTGAGTCATACAAAGTCTAATAAAAATGAGTAAAAAGGACGTAGTCGATGAACTCCACAAACCAGCGAGAAGGAATTTTCCTCGTCGATGTACAATCATAAAAGGAATAGATGATTTGTGGCAAGCTGACCTTATGGACTTTCAAAAATATTCACATTATAACAAAGGTTATAAGTACATCTTAGTTGTGATTGACGCTTTATCAAAGTTTGTATGGGTCAGTCCTTTAAAATCGAAGGAGAAAAGATGTGTTACAAATTCAATGCAAAATATATTATGTAATTCATCTCGAAAGCCTAAAAATTTACAAACTGATTTAGGTAAAGAGTTTTATAACGATAATTTTAAACAATTGATGTATAAGTATCATATTAACCATTATTCTACCTACTCTATAAAAAAGGCATCTATTGTAGAACGAGTAATCAGAACATTAAAAAGTCATCTTTTTAAACTGTTTAGCTTACATGGTCAATATCAATGGATAAAAAAAAATTTGGAAGACGTCGTCTTTTGCTATAATAATACTAGACACCGAATAACAAAATTTAAGCCTATCGATGTTAATAAAACAAACGAGATGGTTGTCCGATCAAATATAATTAAAACACAAAATAACAAAAAGAAAATTACACGAATTAAGTTCAAAATTGGAGATTATGTTCGTATTAGTAAACATAAAGGAGATTTTTACAAAGGTTATACCTCAAATTGGTCAACAGAAATTTTTAAAATCGTTAAAATCAATCACACAAATCCTCCAACTTATCACTTAGAAGATAAACATAAACAAAAGATTTTAGGTTCTTTTTACGAATATGAATTACAGAAAACAAAGTTTCCAGACATATATCTTATTGAAAAAGTTATAAAAAGAACAGGAAATAAACTTTTTGTAAAATGGCTAGGTCTCAGTGATAAAGAGAATAGTTGGGTTGATAAGAATGCATTGGTGTCATGATATAAATGAAGCATTTTTAGTTAATATAGTCAGTTTATGAAAACCAATGAAGGAAGGAAGTGGTATTATTAACGATTTAATAAATAATATACCGGTCGAGTTACATCTACCTGGATATCAATTTTGCGGACCTGGAACAAAACTTAATAAACGCTTACAGAGGGGTGATCGAGGTATAAACAAATTAGATGAAGCTTGTATGTACCACGATATAGCTTATAACAACAGTGATTTGAATATAAGACAAAAAGCTGATTTAGAACTTTTAAATATGGCTAAGAAAAGAATGAAATCGAAAGATGCTACGAAAGGAGAAAAGGTTGCTTCATGGATAGTAAAAAATGCAATGAAAGCAAAGCTAAAAGCTGGTGCTGGAGCAGGATCTTTTATGAAAGTTGTGAAAAAAATACAATCTCAGTTAAAAAAAATAAAATCTAAAGATGATCACACTGTAATAAAATACGCATATGCAGCCGCGAAAAAACTATTTAATGATAAGAAAGGAATAAGATTGCCGCGTTGCATTCCTATCCAAAAATGTGGTGGGATGCTGCCGCTCATTCCAATCTTTGCTGGATTGTCAGCTCTCGGTGCACTGGCTGGAGGTGCTGCCGGTATAGCAAAAGCTGTAAATGATTACAAGAGCGCTGAAAAAAATCTTCATGAAACGGAGCGACACAATAAAATGATGGAAGCTATTGCTTTGGGAAAAGGGTTGTATATCAAATCTCATAAAAAAGGAACTGGCTTATACATAAATTCTTCAAAAAACTGATTAAACGGCTACCTAGACGACCTCTCACTAATTTAGATATATTGGAGCATGCGAGTGACATTCCTTATTTTCGTGGTGTTTTTATGAGAGACACTTTACCCTTAAAACCTAGAAAAAGAGAGTGTGCTGTACTAAATCTAGATAGTTCTGATAATCCTGGAACTCATTGGGTAGCCTACGTTAAAGAAAATGACTATTGTGAATATTTTGATAGTTTTGGTAACTTGAAACCACCTTTAGAACTAATAAAATATTTAAGATACATGTGTATAAACTATAATTATATACAGCTTCAAAACTTCGGTACTACTAACTGTGGACACCTTTGTCTAAAATTTTTAAGAGACTATTGGAAAAATCATTTATAATGGGAATAAAATAATAATCTTAGTCAGTATAAAAATGTCTTTCACTGTGTCGATAACTGGAAAGGGAGCTTCTTTGATAACAAATTACTCACCAACTTTAGAACTGCACGATGAATATGAGTGTGGACTTTTGTATTTTTCTACTTTTAATTCTATTCCTAATATTGATGACAGAAACAATAAGTTTTATTATGGCAAAGATGAAGTTATCGAAATACCTGAAGGATTATATGAATTTCAAGATATTTGTGATTATTTAAAAAGGAACGTCAAGAATGCTGCATTGAAAATGACTTGTAACAATAATACGCTGAAAACTAGTATTTTCTGTTCTGAAGATGTTTACTTTGAAAGAAATGATTCACTTGGTAAAATTTTGGGTTTTGGTATGGAAACAGTAAAAGCTAATATAAGCACTGATTCTCCGTATCCTGTAAGTATTTTATCAACAACCATCATACGCATCGAATGCGACGTAGTAAGCGGATCATTTGTGAACGGAACAGCAAGTCATATAATTCATGAGTTTGTGCCTAACGTCCCACCTGGTTATCGAATTATTGAAATACCTAAGAATTTAATATATTTTCCAGTCAACCAAACCTCAATAAACGCGATCAATATAAGGTTGTTAGACGCTGAAAACAAGCAAATAAATTTACGCGGTGAAGAAGTACAGTTGTATTTACATTTCAGAAAAAAATAATGCTAAATTTCAATAAAAACCAGTCTCCCCCTTATATTCATGTCAGTTCTAAAACAACGTTTAATAAACCAACACCACTTCGGTTAAAAAAGAAGCTAACGAAAAGTAATAAGGAATTTCTTAAGCTAGTGGGTTTATTAAGATGAATATTTTAAATATATCTCAAGCAACATCTTATGATAACAGCATTGAAAGTTTTGAATACCATTCATACAAACCATACGTGACAAGTTTCAACAAGAATGATGAAATACGAATACCTATTAATCAGCAAGATTTATATGTGCTGCCCTCTCTCAGCACATTGTATATTGAGGGCAAAGTGGATGTGTACAAGAGCTCAGACGCAACTACTAAAGCAAAAGTATTAGATGTAAAATTAACAAATAACCCTGCCTTATTTCTGTTTCAAGATATTAGGTACGAATTAAATGGAGTAGAAATAGATAAAATTAAGAATGCGGGCATCACTACAACTATTAAGTCATATCTATCATTGAATGAACATGAATCCAAATGCGCAAAAGTTTGGGGGTGGTCGACTGCTGGTACTGACAGTGTTAATGGTGGAGTTTTCTCCATCTTAATACCATTGAATAAAATTTTAGGTTTTGCAGAAGATTATGAAAAAATCATAATTAACTGCAAACATGAATTAGTATTACTGAGAAGCAATACTAATCTTAACTCATTAAAATTAAACACAGGGGAAGTTGTCGAGGATATAGTGATAAGTAAAATCATTTGGCGAGTTCCACATGTTAAAGTATCAGATCGTGAAAGAATTAATTTATTAAAGCATTTAGAAAAGGATCGACCAATAACACTTGCATTTCGTAATTGGGATTTGTATGAATATCCGTTACTACCCAAAACACGGAAACATACTTGGTCTATTAAAACATCATCGCAAATTGAGAAACCGCGATATGTAATTATTGCTTTACAAACTAACCGTAAAAATAGCGCTCAAAAATCAATGGCAGAATTTGATCATTGTAATCTGCGTGACGTAAGAGTATTTTTAAATTCATCGTATTACCCATATGAAGGATTGAATGTCAGTTTCTCTGAAGACAAGTATTCATTAATATACGAACAATATGCCAGATTTCAACAGTCTTACCACGGACGTCGAGCAGAACCGTTGATGGGTTTGAAAGAATTTAAAGACGTCGCTCCTTTATTTGTTATTGATTGTTCTCGTCAACACGAAACGCTAAAGGGGTCCATCGACGTTCGGGTCGACATCGAAGCAGATGAAGAAATACCTGACCAAACCACAGCATATTGTCTCATATTAAACGACTGCATATTTGAATACAAGCCTTTGAGCAACATTGTTAAGAAAGTATCATGAATACCAATACTATATTTGTAGATCTGCAAGGATTTAAAGATTGCGATAATAAATTTATTGTCAAAGAGTTAGCGATAGCTTCTAAGGACCATACACAAACATTCCTCATTAAACCACCCTATGCGTTCAGAACTCTGTCAAACAAAGAAAAAAAGCAAGTACAATGGTTGGAAAAGAATCGTGGCCTTACTTGGAGTGAAGGATACATTGATTATTATGAATTTAGGAAGATAGTGATTCCATACCTAAGCGCTAAAAAAATATTAATAAAAGGATTGGAAAAAATTAAGTGGATTCAAGAGTTATGTCAAAATTGTGAAATAATAGAATTAGGTGAAAAGGGATGTCCAAGCTTTATAAAATTATATGATAATTACTGTAAAAACGAGAACGAACTAATTAATTGTGTTTTTCATAAAAAAACGTGTGCTTTAAACAACGTACTATGTCTTAAAATGTGGTACTTTGATAATAATAATAATAATAATGCTAACTTTCAATGATTTTTTTTTATTATTAATGTATATAACACATATAAAATCATAAGATGAATGTAATAATAATAATAATATAGATTAGTTTGATTAAGTGCCTAATATGTTTATCTGTAGTGAAAAATAAAATATATGAAGATAAGATATACAAAACGTCTTTTTCATTTGTCTATTTTATTATTCCTATTTTATTATCCCTCAACCTTTACTACGTCATATCGTATTTTAATTTAGCAATATGTATTGGTCGTTATAATTTCAACAAAATCCTTTGCAGAACAACTACAAGCTAAAAATATAGTCAATCTTTATTGTAATCTAATAATAGTAACTGTGGAATGCAGCAAACTTCCGTATACAGCATCAGGTGGCAGTCAGTGTCGTGTATCATTTGATAAAATATAATGAAGCGATTGAACATTGTAAAGTTATTAACTTAGAGTAACTTTTTAAATTCACATAAGTTTTAAAGTCACATTTTCCAGATTAGATATATAATCTAAAATTTTATTACGGTAAATATAATATATAATTTAAATGAATACTAATTTTCTTCATTCTTACTATAACCCTATTGTTGATCCGTCGTCATTGACTTGGGGAAAAAAGTCTATCATTGTCATTGACTTTTCTAAACAATTTGTTGTCTGGTAATAAATTATAGCCTTTCAAATACAAGTCTTTCAGCGACATCGTAAAAATACCATGAATGTGATTGTAGATGTGCAAGGTTTTATGAATGACCAAAATCAGTTTATTCCAAAAGAAATTGCGATCTTGTGGAATAGACATATTACTGTATTGTTAATAAAACCACCATACCCATTTTATGACTTAACAAAAGAAGAACGCTTTCAAGTAGCTTGGATAGAAAAAAATAGAGGAATTCATTGGAATGAAGGATTCGTGCCTTATCTGAATTATAAAACAACTTTAGACGCTTTTTTAAACAATAAATGCATATTAACTACAGGTTACGAAAAAGTTTTGTGGATTAGAGATATGTTTGATAACAATAACGTACATAATTTAGACGATAGAAATTGCCCTAGTTTAATAACATTATATGACAAATATTCATCTTCTTCAAATATTATAAGCTGTATATATCATAATAAAGTATGTGCTTTAAAAACTGTATTATGTTTGGAAAAGTGGTGTCAAGAAAATAGTGTTTTAATTTTTGAGAATAAATAGTGGTTCCAAGACTTCCAAGCAGACACTGCAGTTTCGACGTGTATGCCGATCGGTCGACTGCTTAGCTTACTGTGACCACACTGTAACACACAAAGATAAGGCAGGTGCGGCTAAACTTTGAAAATGAGTCTACATCTTGCTTTATTGGAGCTTGAACATTTACTAATGGATAAATCGAAATATTGGGTATTCAAAGATTTCGAAACCTTTAGAAACCAATGCTTGAGTTCGGATATTTTTCTGTATTATTTTGATTTGCTGGAAAACATCGACGATGCAAAATTTAAACTGATGCCCCATGTATTTACGGATAATATGAAGCTGTTTTTCAAGATTTGTAGTTTGGTGACAGACAATCCATGGAACACGCATCTTTTGGAGCAGTGCACCTTTGAAAATAAATATGCTGATAATTTCGAGGAAGCTATTGCTAATTTAGAAGAAGACGATAATGAAATTATTTGTGTTTTTTTATCCAATAAATGAAGATAAAAAAATGTTTTTTTATTTAAAAATTCATTTGATATGTAGCATGCGGCAAGATGAAAAAGTAGTGACAATTATTCACAATGTTCTGCTTATGCCTACCTAGATGACATCTTTGAAACGATTAAATAAATGAGTTAAAAAATTCAAATTAGCATTGAAATAGTTAATTTTAATATTGTATTAAGGATAAAAATTACAGTGCGATTTAAAAAAAAAAACCACTGAAGTTTACTCAAATAACACCATTGAATCAATTAAATAAATGTGCTGAAGATTGAAATTGGCATTGTTTCCGAATAAATATTAATAAACGAAAGTTAGTTCATGATTAGTTATCAATTCATTGTGTATAATTGGGTGGTTCTGGATCTCCTTTGATCCAGAACCCCCAATTATACACTACTCTTATTTACCTTTGAAAAGTGTGATTACTTGGATTGTTTCTTTTTGTTACATCACAATTACTTATAGCAGAAGACACCATAGCTCCACGATAACTTTATTTTAAATTCTAATTAAGATTAAAAATATTTTAAACAAACTGTGATTGCTCATTTGCTAGGCGGGACGCTAGGGGCTCTTACTGTAAAAAATGTTGGCACATGTCACTTGATCCTTTGTCTCTTTTGTACATAGACTGTGTCCGTATGATGTTAACTTCTCTTTTCCACGCTTTGTTGGTCTTCTTGAGCGCAGCGAAAATTTTTCTATGTATATGAGCTAAACCATGTCAACTTTATCTACTGATGGAGCTGAAATCGATACGCTTACACGACATATTTTGATATCTTTGCTCTGACACTGACTGCCAGAGCACAACAATGGGGTGTGATACTGAGGAACTAATGGCGTCACAATCATAAGCGACAGTCCTAAAATCATTTGATTGGTTGTTTCAAATGTCTAATGTCAATTCTGACGTATTTTAACCAATCAAAACCATTGATAGCGGCCGGGTTGGCGCCATCTGCGATTAGCTTTACGTGATACACTTCATTTTCAGGGTTCCGTACCCAAAGGGTAAAAACGGGACCCTATTACTAAGACTCCGCTGTCCGTCTGTCTGTCTGTCACCAGGCTGTATCTCATGAACCGCGATAGCTAGAAAGTTGAAAATTATTATTTAAGGGGGGCTCCCATACAACAAACGTGATTTTTTTGCCGTTTTTTGCTCGATATTAATAACGATAACAGGTAGACAGTTGAAATTTTCACAGATGATGTATTTTTGTTGTCGCTACAACAACAAATACTAAAAACAGAATAAAATTATCATGAGGGGCTTCATACAACAAACGTATTTTTTTGCCGTTATTTGGTCCGGAACCCTTCGTGCGCGAGTCCGACTCGCACTTGGCTGTTTCTTTTTAAATTGTTGTTAAGGCGTCAGACTTAGGATAGATGGTGGTAAACAGCCAGGCGGCCTTGAAATAACCCCTACCACCAACCAAACCGAGTATAGTACCCCCCTGGGAATCGAACCCGAGACCCCTGCCTCTTACTTGGGTGGGCGAACCACTAGACCACAGAGGATCAAACCTTCTTTCATATCGTTACTTCCTAAGACATGGCACTCCCACGGCCGTCGCTGACTGCTTATACTGTACTTGTGCCGTTCATCACCCCGTCACTACTGCCCGAGCCACTCTGCATATAATGCAGGAGCCTGGAGACAAGCGAACGCATAGCAATAATATCGATAATGGCGTTTACAACGCTCACGCGCGGTCCACATTCAATATCGATAAATGACAGTTGGCGAATGCGGACCGCTCGTAAGTGCGCTAACATTTTATTCAAACCTCAACTTTAAGATAGATCGATTGCTAGAAACTATTTTTGCTCTCTAAAGCGATGACAGTGATGAAGAACATTTAATTATTGAGATGTGTGCATCCAACATCTTTTTTTTCAGCTTTTTACATCAGCCACCTTTTTTGATAAACTCAAAATTATTATTAACAAAATTCTTACTAATAAATGCTCTATCCTTTTGTTGTGAAGTGAGGTAAAGCTCCTTCTGTAACGAACTCTATTTGACGAAACTCTTTTTGACGAAATAAAATTCTGACACTCGATTCGTTTGACAGTCACTTTAAACTTTTGACAGGACGTTCACAGTGATTACGCTCCGAGGTATGGTCGCTGTCAGCTCAAGATGGCGCTGGTAATGTCGTCATGAGTGACGTCACGCTAGATATTGTAAACGCGCTAACTTGCATGCGGACCAGCTGTTATCACGATTATATCGATATTATCGCTATGCGTAACCGCAGCCCATATTGAGGCAGGATTATAGATGTGAAGGCGGTTGTTATCTTAGTCAGCCAGCCGCTGACCAGCCGCTTTTTTCGCTGACTACGGTGATCACCCATAAACCGCGGCTGGCTACAGTTGAAACATGTCTATGTTTTATTGAAGCCGTTTTATGTCCTAAGTGATTATTTTTGTCTATCTACATACTACCTACTTACTATAAACGTTACAGTAACCAGTAAACAGTTTTGTGGTGCAGAGAAATTGACGAGAACACCAGAATTTCCAGTTTGATGTTCTACAAATTCATCGCGCCACGAATTCATCATGACAGAGTAGGTATTTAATTTACTAAAAATACCTATTTGCATTTAACGACTCGTATATTATAACAATTTCGACTCAGGAATTGTAAAAGTTGTAAGACCTTTTGGTGTTGAGTCGGATAAGCAGCCGGTTGTCAGCCGCTGTCTATACGATATTATCGGCTGCTTTAGATAACTATCCGATAACAACCGCTGTTTTACAACTATAGGCAGGATCTCTTCACCGTATACTCAGCGATAAGGGAAGTACCTACTTCCGCCGAACTAGGTGTCTGTGCTCGGAGACTGCTGTCTCACTGCTTGATGTTGGAATTTGTATTTATGCGAAGTGCTTAGAAAACTTCGATATCGTGAATCAGGTTTCCATACATTTTGTCTTAATATTAGCTTGACGTAGTGCGACGTCATGTCTGCGTAATGTTTACATATTGTACTTTTCGCTGATCCTGCATTTATTCGTAATTCGTCGATTGCTTACTACAAACAACTCAAAATAAAAACTAGCCCCCCTATTACAAGCTCTCGGAATCCTGAACCACTGAGGAACTAGGTCTCTTCCTCTACCTGCCGGAACTCAACAGCATTAAATTGTTGTCATTGCATTAGATCAAGGTGAGATGGTAGTAATTAGCCAGGCAGGCTTGAAACAAGCCCTACCACATTTCTCCTTTAGTTCAAGCTCCATTTTGTCCTCAGAAAATAATCTTCAGTTTTCGTTGAGTGAAACAAAAGATAAAACGATAAGTTTGACATAGTTGTTAGGAAAATTCGGTAGCTAACAACAGCGCCATCTTTTCTTCCAAAAAAATTTAAGTAAAATGACTGTTACAGTACGAGGCATATAACTTGAAATCGGGTGGGGATTGCGCGAAACGCGTATTTTGGGTATGCGTAGCGGTGAGGGGCGCGGGCGGCGGGAGAGGGGCGCGCGCTATTGGTCGCTCACAAGAGCACATGCGCGAACTTATCCCCACTCCGTTGAAAAAATTTCAAGATACGTGCCTAGTACTGTAACAAATTGTGCAACTTCAGTACCTGTCTCTTGCAGTAATTGGCCACAGAATCAGTAAACTGAGTCGTGCATCTATAGACCAAGTAACTGTTGAATTTTAATGCACGTGATGACCAAAACAACAATTATTTACATAAACATTCTTTCTGAAAACGACGCGAGGAATGTATTTACATTTAATAGCTTACATAACATAAGATTTTAGTAAAATCTTTAGCTTTTTGACGCTACACACCACGTTGTTCCTAGGATGGTGACGCAGCAATGTGTATGTAATTTCATTATTGTCGAGTTTTACGGACAAATTCGCAAACGAATCTTAAAGTTAAGGCCTCCTTAAATTTTGAAAAGTTGTCAGTTTTGACAGAATCTTTATGAAACTGACAGGCTTCCTTAAAGTTAAGAAGAACTTAAGATTTTAGCAGCGAATGGATTTGAGCTAAGAAACCATTGAGTATTCGGCCGTTAGCCATCAGCCATTTCCTTTGAAAATCCATTATTGTCGAGGTTAGGTGAATAATATTACATTTTACATCGAGGGGAGAAAGCCATATTACACATATGACGTTTTTTTCTTTATATAAAATGAGTATAGAAAAAAATTATAAAAACTCGCACTTGACCGTTTTTCAGCATTTTATTAAATACCTCTTATATTTTACAAAGGCAAATTGGAGCAGGCGAGTCAACCAAATCAAATTAGACAGATGCATTTATTTGAAAAGACCATTTTGATTGACGATTTAAATAAATTCAGGTACAAATCCCATTCACTAGCGAACCGAATTTACATCCCTGATCGCCAATGTAAAGTCTCAAAACACCAAAAATGGTAAAACTCGATCGTTAGTCGAAAAAAGTTTTTATTCAGACAGAACCGGGTAAAGACTTATGTCGGCCATTTTACATACTGGACGCGTATGCAAATGTTTGACTGACGCGCGACGCACCGACTGATTTGAATTCTGTGCTCGCATGCGCATGCGATTCGACTTGTGATGTGACCAACTAGGGAGAATTTTTAAGGAGAGTATTTGGTTTTAATTTTTTGTGTTTTTTTATGCACAACAGGATGGTGCGTGGCCTTCACCTCACCTGATGATAAGTGACGATAAGGCTGAAGTTGGAAGCGCACTACACCCGGAATCCTCATCACTAAGGAACTGGCTATCTTACCTCTAACTGCCGGAACATAAAAATTTTTTGTTGTTATGGCGTCAGACTTAGGTAAGATGGTGGTAGCTAGCCAGGCGGACTTGAAATAAGCCCTACCACCAACCAAACCAAGTACAAATTTAAACCCCCTATAGGAATTGAGTCCGGGACCCCTGCGTCTTACATGAGTGGGCAAACCACTAGACCACATAGGCGGTTAAATGTTTAATTGAAAAAGCTTCCGCGGGCCATGAGAGTCATGGTAAGATAGTGTCAGTCTTGGTGGTAGCTAGCCAGTCGGGCTTGACTTGAGCGATGCACCACTAGTGCTTAGAATAATAAACGTGTACATATATTATATGATCTGTGCCATCCGTCCCGTTAAATAAAATGACGGCGTGGCTGATACTTTGCCAGTGCCATCCACCTCGTCAAACATCGGGGCACAAATCACCGGGGTGGATGAAACTATTTTCTGCATCGGTCCCGCCAGCGGGACAGAGCCAGCGGGGCGGATAGGACTCACTTGCTACGAAGTTAGCCACAATGCGCGTAGCCGTGCCGCATCCACATGTCTGTCACACACTTACATCGAATTTGTGTTCTGCGCATCGTCTCGAGCGATGTTCACATGAGTCATAAAGTTTGTATCGGGCTTTACATTCGTGACTTGCATTGGTGTATGGGGCTGTGAAGGGCCGAGGTCCAATGCAACTGGCCTTACAGGCGGTACAGTGCGTTTCAAACTTAATGGTGGCTGTGAAGTTAGTCACTATGCGCGTAGCAGTGCCCCACCACTCAGGTCTACCCATTACTGAAAAGCCGCCCCACACGGTCTAACATGATTGGGCATTGATGTACATACTTTACCATTATACTTCTATTTGTATCCCTACTAACTAACTAGTGGGTCTGTGATCTGTAAACCTCGCGTTTGTGATTTTTGAACATTTCAAGAAATGTATGAAATGTATTTCGAAAAATTTCGAAAAACTGAATCGACAAAAAAAAATATCTATATCAAACCGTGGCCCTACCATGAGTTGCTTCAAACTGTTTACGTTACCGTAAACTGCCGTTTTATCTCTTTCACTCGCATTAGCTGTGAGGTCTGTGAGCAGTATATCCGATAGTTTACGGCAATGTAAACAGTTTACATTGCCGTAAACTATCAACTCATGGTAGGGCCACTGCCCACAAAATTTCACGAAAATCGGTTGAGAATGCGACCTGTAGAGGAGAACAGACGGACAGCGGGACATCCGGACATACGAAAGCATATTTTGTCCAAGCAGAAACGGAGACGCTTCGTTCGCACTTTGCGCTCGCTCGGTCAATAAAGTAGTATTCTATACGGTAATATCCAGGACTAACATACTGTGTGGACACTTTCACACAACATTACATTTTCTATTCCCGTAACATCTTGGACTCAACTATCCGAGAATCATGTCGCATTAGTTCTGATTTCGCGGGCATATTGCCTGGGTATCTGGGTTCGAATCTCGGCCCGCTCCACCCTAAGAAGGCATTGTGTAATGATCCGGATTATATTTCTTGTCCAGTTTATGGAGATTATAATGCATTACAGCTTTTTTGTTTATTTTTTACTAGCGGCCCGCCCTGGCTTCGCACGGGTGCAATGTAGTTACTAAATGTAAAACTGTGCTAATGTGGTGTCAGTGTAAAGTTATTAGATTATACTACAGGATACATATACCTAGGAGGACGACATATACCTATACGACGTACGCAAGGGGTGTATAATGTAATTGACGTGTGTGTGTGTCTGTCTGTCTGAGGCAACCAACCTAGCTCCCAACTTATGGATCGATTTTAATGAGGTTTTTATGCATAGTTTAAGAGAAGCGTATAGACGGCGGGAAGCGACTTTGTTTTATACTATGTATAGCTTTTGCCCGTGGCTCCGCCCGCGTGGCAGTCGGTAATCGTTGTAAGTCTTCCCTTGGAAACCAATGATCGGGATGAAAAGAAGCCTCTGTTAAGTATTTCAGACTTAATCTATATATGTGCCAAATTTCTACTAAATCCGTTCACCCGTTCAGACGTGATTGAGTATGATATGATTGAGTAGGTACCTAACAGAACAACATCCAAACATCAAAACTTTCACATTTATACAATTACACTACACACATTTATACAATTTTGTGATTATATAGGTAATAGCTGCACCCCGCGGTTTTGCCCGCGCAGTCTGTCGATTCTGTAACCAAACTCGCATCTCACTTCACTTCGCGTGAATTTGTTATTAGACATTTGTTTACTAAATGAGCTATTTTACTGATTGCAAAAAATTTAGGTAGCCTGCGTAGCTATCTAAAATCTTTTGTGATAAAATAATTTTCTTATCATTATCTTATTTATGATTTAAAATTCCCTTATAGTGAAGTGAGATTCGAAGTGGGGTTCGAGTTTGGTTACAGAATCGACGCCCTGTTAACGATTCTGTATTAGTTAGGTAGGTACTGAATAAAATTTATTAGCGGTAATTTAACAAAATAAGTATAATAATATTATGTTACATTTAATACTTACCTTATAGTAAAAATTCTAACATCTTTGCTTAATAGTTATCTTCTTTATAAATAAAAATCGATGTATGTGTATTTGTTTCTTTTGCACTCCTAAACCATTCATCCACATCCGATAATGATGAAACTTTGGTGAATGTTGTGAAAAGGTTTCTGGCTAAAAAAAACGTGACATTGCAACGCATGCCGGGCAAAGATTTATGCCGGGTGCAACTAATGTTGTGCATTATTATCAGGCTCTCCATCGAAACACTTCTCTAAATACCACATTCCTTGTCACGTTATCTGATATTTGCCAGATGTTGCCGTTTTATTTGACTAATATTTCGTAAAGTAGTGAAAATAGGGATAAAATCTTATACAACATTTTAAGAATCAAAGCTTGTCTTGAAAATCGGGAAAATTAGAGATTAAATGTCAGCCCGTGCAGTGACAACTGACATTTATTTTTCTTAATCATTCAAATGCACTAAGAAGTTTTGATTCCGATATCGAAGTCAACCACAATAAAAATAGCTTTCTACCCCTTTTCAACCCAGTTAAGGGATACATTTCAAAAAATACGAAACACGTGTTTAATTAATTTTGTAAAAGAATGTCTATGCCAAATTTCAAGTTAATCGGGCCAAGGAATCGCGTTCTCCCATACAAACTTTGCCACCCTGTTTCACCCTCTTAGGGATTGAATTTCGCAAAATCCCGTCTTAGTGAGCACCTACACCCTAAAAGGGACCCCCATGCAAAATTTGAGACTCCTAGCACTTGTAGTTTCTGAGATTTCGTGATGAGTCAGTGAGTGATTTACGCTTTTATATATATATATAGATATAGATATATAGATTGTTTATTTGAGAAACAGCTTCATACTGTAGGTAGACTATTGCTAGATGAATAGAATTTTACTTTATCCATACATGTGACATTACACTTTTCCTTGGGTACTCTTAATTGAAATATAGAAATAAATATTAACACTACTCCCTGTTAAGAACGCCTACTTACCTATTATTATTGATGTTCCTCTACAGGTAGTATTTTGTGAGGGTTCGATAATATTTTTTTGTCGATTTGGTATGTCGAAATTTTTCGAAAAAGGAAAACTTCAGCCATTTTAAAAATGTTCAAAAATGTCACAAACGCGAGGTCAAAATCTGATGTTAAATGTTAGACTTTACCTATATTTCATACATACTTTGTTAGCCTATCTCATCATAGTCATACCCAATAGATTTGGTGTCTGCGACTTAGGTAGGATTGCTTCGCTCATAGCAATCTAAAGGTTTATATTTTAGCTTGTTCATATTATTGATCCCGGGTTTTTAGTCCGAGTATTTTGGATCGTCTCTTTACTTTTTAGGGTTCCGTACCCAAAGGGTGAATCCGCTGTCCGTCTGTCTGTCTGACTCCAGGCTGTATCTCTTGAACCGTGATAGCTAGACAGTTGAAATTTTAACAGATGATGTATTTCTGTTGCCGCTAGAACAACAAATATCAAAAATATAATAAAATAAATATTTAAGGGGGGCTCCCATACTACAAACGTATTTTTTTTTGCCGTTTTTTGCTCGATATTAATAACGACAACAGGTAGACAGTTGAAATTTTCACAGATGATGTATTTCTGTGGCCGCTATAACAAAAAATACTAACAAACAGAATAAAAGCAATATTTAAGGAGGGCTCCCTTACAACAAACGTGATTTTGTTTGCCGTTTTTGGTGCGGAACACTTCGTGCGCGAGTCAGACTCGCACTTGGCCGGTTTTTTGATAATGTTTACATACATTCAGGGCTTCAAATACCGTTAAAAATGAGTAACGTTATCGATGTACTTGCATCGATAACGGTAAGAAAAAAATAACGTTAAAATAAATAACGTTATAACTGGAAATTAGTAACGGTAAAATTGATAACGGTAAACAGAATAATAACGTTATTTTTTCGTTCCTGGGTAACGTTATGACACTGTATTAAAAATATTTAAAAGTAATTGTGTAATTGACATTGACGCCCCGCCGCGCCGCGCCGTGACACGTCACGGCACGGTCACGACCCGTCTCTGCGCAGTTTGCAACTACTCGTAGGTACCCATTTTGAAATTGAACAAGACGAAAATGGAAGGTAAATAAGTTTCATTATTCTTTGTAGGAAATATTCGTTATGCGAACGATTTTAAACTAGCTTCCCGATGAGCTAGACTTGAAATTTTTGAACATAGATCAGAACTGGAACGCAATGCAATATATTGGTGTCATTGAGCTGATCTGATGATGGAACTGGAAGAAGGCCACAGGAACTTAATGATGAAACCATACAACCCCATTGTGATTAGGCTTGTTAGAATCGTCTTGACGAGTACTCTAAGGGGAAATAAGGTCCAGGGTCTGATGATGAAGCTGGAAGGCCATGCCAAAGGAACTCAATATTGAAACCGTGCAATCCCATCGAGTTTGGGCTCAATTGAATCGTCTTGAAAAGTACTTTGTTGGGAAATAGTGTCCGAGGAACTGATGATGGAGCCGGAAGAAGGCCATAGGAACTCTTTAATAAAACCACGCTACCCCATCGAGTTTGGGCTCGTTTGAAGTGTTTTGATGAGAACTTTGTTGGGAAATAGTGTCCGAGGATCTGATGATGGAGCCGGAAGAAGGCCATAGGAACTCTATAATAAAACCACGCTACCCCATCGAGTTTGGGCTCGTTTGAATCGTGTTGACGAGTTCTTTATTTGGAAATAGTTTCCAGGGTCTGATGATTGAGCCGGAAGAAGGGGACTGGGACTCTGTAATAAAACCATGCAACCCCATCGAGTTTGGGCTCGTTTGAATTGTCTTGACGAGTGCTCCGATAGGAGATGGTATATTTTTAGTCTTAGCTCGTTAACTAAAGAGCAGAAAATAATAATTTACTGAAAAAAATATTTTTTTAAAACACGTTTTTAAAACGGACTAAATTATTTACAAAATATATCGGACAAAAAATATTAAAACGGACTAGTAAAAATGAACTAAAAAGTAAAGAATAAATTCTTCTGTAAATATTTATAACCCTAATAACCTATACCTACATATATTTTAAACCTAAAAACGTGGGGCGCGTTTTGTAAAATTTATCATCCATATTGTCCTTATATTGTCTATAGCACGCCCCACGTTTTTTGGTTTAAAATTTTCCGGTTTAAACTTTCTGTAGGTATAGGTTATTAGGGTTACAAATATTAACAGAAGAATTTATTTTTTACTTTTTAATTTGTTTTTTTGGGTTTTTTCTTACAACTAAGTACTTTTATAGGTACCCTGAATACGGCCCCTGAAAAGGTGACGAAACCTCGGGAAAAACCTAAAAGTACCTAAACAGAAAAATTACTTTATTTATGTAATTTTGATTACTTATAAAATTCCTGTTGACAGCTTTGTAATAATAATTGACGTCTTTAAATAGTAATACTTAGAAGTAACAATAGTCTACAGATAGCTGACACTTACTAACATTTGCATGCCTACACTTAAGGCAGAATATTGTTGATACTTTAGATTAGAAACATTGTTATCCATCTCAATGTATATGTCGCAGCCAACTAGCTTAATAAGCCGTTTAATTAGCGGTCTAGCCTTTTCATTGATAGGCGCCATTCAATCATTGGCCTAAATAACATCCCGGCATTTAATTTAACGCCTAGGCAAATGACTTGGTTCGATAACGTTTAATCACTTGCCTAGCCGTGTCATCGTAATTTAGTTCAATTTTCTATCACCAGTGCGCTCTAGGCGGTGCTGCTGTCAAAATGTCAATATGGTGGCGAGCAGCTGTGATATAGTGAGGAAAATAGTGCAAATCAATCTTTGAACATTTTAAGGATATTTTGGAAAAAAAAACTCATAGAATATGACCAATAGCATCAATCAATACCTTGATTTGTTATACAATATTGTCAAATAAATATTTTGATTCTGGTAATAAATAAGCGTTATATTATAAACCGTAAAAATATTAAAATTACTACCTAATTTTAGTTTTTGACAATTATTCCTAGTCGACAATTTTCTAAAATTAAGGCGTAGGTACCCAATTTAAATCTATAGGTAGTTATAATTCCACCAAATAGTACCTAAAGCAGGCGTCTCCGTCACTCGCTCAAGGCCACGCGTTATATACCTACCGCTCAGCGTATCGTACATCGTCCACGACTAATACTGCAAATCGATGTGTATAGCCGTTTGGTACACTACACATATAGTAGATAGTAGGGCGGTAAAACAAGGTTTGAGGTTAGTTTTCGCACAAGTCATCACGGAAATACGAAAATGTGGTATCGATGCATTCAGTACGATGCCCTGATCACAAATATATAAGATGACAAGCGCGAAAATGGTGGGGGTAGAAACTGTGACGTCATAAAGTTTTCAGTACAAAGAATTTTTTTTTCATACCACGTGGTATAACAAATGAAAGGGCTTTGTGAGTAGATTGCGAATATATAACAGACTATAACATTTTCACTACTTGGTCTAACAAATTATTAGCAAACGTCGAAAAATTTCGCAATTCAGAGTTGCCATTGAACAGGTCTAGATTGAAAACGACTGAATTGATTTTTACAAAATACATAACAAATAACTCTGCACATACTCTTTTCGAATGTCTAAAGGTAATTGACCAAAGATATTTAAAAATAAGAAAAGTACATCAGTTTTAATAACAGCATAATTTTCTGCTTTTTCCAAATTCTCAGATTCCTTTAAAAATTATTAAAAAAATTAATAAATAACGAAAAAATTAATAAGTGACGAAAAGTGTTTTCTAAGCGTCTTTTTTAAGATTACCGCCGCATTAATATACTTATGGTGAAAAAAATAATGTTGGACCCGCAGTTCTTAAAAATTCTTCCCTTAGGAGAGGAGTATGGTATCATCTTTTTTTTTGTATGTACTCGTCAAGACGATTCAAATGAGCCCAAACTCGATGGGGTTGCATGGTTTTATCATAGAGGTCCTATGGCCTTCTTCCGGCTCCATCATCAGACCCTGGACACTATTTCCCAACAAAGTACTCATCAAGACGATTCAAACGAGCCCAAATTCAATGGGGTTGCATGGTTTAATTACCGAGTTTCATTGGCCTTCTTCCGGCTCCATCATCAGACCCTGGAAACTATTTCCCAACAAAGTACTCGTCAAGACGATTCAAACGAGCCCAAACTCGATGGGGTAGCGTGGTTTTACTATAGAGTTCCTATGGTCTTCTTCCGGCTCCATCATCAGATTCTCGGACACTTTTTCCCAACAAAGTTCTCGTCAAGACGACTCAAATGAGCCCAAACTCAATGGGATTGCACGGTTTTAATATTGAGTTCCTTTGGCATGGCCTTCCAGGTTCATCATCAGACCCTGGATCTTATCTCCCTTAGAGTACTCGTCAAGACGATTCTAACAAGCCTTATCACAATGGGGTTGTATGGTTTCATCATTAAGTTCCTGTGGCCTTCTTCCAGTTCCATCATCAAATCAGCTCAATGACACCATAATATTGCATTGCCTTCCAGTTCTGACCTATGTTCAAAGTTTTAAGTCTCCAGCTCATCGGGAAGCTAGTTTAAAATCTTTTGCAAACTTTGCGGAGAAACAAACAAACAAACAAACGAGAAAGCCACCTAATAAAAACGTGTTAAAAAATATATCACATAGATATTTTTTTTTAGCCACCTATACCGAAAGAAAGAATTCATTCGGTCGGAGTCATGTCATGTTTAGCACGGCCGGCGGTGCAGCGGCGGCGCCCGACGCCGGCGGGCGGCGGGCGAGCTGGCAACGTCGCGTAACAGAAAATAATGATACTAATTACCGGTAAAAATAACGTTTTTTTTTTGTAACGTTATCTAGTAACATAACCATATTATAACGTTATAATATGGTTATGTTACTAGGTAACGTTAAAAAAATAACGTTATCATGGTATCATAATTGAAAATAACGTTACGTAACGTTATTTTTACTGTTATTTGATAACGTTATAAAGCCCTGCATACATTACGACCTCCTTTCACGAATTCTCTCAAGACACGTCTATACACGTTGTCGCCTCGATATATTTAGCCCCTAATAAGCGTCGGACGTCCGTCCGCAGCTCTTTAGCACTTCGTTTGCGTCGGCAGTCCATCAACGCCCAGACGCGGTGCCGAAATGGCGTCCTATTAGACTTGTATTGTATTTACTCTTTTATTTTTAGCGGGTGTGTCATGTTTTTAATGTGTACTTTTAGAGAAAAACTAAACAACTTTATTTTGATGTTTTGAGTGAAAGTAAGATAGAAATTCAGGAATAGGTATTTGGCTTCTTCATACCAATCTATTATACAACATGTTACAAAATCCCCTAATCACAGAATAACTAATAGTACAAGTACAGAAGCAGCACGCCGCAAAGTCATTTAAATAAATATCGATTTTTGCACCGTCACAATAAAGTGCAATTCAGGTCGCGCAGCGCTAATGGCCTACAGTTATATTCACCTAGTAGTTGCCTCTCTTTCTATCGCGTGCTCTTACCCTTTCTGACGACGCAACGTTAGGGTTGACTTCTTTTAAATGAAGTGAAAAACGACAATTGTTTATTGATTTTTTGATTTAGACATCCGTACACGGCATAGTAATGTCCCATAACACTGAATTCGCGAAAATAAAATCAGCTGTTTTATACAAAAATTAATAACGAAAATATCAAAATGTGTGGAACCGCAGATTTTTTCAGAGTTGGTCCCATAGTAAAAGTTGTTTAGTTTGATGGTCCCTATCTACCATATTTGGTATTAGGCTTTGTTTGGAACACGTTGTATATACATACACGCTGAAATTTTAATCATTTGGATCCCGGAGTGTCTGAAAAAATCAGCTGTTCCATACAAAAGAGCAATACCTACTCGACCTTAATGTATGGAACAGCTGATTTTTTTTCGTAATGTCAGAGTTGGCCCCATAGTAAAAGTTGCTTGTAATCATGAGTGGAACCACCCCACGGAGGGAACCAAATGAATAAAATTTTAGAGTATATAGTCTTTGAAGAACAACGTAGGCCCCTCACGTATGTCTGATTGCGGACACATTTTATAAAAAATAAATAAATTTGAAAAAATATTAAAAACACGACTGCCCTGCCAAAAACGAACTAAAAAGTTAAACAACAAGTGTCATTGCAGTCGGGGGACCTTATTATGGAACAATTTTTGATGAAAGAGGTGTCGGCAGTCATGTTTTTAAATATTTTTTAAATTTATTTATTTTTATTTCACACGTTTTAGTGACATATTATATAGTTTTGGAATGTGCTTATCGAGGCCTTTCATTTGATGCCCATATTGTAATAATAGAAGAAAAAAATTTTTTTTCATATTTGAAAATGGCGTCGTACAGTCGCCATATTGATTTTTTCAAAAAAAAAAAAAAATATAGCCAGTGTCACTCGGGATGCTGTAAGAATTCTAACGATACCCCATTTATTTAAATCAGTTCAGGCATTTAGAAGTTATGGTGGAATAAAGAAACTCACATACCCACATACATGAACCCTGAACACATATACACTCTTTTTGCTTTGGGAAGTCGTGTAAAAAAACAAACTGTTTTTTTGTCAGGAGTTAATGTAAAATCCTTGGTAAAATCCTATTTGTAGGACGCCTGATCGATGTCAGACGCTGCGACGAGGACCCTTCAAGTACTTGACATATTTTGAAATCCGAGGGGTTGAGATCCTTACCTACCTACTGAGAAGTCGAAGACTTTTATCTACCTACTGTCAAAAAAAGTGTTCTGAATAATCTTAAAAATGAGTATTAAAGAGAAGAAAAAGGATTTGACAAATTGTTTTTAAGCTTGTAGCAATCTCCGCCGCAAAACACCGCAGTAGGTTCCGAAAGAACGATAAATGTCTCGGACACTTTAAAACAGTTCTCTTATTACGAACGTTGTGTTTTATACGAACTCTTATACGAATTTGTTCTCTACGAACTCGTGTTGTCGATGGTTCAAAATCTCGAATGCGCTAGCACATGGTGTGATTGACAGTGTAATGTATTTGCGATATGTCAATCTCATATGAAGGGGTTAGCCTGCCTAGCATGACCATCAAAACACGATATTATATCGCGTGTTATAGCGTTTTATCACGTTTAACTGTCAAAATACAATGGATTGACTGTCGATAAAATGCCATATCACGCGAAATATATCGTGTTTTGTCGGTCATGCTAAGGGGGCAGGGGAAGAAGTTTGTTTTCAACTGGTTATGCAGTCTGAATGGTTATATCTGTCGCTATGTCTTGTCAAAAACACTGGGCAAAAAAAATGCTTGAAAAGTAAAAAAAAGTAAAAAAATACATTAACAACAAATATATTTTCAACAAAAAAGGCTTTATAAAAAATAAGTAAAGATTTACTTTCAGTTACTAATATCTCAGTTTGTTTTTTATGTGACAAAACTTTATATTTGTGTCAAATTGAGTGTCAAAGTTCACTAGGTACAGTGTTTTTGTAATTTCAATGTCTACCTTAAAAATACATACCTATTTGTCAATTAACTTAAAGATAGCTCTCGACAAACACTCACTTAAGTATCCATTAAGTAACTTGAGCCCTCAATAAAAACAAATTTGATAGCAGTCCATAATTGCTCTTAACGATAATATTCACTATAATATTTTTATTGCAAGTAACAATTTTCTAAATTCCATCCGTTTGAATTATATTTAACTTTAATACATTGTATTTAGGGCTATTTTAGGGACATCATAATGTTGTTTGGGGATTCAAAATAAGGATGCTTTTAATAAAGATTATAAGTACTTTTAGGATGCACTTTCATTGATTTTATATGTATAAATAGTTGAGTGAAATATTGCTTCAGTTTGATATTGATAGTGTTAAAAATAATTAAGGATAAGTAATCTAAGATTTTCCTTTTAGGAAGATGTTTTTAGGGTTCCGTACCAAAATGGTAAAAAAGGAACCCTTATGGTGTGACTCAGTCTGTCTGTCACAGCTGGATATCTCGAGAACTACTGATGGTATCAACTTGAAATTTGGAACAGTTTAAGATGACATTTGCCCAACTATTTTGCAAATAAGAAAGAAATAATAAAAATAATATTTTTTTACAACAGGGACTGAAAAGGGGTCTTACAAATTTGAAGTGAGGTGACTAGTGCGTGTGGGGTATCATTTGAAAGAACGCAGTTTGCACATTTTAAAACATTTTTTTCTTTTTTCTTAGGCCGCATAGTTTTCGACTTATGATGAAAAATGTAAAAAAAATCGTCCCCCCCCCCCTTATTTCCGAAGTTTGCAAAGACAAAAATCTGAAATAATTCTATGTGATAGTAGTTTATGTAAAGATTACAGGAAAAATAAAACGATGTCTCAATATAACATACTTTTTTAGAAATTAAAAAAACAAAAAAAAATCTTTAGTTTCACTACCAGTCAACAGATGGCGCTGTTCTAAGAATGCTGACCTAAGAAAAAAATAGTTCCACTATCGGTCAAGAGATGGCACAACCTAATACTACAATAATAATTGGTGGCTGGTTCTAATATAATTACCTACTATTTGCCGTACGAATAAACGAATAATAAGTTCCTACTTAGTAATATAAACAGTTTGCAATGTGGAGTGGCTGAAACGTTTTTCAGTCACCATAAGCAGCTGTGGTTAAGATTTGTAAATTAACTGTCCGCCTATGTTCGCCCTTCCACCTGTCTGCCGTTTATCCTACTTTTTTAAAGACTGTACCAAAGTAACATATCCAAGTAAATATATTTATGATTGTACGGAACCCTCGGTGCGCGAGTCCGACTCGCTCTTGACCGGTTTTTTTATAATAATTGCAAACTTTCTTAATCAAGAGGTTAAGAGTTTATTTATTTTGATACACATTGTGTTTAATCATGGTTTAATCTAACTGCCGGAACACAACAACTTTTAAATTGTTGTTATGGCGTCAGACTTAGATCAGATGGCGGTAGCTAGCCAGGCGGACTTGAAATAAGCCCTACCACCAACCAAACCGAGAACAAATTGTACTCCCCTGGGTATCGAACCTGGACCCCTGCGTCTTACACGGGAGGCGAACCACTAGACCACAGACTCGATTATGTAAACATTTCTTGAATTGATAACATATGACATACATAGGAATACATACCTATGTATTTCTTTGAAATTATCATTTACGAAATCTATATCGATATAATGTTTTTTTAACGCAAACACACCAATAAAATAATGGATAAACTTTTAAATTTTATTTAAACAATAATCAATTTAACAATACATGAATAAAAGTAAAACATATAATAAAATAATATTAAAACAACTTTTTTTCAAAAACATACCCAAAAATAAATATAAAATTTCAGACTTTTCTAAACAATTAAATCAAATTAACAAAATAAATAACAAGAAAACAACAATAATTAAAATAAGAGCCCCTGCAGACCACACAACGATATTAAAAATGCAATGCCTGCAGATTTTTAAGTTTGTTCTCGAAGTCCCAAGTTTGAGTCACGTATCAATGACATTTACGAGCGTGATTTTTCTATAGTTTGTTTATTATCTTTATTTGGTAAACAATCTTTACCCAATTTTTTTTCGAAAAAAATAATTCACAAAATACAACAAGTGCTTTTCCACTCATAGATTACGAAAAAAATTACTAATTATTAGTAACAATTTGATTTAATAAGACAACATATTTTTGAGTAACGCATTAAATGAAAATTATAAGACGTATTATACACACATCAACTTTGTCTAGGGATACAGGTGTTATTTTCATACAAACGAGGTAACTTTGAAGCCTTGGTTTCCTGCCACGGATGGACTGTGCTGTGATCTGATGACGGCTATCCAGGGGATGAATGGAGGAGATTCAGATCGCAATACACATCCAACTGATCTAACCAGCATTCTAAAAACGTAATGGACATGTTTAAAAAAACCGCGAAAATAGCATGAAAATGTATGGAAATCCTCAAACTGAGATCTCTAACCCATTAATCTTTTAGAATGCTGATCAGATCAGTTGGGTATGTATAGCAATCTGAATCTACTCCATTCAGTCCCTGGATGGCCATAATCAGATTACAGCACAGTACATCCCTGGCAGAAAACCAAAGCTTCAAAGTTACCTCATTTGTATGAAAATAACACCTGTATCCCTAGACAAAGTTGATGTGTATAGGATGGTTCATACGTTAGAACAGTGACCAGTGTGCCCTGTTAAGTAAATGCAAGTTTAATACATAAATCGACTAAACCGTGGTCTGCAATGGGTCTTATATTTAACTGTCAAACACGTTATGAACATCTCGACTGACATGCGGTGAGAGATTCAAAATTATTAGAATTCCCTTGGCACCCGCCATAGACGAATGGCTCGCATTGCCTGGCGTTAACGTTGTATCCGAATCTGTAATAACGAACATACATACAAATATGAGTGACACACGCATGGTACAATCACGGTGGTTGGCGCTCTTTCACTATGCACACAAAAAATGCACTTCGCGTCTCGGTAACTACGTCGTTAGCGCAAGCAGTAAGCGCCGCCTTCCCTGACTGTACCATACAAACCTTACATACATCTTGAGAGGTTTCAAATTTACAGAGTGAAATTTTAATCATTCAGTTCACGCAGTGGGGTGGTTCCACTCATGATTACAAGCAAGTTTTACTATGGAGTCAACTCTGAAATAGCGAAAAAAAAATCAGCTGCTCCATACAAAAGCGCAATACCTACTCGACCTTTAATGTATGGAACAGCTGATTTTTTACGGTACCCAAAGGGTAAAAATGGGACCCTATTACTAAGACGCCACTGTTCGTCTGTCTGTCTGTCACCAGGCTGTATCTCATGAACCGTGATAGCTAGACAGTCGAAATTTTCACAGATGATGTATTTCTGTTGCCACTATAACAAAAAATACTAAAAACACAATAAAATAAATATTTAAGAGGGCTTCCATACAATAAACTAGTTTTTTTTTTGCCGTTTTTTGCTTGATTTTAATAACGACAACAGGTAGCAGTTGAAATTTTCACAGATGATGTATTTCTGTTGCCGCTATAACAAAAAATACTAAAAACAGAATAAAATAAAGATTTAAGGGGGGCTCCCATACAACAAACATGATTTTTTTGCCGTTTTTGGTACGGAACCCTTCGTGCGCGAGGCCGAGTCGCACTTGGCCGGTTTTTTACGATATCAGAGTTGGCTCCATAGTAATCATGAGTAGAACCACCCCACTGCGGGAACCATTTTAGTACCACGTGAGTTGCGCAGTAACAATCATCATCATCATCATCATATCAGCCGCACGACACCCACTGCTGGGTATAGGCCTCCCCTAAGGATCTCCACGACGATCGGTCCAGTGGCTTCCCGCGACCTTCACCATATCGTTTTCACCAGATCTCGCAGTAACAAGTAGTTACAAAAATGTTTGGTGTGCTAGCTTCATTGTCATTGTTTCTTATACATAGTTGGGTTCAAGTTATGTATCCACGATATGATCAAAGTTAAAACGTGGTTGTTTGCTCACCTAGGCATCGCTGCTCGGCAAGGCCCCGTCTGTATTGGTTGCATACACTCAGGCTCTGAAATGTCATAAATATAATTAATTCTAGTAAGTTCCTGCATCAATTGACCGAGCGAACGCGAAGCGTCTCCGTTTCAGCTTGGGCAAAAATGATTTCGTATGTCTGTATGCTGTTCTCCTCTACAAGTCGCATGTCTCAACTGATTCTCGTCAAAGTGAGCAGTTTCGAAAAATATATGGATTTATTTGTCGATTCAGTTT
This sequence comes from Agriphila geniculea, assembly GCA_943789525.1. NCBI lineage: Eukaryota > Metazoa > Arthropoda > Insecta > Lepidoptera > Crambidae > Agriphila > Agriphila geniculea. The sequence goes on along the minus strand of OX038897.1, from coordinate 1,154,835 downwards.
TTCGAAATTTTTCGAAAAAGAATCGTATTTCAGCTATTTCGAAAAATGTTATTAAATTTTACAAACGCAAGGTCTACAGCTCACAGAGCCATTAGTTGGACCTATATTTATGTGGTGTAATAAACAAATAGAATAAAATAAAATTTGTTTTTGCATACCTATATTGATTGATTGGTTAAGGGGGGCTGAAAATTTGTTGCTATATCTGTAGAAGTGGATATTGACATTATAAACTAAAGTGTTTATTCAATAAAATAAAACCGGTCAAGAGCGAGTCGGACTCGCGCACCGAGGGTTCCATACAATCATAAATATATTTGGATATGTTACTTTAGTACAGTCTTTAAAAAAAGTAGGATAAACGGCAGACAGGTCGAAGGGCGAACAGGAGGACAGTTAATTTACAAATCTTAACCACATCTGCTTATGGTGACTGAAATCGTTTCAGCCCCTCCACTTTGCAAACTGTTTATATTACTAAGTAGGAACTTATTCTTCGTTTATTCGTACGGCAAATAGTAGGTAATTTGTATTAGAACCAGCCACCAATTATTATTGTAGTATTAAGTTGCGCCATCTCTTGACCGATAGTGGAACTATTTTTTTCTTAGGTAAGCGCCATCTGTTGAGTGGTAGTGAAACTAATAAATTATTGTTTATTTTTTGAATTTCTAAAAAAATGTTTTATATTGAGACAGCGTTTTATTTTTCGTGTAATCTTTACATAAACTTCTATCACATAGAATTATTCCAGATTTTTCTCTTTGCAAACTTCGGAGATAAGGGGGGGGGGGGGGAAACGGTATTTTTTTTTACATTTTTCATCATAAGTCGAAAACTATGCGGCCTAAGAAAAAAGAAAAAATGTTTTAAAATGTGTAAACAGCGCTCTTTCATATGATACCCCACATGCCCTAGTCACCTCACTTCAAATTTTTAAGACCTCTTTTCAGTCCCTGTTGTAAAAAATTTTTTTTATTTCTTTCTTATTTGCAAAATCGTTAGGCAAATGGCATCTTAAACTATTCCAAATTTCGTCATCTTAAAATATTCAAAAGTTAATACCATTAGTAGTTCTGGAGATATCCAGCTGTGACAGACAGACAGAGAGACTGAGTCATACCATAAGGGTTCCTTTTTTACCATTTTAGTACGGAACCCTAAAAATAACTCAATTATTAACTTGGTTGGTAGGGCTTATTTCAAGTCCACCTGGCTAGCTACCACCATCTTAACTAAGTATGACGACATAACAACAATTTAAAAATTGTTTCGGCAGTTAGAGGTAAAATAGCCAGTTCCTCAGTGATGAGAATTCCGGGTGTAGTGCGCTTCCACCTTCGGCCTTATCGTCACTTAACATCAGGTGAGGTGAGGGCCAAGCATTATCCCGTTGTACATAAAAAAACAATAGATACTTACTTATTGCCATGTTGTATCCAACTAGAAGTGCGAAGAGGAAGAATAATTTGATCATCATGGTGATGTAGTTTCGTAGGTATATTATGATATCTATATGATTCCGTGGTCACACTGTCTGTATGATACGGAAGTCACCGGCTTGCGCTTTATATATTTAAGATCGCGTCCTTGAGCAGTTAGTATTGTATTGGGCTTTGCAGACGTGCGACTTGTAAGTTCACAGAATTATTTCGAATTACTTTAGTCATTTTTTTTATTTATTTTTATTTATTTGACATTATGGGAAACAACAGCATTTGTTAACACGAATTTTTACAACACAGTTAGAAAACACAATTGCTATAATAGTTTTCACTAATGATTAGTACCTTTTTAGTCTAATGAACTTAGTCTGAGTATACCTGATGAATGTTATTTAAATGTTGATGAATGAGATGGGTAAAATGTGGGAAAAAAAAAGTATACTTATTTGGAAAGAAATGGAAAGAAATTAAATATATCTACTGCAAATGCAGCCGGAATAACGGGTGTAGGTCCCTTCTGAAGCACGGTAGAGCAAGATATAATAAATTTTTGTTCATTCATTCAATGACCCTTGAAAAAGTATCCTATTGATTTGTCAATTCAACTTACATCAGGCGCAAGCAATCTTGCCTCCAAACCGTTCGCTTTCCCTTTCAACTTTCTGCTGTACTTTGACGAAACCATGTGCTCTTTTCAACTTTCTGCCTTATAAATTTGACGTTTTTATGAGAAGGTAGGGCATGCGCTATTGGACGCAATGAGGCAATGCCTTTGTTGAAGCCCAAGAGGAACGGAATAGTAACTATGTCAAGAGTGTCAAGACACACCTTGACAGCAACAATAGCATTACACTTATCTACTGCGCCACCGAGCTCCTCGGTATTTTGAAGTAGATTTAAGGAAAATTCGTAAAAATATTTATTTTATAAATCGCACGTCTGTCTCGCCCATAACTTAGAAACTGTTAGTTACCTAATTGCAATATATGACAGATAAATATAATTAATAGCTACATGTTTTTTAATACTGCTAATACAGTAAATAAACTAGTGGCTCTGTGAACTGTAGACCTCACGTTTGTGACATTTTCAAACATTTTTCGAAATAGCTGAAATTAGTTTTTCCGAAAAAATAATAGACAATTTATCGAATCTGCTCATAAAATTTCACGAGAAATGCGTCCTGTAGAGGAGAACAGACGGACAGCCGGACATAAAGTATTTTTGCCCAATCTGAAACGGAGACGCTTCGCGTTCGGTGCTCGCTCGGTCAATAAAAAACAATAATGTCAAAACATTCCCTATAGGTTTTTTAACTGTCCATCTTGTAATTTTGATTGATTTTATTTTTAAGAGTAGGATTCACCAGCTGACAGTTTCGTGAAATAACATTTCGAACGACGAAAAACACGCAAAATTGGTTTTCATTAGTTTTAAAATGTTGACTTAATTTAATCATATGACAATAAATTTTAAAATTTAAATGATACTTGATTATAATGACGTAGTTATACTAAGGAAGGATTTTTTTAATTCCCAAGGGATGTCACCGAAGTTGGCATCAAATAAAATTGTTTGCTTGCTTTTTTTCATCACAGGTACTAGGAAAATTACGTAATACCTACAAGTATTCTTATTTGTCACCTAAAAACCCCCGAGTCGAATGCGCTAGGACTTTTAAGAATATTGATAATTATTATATTTGATTCATAACCATCATGATTTAATATTCTAAGACGATAATAATATTATCCTCATATGACCAGCAGTATCATTACTGTTGGTCATATGAGTAATATATTACAAGTGTTCATACACTTCAATTACTATCAAGGAAAAAAACATTGTATCTTTAGGTATACAACGTGTGCACTGGGATTTATTTACCAACTCATATATTAATGTACAAAAGTGAATATTAGGGAAAAACAGGCCGAGTCGGACTCGCGTACGAAGGGTACCATATCCAAACAGCAAAAAAATCACGTTTGTTGTATGGGAGCCCCCCTTAAATATTTATTTTATTATGTTTTTAGTATCTGTTGTTATAGCGGCAACAGAACCGCCTGTGTTCGTGGTAGATCTTATTTCAAGTCCGCCTGGCTAGCTAATATAGGTGGAGAATTTATCTAGCTACGCTTACGAATCTTCAAAATCATCAAAATAAAACACAAAACAAAAATATGAGCAAATAACAAAAAAATGGGAAAATGCGATATTATCAAAAGGGTCCGATAATATCGTGCCTCTAGGTCGGTACTTCGAGCTGGGTCTGATAAAACCGCGCCTCTAATTAAAATTAATAATAAACTGATAACTATCACTACAGCGAATGGGAATAATGAAAATTATAGATATTTATTTCTTTTTATATTCATTAATCAACGCAGTCTCAAAATTATAAACTTATAAGTTACCATATTAATCGATTTAGAAAGACATCTTTTGTTTGTTAGACAAAAGATGTCTTTTTACTTCGAAAACTAGTCAATCTTAAAACAATTGTTAATTTTCGGATTGCTTTTACTTTATTTATTTATTTATAAATCTTTATTGCACAAATACATAAAGTAAGGTACAAATGGCGGACTTAATGATAACAACCAACACTTTAGTATGCAATTACTTTGTAGGAGGATCAGCCATATTCCTTCGTTTTCGTCGCCTTCGGAACAGAAAAATATTTTCCATAGATATTTTAATACTGCATAATTTCGCGCCCTGCGCACGAAATTATCAAACAAGGTCATTTTAATTTGTAACCTTACAAACAAAAACAAATTTATAGAACTAATTTAAAATAATTCTGCACACAAATTCTACATAATTTTTACGTTATAAATGTTTATAGTTTATTACTCATTACGTAATATTGATTGACTCACCTCTTATTAAAATGTCAGAAAAAAGTAGATCGTGTGGGTGGAAAAATTAAAAGCGCGTGACCTTCCGCTCTGGTTGTTCGACGGAAATTGACGGTGTGCGGGCGAGGTTAGGGGTGCTTAGAGCTAAGATTTGACTGTTATTGCAGGTGCATAGAGTTGATAGTTTTCGAGAAACCAAGGGGCGCGAAATTGTCAACCGCGCGGTAATACTCTACTCTCCCTAGCTACCACCATCTTACCTAAGTCTGACGCCATAACAACAATTTAAAAAATGTTGTGCTCCGGCAGTTAGAGGTAAGATAGCCAGATCCTCAGTGGTGAGGATTCCGGGTGTAGTGCGCTTCCACCTTCGGCCTTATCGTCACTTAACATCAGGTGAGGTGAAGGCCAAGCACTACCCCGTTGTGCATAAAAAAAGAAGTACATCATCTCTGAAAATTTCAAATGTCTAGCTATCGCTCGTCAGTTGAAATTTTCAGATACAGCGTCGTATCGTTGATGAGATACAGCCTGGTGACAGTCAGACAGCTGGACATCGAAGTTTTTGTAAATCCTATTAAATAGGAACCCTAAAAGGTGAAAAAACTGCCACAGCCAAGGTTTATTAGCCAGCCGTTTCATTACCCCGACAACATTTAGGCTGCGTTCAAACGATAACGCACGAGTCGCCCTCAACCCGAACTCAACTCGAACTCAACTCAACTCACTCCTTGAAATACAGCGCTTACAATTTTGAGTTTTATAACACATTAATAAGCTCCATTATATTTTCTCTTTGCAACTGCACACGCCTCGCCCTCAACACGAACGTCCCGTATTCCTCGAAATTATTTCTTTCCTATTACTATACAATCACACAATTCAATCAGTTTGTAATTAGAGAAAAATTCTAAAGATTTCGCGCCAGTGGCCTTTTTAATTTCTACATGCACGCATTCTACGATTTAAACCTATAGTCACAGAGTATAAATAAGTCTATGATTTCACCGAAGAGATCGCTGCTATTAGTTCCATTTTCAAAATTAGCGCATTGCTGGTGACACAAGTGTTTACATGACGTCTTAAAATGACGCACCGCCATTTTCAACGCGCCCCATAGAAAGAGAGGGGAATACTTCCGCCGTCAGCTGTCTTCTCTCCATCCGTCACATCCGTCTTACGCATTTTCGATCAGCCACGTGATTCTTTTCCCCATACAAAAAGCGCACAACGCCGCTTAAGAAGTTTTCACTTCAAAAATACGTGATAATATTCGCTGAGACCCCCCTCCCTCCCACGTGAGATTGGGTGAGATTCGGTTCGACTCCCTCCCCCATTATATGCTTCACGCTTAGAGCATCGCGGCTTCGTTTCGAAGGGAGCAGCCTTAGCGATTATTACTCTATTCAAATTATTCTGGCATTTTTTGCGGGGGGGGAAAGTGCACACAAGTGCAGTTCCGCATACTCACATACAAAAACAACACTGTAAAGACGACACCAACACATAAAAAATAAAACAAAACAGCAAAAATTTGTGTACGGATGAGTCACACATCAAAATATGACACGTTTTTGACATAAAGGGCTGGGCTCAACTGTCGTTGCAGCAATATCGATACGGAAAAAGGAATAAAGGTAACAAACTTAAACATTTTACATGGGGTGAATAACAACAAAGAGCCCAACAAGCAAAAACCTTCTGGACCAACTGACCTATAAATCTCATCACCAGTGGTCAGTTGAGAAGAAAAATTTCTCATCTGACCACTGGAGGTGAATTGGGAGCAATTTATCCCCAATTCAACACCAGTGATGAAACTGATGAAGTTGGGGGGTTTTTTGTTTCAACTGACTACGGATGACCTTTTGAAAACTATGTAAGCCTATTTTACTAAATCATAATTTAACCACCATAAGTTAACTTTCTCCATATTTATGTGATCTTGGTACTTTGGAGATGCAAGTAGGGTTTCTGATTTCTCGACATTTTTTATTTCTCAAGTTTCGGGAATTCTCGAGGCCAAATTCTCGAGTTTTCTCGGGTCTCGAGTCTTTTAATCGAAACTGTTAAAATCTGTTGAAATTTATTGGAATACAAGTTTTTTTAAATCTTATATGATTTTATTGCACCACAATCAATATTTAGAATTTGCTCTACCTCTTATTAAAATAAAAATCTACTTTTTGTCAGAAAAAATGGGAAATATTGTCTTTTTTCCACCATTTTCGATTTTATAAAAAAAAAGTAACGAACCGATTATCAAAAATTTGGTCTAACTATCCCTAATCTGAGATAGACTCGACTGCATTTTGTTATTGAAACGCCGGTAACAGATTGATAGATATTTACTGATGATCTCAGATAGCTATCTCCGATCGTCTGTAGATAGAATATTGAAACCGGCCGTAAGACAAATGAATGAAAGAGCACAGAGCGCGGGCGGTGTTAGTTGACGGCGAAAAAAAAGTCGCGCGTGGCGTCTTCCACGATTCAAATTCGAAACTCGAGAATTCTTTCTCGTCTCGAAAGAAGCCAAATTTTTCGAGTTTTCTCGAGTTCGAGAAAGCTCGAGCAGAAACCCTAGATGCAAGTGATTGAAAATATTTAATTTTGAACCAAAGCGAAGCGAGGACACGTTGCTAGTTTATTATAAAATATAAATGACACAGAAAATGATAGAAGTTAACCTTCTCCGTATTTATATGATCCTGGTACTTTGGTATCACATTTTTATGAGACTGCCTGGAGCAGAACCAGGCCATGTCCTTTATCGACAAACATTGTGATACGGTACATCACTAAGTTGCTCATCGGCGAGAACTCGGATTTATCTAGCGACAGATCTGAAATTTGTACGGACGTGCCATGGACGAGCAGACCCGATGTCACTGAACAAATTTGACAACTAATCAAGAATAAAATGTACGAATTTAATGTTTAAATGTAAACAAATAGCAATAATACGACAAAAAATTACTTTCATGTGAAATGTAACACCGTCTTTTTATAATCTTAGATGTTCCAGACCTCTTTTAACAGCAAAAAACTCATCAATTCGGCATTTTAAACACTGCAGCGTTCACATGCGCGACTGGACTCTGTCTAGAAAGAAATCCGGGCGCAACTGGTTTTATTAACCGCGTATGCCCATTTGGGCTTGTACTTCGGCAGAGGGGAAAGCTTCGTATGGCTTCTCTTTCTGGGACAGAAGCGCGTCTTACTCTAAGGCTTCACGTAATATGGCGGGGCTGTCTGTCAAAGGCATTCCGAATGCCTACTAGGGGCCGTACCGGCTAACGCATCGATTATCGAAAAGTTTGCCGAGTTTCAACTTAAAACAGAAAAATCAAAGTAAGTAATTTCGTTTTGTACTTTCTATTGACGTAATTTGGATGATATCGATGTTCGTGTGACATCATGAATTGAGGTTCGCCATTTTGGCCCAATTGGGGCTCGATTTATCTGTTTTAATTTGAAACCCGGCAGACTTTTCGATAATCGATGCGTTAGCCGGTACGGCCTTAGGTTGGGACCAATCCCAAATACAGATATTGTAAAAATGTTTTTAGGAAAGAAATAAAATATTTTTACTTTATTTTAATTAATTTTTATTAAACCCATAATATACACGCTGAAATTTTAATCATTTGGTTCCCGCCGTGGGGTGGTTCCGCTCATGATTACAAGCAACTTTTACTATGGGGTCAACTCTCCTGGGGGTCAAGTCTGCTAATGTTTTCATCAAAATCGTAGTGCAATGGTGTTCTAATGGTATTGTTTTTTGACACAGTTCTTGTTTCTTAAACCCAAAATCAAGACACAATATGTTTCCGTATTGGGTTTAAGAAACACACTGTGTTACAGTTTTGGGTTTAAGAAACAAGAACTGTGGCAAAAAGCATTATCATTCAAGCACCATTTGACTACGATTTTGACGAAAACATTAGCAGACTTGACCCCCACATCGCAAAAAAAATCAGCTGTTCCATACAAAAGTGCAGTATCTACTCGACCTTAATGTATGGAACAGCTGATTTTTTTTGCGAGCAGGAGAGTTGGCCCTATAGTAAAAGTTGCTTGTAATCATGAGTGGAACCACCACACGGCGGGAGCCAAATGATTAAAATTTCAGTGTGTATAATATATATCTATTTATTATAGTAAGAGCCCCTGCAGACCACAACCTGATTTAAAAATGTAATGCCTGAAGATTTTATAGATGTTCGAGAAGTAACGTTTGACACATCAATACCATACGTGTGCTTAATTTTTCTACAAAAACCGCACGACGCAGCGTGATGCGAGAGAGATTTTATTATACTTTGTTCGCCATAATTTAAGTTACAGGGTGAAAACGTCCGCAGTTTTTATTTTACTCTTCTAGTCTCATGTTCAATCTTTTTGATCTTTGCAATATTTATGTGACATTAGTAGGTAGGTATCAACGCGTCTATCAAGGTAAAGTTAAATATTATGGTTTAGAGTTGTAACGGAAGCCATCTTAACGGAGGCGGATGTGGAGGTGGAGGTGAAAAGTTGGACCTCCCCGGAAGCGGAGTTTAACGGAGGCGGAGGTGGAAAAAAAAATAAAAAGTTTCATGAATCATTTATTAAAAAAATTCACGAATTAAACCGGCTCCACGAAACGGTTGCTCACTTGGAACTGAACATGCCCCAATGGTAGTATTTTATCGACATGACAGTCAACTGTCAAAATCTATTGTCTTTTGACAATTAAACATGATAAATCGCTATATCGTATCGCGTTTCGGTGGTCATGCTAGGGGGGGCTTGTAACGATGGTAGAAAAACTTGAAATTTCGTCTGCGTAAAGGTCTTCTTTTATTAGACGTCGGTTTCTTTATTATATTCATATAATAAAAAACACGCATCGCATGAAAAAACGTACACAGACCTCCGTTAAAACTCCGTTAAAAACTTGCGGATGTGGATGCGGATGCGGAGGTAAGACTACTTGCAAAAGTTCCGCGGATGCGGAGGAGGAGGCGAGGTTCCGTTACAACTCTAATAGGGAACGTACCCATACTACGTGACCCGTTAAGGGGGGGAGGGGGGGTCTTTAAAATACCACGCTTGGTCACAGTGGGGGGGGGGGAGGGGGGCCTATGTTTTGTCACGTAGTCAATATTGTCAATGGAAATCTGGTTCTTTTTTTTTCAAGTTGTATTCAAATATGGCACGCAGCGAAATGGTTTTTCTTCTTGATACATTTTTTCACTTGTAATTGTATGTAAAATTATAATACACACTCTTGGTATTACGTAGCAAGCGCCTTACTAATGAAAAGACAAAAATGAGCAAATTTTTTTTAGATTTCTGTTGAAAATGATGTAAAACTGTTATCTATGAAATACTACGTGAAAACCAGGGGGGAGGGGGGGGGGTCTTGGCATATACTACGGGTGGTCACCGAGGGGGGGGGGGGGGTCAAAAATGGTAAAATATGGGTCACGTAGTATGGGTACGTTCCCATATGGTTACATTCACCTAACTGGCTAGATTGTCTGTGGTCAGCAATGGCTCTTACATTTAACTATCAAACATGTTATTCGGAATCAGAGCTTGGTTCTTCGCATGTTGCTTGACACTCGGCCATAGTGCGGAAGTTGTTAGAATTGCCTTCGCAGCCACCATAGACGAAGGGCATGCAACGCCCCATGTCAACGTTGAAACCATACCTGTAATAATAACAAAAATAAATATACAAACATGGGTGACATGGTACGATAAACAAGATAAACAAAATCAGAGTTGCCAAAAAAATTATAACTGTCGAACCTGCTCACAAAATTTCACTCATTTCTGTTGAGTAATGCGACCTGTAGAGGAGAACTAACGGACAGCTGGAAAGACATTTTCAGGCTCGGAGCCTCGGGCCTAGGGCACACCCCGGGCACTCCATACAAGCGTCGCGTTTCAACTACCTATTACACAGACGCTACACAGTGACGTTTTTGCACACGCGCAACTGTGTGCGAGCTATTGAATGAGCGCACGGATCGGCACACGAACTCGCGCGGTGGGCGCCGGTGGGGTGGGGTGGGGAGTGGCGGAGAGTATGCACAAAAGCTTGCAGAAAAATATTATGCCTGTCTATTGAAAAAAGATTTTCAGTCAGTTTCACTCTGACTGAAATCTTGCTTATCTGTAGTAAAAAACAGCCACGCAGCGTGATTTTTAGGTTTTTCATCCATTTTTAAGCCGGGGGCTTCATAAAGGTTAATGAATTTTTTAATCAATGACTCGCAACAAATTTTGCCATAGCTTTCTCTTTTGGCTCTTTTAATGCAGGCAAAGATCCTTTAAGTTCTTCCTGTAATTATTTAATTACAGGAATAACTTAAAGGATCTTTCCGAGATCTTTCAGAGAATACCGAGGAAATGCTTGTTCCTTCCTCGGTATTCTCGGAAAATAATGAAGGAGGTATATCATCAGTATCAGTAACATCATTAGTACAGTTGTTTCATCTTACGATTGCGCGTCGGCTATTAATGTTATTAGGCGTGCACATTGCACATTGTTTTAGTGTGCGTAATAGGAAAGCGTGCAGACGCACACTTAAACAATGTGCATGTGTATGCCTAACAACATTCATAGTCAACGCGCATTCATGAGATGAAACAACTATAGCAGCTGATGTTAAAGGAATCATCGCAGAAGCTACGGGAAACATGTATCAGTGTTTCTTTCAGACAAAATTCTCCGGGGGGGGCAATTAAGAGGTTCGGGGCAGCTCGTCCGTCGATCACTACACTAGTTTGCCCGAATAACTACACACAACACATTTTTCTCCGCGGGGGCACTAAGGCTGCTCCGGTGGGGCACCGCCCCCCCGAAGTAGTACCTGAAAGAAACACTGTGTACAATCTCTTTTATCTCGCGAGATCGCTTCCGATTTTCGGCCGAGATTAATCTCGTTAAAAATGGCCGAGATCTCGCAAAAACGAGGTTGCATTGCAGACTAGGAAGTCTATTCTAAAATAAATAAAAACAAAGATTCCGACGAACTGAGTCCCTCCTCCTTTTTAGAGTTCCGTACCAAAATTGTAAAAAGGAACCCTTATGTTGTGGCGGATACCGATCAGCGTCGTCGACTTCGCCGTTGGCTTCATTTGACAGATGGTTGTAAAACATTGCTACGTTTCTTTGGTAAGTTTTTATTGGTACCAAAAAGAAGTAGCAATGAATCTCATCCATCTGTCACATGAAGCCGACGGCGAAGTCAACGACACTTGGGCAATAGACCCACAAGGTTTGAGTAGGCCTTTAGCCTTATCAACGATATTTTCAAAGTGCAATTTTGATCATTTAAAATCTTTGCTCACCTAAGAATCGCTTCATGGCAAGGTCCCCTCTCTATTGGTTGAAAGCACGGAGAATCTGGAACAAGAACTCTTCAATATAGAAATTCTATAATAAAATAGTATTAATTTAATATTTAATAGCCTTGGCAAACACGATAGTCCACTAAAGGCTGTTTTTTTTTGAAAACTGAATTAACAAAAAAACCTGAAAACAATAACAGCTTTAAAACTAAATACGTGTAGGTTTGTTTTTGTTTTCAGGTTTTTATGAAGGAGGTTTTTTTTTAAAAGCGGATTTGTTCCGTTTCCTCGCAATATAGTTTAGGCAGCGTTTCACAATAATAACAATTAAAGACTTCTATGAAGTCTTTGCAAACAAACAATGCAGTTGTAGATACTTACAGCATGTATTTTCACATTCGGTGAGAGTTTCAAAATTGTTAGAATTCCCTTCGCAGCCACCGTAGATGAAGCGCTCGCAACGCGAGCTTGTAACGTTGTAACCGAATCTGTAATGACAATTTTTTTGTTATCAAAACCTCCTTCAAAAACCTTAAAAATAACCTAACAAAAACAGATTCAAACAGAAATGGCTCTAAAAACCGGCCAAGTGCGAGTCGGACTCGCGCATTAGGGGTTCCGTATCAAAAAACGGCAATAAAATCACGTTTATTGTATGAGAGAGGGCCCCCCTTAAATATTTATTTTATACTGTTTTTAGTATTTGTTGTTATAGCTGCAACAGAATTACGTCTTCTGTGATAATTTCAACTGTCTACCTGTTGTCGTTATTAATATCGAGCAAAAAACGGCAAAAAAACTCACGTTTGTTGTATGGGAGCCCCCCTTAAATATTTATTTTATTCTGTTTTTAGGGTTCCGTACCCAAAGGGTAAAAACGGGACCCTATTACTAAGACTTCGCTGTCCGTCTGTCTGTCTGTCTGTCTGTCTGTCTGTCACCAGGCTGTATCTCATGAACCTTGATAGCTAGAAAGTTGAAATTGTCACAGATGATGTATTTCTGTTGCCGCTATAACAACAAATACTAAAACAGAATAAAATTAATATTTAAGGGGGGCTCTCATACAACAAACGTGTTTTTTTTTTGCCGTTTTTTGCTCGTTATTAATAACGACAACAGGCAGACAGTTTAAATTTTCACAGATGATGTATTTTTGTTGCCGCTATAACAACAAATACTTAAAACAGAATAAAATTAATATTTAAGGGGGGCTCCCATACAACAAACATATTTTTTTCCGGATTTTGGTACGGAACCCTACGTGCGCGAGTCCGACTCGCACTTGGCCGGTTTTTTTAGTATAATGTTGTTATAGCGGCAACAGAAATACATCATCTGTGAAAATTTCAACTGTCTAGCTATCGCGGTTCGTGAGATACAGCCTTTTGATAGACAGACAGACAGACAGACAGACAGACCGACAGACAAACAGACGGACAGCGGATTCTTAGTATAACAACAAGAAATAAAATATTCAAATCTGCATAATAACAAAACTCTAAGTTTGTACGCTTAACTAATATTAACAACCTAGAGAAATTTTAAACCTAAAAATTTTAAACTTAAAAACGTGGGGCGCGTTTTGTAAAATGTATCATCTATATTGTCAATCTATATTCTATGGCATGCGCCCCACGTTTTTAGGTTTAAAATTTCTGTCGGTATAGGGTATTAGGGTTATAAATATTTACAGAAGAATTTATTTTTTACTTTTTAGGTTGTTTTTACTACTCCGTTTTAATGTTTTAGTCCAATTCTTTTGTAATAATTTTAGAGGTGTTTTTGTTTTTAGGTTTTGGAAGTAGGTTTTTCTTTTTATTAATTAAGTATAATGTTTGCTTACCTAGGAAAGTATCCATAGCAATCCCCCGGATCTATTGGTTGCATACACTCAGGATCTGGAAGAAAACACAAGAATATAATACCTAATTCTATTTTTATTTATTCTTATGGGCAGGTAGTGAACAGAAAATATTCAGATAGCTATACGCACTCAACTGATCTGATCAGCATTCATTCTTAATACCTAAGTCTGACCCCATAACAACAATATAAAAATTGTTGTTTTCCGGGAGTTATAGGTAAGATAGCCAGCTCAGTGATGATGATTCCGGGTGTAGTGCGCTTCCAGCTTCGGCCTTATCGTCACTTAACATCAGGTGAGATAAAGGCCAAGCAATATCCCGTAGTGTATTAAAAAAAATCTAAAAGATAGATAGAGGGGGGCAGCTGCCCCCCTGGATTTTGTTTACTTCCAACTACTATATAATTATATTATATAAGTACTGATAAAATTTACTAGTAAATAATTTATTTATTTATTTAAAATTAATTTTAGATAAGATTTGTTTATTTTTAATTTTCATTTAGGTTCTGAAGGCATAGTCTAATCCGTACGGATTAGATCCGACTATGCCTACAGAACCTAAATCATTTTGAAATATTTGCACATCGATTGTTTATCGATTGAATATGTTGGACATAACTTAATTTAAGAACATTTTGTAACCATATTTATTATAAAAAAAAATAGCGTTCATAGTTGTTAAATAAATTGAGAAAATGTTAGTATACAGTGCCTTTGGTCTTGAACTAGCGATAATTTAAAGACGTGGAATACACCTAATTTTATCGACAAAAACACCCACATGTTGGGGTCTATCCCCACTCCTGTTGGAATGGCCGCCATTTTAAATTTGACTTTCTATTTTAGATGACCCTGCAGAAAAATATTCATTTCTCCGGATTTAAAAGTCCTAGTTATAAAAAAATACTGTTTAAAAGCTAATAATATCACCTATCAATTTAAAAAATAAAATGTGTAATTTTTTGGTTTAAATACGTCATGAAAAATTCTGAAATAAAATTGTATACGAAATTTGTGCGATTTTTTTGAGATTTTTTTAACATTTCTTAAAAACTAGGACATTAATGTCCACTTTTTTTGCATTATTCAAATACACAGGGATATTATCTACAGAAAAATTTTAAATTTATTGCTCTATGTTGCATATTTTGAGAGTTATTTTTGTTTGAACTATGACCCTTACGTAACCAAAAAATATTATTTTTGAAAATGGACATAATTATAAGCATTTTGAACATATTTTAAATTAGGTTGATAATTTTATCTCAGTACTAATTTCATCAAATGATAAAATCTAGTTTTTTGGAGTTTAGATTTTTTTTATTTTCGAAAATTACCATTTAGTGCTTGTAAGGGTCATATTCAAACAACAATAGCTCTCAAAATATGCAACATAGAGCAATAAATTTTAGCATCATTTTGTAGATAATATCCCTGTGTATTTAAATAATGCAAAAAAAGTGAACATTAATGTCCTAGTTTTTGAGAAATGTAATAAAAACTCAAAAAAATCGCACAAATTTCGTATAAAATTTTATTTCAGTAATTTTTATGACGTTTTAAACCAAAAATTTACACATTTTATTTTTTAAATTAATAGGTGATATTATTAGCTTTTGAACAGTATTTTTGTTATAACTGTAGGATTTCTAAATCCGGAGAAATTAATATTTTTCTGCAGGGTCATCTAAAATAAAAAGTCAATTCCAACAGGAGTGGGGATAGACCCCAACATGTGGGTGTTTTTATCGATAAAATTAGGTGTATTTCACGCTTTTAAATTATTGCTAGTTCAAGACCAAAGGCACTGTATATATTAAAAAACCGGTCAAGAGCGAGTCGGACTCGCGCACCGAGGGTTCCGTACAATCATAAATATATTTGGATATGTTACTTTAGTACAGTCTTTAAAAAAGTAGGATAAACGGCAGACAGTTGGAAGGGCGAACAGGTGGACAGTTAATTTACAAATCTTAACCACAGCTGCTTATGGTGACTGAAAAACGTTTCAGCCACTCCACATTGCAAACTGTTTATATTACTAAGTAGGAACTTATTCTTCGTTTATTCGTACAGCAAATAGTAGGTAATTATTTTAGAACCAGCCACCAATTTATTATTGTAGGTAGGTTGCGCCATCTCTTGACCGATAGTGGAACTATATTTTTCCTTAGGTTAGCATGCTTAGGACAGCGCCATCTGTTGACTGGTAGTAAAACTAAAAAAAATTTGATTGTTTTTTGAATTTCTTAAAAAGTGTGTTATATTGAGACATCGTTTTATTTTTCCTGTAATCTTTACATAAACTACTATCACATAGAATTATTTCAGATTTTTCTCTCTGCAAACTTCGGAGATAAGGGGGGGGGAACGGAATTTTTTTTTACAATTTTCACCATAAGTCGAAAACTACGCGGCCTAAAAAAAAAAGAAAAGTTGTTTAAAAACGTGCAAACGACGCTCTTTCATATGATACCCCACATGCCCTAGTTGCCCCACTTCAAATTTTTAAGACCCCTTTTCAGTCCCTGTTGTAAAAAAGATATTTATTTTTTTATTTATTTCTTATTCGCGAAATAGTTGGACAAATGTCATCTTAAACTATTCCAAATTTCAAGTTGATACCATTAGTAGTTCTCGAGATATCCAGCTGTGACAGACAGACAGACAGACAGACAGACAGACAGACAGACAGACAGACAGACAGACAGACTGAGTCACACCATAAGGGTTCCTTTTTTACCATTTTGGTACGGAACCCTAAAAATGCAAATTCTTTAAAATTCTCCATACAAAACGGCAAATTCCTACCTAAACCATAATCCTTTCTAATCCTTACTTATTAATATTATAAATGCGAAAGTCCGTTTGTTTGTTTGTTTGTTACGCCTTCACGTCTTAACTACTGAACCGATCATCATGAAATTTTGCATACACGTTCTTAGGGGTACAGAGAAGGACATAGGGTACCTTTCATCCCGAAAAAATGTATTGTTCCCGAGGGATAGCAAAAAATCTTTCCACGCAGATGAAGTCGCGGGCGGCCGCTAGTATCGTATACCTTTAAACGAGCGACTGTTGTATATTTATACGGGTAAATTTATTTCTGTGATCTCGGAAACGGCTCTAACGATTTCGCTGAAATTTGGTATATGGGGGTTTTCGGGGGTAAACAATCGATCTACATTAGTCTTATGTTTGGAAAAACGCGTGTTTTCGAGTTTTCATGCGTTTTCTTTCGACGCAGAATATGGTCGCTAATTTCGGTCTGCCGGTCACTGTCCGTCTGGTCCAGTGGGTTAAGACGCGGACGGCAAGAAACGAGTGTTACGGGTCCGAAATCCCGCTCGCTGACTTACTTTTGTTCTTTTAATGTTCAAGTTTATATATTTTTTTTAATTTTTATATGATTCCGTAGCCTAAATGGCAAAAAACGGAACCCTTATAGATTCGTCATGTCTGTCTGTCTGTCTGTCCGTATGTCACAGCCACTTTATTCCGAAAGTATTAAGAGTACACAGTTGAAACTTGGTAGATGGGTGTTTTCTGTTAACCGCTTAACGATTTTTATAACCAATACGTGTTGCGTGTCTATAGATAGGTCTTTAAAAATGACATCGAGGCTTTTAAGACAATTTTTTCTCAAAGTCAACCGTTTGAAAGATATACACCGCCAAAGTGGTAAAATGTGTGTCCCCCCCCCCTTTAACTTTTGAAATAAGAGAGTGAAAAATCTAAAAAAATATATATGCTTAGATCTTAATAAACACTTTCAAGGAAAATTGGTTTGAACGACATACATTTTGTAGTTTTTGAGATATAGCACATTTTCCAAAACCGCAAATATAACTTTGTCATTCATACCAAAACTGTGAAAAACATAGTTTTGCAGGCGAAAAATGATAGTGGTATTAAATATGGTATGGTATAAGGTAACTACGGAACCCTACGGCGCGTGGCACGACACGCACTAGGTCGGTTTTTATTTTTAGACAAGTTTAAAAAAATGTAGTTAGTGTTTGAGATAACAATGTATATTATCACCTAAACAACACCATATTACAATAAATAGTAATAACCGGTCGCCCAGATATTTATATATAATATAATATATATTTTAGTTACTTTGCGCCAAGTTGTATCCAACGAGGAGTGCGAAGACAAAGAACAGCTCGATCATAATGGTGGACTAGTATCGTAGGTCACTATGATATCTTGATTCCGTGGTCACACCTGTATGTTGATATGAAGACGAAGTGACAGTCCTGCCCTTTATATGTTGAAGATCGCGTTCTAGTTCAATTATAAGTCATTGTATTGGTAAGAGCTTTTGCAGACGCGCGACTAGTGAGATCAAAGAATTATTTTTACGATTTATTGAAGTGAAAACTTCTTTAGGGGCGTTGTACACTTTTTTTTTGTAATGGGTAAAAAATTTTAAACTCGCGTCCAAGAAGCTTATACCTCCAATGGAGATTGCACCGGCTGGTGTCATAGTGAAGATAGAAAAAATGTCCTTGAATGACGTTACGGCTTATTGCTATCTCTTTCTTTAGCGTGACAATACGTTTTCGTTTCTCACGAACGAACGAACGATGAACAACGAACACGTAATGTAACACTAAAGAAAGAGATAACAATAAGCCGTCACGTCACTCAAGGACATTTTTTCTATCTTCAATATGACACTAGCCGTGCAATCTCCATTGGGTCAGTCAGGGTCACGTGACCCTGATCGAAAGTTCGTAAGACGGATGTAGCGTAGACAGCCGGCGGCGGAAGTATCCCCCTCTCTTTCTACGGCGCGATGAAAATGGCGGCGCGTTATTTTGGCGTTCGGCGGGTTGATTTTTCTGAGAGATAAACTTTTTAATGTAATATAAATTGTCATGTTTGTGTACGATAGCGCAATAAATAAATATTGTATTCTACCTCATAAATGATAGTACTTTTATACTGATAATTAAAGCAATTCGTGCAAAATTATTCCCTACCATTCCAAAATATCAAAAACCGGCCAAGTGCGTGTCGGGCCACGCGCAGTAGGGTTCCGTAGGTACATTATACCATACCATATTTTAATACCGCTATCATTTTTCGTCTGAAAAAATAACTTTGTTTTTCACAGTGTTTGTATGAATGACAAAGTTATATTTGCGGTTTTGGAAAATGTACTATATCTCGAAAACTAATTACTGTATCTCGTTCAAAACAATTTTCATTGAAAGTGTTTATTAAGATCTATAGTTTATATTATTTTTTATTTTTCACCCTCTTACTTTAAAAGTTAAAGGGGGGGGGGGGGGGGGGGGGGACACACATTTTACCACTTTGGCGGCATATATTTTTCAAACGGTTGACTTTAAAAAAAAATAGTCTTAGGAACCTCAATGTCATTTTCAAAGACCTATCTATAGACACCCCACAAGTATTGGTTTGATGAAAAAAAATATTTTAAGTTTCAGTTCCATGTATGGGGAGCCCCCCCTTAATCTTTTATTTTTTTATTTTTATATAAAAATCGTAAAGCGGTTTACAGAATACACCTGCCTACTAAGTTTCAACTATGTAGTCTTAATACTTTTGGAATAAAGTGGCTGTGACATACGGACGGACAGACAGACAGACAGACATGACGAATCTATAAGGGTTCCGTTTTTTGCCATTTTGGCTACGGAACCCTAAAAATGCACAACTGCCGGCACTTCCGGAGTGCAGCCCGAATTTTCTTTTGACACAATAGTTTGTAGTCTAATGAATATTTTGTGTTACTTGCATACCTACTGATACTAGTTTTGTAGATCATACAGTCCATACGGATCAAACGGCTAAACAGATCTCCATAAATTATGGCTAAGACCGCCTCTGTGGTCTAGTGGTTCGCCCACCCGTGTAAGACGCAGGGGTCCCGGGTTCGATTGCATTTGCATTTGGTTTTTTTCAAGTCCGCCTGGCAGCTACCACCACCTTACCTAAGTCTGATGCCATAACAACAATTTAAAAATTGTTGTGTTCCGGAGAGGTAAGATAGCCAGTTTCTCAGTGATGAGGATTCCGGATGTAGTGCGCTTTCACGTTTGGCCTTATCGTCACTTAACATTAGGTGAGGTGAAGGCTAAGCAACGCGCTTGGTGTGGACTTGCTTCGCGCGCAGCAGGCCTCGGGTGGGCGCGCGAGGTGTCCACATCAAGCGTACTGTTTTACTGTCTAGCGAGGCAGAACATTAAAACATGGAATAATTTTTGTCCTGGTTAATGGTGCCCTAAGGATTTTCTCGAATGCCCACGCGAACGAAGTCGCGGGCGAAAGCTATCGAACATTCTCACAAAATTTCACTAGAATCGGTTGAGAAATGCGACGTAGAGGAGAATAAACGGACCGGATGGACATACGAAAGAATTTTTGCCCAAGCTGAAGCAGAGACGCTTCGCTCGCTCGGTCAAAAAGATTATTTTAAACATAGTCGCTCGTCGGTCCCGATGTTAACTACATAGTTGCATTATATGAAAGGTAAATAAAATTGATCTATAATAGACTTGTTTTTAACCCCCGTCTCGGTGACGCAAAAAGTGGGGTATTATAAGTTTGCCGTGTGTGTGTATCTGTCTGTCTGTCTCGAGGCAACTTAGCTTCCAAACGAATGAACATGTAATTTTATAAGATCATCAGCTCATTTCTCACTTTATGAGTTGATGACCTCTAAACGGATGAACAGATCTTCATAAATTATGGCTAAGAACTATCTTTAATTCTGCCAGCTTTCAAATAAAGGAAACACATCAAAACCAGTCCTCAACAGGGACCGGAAAACCCCTTTTTCTGGTTAACCCAATTGATAGTGAAACCCTATAAAAAAGCTTACCAAATGATAGGGTTTCCCTTTCGTTAGGGTTAGTCGACGTCATGCTTACCGTATTGATAGTGTTTTTTAAAATAAGTCTATGAAATACCCAATCAAAAACCCTTTTAACGGTTAGCGGTTCATGGAATACCCAATGAAAAGCCCTTTAACGGTAAGCGGTTCTGGTCCTTCGGCCCAGGTGGAACTAGGTATAAATTGCTTGAACACGTTTTAAAACCCCTTCATAAAGCCTTCATAGGGTTTCCCCGATAGAGTTTTCGTATACGGTAAGTCGTTGGTTTACCCTTTCGATAGGGTTACCGTATTGATATGGTTATCGTATTGATAGGGTTTTTGAAAACAAGTCTATGAAATACCCAATCAAAAACCCCTTTAAAGGTAAGCGGTTCCGGTCCTTGGCCTCAATGCCTCAAACACAACTATACATCTACAATGCCTCAAACAGACACAAGTCTTATCAACTTTCACAGGACTGATTAATGGAATATGGTGTATTATTGTTATTTCGGTGGTATTACCAAGACATCCAAAACTTGAGCTGATGCTACAGCATCAGGTATTCTAATCTTCGGGTTACCCAACTCAACAACTTTATGTATGTACCAGTAGTTTACAGACTTTATATCGGCCGATTGTTGGCCCAATATTGGTTTTGTATGAAGAATCGGCCGATATCAAATCGTTGTAGTGTCATACTCCAACTATCGGCCGACAGTTATGGTTTGATTTGTAGTTTGCGGGGACTCTTAAGGAGTGGGTATGCGACGCTGTTGCCCATGTTACCTACTAATAAATGTGAAAGTTTGGATGTTTTGAGGTTTTTTACTCAATCAGGCAAAAGCGGCTAAATAGATTCGTATGAAATTTTGCATACATATAGTTTATAACCTGTACTAAAACATAGGATTCTTTTATTCTCATCAAAGTTTTCCCAGGGTCTACGCGGATGAAGCCGCGGGCGGGAGTCAGTTATGTTTGTATTCTTATAAATCCGCGAGCAACTGCGCAGAAGGCCTTCTTAGAATACTATTGTTTTTGTATATTATTATATTTGAATTGACTCATATCCTGTGTTATTATTGTCTACGTGACACAATTGTTCAAATAAAAAAATACAGTTAAAAAATGCTTTTGCTTTGCATGGTATTTAAACAGTTGTATTGTATCTCTCAACAGAAACTCAACATAGGCCCTTTATTTAGATTAATTTAATGAAGTTTGTTGTTTTGCCAAGCAACATCCAAAACATTGTGACTAGCTAGGCAACATGTCAGAGCCACTGAGGTATTAAACTAAAAAGATTCGACTCGTTCCCAGATCATTTTCTCATGCGGGAATCGAAATGTAAAAAGCTTATTTTACAAAAATAATGCCATTATTTTAAACAGCTGGAGTTTCTCAAGGCTCACTGCTGGGTCCGATGTTGTATACTATTTATACATGTGATTTACCACAATAAGAAGATGTTTGTAGTTGCTACCTTCACAGACGACACTGCAATCCTTGCTAGAAACACATGCCCCAACGAAGCTTCAATGAAGCTACAGAGTAGCCTTTGTGAAATAGATAGGTGCCTGACTAAGTGGAGAATTAAGGCTAGTGCCGCGAAATCAGTTCACGCAACCTTCACGCAAGGGGAACTGTCTCCCAGTCTCACTACGCTGCAACCAACTCCCCCAAAGCGACTCTGCTAGATACTTGGGACTCTACTTGGACAGACGACTGACTTGGAAGAACCACGTGCAAGTCAAGCGGGACGAAATTAACATCCGATTCAGAAAACTTTCTTGGATGCTGGGAAGAAACTCAAAACTCTCATTGGACAATAATTTGCTAATCTATAAGTCAATCCTAAAGCCAATCTGGACATATGACATACAGCTCTGGGGAACGGCGTGTGACTCAAGTATTGGTATAATACAACGGGCTCAAAACTTAGCTTCCTTGGCTTACTTTTGCACGAGTTTTTCTGGCATAACTTCTTTGTTTGTGAACCGATTTAGATGATTATTTTTTTGTTTGAAAGGGTAATAACGAAAATATGATTTGGCACCCTAAATTCATACGAATATGATATCAAACTTGACATAGTAGCTTAAAACTGTTGGACAGAGTATCTATTTGCTGCTGAGCGAAAGCTAAAGTGTGGTCGTGTCATGCTACGGGTACTTAGTGGCGGCGGTGAATGAAAAACAAGTCACTTGGTATTTTTTGATCACAAAGTTTAACACGAATGAATCGTCACATTATTAATAAACGGAGAATATATCTAAGAGCCTTAGGAAAATTTTGAAAGAGCGAAAACTCATACGCAGCAGTCGACCATCGTGGTTAGGTAAGGTACAGAGGAAATAATCACTACGTGGGAAGGAAGAAGAGAACCACGGACAATCTGACAAAGGTTTTTTTATAAGTGACCATAGATTTCGATACCTAATTAAAGCGTACCGTAGACGTAACGAACGATGTTCCAACAAAAACTTACAGATCTCGTGCCGTTCACGACGTTCTGGTACATTGAAAATGAATTTATTGAATTTCATAAAAAATATTCCTGTGTTTGAATTTTTTTTAAATTACTTTGAAGTCACAGCAAAGCCATGAATATATTTTGGATCTACTTTACTGTGACTCCTGTATATGAAATTCATATAAAAATATTTCATTACTTACAATACTTTGAAATCACAGCAAAGCCATGAACATATTTTGGATCTACTTTTATGTGCTTCGTGTGTATGAAATTCATAAAAATATATTTCATTGTTACAAACATTACTATTTTATTGAAAGGTAAGTACTATTATAACCTAAAACCTTTTCGACGCATAGTGCCAGAAACGCTAATTATCATACACGCTAATGACCATATTTCAAATTCGCAACTTACCAGACGTGCAAATAATCCGATAAGCAAACGACCTGAAATGAATTGGCAATCGACCATTTACGCAAACGACCTGAAATTGGTCTTAATATACAATATTTTTTCGTATTTAGGATATTTTTTTGGTCAAAGAGCTTAGGGTATCAAAGTATTTTTTGGTTGTCAAAGACCAAGTCTCTAGCAGTTAGGACTCCCGTTGAGGGCTGTGGGGAATATGCTGATCGGATCTAGTGAACAGGTATGATAACCTCCTTTACATTCATGATAGCCTTGTACTTTTCAATAAACTGATTGCCATTTTTAGACCAAGTCTCCAGCAGTTAGGACTGCTGCGTTGAGAGCTGGTAGGGAAAATGAATCTGATGAACAGGTACTTTGATTAGCTCCTTTACATTCATGCTAGCCTGGTACTTTTCGTTTTAATCGTAGTGTTCGCTGTTATCAATGCCGGAATTCCTTCTTTATCGTACTGAAGATAAAGTGAAACTGGTCATTTGCAGAAAAATAAACTGGTCGTTTCTGGTATCATATCTGGTAGTTTGCTGTTGAAAACGTGGTCGTAAGCGTGTACGGTAATTTGCATTTCTGGCACTATGCGTCTAAAGGCCTAAAACATAAAAAAAACTAAGGTTTGTTTTGAAGCCCTCGGCACGTCAAACCTCAATAGCAACTCAGCGACGCAATTGGCATCTAAGTGATCCGCACCCTGATTATCTAAAAAGAAACTATTTAGCGACCGGTTTCATTCCGCATACATTGCTACTTTTCTTTGGTATATTTTTTTTAATCCAAAAAGAAGTAGCAATGGATCACTATCATCTATGAACTGCAACCGGTCGCTAGGTGGTTTCTAATTAAATAATCAGCCCGCGGGTATGCGATTTAAAAAGAAAAATATTTGGATTTTTCGATATTTTTACGTGTCTTTCGAGGCTTCAACCGCTCATGTAGCCTTAAAATCTACGGCACCTACCAAAACCGACCGAAACCTCTAAGCGAAAATGCCTCTAAAAAAAAAAAGCGAAAAAATATTGAGCGCCAAAATCAAAAACTTGGAAAAAAAACTATTATTTTGTCACTATTTCGGCCAAAACTTTTCCGTTTTTTATTTTCTCGAATAATTCCTTTTGCATCTTACATCTCTCGTTTTAAAATTTTGAGTCTTTTTAAAATATCATATCTTCACAACTCTCCGAGATATAAGGCCGTATTGGGAGGGTGCGAAGGTATAATAATCGATCGCAGCGCTCATGGTGGCAAAAAGTAGAAGTAATGAAGGCTCTGTAATCTGCTTGAAAACGATATTTAATTTATTACTAGCGATACAGGAATAATTATATATGTTTATTATCACTTAGTTAAATTATTAAAGAAGCTTTATCCTCTTGTTTTACAAAATCTACAACTGAAAAAGAAGTAAACAAACCCTGATATAACCAAAATAAAACACTCTTTTTGAATAGATCTTACTTGCCATATTTAATATAGATGACCAAAAATGATTTCACAACACTTTGTCCACCCAAATCATAGTAATTTTGAAATTTACATTAATAACACAATATGGATAGTATTTTTTAACATTTTGTCACAATGCCGCCATTACATATGAAAACGTCAAAACGGTCAGGTCAGAGGTCAGAGCCAACAAAGTTGCAACACGCTAGGTGGCGCTAAAAGCGTGCACGGAGCCAATACAGAGAGAAAGCAGGTTGACACAGGTTGAGGCAGGTTGCTATACTAAAATGGACCTTATTTATCTCTGTATACGGCCTAACGGGATCGCACTTTTTTGTGAAATCGGATCGGAGCCTAAACTGGAGCGAACGAAAAGAAGGAAAAGATTTTCAATGTTAAAACTAATACATCTATTAAGATTCGGCTGAAGGCCAAAACCTCCTAAAATTTACAACACAATCTTGGTGGCTCCACTTCTAAAATCCATCCTTGGGTCCTAACGACCAATCCTACCCATAAAGTTAATATTCCACTGGAATAGAGGAACAGAGTTCGCTTGGCTGCGACACCAAAAGTGACATGAGCCAGTGTGTGAAAATTTGTAAACGTGTGCGTGAACTTTAGGGATGCCCTGCCCCCCTACTCAAATGGCCACTTTTCTATAAGTTTGAACGCTACGCTTACTTTTAAAGCTTTAAAATAAGCAGTATACTATAAATTTACGTGCCGTAAGCTTGTTGATTCCATAAAACATATCAAAGTCTGTGATTAATGTAAGTTTGCGACATGTGATTTAATCGTCTATTGCTTATATTTAAGCTTTAAAAGTAAGCGTAGCGTTCAAACGAATAGAAAAGTGGCCATTTGAGTAGGGGGGCTGAAGTCCATTTTAGATTGTCGATAACCATAATGTATTATTGCTCGAATAAATAAAACACAAACAAGATTTTGAACAATTTTATTTAAATAATTTCTTACAAGTCTCCTTGAGGCTCCCAGCCTATTCTATTTATTACATTTATCCAGTAACTTAATCACTGGATTTACAGGAAACCTGGAAATATTGTTAAATTAGTACTTAAGTAGGTATAACTTACCATTTGAAAACTGTGGGTTAAAAGCAGCTTTAGATAAAGCTATCAGTGTTCACAAAGACAAATAAGGTTATATGGGAAATCATCGACATGAGTATCGATAATATAATAATTTTTGATCAATCTCTACGCCTTATTTTCTCAAATTCACGGATATAATATCTTTTTATCTAACACATAATGTTTAGAAATCAGCCTTTATTTAGAAAAAAGGCGGTTAATAGCATGATATTAGTGTATTACTTAGTGTGTTTAGGAATATATTCAACTAAAATTTGAAATATGAAAATGGTACTTGTACAATCTTATTTACCTGTGAAATGAGTGTTTATTTGGGTTGTTGTCGTAAGTAACATTAAAATTCAGTACAGAACACGACACCATTATTGATTTATATAGCTTTATGAGCCAAACCGATCAAATCGCAGTCAAAATTACAAAATAATCGTGTGGACGCTTTTCACCAAGATGATAACAGACGATAAATGAAGTCAAACTAGGTTCTGCTGTCATATTCTTTTAACTCTTTCTCGCACATCGAATAAGCCGTAAGAATCGGTTTCTCACTCGCATCATTGTCCGTCTACTTGAGCGTAGCGAAATTTTTCTATGTCTATGATCCTACCAAAGGAAATCTTTGGTTCACGAAACGCCGTATTTTTTAACGTACCTAAGTACAGCTACTATACTAGGTTGGTCCCAAATATTTGTAAAAATGTATAATGAAACGAAATAAAACATTTTTATTTTACATATATTTATTTTACCCATAATGTATAAAATATATATCTATTAGTAAGAGCCCCTGCAGACCACAACCTGATTTAAAAAATGTAATGCCTGAAGATTTTAAAGTTATTTTCGAAGTGCCAAGTTTTGTTAAATCACGTATGGTGTAACGTGTAACACATTAATATAATAACGTACGTGCGCGTGATTTTTCTACCAAAACCACAGACTAGATTTAGGTACTACCTACGTCCAAAATCGCACGACGACGCAGCGTGATGCGAGTGTGAATTTTATTATACTCTGTTGGCCTGACATCAGTAAGTTATAGGGGCTATAGACATGGGCGTACCTTCAGCTGAAAGGAAAGCAAAATAATAACATTAGTGGACGAAACTGAATAAAAAACGAGTTGCGCGGCCGTTTTCTCCCTCCCGACAACAGCCCCAAAATCCCGACATTTTAATTTTTTTCCCAGATATTTCGAACTTGGTTCTGATCTGGCAACCGTACTCGAGAATTTATGGGAAATAAAGCTCATTTAAAAAAATATCTATTTCAATTTATGTTTATTTTTTTGACTAGGTGCTTATAAAAAAATCTGATTTGACGCCCCCTGGCTCAGAACCAGGGTACGCCCATGGCTACATGGCTATCCTGCAGTTTTGATTTAACTCACAGTCACAAGTTCAAACTTTGGGTTTATCTTTGAAATATCTGTGATACTTATAGCTTAGGCTTAGAGCAATTAACCCTTATTTAACATAATGAGACAGCAAAGCCCCCCCCCTAATTCAGTGCAGCCGGCCATTGACATTCTGTATCGGTTAGTGTCGCTAGAGTGCGACACGGAAAATGGTGAATTGTGCTGTTTTATTTTGTAAAGAGCGACCTGCCACACCAAATTTATGAGAACATGGTGTTTTCTACAATTCTTCTTCTTCATGCTGTTGTGGCTCTTCACTACTGGAGGTTCGCCGTCAGTTCAGTGAAGTAGCTTGTCTGGCGGTGTTCTACAGATTATATTTCTGAGACTGTGCTCTTTAGCTGCATGAGCTCATTCCGCCATCCTTGTTCTACCATCGGTCGTCCAGACGCACGGCAGGGTTTTACCCCTATTTGGTTGACATTCCATGCATGCGCACGAAGCGTTTTTCATCTTTTTAATGTGCACAGCCAAGGAGTGGAATTTCCTACCTGCAAGCTTTCCTACCCTATTCCCGCAAGCATTTACCCAGCGATATTTAAAACCTGAGCGAATAGGCTTCTTCTGGGCAAGCTCGCTTCATCTTCGGCCTCTTCTTAGCCGTATGGTTCTCGAATGTGGCCAAGAGTAAGCCCATTTAATCCAAAAAAATAATTCGCCCTGTCTTGTGCCAAGCGGAAATGTTGTTCAACTCTGGCAATCTTCGTCCACTCAGGATGTTCCGTAACCAAAACTTTTTTCTTCCACCAACGCGTCACTTACCAAATACTTTTCCCATCAAAATGAGGTGGAGTAGCTGGTATCTCTCATGTGTAACACGTGTCCGAGATACCCAACCTTTCTGCGTTTGATGGTTCGCAATAGTTCCCGGGTCTTCCCGACGCGTTGTAGAACCTTCTCATTTGAGACCTTTTGTGTCCAGCTAATGCGAAGCATTCTATGGTAGCGCCACATATTAAATGCTTCGAGACGCTTCTGGGTGTCAACTTTCAGGGTCCAAGCCTTACATTACAGTACAACTCCACTGGCCACACATAATGGAGTGACCTTAATCTGGGCTTTGTACAAAGTCTACGGCTACTTATGCTACGGCGAGTGGCCTCTCAGGTATTCGTATTGTCTTTGTTCCTAAACTTTAAAAACTTAGTCAAAAAAGAAATGTGGCTTTGCCATTTCGATACTTCTTCCTTTCTGATAAACAATAGTTCTTTTAGTAACAAAACGGCCAAGTCACATATTTTGACTAAGGTGTAGAGTTTTTGAAGTTAGGGCTTGTAGAGTTAGGGCGCGTAGAGTTAGAAGCTTGGCTCTACATGAGGTCTGATAACTTTTTGACAGTGCGAGGTCTTGGCAACATTATATATGGAAATGTTTTTGGTGGAATCTTTTATTTACTAACCCATGGATCTTTATTGTCTTAAATAAATGAATTTGAATTGAACAAAACTTTCTCCATTTTCTTAAAGGTTGCTCGGGCGATTTGTAGTGATTTGTTGTGGGGTGTAGTGGGTTAGTTGCGGCTTTCTCTGCCAGCCGGCTTCCATAGAAGTGGTAGAGATAAGTTAAATTCGTTGTCAGCCCATAAACTCTTTCCAGTGGCTCCAAGTAGCTGTGTTGCGAGCAGCGGCCACACCCCGGTAAACCGTGTCGGCTCACGGGCTAAACCTGGATGAGGGGCTTGTCACCTCGGTGGATAAGTTTATCGCGGACACCTCCCGCATAGCGCATAAAGCCTGTTTTGGCGAGGAAGGCGACCCAACGCAGATATGCAATAGGGTTTGGCGGACTCGGCGTTCAGCAAGGCAAGGTGGAAGGCCTAGGGCAACGATAGAGGGCGTAAAGTTATCGTTGGCCAGACACATCATCTGACCTCTTCTCTGGTCGTAGCGGTTTTCCGTTCCACTGGGTTTAGAAGGGTGAAGACGAGTGTGTGCACTTGCGTCTGCGCATACGTCTGTGCACCTAAATATCTCCTGCGCAGTTGACTGCTTCTGAAACTGGATTCCGATATGTCGAAAGTCCCGTGGCGATGGGTTGAGGTAGAGAGGTCGGGTTTGATGCAAGCCAGGCTTTGTCTGATGCCTGCACATGGGCGGCTCTGGGGGTGTGAGTACATGCCGTGGTCGCTTTCGCTCTGCATAGGGGTGACAGAGTGAATTCGGCAGCACCTGGAGTGACAAAGCAGCCTATTTAGGAAGGCACTGCTTTCCCCGCTCAGCCGGGGAGGGGGCTAGAAAAGGTGCCCTAAAGAAATGCTCACCCTAAACCCTAAGGATGGTAGTAACCACGGCTGCCTCCGCATCTTTCAATTCGTGGTCGACGTTACAAGAGAAACTCTAACTTCAAAACATCTAACATGACGTTTGGCGCGTGGAACGTCCGAACGCTTCTAGATCGTGATGACAACGCTTGCCCTGAACGGAAAACTGCCATTGTAGCTCGGGAACTTCAGCGGTACAACGTTGATGTGGCTGCACTCAGCGAAACACATCTTGCTGAGGAAGGTGAGCTGAAGGAGCATGGCGGAGGCTACACTTTCTTTTGGAAAGGGCTACCCACCTCTGAACCACGACGGTCGGGCGTTGGATTTGCTATCAAGAACCAACTAGTGCAGCGTCTTCAAGAATGTCCTGTTCATATATCAGACCGCGTTACCACACTGCGCCTTATTTTGGAAAATGGAAATTACCTTAACGTTATCAGCGTCTATGCTCCAACGCTCGATAAATCTGATGACGTCAAGGATAAGTTTTACGAGGAGTTGACAACCTGTATCGCGAGCATACGACCCAGAGAGAAAATCCTTCTACTAGGAGATTTCAATGCCAGAGTCGGGCGAGACTATGAAGCCTGGCCTAAAATCCTGGGCAGACACGGAGTTGGTAATATGAACACCAATGGGCAACTGCTGCTTAGTCTATGTGCAGAATTTAACCTAGCGATAACTAATACCATGTTTAGACTTCCCGCTAAGTACAAGACTACCTGGATGCACCCAAGGTCCAAACACTGGCATTTGATAGATTATGCTATCGTCAGACAAAACGATGTTTCACAAGTTCAAATTACCCGCGTTATGCGTGGAGCACACTGCTGGACTGACCACAGGCTTGTGATCACCAAATTGCGTCTCTGCCTTCACCAGCCTCGTAGATCTGGGAGAATAAAGCCTGCGTGCTTAAACGTGAGCAGGCTGGAGAATCTCGAGGTCAGGAAGAAATATGTCGAAACCTTAGATGGTAAGCTAACGGTTGCAAGTGTGAGGGTGGGTGATATTGAAGCGGACTGGAAGTCTATATCTTCTCACATTTTGAGCTCAGCCTTGAATATACTGGGCCCAAAATGCAGAGTAAACGAGGATTGGTTTGATGAGAATGATAAAACTCTTACAGAAGCAATAGAAGATCACCGACGTCTCCTTAAACAACATAGCGGAAGAAAGCAAAGTGGGTGCGTCATAGACGATCTAAGAAAAAGTGATATGAAGTTACGGAGACTAACTCGGGAAATTAAAGATAAGTGGTGGCAGGACAAAGCTCGTCACATACAGTGGCTTGCTGACTCTAATCAGCTTGGCGAGTTTTACGTTGAGGTTCGAAAGCTTATCGGGACATCTAACCTGGCCAGGGTGCCTTTGAAATCCGTTAGTGGTGAGGCTCTATTAAAAAGTAAGGAAGAAGTACTAGACCGTTGGTCGGAGCATTTTAACAATCTGCTCAACGTTGACCGGGCAGTAAATTTGCAACACGTCCTTTCGATCCCGCAACTCCCAACTGCTACCGAGTTAGATGAACCACTTTCTCTTGGCGAGGTAATCCATGCAATAAAACAACAACCAAATAAGCGTGCGGTTGGCATAGACTCAATATCGGGGGAACTGCTTAAGTATGGTGGTCAAGAGCTCCATTCTTGGATGTGGGAGCTTTTTGTTCGTATGTGGGAAGAAGAGAGAGTCCCCAACACTTTTAAAGTTTCACGCATTAGGGCCCTTTACAAGAATAAAGGTGATCGCTCTGATTGTGGCTCTTACCGCGGTATTTCACTTTTATCAGTCCCTGGAAAAGTCTTTGCCAGAATTCTACTAAACCGCCTTAGAGAAATATCAGAACGGTTGTTACCGGAAACACAGTTTGGCTTCCGACCTGAACGAGGTACGTGCGAGGCTATTTTCTCAGTTCGTCGACTTCAAGAAAAAAGCAGAGAGCAGGGTCGTCAATTGTATCTTTGCTTCGTTGACCTAGAGAAAGCATTTGATAGCGTGCCTCGAGAAGCCCTGTGGTTAGTGCTGAGTAAACTCGGATGCACGGAGAAGTTTGTGAAACTTTTGAGACTCCTGCATGATGAAATGCAGTGCTGCGTCATAGTCGATGGCGAAAACTCTGACTTCTTTCCCGTTACCTGTGGGGTAAAACAAGGGTGTGTGCTGGCGCCTACACTATTCGCATTGTACTTTGCAGTCGTGGTCCAGGAGGTTTTGCAGATTGTCTCTGCAGGTATCCGCATCCGTTTTCGCACTGACGGCAACATCTTTAACTTGGCGAGATTGAAGGCTCGTACAAAAGTATCACATGCGCTGATCTCTGAGATTATGTATGCGGATGACTTGTGCTTCGTAGCAGAGTCCCCTGATGACCTGCAACAGCAGATGTCTGTTTTTCACGAGGTCTGCTGTAAGTTCGGGTTAAAGATCAGCGTGAAGAAGACGGAGGTAATGTGTCTTGACACTCATGGCCAACAGATGCTGAATATCAAACTCGATGATGACGCTCTGAAGCAGGTTGACAAATTTCGATATTTGGGGAGCACAATAACATCTAAATGTGATCTTGATGCTGAAATTAATAGCAGAATCTGTGCGGCTGCCACTGCTTTTGGCAAACTTTATTCAAAAGTCTTTAGCTCACATAACTTGAAGCTGACTACAAAGATATCAGTTTATATGGCGATAGTATTGCCGAATATCTTATATTCTGCTGAGACGTGGACTGTATACCGCCGGCACATACTTATGTTGGACAGATTCCACCTAAAATGTCTTAGGAAAATCTTGAAGATCAGATGGTCTGATCGTGTTCGTAACACTGATGTACTGAGAAGGGCCAACGTAGATGGAATTGAAGCTTATCTTATGCGACGACAGCTTCGGTGGTGCGGTCACGTGTCTCGAATGGCGGAGGAGCGAATGGCAAAACGCATCTTTTATTCCGAGCTTGAGGAGGGCAAGCGTAAGCATGGTGGGCAGCTTCTCCGATATAAAGATGTGCTGAAACGCCACATGAAACGGTGTGATATTAATCCCGCGCTATGGGAAGAGCAGGCATCCAAACGCCAAACGTGGAGACCACTTGTCAGAGACAAGGTTTCAGATTTTGAGACACTCCGACGTTCCGAGCTTGATGCCAAGCGCGAGGAATTGAAGGCCCGACCACCAGCGGTCCTCAATTACAACTATGAGAATGGTGTTTTGACGTGTCCTAATTGCCAGCGCACGTTTTCAAGTAAAATTGGCTATATAAGCCATATCAAAGCGCACGAACGCCAAGAACGGCGGAATCATTTGCAGTCGCCGTAGTCGAAATCGGCTAGGAGCACACACACACACTTCTTCCTTTCTGATAAACAATAGTTCTTTTAGTAACAAAACGGCCAAGTCACATATTTTGACTAAGGTGTAGAGTTTTTGAAGTTAGGGCTTGTAGAGTTAGGGCGCGTAGAGTTAGAAGCTTGGCTCTACATGAGGTCTGATAACTTTTTGACAGTGCGAGGTCTTGGCAACATTATATATGGAAATGTTTTTGGTGGAATCTTTTATTTACTAACCCATGGATCTTTATTGTCTTAAATAAATGAATTTGAATTGAACAAAACTTTCTCCATTTTCTTAAAGGTTGCTCGGGCGATTTCAATCCTGGTACGGATTTCTTGATCACTATCACATTGATTGATTCATATAATATATGAGTGTTTTCATGTACAATAGACCCTACCCGCAAAAAGCAGCGGAAAAAATGTTCGGTGTTATACGGTCTTGCCATCTCCATATGGTAAATATAGATTACGTTTGAACTGTGACCAGCAATTAGTAATGAGGATCAGTAACAGGTTTGAATCGTATAGTTTTATGAATATAACATTAACACATATAGCTATGAAACCTAGTGAAAGAATTTTTGAAATGGTTGAGTTAAAAGGGTTTGAAGGAAATGTCAAGCTCAAATTATGTGCTTTATTACGTACGACATAAGGTTCGCGTACGTCGCGATGACGTTATAAGGACCCCCAAAAAACCCGAACTTTAGCTCTTATAACTTCTCAGGTTTAAGAGATATCGTAAAAATTTCTTCACAGTTAATCATGTGGTGGCATAAGCTTTCTAATTAGGCACTAAACAAAAATCGTTACTGATCCTCATTGTAAAGTTTCTAAGCAAGTTAATACATAAACCGACTAACTATCCAAGTGTGCAAAGAACTGACAACATCAGGTACCTGGGTATCATAATTGATCAAACGCTTTCCTTTAAACCCGACATTGACGTATTAGTACCCAGGTTACGTAAACTAATTTATGTCTTTAGGTCCCTCAGACACGTGGCTGACCGTCAAGTCATTAAGATGGTATACTACGCCCTTAGTCAGTCTCTCGTAGAGTATTGTATTACTATTTGGGGAGGTGCTGCCAAATCCCATCTTATTGAGGCAGAGAGGGCGCAGAGAGCTGTACTCAAAGTTGCAGCGGGTCTCCCTTTTCAACATCCTACTGATGACCTTTATAGCAGCTGGGACCTTCTGTCTGTAAGGAGAACGTTCGTGCTCCATACGATTCTTAGGCAGCAGTCTCTTTTGTTTTATGATCCTGAGTTACATAAACACAAAAGAAGGAAACACGCAATATGTGTGACACGTTCATTTAATACAGCCACCTCTCATAATTTCTACTGTTTCTTGGGACCACACCTCTATAATAAACTTAATAAATTTTTGAATATTTATCCGCTTACTAAGTCTTCCTACAAATTTACAGTTTCGAAATATCTTAAAACTCTAAATTACGAATCTACAGAGGATCCGCTTCATACTCTGCGCTAGGATCCTTTTTGTCACCGTTATTTTTTTTTCTTTTTCCGATAGATAGCAAAAATAAGTGAATATTAATACACACTTACACACACACTTACACACACACACACACACACACACACACACACACACACACACACACACACGGTTAAACCACTCTACCTCACTTACATCCACATCACACGTACATGCATACACGGCAGGTACAGCAATTCGTTCTAGTAGTATTTTTTATTTATAATTTCTTATTTTTTGTAATCACTCTAATCTCACACGTCCATGGCATCTCATATACTAGTTTTTACAAAATGTTTAAGCAAGAGGGCCCTGGTGACCTGTGGCACAGGTTCCTTTAGACACCTATATCGGGCACCAGTCTCTCACAATGCAGGTCATATTATCATATTGTTGTTATCATCATCCTACCTAGTTAAGAGTACCTATTGTGATGAGAAAATAAATTTATATTTATCATATCATTTATTCATTATTCACTATGGTCAGCAATGGCTCTTTTATTTAACTGTCAAACACGTTATTTGGAGCATGAGCATGCGTCGTCGCATGTTGCTTGACATTCGGCGAGAGTTTCAAAATTGTTGGAATTCCCTTGGCAGCCACCATATGTGAAGAGCTCGCAACACCACGTGTCAACGTTGAAAGCGTATCTGTAATGACAAAAATACATTCATACATTGGTGACATCATAAAGTTAATATACCTACGGAATAGAGGAACAAAGGGCTGAGTAAGCGAGATGGCACCAATCAGCAACAATGTGTGATAAAAAGAGATGCGTGCTATGACGTAACAGAACTCTTTTTCGCAACAGTTTGACGATTCGTCTGCACTTATCTCAATGACGAAGGAATAATATGAACCCAAGAACCTTATATTCATACATACAATATGGCGGACATGGCACGCGCCTGACGTCACGAATCCTTTGTTATTGCAGTTTATGTCACTTCCATAGGTTTCCTTTTTCTGAGACTTATCTGCACGCTGAGAATTTCGGATTCGTTTGACAGCTCATGCTTGTGCCTCTATTCCGTCAGGTACCTACAGTACTTACAATTTCCTTGGGTACCCATATTAACTTTATGGGTGACATACACTGACCTGCATATATTTACACTGGACTGGCTGCTGTCAAACTGCTCTTGTGCCTATTTGATTTTCGCCATTTTGGCGCTGTAGGACGTAGCGTGAGCATAGCCTGAGGGACATGGTACTAAAGTCTGAAGTCTGGAGAGACCATCACGGCAACCATTTTCATTGTACACGTCAAAATTAGTTCTTTAGACTCACGCTAGTGGCGTTTCAAATAGGCACAAGAACTTTGCTGTCAAATCATACAGACAGCCAGTCCAGTTAATAAGAAAAAAACATTTTCATATCAGTGGTGACATAGAGTACGAGACAAACATCTTGATACTTTTTGGACGGAATGGTACCCCCATTCCGTCCAAAAAGTGTCAAGATAGTTCGCGCATGTACATTTGCTAGCGACCAATAGCGCGCGCCCCTCTCCCGCCCCGCCACTGCTTACTTTGTTGTATGATGTACTTATCCTTACTTTTAATATCATTGGTTCAAGGCTTATATAGTATTAACGATAATTTCAAAGTGATTTGATCATTTAAAATGTTCGCTAACCTTGGGAATGCTGCCTTGCAAGGTCCTACCACTATTGGTTGCAGACACTGAGAATCTGGAACAAGAAAATTCTTCAGTATAAAAATTCTATAATAGTATTAATTTAATATTTAAAAGCCGTGGCAAGCACGATACTCCACTAAAGGATTGATTTTTCGAAAAATTTCGAAAAGCTTAACTAAAAAAACCAAAAACAGCTACAAAATTAAATACGTACGGATGCGTCTATTTCCGCACAGTATAGTTTAGGCAGCGTTTCACAATAATAACCTAATAATCGATGCAGATACTTAACGGCATGTTTTTTC
This sequence comes from Agriphila geniculea, assembly GCA_943789525.1. Lineage (NCBI taxonomy): Eukaryota > Metazoa > Arthropoda > Insecta > Lepidoptera > Crambidae > Agriphila > Agriphila geniculea. The sequence goes on along the minus strand of OX038897.1, from coordinate 1,118,524 downwards.
ACATTCGGCGGCAGTTTCAAAATTGTTAGAATTCCCTTTGCAGCCACCATAGATGAAGCGCTCGCAACGCCATGATGTAACGTTGAAACCGAATCTGTAATAACAAAAATAATAAATAAAAAATGAATAACAATAATAAACACGGGTGACATTCACATGGTACAATCGCGGTGGTTGACGTTCTGCCACTTTGCATATAAGTTAATATAAACAAACAAAACAAAAGTAAAGAAATGTGAAATTAATGTCCTAATTGTCCTATCATCTCAGATCAAATAAAAAAGTAAGATGGAGCTTTGCGAACAATGAAGTGAGGCCGGTTTTTGATGGTACATGTGTGCGTACAAGGGGGCGGGCGGGGGCCGGGCGGCAGGGTTTTGTATGGAAAGCCAAGGCGTAGTTTCGTTACACGTGAGTGCGTGACCTGTGTATGTACACAGCCAAGGCGTGGTTTTACAGGCCTCACCGCTTTGTTCGGAAGATTCCGTCTTACATTTTTATTTGGTCTGAGCCTATCATGTTCAATTTGCTTTTTTCATTGGGTTAGATTAGCATCCTGGGGCGTTCTAGGACTATCAAATAGTATTTTCGAACTTAAAGTGCAGTTTTAATTGTTGACCGATCGAAACGTCTCTGTTTCAGCTTGTGCAAAAATGCTTTCGTATGTCCGTCCGCCTGTGCCTATTCTCCTCTACAGGTCGCATTTCTCAACCAATTGTCGTGAAATGTGAGCAGATTCAATAATTAGTCTATAGAATGTTTTTTTGAATAATTTACGAAATTTTTCGAAATGGCGGGGATAAGGGAAAAATCATATTTGAGTCATTTTGAAAAATGCTCAAAAATGTTACAAACTCAGGTCTACAGTGCGACTATAGTTTAATAATGTTTGCTCACCTAGGCATATGTGCCTTGCAAGGTCCTGTCTTTATTGGTTCCATACAATCAGGATCTGAAAGAAAAGTCAAGAATAAAATAATTCTAGAAAGCTCTTCTATTAATTGACCGAGCGAGAGCGAAGCCCGAGCGAAGTGTATCCGTTTCAGCTTAGACGAAAATGCTTTCATAATTCGTATTTCTCTCGCGGCTGTCCGGTTGTTCTCTTCTACTCTCTGCCTTTCTATTGTCTAATTTCAAAATCTATCGCTTTCAGGATGTAATCCATTGAAGCTTCTTTTTGGCACAAATAAAAACTTACCAAAGAAATGCAGCAATGTGTCACATCCATCTGTCAAACGTAAGCGATTGCGATAGATTTTTAAAATTAGACAATTAGGCCCCTGGTCGCATTTCTCAACCGATTCTCGTGAAATTTTGTGAGCAGGTTCTATAATTATTTAAAACTTTTTTGTCGATTCAGTTTTGCGAAATTTTCCAAGATAGCGGAGATATGGGGAAAATCATATTTCAGCTATTTCAAAAAATGATCAAAATGTACTTCAATGAAAAAAATAGTTACTTTGCGCCATGTTGTATCCAACGAGAAGTGCAAAGAAGAATAACACCTTCAGCATCATGTAAGAATATTATAGTGTCGTAGTGATAGGTAATATAATATATGATTCCGCGGTCGCACTGTCTGTTATGAAGTGACAGTCCTGCGTTTTATATGTTCAAGATCGCGTCCTTTTGCTGTGTAAGTCATTCTATTGTACGGAGCTTTTGCAGACGGGCGACTAGTAAGTTATTATTTTATTTCGGACTAGCGGTAGGGTTACCAGATGAAAAAATCAAAAGTCCGGAGAAAATGCCCGATATCCATTGAAAAATCCTGAGATTTCTAGCAGTTTCAGAATAATGTACGGCGAGGGGGGGGGGGGGGGTGTCCGGCAGCGGCGATCTGATTAAATAATAGAAAGCTTATTTATCCTTCTATTACCTACTTAATCAGTTCTTTGCTGATTTTAATTAATGCAATTTATTGCCAAATTTAGAAGTATAATTTTTGATTGTTTAACTTTTTATTTTTTATTAATTAACTGAATTTTATTGAAAATTCTAAAAATCCTGAGATTTTCGAAATCCGGCCGCAATCCTGAGAAAAGTCCAAAAATCCTTAGATATGGTAACCCTAACTAGCGGCCGCCCGCGACTTCGTCTACGTGGAAAGTTATTTTGCTATCCCTCGGGAACAATACTTTTTTCGGGATTAAAGGTACTCTATATCCTTATCTCTGTACCCCTGACAACGTGTATGCAAAATTTAATGATGATTGGTTCAGTAGTTAAGACGTGAAGGTGTAACAAACAAACAAACGAACAAACGGACTTCCGCATTTATAATATTTTGACACAATAGCACAGTCTTAACTTTATAATACTGTGTGAGTTAGTAGGCTAATGAATTACATAGAGTACCCGATGAATGTTATACTTATTTAAGTGTCGAAGAATGAAATGGGGAAAAAATTACATTGTTTTCATTTTTTACAAACAACATACAATTTGAGTGAGGTCTACAGCTCACTGAGTCACTATGTAAGTAGTTTTAAGGAAAATTTGTAGGTACTATAAAAATATTCGTCTGTCTCCTCTTTAAACAATAAGTCGCTCGTCTGCCCCGACCATAACTAATAAATAATTGCATTAGATGACATGTAAATAAAGTTGATACATAGACTTGTTTTTAACCCCCGACGCAAAAAGAGGGGTGTTATAAGTTTGACGTGTGTGTGTATCTGTCTGTATGTCTGAGGCAACATAGCTTCCAAACGAATGAACAAATTTTAATGCGGTTTTTTTATTTGAAATGTGATCGAAATGGTTTTTAGCTATAATTTATGAAGATCATCAGCTCATTTCTTACTTGAACTTGATGATCTTCAAACGGTTCTTCATAAATTATATCTAAGAATCATCTCGATTATGCCACCTTTCAGATTAAAAAAACGCATCAAAATCAGTCCATTCGTTTGAGCTACGATGCCTCAAATAGACATAGTCTTATCAACTCTAACACTTTTATTATCATCAAAGGTTTACCAGATTCCACGCAGACGAAGTCGCGGGCGGAAGCCAGTTACGTTGTATTCATTTAAATCCGTTCACAACTGCGCAAAAGGACTTAAGCTGGGTCTCCACCAAAGAAAAATTGCCAACTTTTGTGTTGTCAACACGTGTTGGTGACAAAAGTTTCTGTAATTACCTTGTGTTAGCGACAAAAATTGTAAACAAATGTCGGAAACCTTGTTTCCATTTTTGGCGGTAACATCAAAGGAATACGCTTGTTGCAGATATTTTTTCACTCTGTGGAGACGCCTTGTTTGGAACATTAGTTGTAAACAACCGTCTGTCACGTGGAGGAACGAATTAGCAGATACGTCGATTGATTTATTTCGCATACAAAGAGTAGGTATTATGCTATGTACGTACAGTAGCCTGTAGAACATTTAAATCACCAAAAAGGTTACTGTTTGCCGTTGTGATATAGTTATTTATTACGAAATTATAGATACTTTAACCCAAGTTTTAGAGATCACAACCCGCCGGAACCTATATTTGTATATCTACAAAATTGATATTTTTTTATTTTTCAAGGTTTACCACATGGTTTAACTATTGTCGTGTTCTACAGGTTGCACTGACCTGAATATATTTACACTGGACAGGTTTATGTCATACTGTTTTTGTGCCTATTTGATTTCCGCCATCTTGGCGCTGTAGGACGTAGCGTGAGTATAGCGTGAGGGATATGGTATTAAAGTTTGAAGTCTGAAGAGACCATCACGGCAACCATTTTCATATTGTACGTCAAAATTAGTTCTTTAGACGCACGCTAGTGGCGTTTCAAATAGGCACAAAAGCTGTCAAATCATACAGACAGCCTGTCCAGTTAAATAAAAAAAAAATTAAGACATTTTAGTTGACAACAAGCTATCTCCAACATCCTGGTGGAGACAGCTTGTTGTTAACTAAATTGTTTCTCAAATTGTTGGCGACTCGGTGTGGACACAATGGAAACAAATGTTGGTGATTTTCTGGAGAGTTGCAAACAGTTGGAAACACAAAAGTTGCCAACAATTTCGGTGGAAACGCACCTTTATGTATAAGAATATTATTGTTGTTGTAAATAGTTATATTTGATTTGACTCAAGTCATAAGTTTTTATTGTCTAGGTACGTGACACAACTGTCCAAATAAAAAAAAAATACTGTTACAATAATGCATTTGCTTTGCATGGTATTTGAACAGTTGTGTTGTCTTTCTCAACAGAAACTCAACATAGGTGCGCCCTTTATTTAGATTAATTAAAGAAGTGTGTTCTTTTTATCAAGCATCATCCAGAACATTGCAAACTTTACGCTATTTTTTCTAGGCGACATGTCAAAGTCACTAAGGTATTTAATAATAATAATAATAAGCCTTTATTTATTTCACAGTAATACATTGTACAGTTATATTACAAGAGAACTTATTTTAATTTATTTCATTACTATGAATCCCTTCTCGGGTGAAGGCCTCCTCCATTCCCTTCCATGTTTCTCGGTCTCTTCCTCTCTGCATCCATTCTACTCCTGCCACCACGAATAATGTCGTCATTCCACCGTTTCATAGGCCGACCAACATTCCTTTTTCCGTCTGGTCCTTTCCACTTAGTTGATGCTACAGTCCATCTTTCGTCTTTCAGTCGCGCGATGTGTCCTGCCCATTGCCATTTTGTTTTTAAGGCGTGTTTCAGTGCATCGGTCACCTTTGTTCTACTTCTAATTATTTCATATATAGGAGCCTATTAAAAAAAAATAAAGAAAGTTTATAAGGTCACTAAGGTATTTATACTATAAATATTATACTAGAAAAGATTCGACTCGTCACCAGATCATTTTCTCAGGCGGGAATGAAACCCGTGACCTTTGGAAGTCCTATGCTCTTCTAACTACCTGAGCTACCGAGTCACTTGGACAAGCACACTTGGACATGCGCGGCCCTATTGCTTCAACGCACTAATCACACACACACACACACACACACATACAAACGTCAAAGCGCGGCATATTACGGCCAATACCCGAAGTGCAAATAAACTTAGTTTTAGCCGGTTAGGTGTAGCAGATAGCTGTTGGCTAAAATTAGGTGTAACGGATCTGCTTAAAGCTTCGTACAGACTGAGGCGAATTCCGCGCGAAATTCGCGAGTGCGACCACGTAACTCAAAGCGATAGCCATAGCCATAGCCATTGTCAAAGAAATTGCTATGGCAATGGCTATGGCTATGGCCATTGCTTTGAGTTACGCGATCAAAATCTGTCAAAATGAGCGACGCGCGCGATTCGCTCGCCTCAGTCTGTACGAAGCTTTACTTCTGTAGGTCCCGAATATCGGTTAAAAGCGAGCACCAAGCAGCGGAGCGTGAGCCTTAAATTTCGAGGTTATTTTTTTAAGAGACAATAGAAATAACTTTCTTAATTCTACTAATAGTTAAATTTGAAAGTTTGGGTGTTTGGATATTTGATTGTTAGGATGTTTGTTCCTCAATCACGCAAAAACTACTAAACGGATTTGGTTGAAATTTGGCACACAGATAGTAGATAGCCTAGATTAAAACAAAAAATACTTTTTATCCCGATATTCACACGGGAACGGGAACCACGCTGCTGAAACCGCGGGCGGCCGCTAAATTACACCCCTATTCAGGGGCCGTACCGGCTAACTTACATGGCTATCGTAATCGCTTTCATTTGACAGATGGATGTGACACATTGCTACTTCTATTGAGCATAAATAAAAACTTACCAAAGAAAAGTTGCAATGTATCACATCCATCTGTCAAATAAAAGCGATTACGATAGCCATGTAGGTTAGCCGGTAGGGCCCCAGTAGACGTACAAAGAAGGCTAGAGCTCTCCAGCTACACCTAGTATTAGCTAACAGCTAACGGCTACACCTAGATTTAGCCGGCTAAAACTAGGTGTAGCCGTAACATATAAAGTGTTTCAAAAAACCCCTAATGCCGAATATGGTAGTTAGGGACCACCAAACCGAATAACTTTTACTATAGGACCAACACTGAAGTCGCGAAAAAAACATAAACTGTTTTATATAATTTATAACAAAAATATCAAAATGTATGAAACACCTTTGAAGGAAATGTGGGTATGGTGGTATGGAGAGAGGTGGCCAGTTGTAGGAAGGCCAAAGTGCGATGGAACCTTGTAGGCAGGTGCTGGCTGCTGTGCTTCTGCTTGCGGTGTGACTACTGCGGATGCTGGATTGAGTATGAGGAGTGATGGCTGCGCTGCGTTGCTGAAGGTGCTTGATGCGCTCCGTCGGGGTCACCAGTGTAGGAAGCGTAGTAGGGTAGTATGGAGAGAGGAGGCCACTGATAGGAAGTCCAAAGTGGAAAAACTTCCTCCGGGCTGGGAGGTATTAGCCCGGGGACCGCGGTCCAACCGATGATGGTTGGAAGTCGTATATATAGTTTGGTTGCTGAGAAAACTCTGATAGCGAGATGTAGGTTTCTCCATACGTTCTCCATACTACGAGATATTCCTTACTAATCTTTGTGTTTATTCGACACTAACGCCATCTAGTAACGTGGTGATGAATCTTGTTGCAACCATGTGTTTTTTTTTACTGTAAAGCTAACTAAATTAGCTACATTTTGAGCCTATCACAAACAACCCAACTAGCAAAATATGTCGTAAAAAAATCAGCAGCACGTTTCTATTTCAGCTATTAGTAGTGAGATGGATTTACAAAATGTTGAGTAAACGATCTGTGAACGTTCTCTCAACGCGATTTGGGCGCACTTCTCTCTGCTTTAAATGCTGTAAATATCGTAAGATTATCGTCTGAATTGCGTTTTAATTGAAAGAATGCAGAGTAATCGCAACTCAAGTGCTACTGGTGCTATAATAGTCAGTAGAACCACTTTCATTCGACTTATTAGTGGTAATAATAGGAGTGCGGTTACAATCACTCGACACTTTGATCGTGTGAATGCAACCAAGTAGCACTCATAGACAGTGCGTGTTGTCACTGTTGTGTTCGCGTAAACGAAGGAAATAAAAATAAACGTATGTTGCAATATTATGGCCATGCTAAGTATACCTTTACGATTTTACAGCCATAATGACAATAAAGATAAGCTATTAAAGTTAGCTCATAAGTCTTACTTTCATATGCGGAATTAATTTTTTCGTCTATAATCCTTACATTTGTATTTAATATTTTCATGGGCCACAAGATTTCTAGTAAATAATGGATCGCAAATAATATTAATATAATAGATAAAATAAATTCGCCATTAATAGCATTACAATTATCACCACAAAGCATTCACTCAGCTCTTAGCCGAAAAATAGACATGAGGTTTCCATTTTACGACTTCTAAGAGCGCCATTGCAGTTAGTTTAGGGTTCCTTAGCGCAATGTTAAATCGTCAATCTATCATACGGTTTACAAACAATCTGTAGAAGCGTAATATTTCCTACTGAATCCGCACTAATATTAAGTATTTGTTCTTCATCCGTTGGTTGATGTTGATTGTTTCAATTGTTTCAACATCTTATTAACTTTCCGTCGGAACCCTCACTTCTTTTAAGTTTTTTTCCACCGATTATTGTCCATTTTCCACACTGCTGTAAAAGATTTTATTTAACTTTCATATCACTATTATGCTGCATGATGGCTTCCAAAATTATCTTTGTGCACCTTTGGACCTGTAGTAGATCAGTTGATAGCGTTTTCTCAACTTTAATAGTAAAGTCGAATTAAAGCCTTGCCAAAAGCTGTGATATGACATTAGATGCTGTAATAGTAACTGAGAATCTAATTTGTTGAATAAACAGCTTTTACTCCACAATATTGCTGTAAAAATTAGGTGACGAAAGACGGTGCTATAAAAGCTAGTTTTACGACAAATTAGCAATTTGGTTGCTTTTAAAGACCTGTCATAAGACTAAAGGTTGTCTGAATGCGATTGAGAGATATCTTTATACAATTGTTGAGTAAATGCGATATGAATTCGTCGAGTCCACGTTTACTAGACATATTTATAGAGCCAAAAAGCATTGAATGCTGAAAGATCTAGAAAGCTGCTTTTATACTGCTTTTTGAAATGATAGGATCTTTCATACGAGTGTTTTACGATCCATAGTCGTGAGAGTAATTGCTTAAACGATCTTTTTGCTAGTTGGGAAGTTTCGATTTGATTTTAAAATTTTAATATTCACAAAAAAATACCTTTCTTACATCGGTGACGAAGTTATTTTTTTTCAAATTAGCCAGGATAATATTATCCTTTATTATTATTTTAAAAATAAGAGGATAATAGAACTCCTACAAACTATTTTTCCTTTTCTATAATTCCAATTTGTTTATTTATTGAATTTTTTTCTTTAATCAAGCAGGTATTTTTTTGATTTATTTTTTAATAGTTTAACATTTGAAATGTGCTCATTAAATCCAAAAATGGATATGGTACCCTAAATTCATACAAATAATAATATGATATCTAACTTGATATAGTAGCTTAAAACTAATGCACCTATCAAGATTGGACTGAAGGCCAAAACCTCCAAAAATTTACCACAAAAATCGTGGTGGCTTCACTTCTTAAGTCCATTTTTGGGTCCTAAGAACCAATCCTACCAAAGAAAATCTTTGGTTCACGAAACGCCGTGTTTTTCAAAATACAGCTACGACTAATACGGCTATACTAGGTTGATCCCAAAATCCAGATATTGTAGAAATGTATTATGAAACGAAATAAAACACTTTTATTTTATTTTTATTTATTTTTAATATACCCATAATATACATGTATATGTTACTGTAAAAGCCCGTATATTAGTAACTCTTAGGCCTGGTTTACATTAGTCAAGTAGACGACCGAGTCGAGTAGCGAGTAGAAATACATTGCTTGGCATGTTCGTCGATTTTAAAAGAACGTCAAACACACCACGTAATGAACTTCTACTCTCCTAAAGCACTCTACTAAAGACTAAGATAATGTAAACCAGCCTTTAGGTTTTACTGCATAATCTTAGGATTTACCAACATGAGTCGGTAAAGAGACCATTTTTCGGGATTTTACCATTAAAATTTGGCACATGCTAGGCTTTACCAATAACGGTTGGTGAATATTGGATATTTGAAGTGAAACCTTCTTTAGCGGCGTTGTGCGCTTTTTGTATGGGGAAAAAATGCTAAACTCGCGTCAGGAATCACGTGGGTGATCGAAAATGCGTAAGACGGATGTGACGGATGGAGAGAAAACAGCTGACGGCGGAAGTATCCCCCTCTCTTTCTACGGGGTGCGTTGAAAATGGCGGCGCGTCATTTTAAGACGTCATGTAAACACTTGTGTCACCAGCAACGCGCTAATTTTGAAAATGGAATTAATAGCAGCAATCTCTTCGGTGAAATCATAGACTTATTTATACTCTGTGACTATGAGTTCAAATCGTAGAATGCGTGCATGTAGAAATTAAAAAGGCCACTGGCGCGAAATCTTTAGAACTTTTCTTAATTACAAACTGATTGAATTGTGTGACTGTATAGTAAGAGGAAAGAAATAATTTTAATCCTTTGCCGCTAAATTCAAAATTTCAAAAATGCACAAAGTTAATATTCAAGTTTTCACTTCTGCCGGCACTCCCGGAGTGCCAACCGATTTTTTATTAAATAGTGAATTAGCTATCTTGACTTAGTCATTTATTTCCAAATGACCTATCAATAAAATCCTAAATTACTTTACATTATCATGTTGATTTATTCGTCACTATAATTTTTATTTTTTCAACACACTTGCTCGTAAAATGAGCCCTAATACATCGCTTTTAGGGCCATATACCAAACTATAACAAACGCGTGGAACAATATATAAAACACTAGGTTGTTATAGAATTATCTCTACAAAGTTAAATTAGGACCTTACTGCAAGTTCTATGCGAGTAAACAGAGCATTTCCAATTTAACCGGGTAATACAGTTATTTTTTTTAGTAACAACAAAGAGGTTTTATGGCTCTGAACATTCATAGTCTTTTTTGAAATAAATATATTATTTATTTCATATATACACAGAATAGATAATAGTACTAGATTACAGAAGTTGCACTCTGCAAAATCGTTTCAATAAATTGCGACTCTTGCTCCGACACAAAAATGTGCAATTGTGTAATTCTTCAGGTCGCACAGCGCTCCCATCTCTACAAAATATTCAACTAGTAGTTGCTTCTCTTTCTATCGCGTGGGTCTTGTCCTTTCTGAGGTCCTCTCATAGGACACCGAGCGCTTCATACTCGCGCGCGGAGTGACAGAGGAGCCCTGCCAGCGATACGTAATTGTAATGTTTCAAGCAAGTTAATCCCATCCGACTCAACTGTGGTCAGCAATGGCTCAAGGCTGGTTTACATTATCTTAGTCTTTAGTAGAGTGCTTTAGGAGAGTGCTTTAGTGGAAACATGTAAACGGTCGTCTTATGACTAAAGAGAGTAACGTTCTAGTAGCCTTTCTACTCGCTTTCCAGTAGCACCCCCTGCGCGCCCGCTCACCCCCCGCGCGATATTTTACTCGCACTCGCACTGGAAGCATGTAAATCGACATTTTAGTAGCGTCTTTAGTAGAGTGCCTTTGCCGGTGAACGCGTGACGTGTAATTGAATTAAATAATAGGTATTAGGTATGGCGAAAATGACACTCTACTGGAAGCGTGTAAACGGTCACTGGAAAGGCACCAAAACTACTAAAGCACTCGCATTCGAATCTACTCGCACGCTACTAAGCACTCTACTAACTACTAAGATAATGTAAACCAGCCTTTATATTTACTACGCGTTCATTTCATCAATGCTGTTACCGTTCCGGCTCGCTCCTTCATACCGCGCCCCCGGTTTTGCCTGGGGAGGTACGCGGGACGGGAGGGCAACGTAGGGGGTGCGGTATGATGAAGCGGGCTGGGAGGTAACGGCAATGGTTAAATGAACGCGTAGTAAAGTACGAGGCATATATCTTGAAAGTTTTTCGACGGAGTGGGGATAAGTTCGCGAATGTGCTCTTGTGAGCGACCAATAGCGAACGCCCCTCTCCTACCGCCCGCGCCCCTCACCGCTACGCATGCCCAAAATACGCGTTCCGCGCAATTCCCACCCGATTTCAAGATAATATTTGTCTCGTACTATAAGTAGGGTTGCCAACCCTACTATACACGCTGAAATTTTAATCATTTGGTTCCCGCCGTGTGGTGGTTCCACTCATGATTACAAGCAACTTTTACTATGGGGCCAACTCTCCTGCTCGCAAAAAAAAAATCAGCTGTTCCATACAAAAGTGCAGTACCTACTCGACCTTAATGTATGGAACAGCTGATTTTTTTTTTGCGAGCAGGAGAGTTGGCCCCATAGTAAAAGTTGCTTGTAATCATGAGTGGAACCACCCCACGGCGGGAACCAAATGATTAAAATTTCAGCGTGTATAATATAGTATCCTACTATATTGAGGGTTCGCCTACTATATTTTTTGAAAAAATACATAGTAGGCAAAACTACTATATTTTTTCAAGTGAAAAAATTAAACAAAAACACCAAAAAAATATATTTTTATACTTACGCACATAAGTAATTGCATAGTAATTTTTGTGTTTAATTACTTGTGTTTAATTAAATACTTGTCTTTATGGTTGTTGAATAAATTATGAAAATGTTAGTATGAAAAATCCTCTATACAAAACGATAACCTACTATATTTTTTGGAGTTTTTCGCCATCTACTATATTTTTACAGTTAATAATCTTGAAACTACTATATTTGATACAAAAAAAGTTGGCAACCCTAACTATAAGTGTCAAACACGTTATTCGCAGCATGTTTCGTTGCATGTTTCTTGACATTCGGCGCGAGTTTTAAAATTGTTAGAATTCCCTTGGCAGCCACCATATGTGAAGAGCTCGCAACACCATGTGTCAACGTTGAAAGCGTATCTGTAATGACGATAATAATAACGTTTATTAATTTTATTAACACAAACACTTGACTGCAAATTCGCCGCAGCTTACGTAAATACGTGACAAACGCCCGCGTTGGCACTCGCGACACTCGCGACTGACCACTGTCCAAAACTGCCCGAGAATCTGTGTAAACTCGTAATGTCAATATGTGCGTGCGAAATCGTGCTTTGTTTCTAAAGTGGGCTCTCTGTCTGGCGGAGCGCCGCACCTACTTACTGTGTGGTATGACGAACTTATCTTTACTTTTAATACCATTGGTTCAAGACTTTCAGTATTAATGATATTTTCAAATTGCAGTTTTGATAGTTTAAAATGCTCGCTAACCTAGGGAATGCTGCCTTGCAAGGTCCCACCACTATTGGTTGCAGACACTGAGAATCTGGAACAAGAAAATACCTCAATATAAAAATTCAATAAAAGTGTAAATTTAATATTTAAAAGCCGTGGCAAACACGATAGTCCACTAAAGGATTGATTTTTTCGGAAAAATTCGAAAATCTTAACTAAAAAAAACTGAAAACAAAAACAGCTACAAAATTAAATACGTATACGTTTGTTTTTGTTTCAGGTTTTCTTTTTTTTTTAAAGCGGATGCGTCCGTTTCCGCACAGTATAGTTTAGGCAGCGTTTCACAATAATAACCAAATAATTGATGCAGAATATGCAGATACTTACGGCATGTATTTTCACATTCGGCGGCTGATTCGAAATTGTTACAATTCCCATCGCAGCCACCATAGGTGAAGGGCTCGCAACGAAATGATGTAGCGTTGAAAGCGTATCTGTATTATGTAACAAAAATAATAATAGTAATAATAAACATATTGACATTCACGGTACAATCGCGGTGGTTGGGCCCTCTGTCACTTTGCGTATTAATTAATGTTTTGCACGGTTTGTCCATCAGCCATTTTTAATGTCCCCACTGCTGGGTCACAGGCCATCCATAAGGGTGGATAAGGAGGACGGGCCATAACCCACCACGCGGGCCCAATGCGGATTGGTGGGTGTTAACGACTGCAAATGCAGCCGGGACCAACGGCTTAACGTGCTTTCCCAAGTACGGAGTAGCTCGAGATAATAAATTTTTGGTCACCCATCCCATGACCGACCCTTGCGAAAGTTGCTTAGCATCCGCAATCGTTGGGCCAGGCGCTAAACCACTGCGCCACCGAGTTCCTCGGTTTATGCATTTGCACGGTTTATGCCTGGTTTATATACGATACGAGGTCTGTAACATGGCAGTACAGTAATCCATTATCCATTTCAGCGCTGACTTGCCACTGGGTTCGTGTAGGCACTAGTTTCAACCCAGTCCTGACTTCTCTCTGGCAAGTCAGTCCAGCTCCAGGTGACTGAGACACGCTTCTAACTATACGCGCCCTAACCCTACAAGCCATAACTTCAAAAACTCTACGCCTTAGTCAAAATACCTATGTGGCTTGGCCATTTCACAATATATCTTGATAAACAATAGTTCTTGTAGTAACGAAACGATCAAGCCACATATTTTGACTAAGGTGTAGAGTTTTTGAAGTTAGGGCTTATAACTTCTGAATAATGCGAGCCTTAAGACCTTGGCAACATAATGCATGAAAATGTTTTTGGTGGATTTTACTTCTTTTTGTAAGTAACTCCACAAACCGGAAAAGCAAGGTAGGGTCAGAATAATTATGGTCTAAAATCGTATAAATTCAATCAACATCAACCAGCGTACTTGTACTATTATTCATTTTATTCTGTGGTAGAACTAATTCATTTATGCTGTGATATTATTTTACTCTTTAACGAAGAATGTAGCAGTGCAAAGAGCAAAATAGTGCGTGAGGTTTGCGCCACGAAAGAAGTAGTTTTAAAATGAACACAATTTATTTTTTAAGGAATATTTTTTTTTCCGTTGCTTTAACAGTGCTTTACTAAGTCTTAAAAATAGTTACTAATTATTTAAAGAATTTTCAGATAGGTACATATGTCTCATTTTTTCATACCTCTAGCATCAAAATTTGCGGAAGTCTCATACAAACTTCCATCCCCTAGTCACAGAATAGATATAAGTACTACCGTACGGAAAGGAAACTCTCCGCCCCGCCCCACAATCAATTACCTCACCCCACCGGCGCCCACCGCGCGAGTTCCGTGTGCCGATCCGTGTGCTCATTCAATAGCTCGCACACAGTTGCGCGTGTGCAAAAACGTCACTGTGTAGCGTCTGTGTAATAGGTAGTTGAAACGCGGCGCTTGTATGGAGTCCCTGGGGTGTGCCCTAGTTTAAGGGGGGTGGTAAGAATTCCAAGTTTTATAATTTGTTTGTTGTTGTGTACTAAAACTTTCTAGGACTTCAGGAAGTACCCTAAGAATTTTGGTGATTATCAGTGAGTTTTGACGAAATCGGGGTTTTTTAAATACCAATAAAATCTATTTTGTACTAGGTATGCAATTGAAACTTTTTATGTTTAATAAATTTACTACTGACATCATATTCTGAGAATTTTGTTTATCTAGTATACTCCAAACCCAAGATATGAGGGTTCAAAAAAACGACGAAGTGCTTCGAGTAAAAGTAGGTAGTACCCTTGCGCTTCGCTTGGTCGTCTTGGCGGGGGCACTGCCGTGCTTCCAGATTGTCTACGAGAAATTTCATTTCGCTTTGCGGCAGTAGATGGCTCTGTACTAATTTCCAACACAAAATGAACACTGTCGAATTTCTTACGCGCATTTTTTTCTCTATCCAGTTCCCGTAGAATGTTTTTTCGATTTAGTTTTTCGAAATTTTTCAAAATGGCCGGGATAAGGGGAATAGTCATATTTGAGCCATTTTGAAAAATGTTACAAACGCAAGGTCTACTGTGCCACTATAGTTTAATAATGTTTGCTCACCTAGGAATATATGCCTCGCAAGGTCCTGTCTCTATTGGTTGCACACACACTGGATCTGAAAAGTCAAGAATAAAATAAATTTAGGAAGTTCCGAGCAAGCTCGAAGTGCCTCCGTGCTTGAGCGTACAGGTCGCATTTCTCAACCGACTCTCGGGAAATTTTGTGAACAGACCCCCTAACCAAAGTAACATTTGCAAATCTTCTTTAGCGCTTCGCTTTCGAAACATGTATGGGATTGACATAAGGTTTCGTTAACTATCGAATTTTAAAACATCAAATCCATACATTTTTCGGAGCGAAGTGATAGCGAAAATTTGTAAACGTGACATTGGCTACAGGCTCAGGTTTTATAATTATATACATAGATTCTTTTTGTCGATTCAATTTTTCAAATATTTGTAGTGAAAACTTCTTTAGCGGCGTTGTACGCTTTTTTGTAATGGGGAAAAATGCTAAACTCGCGTCAGTAAGAATCACGTGGCTGATCGAAAATGCGTAAGACGGATGTGACGGATGGAGAGTAGACAGCTGGCGGCGGAAGTATCCCCCTCTCTTTCTACGGGGCGCGTTGAAAATGGTGGTGCGTCATTTTAAGACGTAAACACTTGTGTCACCAACCACGCGCTAATTTTGAAAATGGAACTAATAGCAGCGATCTTTCGGTGAAATAATAGACTTATTTATACTCTGTGACTATAAGTTTAAATTGTAGAATGCGTGTATGTAGAAATTAAAAAGGCCACTGGCGCGAAATCTTTAAAAAATTTCTCTAATTACAAACTGATTGAATTGTGTGACTGTATTACTATACAGTCAATCAATCATTCAAACATTTCTTACCTTTTACTATTATAGGAAAGAAATAATTTTAATCCTTTGCCGCTAATTCAAAATATCAAAAATGCACAACGTTAATATTCAAGTTTTCACTTCTGCCGGCAATCCCGGAGTGCAACCCGATTTTTTTAAAATGGCGGAGATATGGGGAAAATCATATTTCAGCTATTTCGAAAAATGATCAAAATGTCACAAAACACTAAGTCTACAACTCAGAAAGTCACTAGTTTAATAAAAAAAATATTTTAGTTACTTTGCGCCATGTTGTATCCAACGAGAAGTGCGAAGAAGAACAGCTTGAACATCATGGTAGTATATAATTTTATAATTATGGTAAAATATAATTATAGTATCGTAGGTCTATAAATGATATCTATATGATTCCGTGGTCGCACTGTCTGTATGATATGAAGTCACAGCCTGCGCTTTATATTCTCAAGTTCACGTGTGCAATTAAATGTAAAGTCGCATTACTCATCTCCCAGCAAAAATGTAAACAAAGGTGTTGCCAGAACAAAACAACTCAAGAGGTAATAGTATATTGCTAAGTCAAGAAATAAACACACCTACATGTTTTTTCATTAGGAACCTAATAAAAATAGATTAGATAAATATTCTGAATCATGAGTTTTGCGGCAAAAACAGTTATAATTTAATATTTCATAATAACAGTTTTATAGTAGAAAAGATATTCATGATGCTGTGCACACATCAACTGCAAACCGTGTACATCAACCTTTGGTTCATTTTATTAAATTTAATAAAAAATAGTAATAATAGTAGCTGTTAGTAGTAACATTTGTCTTTTGGTTTGGGGGGGGGGGGGGGGGACGGGGGGGGAGGGACGACGGCGAAGATGCTAAGACATTCTGCCAGTTCTCGATTAAGAATGTATGTAAAAGATTATAAAAATGGTCTTAAAATAATTTATTTCAGTTTAACTTAGATCCAACATTTTAATAAGAATACCTTAATAATATTTACATTTATTTCTTATTCAAAATAGTTTAACAAAAACCATAAACACTTATATTCCATTCAAACGCGTACAACGCCATCTATTGCATTTTATGAAAACCTCGTCAATGGCAGAAGCTGGTCATGAGTGACGAAAAACTCGGCAAAAGTGGTTTAGACAAGAAAGAGGATTTACGAGGTTTTCACTCTTCGCCGACGATATAGAAAAAATGCATAAGTTCTGTAAGAATAAAAACGTCTTAATTTGGCTTTCAATACCGGCATCTCCATTTTGTTTCATCCGTCTTTTATATCCATTTTGGGTCAATGGGTCTTTTTCGGTAAAAAAATACCACAAAATAAAGAACTATTTTCCCATACATTTTGTTCTGAACGTCTACTGTCTTAGGAACAAGCGTACGCAGCGACATCTACAATTAGCTTTGCGTTGCCAACCCCATTGATTGCAATGTCCTACGTATTTTTGATAGTTTAGTACATACAGTCAATATCTAAGTTTAGTTTTCTTATCAGTTCGTATCAAGAATTTTTAACATCAAAATGGTTATGATAGGTTATAAAGATAAAATTTCTAATTACCATCATACTTTAAAATTACCCTGGTTAACATTATATTTATTTATTATGACTCAAACTATAATAAACAAATTAAAAAGTTATAAAAGTGACCAAAGGTTTTCAATATCTGAAAATGTCACTCTCAGGGTCAGTTTGTCAATTTGACAGTGACGTTTCTTTGTTTACATTTTTGCTGGGAGATGAGTAATGCGACTTTAAGTTGGTGTATTGTATTAGGTTTTTGCAGACGCGCGACTAGTAAGTTCAATGAATTATTTTATTTGAATTGTTTTGACACGATGTTCAAAAGTCCAAAGTAAAAAATAGCTTTATTCAAATAAACTTAATTATTAAGTACTTTTGAATCGTCTATATAGGTATTTTCCTACCACCCGTCCAAGACCTTTGCGTCAGAGACATGGATATGTCATTATGCGTGTAATTCACCTTTTTTACTGACAAGAAGAATGGGCGCAAGAAACTATTTAGTAAGCTAATTTATTTATTTATTTAAATTTCAATTGCCTAATGATTAAATAATCAGAGCATACTCAATGAATGTTATACATATCAATTAAATGTTGAAGAATGAGATGCGGAAAAAATTACATGTTTTAATTATTTACAAACAAAGTACAATTTGAGTGAGACAGCTCACTGAGTCACTGGTAGAAATAGAAATAGAAATCCCACCAAAAACAATTTCATGTATAATATTGCCAAGATTTCCATATGGCTCACACTGTCAAAAAGTTATCAGACCTCATGTGGAGCCAAGCTTCTAACTCTACGCCCCTCAACTCTACTAGCCCTATTTTCAAAAACTCTACATCATCATATCAGCCGCACGACACCCACTGCTGGGTTTAGGCCTCCCCTAAGGATCTCCACGACGATCGGTCCTGCGCTGCCCGCATCCAGTGGCTTCCCGCGACCTTCACCACCGTCTCGATCCACCTTGTCGGAGGCTTACCCACGGAGCGTCGTCCGGTGCGCAGTCGCCATTCCAGAACCATTCCGCCCCAACGGCCAACGGTTCTTCTCGCTATGTGTCCCGCTCATTGCCACTTCAGCTGAGCAATCCTTCGAGCGATGTCGGTTACTTTAGTTCTCCTGCGGATCTTCTCGTTTCTGATTCGATCATTCGATCACGCAGGGAAAAACCCTACACCTTAGTCAAAATATGTGGCTTGGCCATTTCGCTACATGGAAAAAATTATTAGCTGTTTATGACTTTTCTGATAAACAATAGTTCTTGTAGCAACGTGTAATGAAACGGAAATGGCGAATGTTTATCAGAAAATTAATAAACAGCCAATAAATTTTTCCATGTAGCGAAATGGCCAAGAATGAGGGTTCAAAAAACGACGAAGCGCTTCGAGAAAAGGTAGGTTGAGCTTGAGCTTTGCTTGGACTTCTTGGTGCGGGCACTGCCGTGCCCCCAGATAGAAATATTTATTTGCTCATAAACATGGTATGATATAAGTAAGTATTGCAGGTACTTTAAAAATACTTGTCTGTCTTGTTTTTAAACAATAAGTCGCTCGTCTGTCCCGTCCATAACTTAAGTTAAATAATGGCATTACATGACAGGTTAATAAAATTGATATATAGACTTGTATTTAACCCCCGACGCAAAAAGAGGAGTGTTATAATATAAGTTTGATGTGTGTGTGTATGTCTGTCAGTCTGAGACAACGTAACTCTCAAACTAATACACCGATTTTGATGCGGTTTTTCTTGTTTGAAAGCTGGCGTAATCGCAATGGTTAAGATCACTAGCTTTTTTCTACTTTACGAGCTGATGATCTTCAAACGGCTAGATAGATCATGTTTTATAGCTAAGAATCATCTCTATGCCAGCTGTTGCCCATGGTACCTACTAATAAATGTGAAAGTTTGTATGTTTAGATGTTACTCAATCACGCAAAAACGACTGAACAGATTTGTATGAAATTTTGCATGCAGATAGTTTATAACTTGGATTAAAACATTAAATACTTTTTATCCTCATCAAAGGTTTCCCATGGTCCACACGGATGAAGTCGCGGGCGGAGCCAGTTACGATGTATTCTTAATGTCACCTATATATTCCCCGTGCGCAACTGCGCAAGGACTTAAGAGCCCTCAAGAGTTCTCAAGATTTCTTAAATCTGAGTGCGTAATCGAAAAATGTGTCACGGCCACTTTTCGCAATTTAAGATTACAGACATTTTAATAGTAGATTATACACCAAGGGGATAAAGCACTGTTTTATGTCACGGGCGCTACATTGAATCCTGAACGTAACGAAGGACTCCAAATTTAACTCCCGAGCGCAGCGAGGGTGTTATAAGTTAATTCCCGAGCAAAGCGAGGGAATTAAGATTGAGTCCTGAGTGCAGTGAGGGATTCAAGCGCCCAAGAATAAAACAGCTTTATCCCGGTGGTGTATACTCTACTTTTCTCACTTTATGCGATTTATTTATGCTTTATGCGATAAAAAACCAGGCTTAGTAGATAGTTAGAATCTTCTAAAGCTAGTAGTACTACTGGCTACGGCTATAGCAACTTCTTTCAGCTGGCGTGGCCTACTCGATTTGACAAACAAATGAAGTTCGTCAGCGAATCTAGTGGGCCACGGCCTCGGTCTTCGAAAATCGAGTTGGCCGCGCCCGCTGAGGACACATTCTGTTTAGTGAAATTAGACTTTATAACCATAGCAAAAAGAATTATGAAAGTGAAAATCACATTATTGACCAGCGGGTTATAATATTACATTATAACCCGGCTAAAGCCAAGAGATATAATGTCTTGCTTTCGGTAAGGTTTACATGACATATAATTCGGCATTGTCGAGCATGTGGTGTGAAAAATATATTTCAGTTTTTTGTTGCTAAAGTACAAAAAGTTGTCGTTTCTATCAGTTATTTGAACTGGCAAATACGATAACTTTTTGTACATGAGCAACCCGAAACTGAAATATCTGTTGAAATGTCCGTTATCTTATATTGCGAAAAGTGGCCGAGACACATTTTTCAATTATGCATTAAGATTTAGGAAATCTTGAGAAAACATGAAATGTGCGAGCGAGAGAGCGGCAGTCAGCGGCAAAGTCGCTACGGGCTCTTAAGGAATATTGTTTTTGTTGTAAATTATTATACAAGGTGTTTGGTAAAAGCCTTATAAAGCCGAATATGGTAGATAGGGACCATCAAACTGAACAACTTTTACTATGGGACCAACTCTGAAATCGCGAAAAAAAATCTGCTGTTTCATACATTTTGATATTTTCGTTCTTAATTTTTTTTTGAAATATCTGATTTTTTTTCGCGATTCCAGAGTTGGTCCCATTGTAAAAGTTGTTCAGTTTGATGGTCCCTATCTACCATATTCGGCTTTATAAGGCTTTTACCAAACACCTTGTATTTGATTAGACTCATAACCTTCATTAGTTATTGTCTACATGACACAACTGTTTAAATTAAAAAAAAAACTGTTAAAAGTGCATTTGCTTTGCATGGTATTTGATCAGCTGTTGTGTTCTATACCTCAAGAGAAAAGAACATTTCTTTATGCATTTTTTTCTAGGCAACATGTCAATGTCAGCCACTGAGGTATTATACAAAATATAATACTATAAAAGATTTGACTCGTTACCAGATCATTTTCTCAGGCAGGAATCGAACCCGTGACCTTTGGAAGTCCGGTCCAATACTCTTCTAGCTGAGCTACCTAGTCACTCGGTCGGAAGAGCACATTTGGACATGCGCCGCGCTATACTTCAACACACCAATCACACACACACACGTAGGAAATGTAGTAGGGTAGTATGGAGTGAAGGTAGCCACTGAGAGGAAGGCCAAAGTGGAAGATCTTCCTCCGGGCTGGGTGGTATTAGCCCGGGTACTGCGGTCCAACCGATGATGGTTGGCAGTTGTATATATCCGGCGTCGCTGAGTAAACTTCGTCAGCGAGATGTAGGTTTCTCCATATATTCTCCATACTACGAGGTGCTATTCCTTACTAATCTTTGTGTTTATTCAACACTAGCGCCATCTAGTCACACGGTGATGAATCTTGTTGCAACCATGTGTTGTGGTATGTGTGGCGCCATAGATAGATGCCGCCACACCACCAATGGAAATCTTTGGTTCACAAAACGCCGTATTTTTAACCCCCGACGCAAAAAGAGGGGTGTTATAAGTTTAACGTGTCTGTGTAT
The DNA here is from genome assembly GCA_943789525.1 of Agriphila geniculea. Lineage (NCBI taxonomy): Eukaryota > Metazoa > Arthropoda > Insecta > Lepidoptera > Crambidae > Agriphila > Agriphila geniculea. Next base: position 1,097,127 of record OX038897.1, on the reverse strand, counting down.
CTGTCTGTGGTAACGTAGCTCCCAAACGGATGAACCGATTTTTGTATAGTTTTTTTGTGTCATAGTTAATTTTAATCCGAGTGTCCTTAGCCATGTTTCATGAAAATCTGTTCAGCCGTTTGAAGATCATCAGCTCTTTTCTAGTTGATGAGGGGATCTGACTAACTTCCTTATGTCAGATCGATTTAAAATTTGGTACCGTGTTACTTCAATGATATTGAAAGTATATGATAAGGTCACCTGGGGCCGTACCGGCTAACGAATCGATTATCGAAAAGTCTGCCGAGTTTCAACTTAAAACAGAAAAACCAAAGTAAGGAATTTCGTCTTGTACTTTCTGTTGACGTAATTTGGAAGATATCGATGTTCGTGTGACATCATGAATTGGGGTTCGCCATTTTGGCCTGATTGGGGCTCGAATTATCTGTTTTAATTTGAAACCCGACAGACTTTTCGATAATCGATTCGTTTCGAAAATGGCCGCCAAAAATTAAGTTTAAAAAGCTTCAAATTAAACTTAAATTAAAAATTTTAAAAACCCCCGACACAAAAAGCTAACTCTTAAAAAGTTAAAAATAATATCATCAAGTCAATAGATCTATGAAAAAAATAGACGTTCGTTGGGAAACCGACGTGACGAACTTAGATGTAAATCCATTAACTTAGCGGTCCCTTGACGTCTATTTTTTCATAGATCTTTAGATCTTAATGATATCATTTTTAACTTTTTAATAGTTCGTTTTTTTGTGTCGGGGGTCTTTTATTTAATTTTTAATTTAAGTTTTTTCAACGTACAGCTACTACTTAGGTTGGTCCCAAATACAGATATTGTAAAAATGTATTATGAAACGAAATAAAACTTTTTTATTTAATTTTATTTATTTTTTAATATACCCATAATATATAATACATGTACCTATATGTATATAAAGTAAGAGCCCCTGCAGACCACAATCTGATTTAAATGTAAAGCCTGCAGATTTTAAAGTTACGTTAAGTAACGCATATATATATATGTATATAGGTCTAAATGATATCTATATGATTCCGTGGTCGCACTGTCTGTATAATATGAAGTCATAGTCCTGCGCTTTATATTCAAGATCGCGTGTCCAATTAATTACAATTTATTGTATTGTATTGGTTTTTTGCAGACGCGCGACTAGTAAGTTCACAGATTTTTTTTTTACATTACTCTTGGCCACATTCGAGAACCATAAGGCTAAGAAGAGGCCGAAGATGAAGCGAGCTTGCCCAGAAGAAGCCTATTCACTCGTGCCTTAAATATCGCTGGGTTATATTCTTTCGGGAATACAGACGCAGGCAGGGAATTCCACTCCTTGGCTGTGCGCATTAAGAAGGAAGATAATTTTTTTTTTAACATGTTTTTTTTAAGCCAGCCGCTAAACCCACTGCCACCACCAAGCTGGTAAAAAAGGAACCCTTATAGTGTGAGTCAGTGTAATCAACTTATATCAACTTAATATATAATAATAATATAATATATATTAATAATAATATCAACTTAAAATTTGGTATAGTTTAAGATGACATTAAATTTGTCCAACTATTTTGCAAATAAGAAAGAAATAAAAAAGTTAATATCTTTTTAGGGTTCCGTACCAAAATGGTAAAAAAAGGAACCCTTATGGTGTGACTCAGTCTGTCTGTCTGTCTGTCTGTCTGTCACAGCTGGATACCTCGAGAACTACTAATGGTATCAACTTGAAATTTGGTATAGTTTAATATGACATTTGCCCAACTATTTTGCAAATAAGAAATAAATAAAAAAATAAAAATCTTTTTTACAGCAGGGCCTGAAAAGGGGTCTTAAAAATTTGAAGTGGGGCTACTAGGGCATGTGGGGTATCATAATAATATGAAAGAGCGCCATTTGCACGTTTTCAATCATTTTTTATTTTTTTCTAGATGGCATAGTTTTTGACTTAAGATGAAAAATGTAAAAAAAAAACCGTTCCCCCCCTTCCCCCCCCCTTTATCTCCGAAGTTTGCAGAGAGAAAAATCTGAAATAATTCTATGAGATAGCAGTTTATATAAAGATTACAAGAAAAATAAAACGATGTCTCAATATAGCATACTTTTTTAGAAATTATCAAAGTTCTAAAACAGTTAACATTAGTTCCACTATCGGTCAAGAGATGGCGCTGACCTAAAACTGCAATACTAATTTTATTATTCTACTCTGCAGTGTGGTTTAATGGTGCAATTATGATGGTACGGAACCCTCGGTGCGCGAGTCCGACTCGCTCTTGGCCGGTTTTTTTATTTACAACAGGGACTGAAAAGGGGTCTTAAAATTTTGAAGTGGGCCTACTAAGGCATGTGGGGTATCAAAATATGAAAGAGCGCCGTTTGGACGATTGCAATCATTTTTAGGGTTCCGTACCTCAAAAGGAAAAAACGGAACCCTTATAGGATCACTTTGTTGTCCGTCTGTCTGTCCGTCCGTCTGTCTGTCAAGACCCTTTATCTCGGGAACGCGTGAAGGTATCGAATTGAAATTTAAACCATATACTAAAGTCTACGGGTCCTTGAAGCTGTAAAAAAATCAAACTTCTAAGTTCACGTAAAAAAAAGATACTGCCGTTTAGGGCGCAAAAAACGCATTTTCGATACTCTCAAAGGAATAAAAATTCATAGGATACTTCCCGTTGACCTAGAACTATGAAATTTGGCAGGTAATAGCGTCTTATACTACACTTACAGGAATAAATCTGAAAACTGTATATTTGTAATTAAATCATAATAAAATATGGTCATTAAAATACGTAATTATTAATCATCTTGGTGAAACAACGGTATGCGCGGTCATAGTTTAACTTCTAATTACTTTTGGATTAATCGAGCCACTAATTCTTTTAAAAATATCAATATTTATTATTATTAATTATTCAGATCCTTTCAAATATTGTTATAGTTAATTATTTTTAAAAATAAAATTAAAAAGTAACAAATTTGGCTCTAAATATTTTCGCAACATGGCGGTATGTCACGCTGTATGACAGGGGGCATTCCAAAAAGATAAAAAAAATTTAAAAACGAAAAAATTTTTTTTTTCAATACCTCTATGGGTATCAAAATTAAATGTAAGTTTTTTGAAAAAGTTTTTAGAATATGCTCATCAAGGAGCATATTCCAAAAAACTGAAAAAAATAAAAACGAAAGGTAGTTTTTTTTTTGCAATATGGGTATCAAATGAAAGGCCTTGATGAGCACATTCCAAAAAACTGAAAAAAAACAAAAAAAAATGTTTTTGCAATATGGGTATCAAATGAAAGGCCTTGATGAGCACATTCCAAAAAACTGAAAAAAAAACAAAAAAAAAAATTTTTTTTTGCAATATGGGTATCAAATGAAAGGCCTTGATGAACACCTTCCAAAAAACTGGAAAGAAAATGAAAAACTGGAAATAAATGAAAAAACCGGCCAAGTGCGTGTCGGGCCACGCGCCATAGGGTTCCGTAGTAACCTTATACCATACCATATTTAATACCACCTATCATTTTTCGTTTGCAAAAATAACTTTGTTTTTCACAGTGTTGGTATGAATGACAAAGTTATATTTGCGGTTTTGGAAAATGTGCTATATCTCAAAAACTAATTACTATATCTCGTTCAAACCAATTTTGGTTGAAAGTGTTTATTAAGATCTATAGCGTATATTTTTTTTAGATTTTTCACTCTCTTATTTCAAAAGTTAAAGGGGGGGGGGGACACACATTTTACCACTTTGGCGGTAAATATCTTTTAAACGGTTGACTTTGAGAAAAAGTTGTCTTAGAAACTTCAATGTCATTTTTAAAGACCTATCTATAGACACCCAACACGTGTTGGTTTGAAGAAAAAAATTTTTTTCAGTTTCAGTTCCATGTATGGGGAGCCCCCCCTTAATCTTTTATTTTTCTTATTTTTGTATTAAATTCGTTAAGCGGTTAACAGAATACGTCTACCTACCAAGTTTCAACTGTGTAGTCTTAATACTTTCGGAATAAAGTGGCTGTGACATACGGACAGACAGACAGACAGACAGACAGACAGACATGGCGAATCTATAAGGGTTCCGTTTTTTGCCATTTAGGCTACGGAACCCTAAAAAACCGGATTTTTTTTTCAATATGTGTATCAAATGAAAGGCCTTTATGTGCACATTCCATTTTCCATTTTGTTTTTTCAATTACTGTAAGTAATTTAAAATTAAAATAAAAAGCTTAAAACTTGTAAAACTAAAAAGTCAAAAGTTTAAAAGTACTACACAAGCCTTGGCCGCAACTAGGCATTGATGGACTCACGTATGTTCTTCAATGCCTGTCTTGAGTGCCGCTGCAGTAATGTACTATTCCATTTCAAACTTCGCCCGTGGTCAATTCTTTGTCGTAATCCCTGGAAGGTTTATTTTCTACGTGGCGACAAAGGATTTCAAATGGTTATCTATATATAGCAGTCTGCTGAACGGATTTTGATGGTATTTTTTTACAGTTTGGTAGCTTGGAGTCCAACTTATAATCTAAGCAATTTTTCACATAATTCCGGTAGGTAGAACCTGGGATAAAGCTTGAACTCTCCGTAGTACAGTTTTCATATAAAAAACTAATAACTACCAACCACTTTTTTTTCAAAATATTTCCTTTGTACCGACACAACTTTTCTATAGCTTTATTTTATGTATAGATGTAGGTCTGTACGGAACCCTCGGTGGGCGAGCCCGACTCGCACTTGTCCGGTTTTTTTCTTTTTTTAGGCCGCATACTCGTAGTTTTCGACTTATGATGAAAAATGTAAAAAAAATTACCGTCCCCCCTTATCTGAAAAGTTTGCGAACAGAAAAATCTGAAATAATTCTATGTGATAGCAGTTTATATAAAGATTACAGGAAAAATAAGACGATGTCTCAATATTGCACACTTTTTTAGAAATTATCAAATTGCTAAAAAGTTAACATTAGTTCCACTATCGGTCAAGAGATGGCACTGACCTAAAACTGTTATAATAATTTTATTATTCTACTCTGCAGTGTATTTATTATGATGATACGGAACCCTCGGTGTGCGAGTCCGACTCGCTCTTGACCGGTTTTTTTTAAGGAGCTAGGTGGCGCATTGGTTTAGCACCTGACCCTAGATTGCGGAGGTATTATGAAACAAAACAAAACAAATTTATTTTAATTTTTAATTTATCTATAACATATATTATAGGCATATAATATGTATTGTATCTATGAAATAAAGTAAGAGCCCCTGCAAACCACAACCTGATTTAAAAATGTGATGCCTGCAGATTTTAAATATGTTCGCGAAGTGCCAAGTTTGTTTAAATCACGTATAACGTACAGTACGAGGCATATAACTTGAAATCGGGTGGGGATTGCGCGAAACGCGTATTTTGGGTATGCGTGCGCATACCCAAAATACGCGTGATAGCGCATACCGCGCATAGCGGTGAGGGGCGCGGGCGGCGGGAGAGGGGCGCGTGTTATTGGTCGCTCCCAAGAGCAAATGCGCGAACTTATCCCCACTCCGTCGAAAAAATTTCTCATCGAGTCACACTGAATCGGTGTCACACTGTGACTGGTTGAGAAAAAAAATTCGCTACGAGTAACAGGGGTGACTCGTTGTGAATTTTTATTCTCATCCAGTAACACTGACGTGTATGGTGTAAGACACTCGGAAAAAAATGGCATCGGGTAACAGTGTAACTCGATGCGAATTTTTATAATACTGATACGTGTATGGTGTGAGACACTCGGAAAAAATGGCATCAGGTAAAAGTGTGACTCGATGCGAATTTTTATAACACTGATACGTGTATGGTGTGAGACACTCGAAAAAAAATGACATCGGGTAACAGTGTCACTCGATGCGATTTTTTTCCAAACATGTCACACTATACACGAACCATTGTGTTGTGATTTTTTTTCTCAACCAGGCACAGTGTGACACGATTCAGTTGTGTTGTGACTCTATGAGAATATAGGGTTACTAGACGACAATAAAAATTGGCATTGAGTCACACTGTTACCCGATGTGTTTTTTTCCGAACGTGTCATACTATACACGAGCCAGTGTTACTGGATGAGAATAAAAATCTGCATCGAGTCACACTGGTTGTCCGATGCACTTTTTTCCGAACATGTCATACATACCAAAGTACCATACTACATACCAGTATTGTAGAATGAGAATAAAAATTCGCAACGAGTCACCCCAATTACTTGTTGCAAATTTTTATCTCAACCAGTCACAGTGTGACACAGTTCAGTGTGATTTGATGAAAATATAGGTACGGCACGACGACGAAGCGTGATGCGAGTGTGATTGATTTTAATTTACTTTGTTGAGTAAGTTACCTACAGGAAACACGTCTGCAGTTTTGATTTAACTTTTCTAGCCGCAGGTTCAATCTTTTTGATCCTTGTAATATCAATGATACTGATAGCTAAGCGTAGATTTGGTTAGATTACGTGTGAACTGTGACCAGCAATAAGTAATGAGACAAGTTAATACCTAAACCGACTAAACTATGGTTAGCAATGGCTCTTATATTTAACTGTGAAACACGTTATTTGGAGCTTTTTTCTTCACATTTTTCTTGACATTTGGCTAGAGTGCGAAAATTGTTAGAATTCCCCCCGCAGCCACCATAGATGAATTTCTCGCAATAACCCGTTTCATCGTTGTAACCGAATCTGTAATATCAAAAAATAAAAAAAGCTTTAAAAAAAAAAGAAAAACCTCTTTCAAAAAACCTGTAAATAAAAACAAAAACAGCTTCAAAATGAAATACCTCTTAAAAGCAAAAAATAGCATTCAAATCATTAGATACGCATATCAATTGTTAATAAAACACGTCGTGACACGTCTATTGAAGTCAGTGGAGCTAGAGGACAACTTTTTTTTTAGGGTTCCGTACCCAAAGGGTAAAAATGGGACCCTATTACTAAGATTCCGCTGTCCGTGTGCTTGTCTGTCTGTCACCAGGCTGTATCTCATGAACCGTGATAGCTACCCAACTAGCCCACACTAGTTGCATATCGGCTTTGGAGCGTATCCAATTGTAACTACGGGTTGCATAAGAGGTCTAGAAATATAGGTCTAGAGCGTGCTCTAGACCCCTTAAGTTACCAAAGTGGGCACATCGCATAAAAGGTCCGGAGCGTATCCAATTGTGCCTCAGGGTGGCAATGGCAGCTCTTGTAGCCCTTATATGGCACCTTAAGAATGAACGTTCGAGTGAATGACATTCTAAGATTCTTTTCATATTTTGGAATACCCTTCATTCAAATAGATGGGATTAATTATTCTATGCTGCAGCAATGGTGGATATGTGTGACAGTTAATTAGTGAAGTGCTGAGATTTAATAAAAAAAATAAGTATCTGTCTTTTCAAGTTTCAGCATGTGAGCAATGACAAATTACGTGGGATCATCAGTTTACTGATAAATGTGTATGTGTTTTCTAAGTAAATTTTCACGCGCCATCGATTTGATGAGGATTTCGATTAAAAAATTATATAATTAAAAAGTGGTTGATGTAATTTTGACAAAATGGGGAGAGATTATAATTAGTATTATTCATAATTGAATGAGGGAAGTTTAAAAATAAGTATTTTAGTTACTAAATGAAACGTAGTTAACGAAAATATGTGAAAAAAGCATTCAATGTATTAACCTTACCAAAAAAAAAATGGCAGACAATTTTGTGGTTATTGGTTCCAATTTTCACCTCTTTGCTTCCTCTTTACAGACCCAAGTTCTTAAAATTACCCTTTTATTACTATGTGATCCAAACAAGGTCCTAATAAGTGAAATTTATTACCCTTGTATATACTTCAGCGATCTAATAGTTGCTGTTGCTTCCTTTATGCTACCAATTGTATAGTGGTGATTACTGCTTCTCTTTTGCAACTGTGAGATATATAACAGGTATATCTAGATATCATTAACGACTTGAAGTTACATCTCAGACTCTAATGCAGCTTTGAGTAGTAAAAGGTTGCAAAATCACTGCTGTACTTCTTGAGGTACTAAAAAGGTTGCAAGAACTGCTACTGTACTTCTTAAGGTAGTAAAAAGGTTACAAGATCCACTACTGTACTTCTTGAGTAGTAAAAAGGTTGCAAGATGCGCTACTGTACTTCTTTGAGTGGTTTTAATTACAAATATGCAACCCAAAGTTTATTTTGTAGGTCTAACTCATATCTTCCACTCTAAAGCAGCCGAAGGCTGCATTTTCCACCTTTATAGCGGCTATATGGACCTTTGAGTAATAAGATTAGCCGCAATTATTACTAATGTGCTAGTTGGGTGTCTACCCAATATTATATTGTGAAATACAGCATCTGTGAAAATTTCTACTGTCTAGTAGAAATTTTCACAGATGATGTATTTCTGTTGCCGCTATAACAAGAAAATACTCGGCAAATATTTTGCTGACTAAAGAATCTAGTATCCGAATTACATCCAGGGGTGTTTTAAATTTGAAGCCTACGCCTGTCTGTCTGTACGTATGATCGTAACAATGAACAATATTTTATTGAGGTTATTGTTTATAAATAACCTACAGAACCTTAGCTTTAATCTATCTGTACATGTGAATTTTCGATACTTATGTACCTACATAAGTAATAATTTAAAAAATTAACAAAGTACCTACTTTGTAAATTTTTTAAATTATTACTTTTTTAATTAATTTTATTATGACTTTGAGGTAAGTATATAGAAGTGGCCTTAAAATACAGTTTTAATTTTTGAGATTTGACCGAGCGAGCACAAAGCGCGAATGAAGCGTCTCCGTTTTTCTTCTACAGGTCGCATTTCTCAACCGATTCTTGTAAAATTTTGTGAGCATGTTCTATAATTACTATTATATGGAACTATTTTAAATTTTTCAAAATGGCGGAGATATGGGTAAAAATCATATTTCAGACATTTTGATTTTTTTTTCAAAATGTTACAGACGCGAGGTCTTACAGCTCTACAGAGCCGCTATAAGTTTATAATGTTTGCTCACCTATAGATATGTGCTCTGCAAATTCCACTTTTTAATGGTTTCAGACAATCAGGATCTGAAAGAAAAGTCAAAAATAAAATAATTCTAGAAAGCTCTTCTATTAATTGAATGAGTGAGGTGTTTCCTTTTTATTATTCCAATTTGCCCCACCAACCGTTTCCATTGGTGGCCTTGTATTGTACGCTTCTTTAAATTCAAAATTCAAAATCATTTATTCAGTCTAGGCTGTTACAAGCACTTGTGAATGTCATAGAAGCTACGCCATCGGTTCGCAAACCCTAAGCGGAAGACCTTGAAACGAGAAGATCCGGCAAGAAACTCGTCAAGGGCTGCTTTTTTCTCCCAGTAGTCGTCAACATTGATTATTTACACCATTTTCCATCACAATAATTATTATTAACGAAAGTTTACACGCAAGGGTAGGTTGAAATTAATTACAAACTACATAACGGATAGGTAACTGTGAGAGTAAATAACTTTCAACTAGTTGAGAAATCAGTTTTGTCTGCTACTCGAAAGTGCACCTCAGTATGAAATATTTACCAAAAACACTTGATTCAAGATATAAAAAAAAACAACGCAATTCTCACAATTCAATATGCGTTAAGATAGGTACCCAGAAGCAGACCCATTCCTACTGGCAGCACCCGTTCACGAGCACGACGCATGAACCAGCCATCGCCTCGCTCAACCATATTTGAGGGAACGTAACGACTCGCCCCACACGACACCACCGCAGAAATGATCAAAGAGAGCATGACTCACTCAGGCTACCCATCCCAAGGCACTGAACTGAAAACTAATATCCAAAAGCTTTTCATAGACCTGTACCTACAAAACTACTGACTATAAAAAGTAAAATGATTGCAATAAAAAAAAGAGAAATCAAAACAAGGTTTAGTTATTAATTTTATTAAGGTTATTAATATTATTGAAAAATATTAGAAAAAGTCGACTCACCCGTAGCAGCTCAGACGGGACTCGAACCCGCACACTTTGGATTCCGGCCCAATGCACTAACCAATTATGGTACCGAGTCGCTAGCGAGATTGTCGAAATTTTCTAATACTTTTCACGTTTCCGCTGTAGGCCAGCGCCATCTCATCAATGTGAAGAGAATTAACTTCGACATTCGAATATAAATTTCGACTATACCTATATATAAAAATAATCGACTTTATATAAAAATAGCATTGTGAGTGCATAAAAATCTAAAAAAGCTTAATATTAATTTTATGTTTTGAGTAAGAAGCGCCATACATATTGACAAAGACAAGGAAATAAAAGGTGACTTGCTAACTGTGTCTGTCTCTCATACCGTATATTGTTCTCTCATATATACTCCTCGTCTGGGAATTAAAGTTTTATGATAATATACCACCCACCAATCCGCATTGGGCCCGCGTGGTGGGTTATGGGCCCGTCCTCCTTATCCACCCATAAGAAAGGCCTGTGCCCCAGCAGTGGGGACATTAAAAATGTCTGATGGACGATAATATACCTATGTAAATACTATTCATATTTTCATGCCCCTTCGTAGTTTTGCGTTTGAAACATATTTTTTTTTTTAGTAAAATTATGTTTAATTCTAAAAATGTCAGCCAAGTTAATTTTGTCGCACACCTCTATAATGACGTTTTAAAGACAAAAAGTCATTTTATGTTTATATCAAGACCAAGTAAAGCCGCCATTTTATTAAACGTCGTTTAAAAGTCAAAACTTGACTCAAATAAGACTACAAGTCGTACAGACGTTTTAGCTAAAACTTTAATACAACGTCGTATAGTTTAGTCGTGCCGACGTTGCTATGACCAGTTTATTATGACATATTTGTCGCACGACTAAAAAGTTAAATTAAGGACGTCTATAGGACCTAGCAGTCATCTCATTACTATTCACAAAATTACCTACCAGTCATCTCATTATAAGACTGCTATCCGACTGAAAGTCGTACAAGTCACAACTTATATGATGTCTTTGTTTGAGGGGTTGCTGGGAAAAATGGAATAATTCGTTACAGCTATGTATGGCAAAAAAATAAATAAATTAAAAAATATTCAAAACATGACTGCCCTGCCAAAAACCAACTAAAAAGTTAACAACAAGTGTCATTACAGTCGGGGGACCTCTTTGATCAAAAATTGTTCCATAATAAGGTCCCCCGACTGCAATGACACTTGTTGTTTAAATATGAAGTTGTAATGCTGTGCGTGTGTACCTCGTCTCCCCCCAAAATCGGTGAACAAAATCTAGTGTAAGAGAGCGCTCTTGCTTACTCCCGTTCTGTATGCTCTAAGGCTTGTACTAAGGGCGTCGTATAATTATTTTTTCTCTTTAATATTGTCAATATGTATGGCGCGTCTTACTCAAAACATAAAATTAATAACTAAACATTGTTTTGATTTCTCATTTTTTTATTGCAATCATTTTACTTTTTATAGTCAGTAGTTTTGTAAGTAAAGGCCAATGAAAAGCTTTTGGATATTAGTTTTCAGTTCAGTGCCTTGGGATGGGTACCCTGAGTGAGTCACGCTCTCTTTGATCATTTCTGCGGTGGTGTCGTGTGGGGCGAGTCGTTACGTTCCCTCAAATATGGTTGAGCGAGGCGATGGCTGGTTCATGCGTCATGCTCGTGAACGGGTGCTGCCAGTGGGAATGGGTGTGCTTCTGGGTACCTGTCTTAACGCATATTGAATTCATTGCATTTGAATTGAAAACACGACTGCCCTGCCAAAAACCAAATAAAAAGTTAAACAACAAGTTAGTGTCATTGCAGTCGGGGGACCTTATTGTGGAACAATTTTTGATCAAAGAGGACTAGAAGAAATTCGACAATGCCACTAGTGACTCGGTAGCTCAGTGGTCAGAGCATTGGACCGGATTTCCAAAGGTTGCTGGTTCGATTCCCGTCCGAGAATTGATCTGGTGCGAGGCGTATTTTTTCTAGTATATTATTCAGTATTGTGACAGAATGTTCGGCCGGAGTTCGTATTTGGTTAAATCCACATTTAGCCCATCTCTAAATTTTTCAAAATGGCGGATCTCCCCATATCTATGGGGAAAATCATATTTCAGCTATTTCGAAAAAAGTTCAAAAATATCACAAACGCATGGTTTATTGCTCTACAGAGCCACTAGTTTTCATATATTTTTAATTTATTTATTTTATTTCACACATTTTAGTGACAAATCAAATAGTTTTGCAATGTCCTTGGGCTTTCATTTAATGCCTATATTGTAATATTGAAGATTTTTTATCACATTTGGAAGTGACGTCATACACTTACTTAATTGTTTTTTAGTGTCACTCGGGATGATGTAAGGATTCTAACGATACCGCATAGATGCTATAACGGATTTAGATCCGTTATGGCATTTAGAAAAATATTTTTTAAAAACACGTTTTTAAAACGGACTAAATTATTACAATAAATTTCGGACTAAAAATATTAAAACGGACTAGTGAAAACAAACTAAAAAGTAAAAAATCTTTTTTAAAAACACGTTTTTAAAATGGACTAAATTATTACAACAAAAAATCGAACTAATGTTTTTAGTCCGATTTCTTGTTGTAATAATTAAGTCCGTTCTAAAAACGTGTTTTTAAAAAGGATTTTTTACTTTTTAGTTTGTTTTTACTAGTCCGTTTTAATATTTTTGTCAGATATTTTTTGTAATAATTTAAACCGTTTTAAAAACGTGTTTTAAAAAAAGATTTTTTACTTTTTAGTTTGTTTTTACTAGTTCGTTTTAATATTTTAGTCCGATATTTTTTGTAATAATTTAAACCGTTTTAAAAACGTGTTTTTAAAAAATCTTTTTTTTTCAGTAAATTATTATTTTCTGCTTTTTAGTTAACGAGCTAAAACTAAAAATATACCATCTCCTATCGGAGCACTCGTTAAGACGATTCAAACGAGCCGAAACTCGATGGGGTAGCGTGGTTTTGTTATAGAGTTCCTATGGCCTACTTCCGGCTCTATCATCAAACCCTGGAAACTATTTCCCAACATGGAACTCATCAACACGATTCAAACGAGCCCAAACTCGATGGGGTTGCATGGTTTTATTACAGAGTCCCAGTGCCCTTGTTCCTGCTCCATCATCAGATCCTGGACACTATTTTCCAACAAAGTACTCATCAAGACGATTCAAACGAGCCCAAACTCAATGGGGTTGCATGGTTTTATTATAGACTACTATGGCCTTCTTCCGGCTCCATCATCAGCTCCTCGGACACTATTTCCCAACAAAGTACTTGTCAAGACGATTCAAATGAGCCCAAACTCGATGGGATTGCACGGTTTCAATATTGAGTTCCTTTGGCATGGCCTTTCAGCTTCATCATCAGACCCTGGATCTTAAATCTCCCCTTAGAGTACTCGTCAAGACGATTCTAACAAGCCTAATCACAATGGGGTTGTATGGTTTCATCATTAAGTTCCTGTGGCCTTCTTCCAGTTCCATCATCAGATCAGCTCAATGATACCATAATATTACATTGCCTTTCAGTTGTGACCTATGTTCAAAGTTTCAAGTCTCTAGCTCATCGGGAAGCTAGTTTAAAATCGTTCGCAAACTTTGCGGAGAAACAAACAAATAAACGAGAAAGCAACCTAATAAAAAAAAAGTGTTAAAAAAACCTATTTTAGCCATTTCGAAAAACGATCAAAAATGTCACGAACGCGGTCTACAGATTCACAGAACCACTAAGTTCAATAAAAAATATTAAAAAAAAAATAGTTACCATTCGTGCTTTGCGCCATGATGTATCCAACGAGAAGTGCGAAGAAGAAAAACAGTTTGATCGTCATGGTAGTATATAATTATGGTAAAATATAATTATAATGTCATAGGTCTATATGATATCTTTATGATTCCGTGGTCGCACTGTCTGTACGTTTTAAAGTCACAGTCCTGCGCTTTATATTCAAGATCGCGTGTCCAATTAATTATAAGTTATTGTATTATTTTGGGTTTTTGCAGACGCGCGACTAGTAAGTTCACTGAATTATTTTATTTCGAATTGTTTTGACACAATAGTCAGTAGGCTAATGAATTAACCCGATGAATGTTATAATTAAATGTTAAAGAATGAGATGGGTAAAAAATTACATGTTTTCGCATGCTAAAGGAAATTGAAAAAAATACTTCAAAATGCGCCCCATGTTTTTAGGTTTAAAACTTCTGTATAAGTTTTCAAATATTAACAGAAGAATTTATTTTATACTTTTAAGTCTGTTTAGTAAAACCATAGAAATAGAATGTCAAAGAACAACAATGTCAATAAACAGATGATCCGAAAACGAATGCATACATTTTATATGAGATACATAAAATATGACTTAGATTCATAAAATATTACTATATATGGCAAAAGAAATTAATAAACTATGTTCCATACTGTTTTCTCGATAAACGAATAAATGTAGCGAAATTTGGTTTTAGAGAAATGTGTGGCAATATCGTATTTACCTGTGAAAAGTGTGATTACTTGGATTGTTTCTTTTTGTCACATCACAGTTATTTATAGCACAAGACACCATGGCTCCACGATACTTTTATTTTAAATTCTAATTAAGATTGACAAATATTTTAAACAAACTGTGATTGCTCATTTGCTAAGCGGGACGCTAGGGGCTCTTACTGTAAAAAATGTTGGCACATGTCACTTGATCATTTGTCTCTTTTTTACATAGACCGTGTCCGTATGATGTTAACTTCTCTTTTCCACGCTTTGTTGGTCTTCTTGAGCGCAGCGAAAATTTTTCTATGTCTATGAGTAAAACAGACTTAAAAGTATAAAATAAATTCTAATTATTAAAATTCTACGGAAGCCTAAAAACGGACTAGAAAGTCCGTTTTTAGGGTTCCGTACCCAAAGGGTAAAAACAGGACCCTATTACTAAGACTCCGCTGACCGTCTGTCCTGTCTGTCTGTCTGTCACCAGGCTGTATCTCATAAACCGTGATAGCTAGACAGTTGAAATTTTCACAGATGATGTATTGCTGTTGCCGCTTTAACAACAAATACCAAAACAGAATAAATTAAATATTTGAAAAGGGGCTCCCATACCAACCAACATGATTTGTTTGCCGTTTTTGTCCGAATCGCACTTAGCCGGTTTTTTATGTTTTTAGTCCGATTTAATTTTAATTCAAGTAGGCCAAGGTATATCCGCCAGAATGACTTTCGACTAATTGCGGCATTATAAACGCTCTTTAAGAATTAATGTTTTCAAATTTATTTTAAAACGACTTTAAGATATAAATTTTGGAAAAGATAAAAATACGTGTCTGTTCTTTCCATATGTAATTTCTAAATAAAAAATAAATACACAGCAAATGTTGAAATGTTTTCAAACACATGGAAAATATTAATAAATTTTTGGTCACTTGGCCGAACCTTGCCAAAGTGGCATAACAGCAACAATCACTTCTTATCTACTGCGCCACCGAGCTCCTCGGTATTTTGAAGTAGTTGACAGAGAGAGCTCGAAGCGCGAGCGAAGCATCTACGTTTCAGCTTGGGCAAAAAAGCTTTCGTATGTCCCGGCTGTCCGTCTGTTATCCTCTACAGGTCGCATTTTTTAACTGATTTTCGTGAAATTTTGTGAGCAGGTTCGATAAAATCACCCATTCGAAAATCATCAAAGCGTCATTTTACTTGGAATAGATATAATTACTAAAATACCTAACCTACCAATAGATAGAACTGCTTTCCAAAAGCAGTGTCAACCTCGTAGCGACATCAATTAGATTATTTTTTAAACAACATAATAAAATAAACTCTTAACTGGGAGAAGTATGTCAAGGCTCGTAATCACTGCAACAAGGTGTGTAGAAATGCGCAACGCCAATATATCCATAACTCAGTTGAAAATGAAGATCCGGCCAAAGTCTGGAAATTTCTTAGATCTTTGGGCATTGAAAAGCAACGTCAAACCCTCGCTTCTAAAAATATAGATATAAATTTGTTAAATCAACATTTCAGTTCTTCACACAGTTTAGACCCTACAACTAAGGCTGATACTTTGAATTCTCTTTTATCACTTCCATGCCCGGATTTCTCATCTTTTTCATTTCGTCAATTCACTGATTGTGTTGTTAAGAAGAGCATTATGTCCGGTTGGTACCGACTGCATCAGTCGTAAAATGATACTCCTTATTCTTGATGAAATCCTTCCCATCATTTCACATAATCCTTAACCACTCGATAAATACTGGTGTCTTTCCGTCAGCATGGAAAGATGCCCAAGTCAACCCGTTACCCAAAAATTCCAAACCAACATCTTTCTCAGACTACAGGCCAATATCTATTTTACCTTTCCTTTCTAAAGTTCTGGAGCGCCTTGTCCACTCTCAATTATCCGCTTTCCTTCTTAAGAACCATCTACTTAATCTCTACCAATCCGGTTTTCGTTCTGCACACAGTACCACTAGTGCATTAGTGAATGTCACAGATGATGTCAGGACAGGAATGGATAATGGTAAGTCACGATCCTTGCCTTGCTAGATTTTAGCAACGCCTTTAACTCCGTCGACTTTGACATCCTGCTCGGCATACTCCGCTCTATTAACATATCTCCGACAGTGATTGACTGGTTTCGTAGTCACCTGTCTGGTCGCCGCCAGCGAATCCACATTGAGGATAACCATTCCGCTTGGTGTGATATTTCAGCTGGGGTACCGCAGGGTGGCGTTTTATCTCCTTTACTTTTCACTATTTTCATCAATTCCATTTCATCTCAATTAATTTCCTCCTACCACCTTTATGCAGACGACTTGCAAATTTATACGCAAGCACCTATCGGCGATCTTTCACGAGCTATAAATGTGATTAACAACGATTTGAGAATGATTTGTGAGTGGAATAGGTCTTATGGCTTAAAAGTGAATCCAAAAAAGACTCAAATAACCGCCATTGGCTGTAACGCATACATAAATTTAATCAACTGGTCACATTTGCCTATAATTCAGTTTGATGGTGTTACTCTGACCCCTAGCTTAGTGTTAAAAATCTAGGTGTATTGATTGATAAAAATCTCAACTGGGGACCACAATTGCAAGAAGTGAGTCGCAAAATGTTTGCTGCTGCCGGATCTTTGAGAAGACTTCGAAATTTCCTTCCCATGGCCACTAAAACTGCGCTTGCACAATCCCTTCTTCTACCCATCTTGGACTATGCTGATGTCAGCTACCTTGACCTTAATGAGGAGCAACTGAATAAGCTTGAGCGTCTCCAAAACTTCAGTATTCGATTCATATTTGGATTACGCAAATATGATCATGTCTCCGAATTTCGTGCCAAGCTCAAGTGGTTGCCAATTCGCCTTCGCCGGAACTTACATATTCTTTCCCTTCTCTACAATGTGTTGTTTCATCCTCTTTCACCGTCCTATTTAAAGGAGCGTTTCAATTTTCTGCGTGACACGCACTCTCGAGTTTTGAGATCATCGGAGAACTTAACGTTGGAAATACCAAGGTACTCAACTAAATTTCTAGACAAGTCCTTTGCAATCCAAGCTGGAATACATTGCCGGATAACATTCAGCGTGCACAATCCCTAGAGATCTTTAAGCGACTTGTAAAGGAACACTATCTATCGTTTTCATCATAGCCTTACTTTATTCCTATAATATTTTGTATGTAGTGTATGTATTGTATATTATTTGTGTAGGTATGTATTATATTGTAATGGGTATGTAGAATCTTAGAGTAAAAGCACCATAAACTGCCCACTTCTTATTTCTCTTCTTCCTTGCAAATGGTTGCCTGGAAGAAATCGCTTTTTAGCGATAAGGCCGCCAAATTGTTCTATATCTGTATTTTTTCCTTGTTATGTTTTCTATTATGGTGAACATTATTGTTCACCATATGTTCACCATTCTTTATAGAATATATCTATCTATCTAAAATTTTTAAATTTGTGATTTTGGCGTACACAATGCCATTTTAATACAATACTAAATAATATACTAGAAAAAATATGACTCGCACCAGTTCAATTCTTGGACGGGAATCGAACCCGCGACCTTTTGATATCCGGTCCAATGCTCTGACCGCTGAGCTACCGAGTCACTAGTAGTGGCATTGTCGAAATTCTTCTAGTATAACCTGCCCCCCTACCCAAATGGCCAACTTTCTATTCGTTTGAACGCTACGCTTACTTTTAAAACTCAAATATGAGCAATAGATGATCAAATCACATGTCGCAAACTTATGTAAATCACAGACTTTGATGTATTGTATGGAATTGACAAGCTTATACGGCACGTAAGTTTATAGTTTACTGCTTATTTTAAAGCTTTAAAAGTGAGCGTAGCGTTCAAACGAATAGAAAAGTGGCCATTTGAGTAGGGGGGCAGCTCTTACGCTGTAAGCCAGCGTTATTTCACCAATGTGAGGAATTAACTCGACATTCAATTGAAATATCTTTCCAGGTATTTTGACAATTGAAAAAGATGAAATAGCTATATAATTTTTAAATTTGAGATTTTTGCATTCACAATGCTATTTTAATGTCAATTGAATGTCTCGAGGTAATTCCTCACATTGGTGAAATAACGCTGGCTTTAAGAGCAAGATATACTAGAAGAAATTCGACAATGCCACTAGTGACTTGGTAACTCAGCGGTCAGAGCATTGGACCGGATTTCCAAAGGTCGCGGGTTCGATTCCCGTCCGAGACAATGATCTGGTGCGAGTCGTATTTTTTCTAGTATATTATTTAGTATTATAACATAGTACAAAGAGCGAGGCTTACAGCTCACTGAACCACTATACGTAATAGTAAGTAGTTTTAAGGAAAATTTGTACTATTAAAAGATTTGTCTGTCTCGTCTTTTGACACGTTTTTATTAGGTTGCTTTCTCGTTTGTGTGTTCGTTTGTTTGTTTGTTTCTCCACAAAGATTGCGAACGATATTATATTAGCTTCCCGTTGAGCTAGAGACTTGGAACTTTAAACATAGGTTAGAACTGAAAGGAAATACAATATTGTGGTGTCATGGAGCTGATCTGATGATGAAGCCGGAAGAAGGCCACAGGAACTCTAAAATGATACCATACAACTCCATCTTGTTTGGGCTTGTTAGAATCGTCTTGGTGAGTATTCTAATGGGAGACGAGGTCTAGGGTCTGATGATGAAGCTGAAAGGCCATACCATAGGCACTCTATATTGAAACCGTGAAACCCCATCAAATTTGGGCTTGTTTGAATCGTCTTGAAGAGTTCTTTGTTGGAATATAGTTTCCAGGATGATGATGATGGAGCCGGAAAAAGGACATAGGAATTCTTTAATAAAACCACGCTACCCCATCGACATTCGGCTCGTTTGAATCGTATTGACGATTACTTTGCTGGGAAATAGTGTCCAGGGTCTGATGAAGGAGCCGGAAGAAGGCCACTGGAACTCTGTAATAAAGCCATGGAACCCCATCGAATTTAAGCTCGTTTAAATCATCTTGACGAGTACTTTAATGGGAAATAGTGTTCGAAGATCTGATGATGGAGCCAGAGGAAGGCCATAGGAAGTCTATAATAAAACCATGCAACCCCATCGAGTTTGGGCTCGTTTGAATCGTCTTGACGAGTACTTTGTTGGGAAATAGTTCCAGGGTCTGATGATGGAGCCGGAAGCAGGGGACTGGGACTTTGTAATAAAACCATGCAACTCCATCCAGTTTGGGCTCGTTTAAATCGTCTTGAGGAGTGCTCCGATAGGAGATGGTATATTTTTTTTAGTCTTAGCTCGTTAACTAGAAAACTTACGTTTAATCTAAAAAACTTACGTTTAATGAAAAAAGGGAAAACAGCAGGATATGACAGAATTACTGTTGAAATGCTGAGAGGTGGGAAAGAGCTTGTTGCGTCCTGGCTGTGCCTGATCTTTAATAAATGTTGTAACAGTGGCAAAGTACCGGAAGATTGGCTTAAAGCCGTGATCGTGCCGCTGTACAAAGGGAAAGGGTCACGGCAGGATGCTAAAAACTAACGCGGGATCAGTCTTCTCAGCATTATCAGTAAATTGTATGCAAAGGTACTGATTGAAAGAGTGATGCAAAAAACTGATCATTATCGGTATTTGGGATGTGCAAGCAGGATTCAGGAAGGGAATGGGATGCACGGATCAGGTCTTCTCCTTGAGGTGCTTAACCGAAAAACACCTGGCTAAGCACAAAAAGGTTTACAGTGCCTTTGTGGATCTGGAGAAGGCCTACGATCGAGTGACAGGAATGAGCTATGGAAGGTGTTGTCCGAATACGGATTGGAGAGCAGACTTATTCATGCACTGAAATCTCTCTATGAGGATTCCTGTGCATGCGTCAGGATTGACGGCGTATACACTGACTGGTTTAGCATCTCTAGGGATGTCAGACAGGGATGTGTTGCGTCACCATGGCTCTTTAATCTGTTTTTGGACAGTTGTATTAAAGATCTGAAAGAACATGACTGTGGAGTTATAATGAATGGGACTCAAATCAAGTGCCTCCTCTACGCTGACGACCAAGTTATACTTGCGTCTTCTGCGCAAGAGTTGCAGGAAATGATGTCTGTTATTAATGATGATTTTGTGAGAAAAGGGATGAAAGTGAATGTAGCTTAGACGAAAGTGATGGTGTTTGAGAGAGATGAAGAAATGACTGACTGTACGGTAATGTTAGGTGGCGAAAAAGTGGAACAAGTCCGTGAGTTTGTATACTTGGGGAGTTTGTTCACAAGGGACGGAAAGAGTGAGGAAAATATAGAAAGACGAGTGAAGAAAGAAAGTTCGGTGAGTGGTGCAATACACTCGGTTATGAGTAGCCAGATCGTTTCGGCAAAGGCGCGAATGGCTATTCATAACGGAGTGCTGGTACCGACACTGATGTATGGAAGTGAATCTTGGGTATGGCAGAAGAAGAATGAAAGCAGAATTAATGCGGTAGAGATGCGATCGTTGAGGAAAATATGTGGAGTAAAATTGAGTGATAGAGTGAGCAATGATGTGATTCGTAAAAGGTGTGGTCTGAAAGATGATGTAGTGACAAGAATTGAGAAAGGAATGCTCCGGTGGTTTGGTCACTTAGAGAGGATGAATGAAAGGCGAATCACGAAAGAGATATATTGTGCGAATGTAGAAAAAACGATTGCGCAAGGGCATCCTAGAAAAACCTACGCGGACCAATTAGAGGTTATTATAAAAAAGGCTGGTGTACGCAGTGACAAAAACCGCAGGGCATGTATGAAAAGATTGATGGATGTGAATGAAGCGAAAGAAGTGTGCAAGGATCGTAGCAGGTGGCGATCCATAGTCTTTGCCTACCCCCATGGGAAACAGGCGTGAGTATATGTATGTATGTATGTATGCAACAGGTAATATCCCCCAAAAAATTACTTATGAGAATACTGCTATTTCAAACGGTCAAGATATCTGTTTGCCTTTAATAACTACTTTTACTCAGTATTCATAGAATCTATGAATTGTGATGCTTAATTTGATACTACATCATCAGAAGTTGCGGCTATAGAGATGAATCGTATACAAATAAATGAACAAGAAATATTTCAACACTTAAAACATCTAAACATCAACAAGGGAGCTGGTTCGGATGATATACATCCTTTTTTTATATATAACTGTGCACGCACGTCAGTTAACAAAACCTTTATACATAATTTTTCTTATTCACTTCTCAAGCTTACGCGCTCACTAGACATGAAATAAAACACTTTTTAAAGGATACTAGCGCGGTTTTATTGAATGTACTTTGGTATTTAGTTAGTATTTGGTTTGATTTTTGGTTTTCCCAACGTTTGATTTTTGTTTTTTTTGGTCACGGGGGCCCACGGAGCTGCAAAGGTGCCGAAACGTCGGGAAAACCAAAAATCAAACCAAATACCAACTAAATACCAAAGTACATTCAATAAAACCGCGCTAGTATTCGTTAAAAAGTGTTTTATTGAAATTGAAGAAAAGTGTCACGTAATAACATTCACTAGAAAATTTTCACACAAGCATATATACAAAATTGATGATATGATATTAAAATGTGTAGATATTATAAGGAATTTAGGAGTAATAATGGACAGTGGACTATCATTGAGTTCGCATTTTGAACTCATTAAAAAACCCGACTACGGAAAAATCGTGCTCTAAAAAGTAAGAAACAAGAAAATATTCGAGTCCAAAATTCAAAAAACCGGCCAAGTGCGTGTCGGACCACGCGCAGTAGGGTTCCGTAGGTACATTATACCATACCATATTTTAATACCGCTATCATTTTTCGTCTGAAAAAATAACTTTGTTTTTCACAGTGTTTGTATGAATGACAAAGTTATATTTGCGGTTTTGGAAAATGTACTATATCTTGAAAACTAATTACTATATCTCGTTCAAACCAATTTTCGTTGAAAGTGTTTATTAAGATCTATAGCTTAAATTTTTTTTAGATTTTTCACCCTCTTACTTTAAAAGTTAAAGGGGGGTGGACACACATTTTACCACTTTGGCGACATATATCTTTCAAACGGTTGACTTTGAAAAAAAAAAGTCTTAGGAACCTCAATGTCATTTTTAAAGACCTCTCTATAGACACCCAACAAGTATTAGTTTGATGAAAAAAAATATTTTCAGTTTCAGTTCCATGTATGGGGAGCCCCCCCTTAATCTTTTATTTTTTTTATTTTTGTGTAAAAATCGTAAAGCGGTTCACAGAATACACCTACCTACCAAGTTTCAACTATATAGTCCTAATACTTTTGGAATAAAGTGGCTGTGACATACGGACGGACAGACAGACAGACAGACAGACAGACAGACAGACAGACAGACATGACGAATCTATAAGGGTTCCGTTTTTTGCCATTTTGGCTACGGAACCCTAATAAAAAGGATAACCGTAGTCGCATGCCACTTTGTCCTAGACACGCACGACACGAACAGGTTGGAGGTGGTATGCGACTACTTGAGACTTGAGAAAGGTATTTTTTCCTTCTCTCGGGAACAGTACTTTTTTTCGGGATGATAGGTACCCTATGTCCTTCTCTGTACCCCTGACAACGTGTATGCAAAATTTCATGATGATCGGTTGAGTAGTTAAGACGTGAAGGCGTAACAAACAAACAAATAAAGAAACAAACAAACAAACAAACGGACTTTCGCATTTATAATATTAGTAAGGATTAGTAAGGACTAGCGGCCGCCCGCGACTTCGTCTGCGTGGAAAGATTTTTTGCTATCCCTAGGGAACAACACATTTTTTCGGGATAGAAGGTACCCTATGTCCTTTTCTGGACCCCTAAGAACGTGTATGCAAAATTTCACGATGATCGGTTCAGTAGTTAAGACGTGAATTAACAAACAAACAAACGGACTTTCACATTTATAATATTAGTAAGGAAGTAAGGATACCTACATAAATTTTAAACTAGAAACGTGGGGCGCATTTTTAAAATTAATCCTATTGTCTTTAGCATGAGCCCCACGTTTTTAGGTTTAAAATTTCTGAAGGTACTTAAAGGGTTATAAATATTTACAGAAGATTTATTTTTACTTTTTAGTCTGTTTTTACTAGTCCGTTTTAATGTTTTAGTCCGATTTTTTTTTGTAATAATTTAGTCCGTTTTAAGGACACACGTTAAAAACACGACTGCCCTGCCAAAAACAAACCAAAAATTTAAATAACAGGTGTCATTGCAGTCGGGGGACCTCTTTGATCAAAAATTGTTCCATAATAAGGTTATTTTTTTTCATACATTTCAGTGACAAATTATATAGTTTTGGAATGTGCTCATCAAGGCCTTTCATTTGATGCCCATCCTACTAATATTATAAATGTGAAAGTTTGTGGGTTTGGATGTTTGTTCCTCAATCACGCAAAAACTGCTGAACGGATTTGCTTAAAATTTGGCACACAGATAGTAGATAGCTTAGATTAAAACATAAAATACTTTTTATCCTGATATCCCCACGGGAACGGAAACCACGCGGGTGAAACCGCGGGCAGCCGCTAGTATTGTAATAATAAAAGAAAAAAATATTTTTTTCACATTGAAAATGGCGTCGTACAGTCGCCATATTGATTTTTTCTATAGCCAGTGTCACTCGGAATGCTGTAAGGATTCTAACGATACCAATTCAAATCAGTTCAGTCATTTAGTAGTTATGGTGGAATAAAGAAACTCACATACTGATGAACACATATACACTCTTTTTGCTTTGGGAAATCGTGTAAAAAAGATTTTAATTAATAAGTCGCTCGTCTGTCTCGTCCATAACTAATGTTAAATAATTGAATTACATGACAGGTTAATAAAATTGATAGATAGTTTTGTTTTTAACCCCCGACGCAAAAAGAGGGGTGTTATAAGTTTGATGTGTGTGTATGGTTGTCTGTCTGAGGTAACGTAGCTCCCAAACTAGTGGACCGATTTTGATGCGGTTTTTTATTTAAAAGCTGGCGTGATCGCGATGGTTTATAGGTATAATCAATTAAGTTCACTAGCTCATTTTCTACTTGATGAGCTGATGATCTTCAAACGGCTAGATGGATATTTGTAAATTATAGCTAAAAATCATCTCAATAATTATGCCAGCTGTTGCTAATGGTACCTACTAATAAATGTGAAAGTTTGTATGTTTAGATGTTTGATACTCAATCACGCAAAAACGGCTGGACAGATTTGAATGAAATTTTGCATACCGTTAGTTAATAACCTGGATTAAAACATTAAATACTTTTTGAAGTGAAAACTTCTTTAGCGGCGTTGTATGTTTTTTTGTAATGGGGAAAAAATGTTGAACTTGCGTCAGTCAGGATCACGTGACCCTGATCGAAAATTCGTAAGGCGGATGTGACGGATAGAGAGTAGACAGCCGGCGGTGGAAGTATCCCCCTCTCTTTCTACGGGGCGCGGTGAAAATGGCGGCACGTCATTTCAAGACGACACTTGTGTCACCATAACAACGCGCAAATTTTTTAATACAATGTCAAAACTCTAGACTTTCTGTCAAGCTATGGATAAGACTTTCGTCTGTATTCGTAAATTCAAATGCAGAGTAAATTCGTAAGACGGCAATTCGTGCAAAATTATTCCCTAACCATTATAAAATATCAAAAATGCACAACGTTAATATTAAAGTTTTCACTTCTGCCGGCACTCCCGGAGTGCAACCCGATTTTTTTATCATCATCAAAAGTTTCCCGAGGTCCACGCGGACGAAGTCGCGGGCGGTAGACATTTAATGACATATACCCGTACGTAGGTATATGATGTCACCCGTGCGTAACTGCGCAAGAATATTATTTTTGTTGTAAATTTATTATATTTGATTTGATACATAATCATAACCTTCATAACTTGATGTCTACATGACACAACTGTTTAAATAAAAAAAATACTGTTAAAAAATTCAATTCCTTTGCATGGTAGTCATTTGATCAGCTGTTGTGTCCTATCTCTCGAGAAACGAACATTTTAAATTTAATTAAAAATTTTCAAGGTTACATGTTAGAGCCACTGAGATAATACTAAATATTATACTAGAAAGAATCGAATCGAATCGTCACCAGATCATTTTTTCAGGCGGAAATCGAACCCGCGACCTTTGGATGTCCGGTCCAATGCCACTGTAAAGAAATGTATCAGTATTCTAACTTAGTACAAACGGTCGAAATGTGAGCCATACCTATGCGCCTCGAGTTCGGTCTGCACTCGGTATACAACAGTTGCGAATGCGCCGCAGCTGCGCGCAGTGGCGAACTAAAGATTTACGTACGAGTACGTACAAGTAATTACTATTGTGGCGACTCTGCAAAGAGGCCACCACTCCTCTATGGTAGAGAGCATTAGACGAAAAGTTTAATCTGACATTCTTGTTCTGTCACGGTTTTTCTCTTGTCATGTATCTAATTTTTGACTACTTGGAAATTAATTTAGTTATTTATATAATGTGACCTATCTGTGTTCACCATGTGAAGTAAACATGTATATACAATGCAAGCTGAGTTTTGAATTGTGATCCCATAGCTGCAAGGGCATTCACCATAGTGAGCGCCTGATCCCACACAACACAACAAACGCAATTATAGTGCGGGCGGTCCCAAGCCCGCACACTATGGTAAAGTGCAGATTGTTCTGTTTTTATTTTATTTAACTAAGCAATTAATCCAGACATAACATTTTTAAATGCCCGTAAAGTCCGAAAAAAAGATTTAGATAATATATTAAGCTACATATTTTTTATTATTATATAGGTATTACCAACTATGGCCAGAAAGATTTGAAACTAATTTGTTTCTCCTTTTAATAAGAAGGTATTAAGCTTTTTTTAGTTTTCTGTATTCACCTTTAGTTTTATTAACCTAGGTATTTTATTGCTTAGAAATTGATTTCTCGGCGTAGGTAACCCTATAATATTTTATTTCATTTTATTTTAATTATTCGGAAGACCAACAGCTAAATTTAATACAGTAGGAAGCTAATATAACACTTGAAAGCCAATTACAAGTACAGTCAGCAATGGAAGTTGCTTAACGCTTTGGTACTTTGTCATATCAACTTTTTTAACAGGTGTCTCACGGTTTGAAACATTAAGCAAAAAAGTTACTATGACAAAGTACTAAAGTGTTAAACAACTTTCGTTGCTGACCCTACTCACCGATAGAAGATATGGATTCTAAATCATCACTTATAATTTAATTTTGACCAAAAATGCAGCCAAAAATGAAGTCGGGTAGGGCTTTTAGAAATATAAAAAAAAGTTGTCTTCCAGCCCCACCCGACTTCAATAGACGTGTTTTATTAATAACTAGCGGCCGCCCGCGACTTCTTCGAATTTTTGCTATCCCTCGGGAATAATACATTTTTTCGGGATGAAAGGTATCCTATGTCCTTCTCTGTACCCCTAAGAACGTGTATGCAAAATTTCATGATGATCGGTTCAATTGTTAAGATGTGAAGGCGTAATAAACAAACAAACAAACAAACAAACGGACTTTCGCATTTATAATATTAGTAAGGATGTTATACGTAACTAATGATTTGAATATTATTTCTGGCTTTTTTAGAGGTATTTAATTTTGAAGCTGTTTTTGTTTCAGGTTTTTTGAAGGAGGTTTTTCTTTTTTGTCAAAAAGTTTTTTTATTTTCGACTTTTTAGTGGTAGGTATGTAAACATGTAAATATTTTTTAACTGTATAAAATATTTTCAATGGTAAAATGCCCACAATTCAATTTCCAAATTTTTGTGGAGTTCCGTTGTGTCTTTGTAGTCCAAGTCTAGTCCGTCGTCCGTAGCAACATTGCATCGCAGACCATGGTTTGGTTTGGATTGTCATAAAACTACCAAAATCCAAATCACTTTACTTGTACTATTTGAATAAGAGGAGTTCCTTTGTGTATCTTCGAAGTTCAAGGTCCAATATCGATGAAATTAAAATGTGACCACTCTTGAAGTATACCCTTTCAAACAAAAAGAGAATCATCTAAATCGGTACATAAACAAAGATGTTATGTTCGAAAATCCGTGAAAACACGTGTGATGGCAAGCTAAATAACTGTCATTTTTCAGGATTATGAAAAAACTACCAGCCAGATCTCTGTAATTTTTTTATGGGACCACACACAAACTTTCTCTTAAACAAAAGAAGATCAATATTCAGCGCATTGATTTTGACATCCCGCCATTAATATTGCTGGTCGTACAAAAAATGCGAAATGTAAAATATGTTATTTGCGATATTTGTAATAAACAGCTAAAAGTTTAATTGCTCTGTTATTCTATCAGCACTCCTTGCATTTTGAAGTTATCCCTACAATCGGTTTTTGGTCCTAAAAGTGATGGGCTCACTTTACGAGCAAGTCTTTTGAAAAATGTATTATGAAACGAAA
Source organism: Agriphila geniculea (assembly GCA_943789525.1). Classification (NCBI taxonomy): domain Eukaryota; kingdom Metazoa; phylum Arthropoda; class Insecta; order Lepidoptera; family Crambidae; genus Agriphila; species Agriphila geniculea. The sequence goes on along the minus strand of OX038897.1, from coordinate 1,069,224 downwards.
TAAAATATTTTTATTGTATTTTAATTACAAGAAACATATTTTATTGAATATACCCATAATACATCTATCTCTTATATAAAGGTGAAGGGGTGACTGACAATCTATTGCCCAGCCCAAACCACTACACCTAGAGACTGGAAATTTTGTACATATTATGAGGGGTCTACTTTCAAAATCCACTAAAATGCTTTTTAAGAAGTGTTTGGGAATTAAAATTTTTAGTTTAAGTTTGGCTTTAGGAAAAAAATGCTATGTTACAATTTACTATTAAGTATTATTCAGATGGCAACACTTTGACTGTGTTTTTAATTAAAAACCGTCCAATTGCGTGTCGGGCCACGCGCAGTAGGGTTCCATAGTTATCTTATACCATATTGAATACCACTATAATTTTTCATCTGCACAAAAATAACTTTGTTTTTCATAGTGTTTGTATGAATGACAAAGTTATATTTGCGGTTTTGGCAAATGTGACATATCTCTAGTGGTCCGAGACAGTCAAAGAAATGATGAGCAAAGGATGTTCTGACAGCAGGTGTGTTACACACTTGGTGTTGGCGTCGTTTGCCTTCTAGCAATTAAGGGTTATACGGTAGCTGTGAATGCTGTTTAAGTACCGTTTTAAGAATATAAAAGTTTGCCTAACTGAGAGAAATTCCAGTGTGCGTAGAGCTCGATAGTAGGAAAACGGTATGGGAGACAAGCAGCTACTTTCAACAATATACGTTGAGCTCTTTCCACAGGCAGAATGAGAGTTTTTGCAGCGCCACCCCACGAGCTGATGCAGTATTCTATGAGAGAATAACACAATGCATAATATACTGAGGTTATGACTTTGCGTTCAGCAACGTGTCTCAGCGTCCTAAAGATATAGATTAGCTTCCGTAGTCTTGAAGCTAGCAAATCTAGGTGGAATTTGAAAGAGAGCGTCTGGTCTAGCATCACTCCGAGGTATTTAAAGCGTTCAGACGATTCTAAGGCAGGACAGGTGCAAATAATTGGGGCAGCCTGAGAACCGCCTTCATGAGCTTTTATACTAAACTCAGGCGATGGGAGTTGATTAGATTTTAAGGCAAAGGCGACATATTTTGTTTTGAGGACATTGAGAGTGAGGACGTTGCATCTCAGCCATTTGTTGACAGTATCGAGACCTCTCTGAGCTGAGTCAAATGTAGATAAGGAATAGTGTTGGCCCGATGATACTGCCCTGGGGAACCCCGTAAGTAATATGGGACTCACTACTCACCCACCTCTCAATTTTAACCCTATGAGTCCTGTTAGTCAGGTAATCTTTAAGTAGCTGAAGGGGAAGGCCCCGTATGCCACATCTCGCCAGTTTATTCAATAGGCGGGGGATGGAGACCATGTCTAAAGCCTTCGCTAGATCAAGGAAAAGCACCGCATATTTCTTCTTTTCATCCAGAGCAGAGACAATGGACTGCACGAGGTTGTGAACTGCATCATTAGTTGATTTACCTCTCCGAAATCCGTATTGTGAAGGGGACAAAATATTGTTAGCTTCTAAGAAGTGAACAAATCTGATGTTTATTAGGCGCTCAAGGATTTTGGAGAGAGTAGGCAGATTTGAAATAGGCCTATAATTAGCGACACAATCACCATCTCCGCCCTTGAAGATCGGTTTAATCTGACCTATCTTAAAGGCCGATGGAAACTCACCAGTTGAGATAGCCAGGTTGCAGATATGAGTAATAGATGGCAAAAGAAACTGTGCGTAACGTTTAATGATTTTGCCAGAAACTAAATCCGGCCCAACCGCGCAGCGTTCTCTAAGTCCGGATATTATCTCCAACACCTCACACTCATCGGCAGAGGACATCACAAAAGAGTTGGGAGGAGATGTCGAGCGGCCAGTGTACCATATGCAACTACTGTCAGTGCAAGGAGATAAATTCTCAGCCAGGTTTCTGCCGACGTTGGCAAAGTAGGTACTAACTTCGTTGACACTCTGTTGCGGGGAAAGAGAAGAAATAAGAGAGGATGAGTGATCAATAGGACGTTTTATTCCACTAATGTTTTTTATCACCTGCCAGAGTTGTCGTTCGTTGTTTTGTGTCCCAGTAATTTCATTTTTGCCGTGCATCCTTTTCGCTTGCTTAAAGATAGCGTTACAGAAGTTCCCATAACGTTTATACGTGAGTTTAAGAATTTTGTTATTAGAATCTTTTTTACATTTTTTGAACAAATTATCCTTGTTCCTCATACAACGTAGTAAACCTTCCTGTTCGTCATACAGCGTAGTAAAGTTTCGTCGTTGTAAGCGATATGTCGCTGTATCCAATGTTGTTATAGGCGGTATGTTTGCTGAATAGTTTACTAGAGATTGGGGCGGGACTTTACAATCTGGCTGTAATAACCGATCGGTTGTTTTAAAAGATGTCGTTATGATCGGTTTCGACTTACAAATTTATTCTAGACTGCGCTTGGTTAAGGACTGAATCTATTTGGTAGGCACTTTGGTTAATATTGTTGACAATAGTCATGGAACCGTGTTTGTTCCCTTTTGTCCCCATTTTATTAGAATATAATATTGTCTTTTCGTATCAATGAAAACAGCAGAATTACTAAAAGTTTGCATTGGTAGACTGTTTTCACACAACAGGGGTCTCTGAACTGGGCAGCCCTGTATCTTGAGAAATCAGTTTGTTTACTTGGATTATCAATTCAAATTGATAAAGCTTGTCAGTGAGACTATGTGTGCTGATCATGCAAATGATAATATTGTTCGTATCACCACATTGTAACTAGGGATAACCAACATTTGGTCGTTCGGTGTCGTCGTATAGTAATTTTGTTTCTAACTCACATTTTTGTATTCGTATTTATCATCGTCGCCACGTGTAACGTTCGGACTTTCTTCTTATATATAGATTGAGGGAATTACAGGAATAAAAAAAAGAAGTTTTAAAACTAAAACCCGACTACGGAAAAATCGTGCTCTAAAAAGTAAGAAACAAGAAAATATTCGAGTCCAAAATTCAATAAAAAGGATAACCGTAGTCGCATGCCACCTCCAGCCTGTTGTTCGTGTCGTGCGTGTCTAGGACAATGTGGCATGCGACTACGGTTATCCTTTTTATTGAATTTTGGACTCGAATATTTTCTTGTTTCTTACTTTTTAGAGCACGATTTTTCCGTAGTCGGGTTTTAGTTTTAAAACTTCTTTTTTATTTTAAATATTTTGGAGTTATAAATAGGGTGAAAGCAAGCAAAGCCACGGGCAAAAGCTAACAATATATACATATTTGAAAAGTGCTCATTAAGCCCTTTCATTTGGTACCCAACACGGCATCATTCAAAAATATTTTTTTTTAGTTTATGTATTTAACTCCTCTAGAGGGCGCCACATTCAATTTAATGTGACGTCACGCGTAGCCTATGTTCATTGGACGATTAAGACGCTTCTAACGATACCTCATTTGTCAAATTATAACAAGTAGTTTGGAAGTTATGAGGGAACAGATGAATTTACAAACATACATACATACATACATACATACATACAGGTCAAAATCATATACCCTCCGTTTTGGCTTCGCCGTAGTCGGGTAAAAAACCCGACTACGGAAAAATCGTGCTCTAAAAAGTAAGAAACAAGAAAATATTCGAGTCCAAAATTCAATAAAAAGGATAACCGTAGTCGCATGCCACTTTGTCCTAGACACGTACGATACGAACAACAGGCTGGAGGTGGCATGCGACTACGGTTATCCTTTTTATTGAATTTTGGACTCGAATATTTTCTTGTTTCTTACTTTTTAGAGCACGATTTTTCCGTAGTCGGGTTTTAGTTTTAAAACTTATTTTTTATTTTAAATATTTTGGAGTTGTCAAAAGGGTGAAAGCAAGCAAAGCCACAAGCAAAAGCTAACAATATATACATATTTGAAAAGTGCTCATTAAGCCCTTTCATTTGGTACCCAACACGGCATTATTAAAAAATATTTTTTTTAGTTCATGTCTTTAACTCCTCTAGAGGGCGCCACATTCAATTTAATGTGACGTCATATAGCCTATGTTCATTGGACGATTAAGACGCTTCTAACGATACCTCATTTGTCAAATTATAACAAGTAGTTTAGAAGTTATGACGGAACAGATGAATTTACAAAAATACATACATACATACATACATACATACAGGTCAAAATCATATACCCTCCGTTTTGGCTTCGCCGTAGTCGGGTAACAATTTACTATTTGCTTTACCAGGCATTAACACAAAAGGTGCATGGCGTGTCAGTGACAGATGTCAATCAAAGCATCAGTCACTGTCACTTCGCCCATAGACTGCATTCACGTCTATTATATTTATTGGATTATGTTACCGGCAATGTGTATAATCCGGCATTGTTTACAATGCAAGAAACGATCAGGCAATGTATGAAATGATATTGATTTTATACTTTACCTAGGCATTGTATACAATGCCTGTTAGTCCACCGGCAATGTGTAAAATAAGTATATTTCTGTTGTCTGTTATAAAAAAATAACCTCGAAATTTTAATTTCTAACCTAACCTGGGACCTACAGGAGTAAAGTAAGTTCGATTCCAAACTCAATGAGCTCCCTCGAGCGCCCCTCAAGCCCCCCTCGAGCCTACCTCTAACCCCCTCGAGCCCACCTCAAGCCCCCCTAGAGCCGCCTTGAGCCCCCCTCGAGCCGCCTCGAGTCCCCCTCGTGCCCCCTCGAGCCCCCACTAAGATCAAAATCTTTTTATTTTACACATTGACGGTGGACCAGCAGGCATTCTATACAATGCCTAGGCATTGTAAAGAATGCCTGCATTTCATACATTGCCGGTAACAGATACATTACATATATCTATATGTATAATAATAATAATAAAAATAAAACTTACCGATAATAATAATAATAAGTTTATTTCTTTAAATAAGTGAATTACAGTTATAGTTATGTAATATATTAAGAGCCCCTGCAGACCACAACCTGATTTAAAAATGTAATGCCTGCAGATTTCAAAGTTGATTGCGAAGTGCGAAGTTTATTTAAATCACGCATAACGTGATGCGAGTGTGATTGATATTAATTTACTTTGTTGGGTAAGTTACAGGGCTAACACGTCCGTAAATCTCTTCTAGTCTCTTGTTCAATCTTTTCTATCTTTGTAATATCAGTCTATGAAACTGATAGCTACGCGTTAAATATAGTTAGATTAGAAAGAAAGAAAGAAAGAGAGAGAGAAAGAAAGAAAGAAAGAAAGAAAGAAAGAAAGAAAGAAAGAAAGAAAGAAAGAAAGAAAGAAAGAAAGAAAGAAAGAAAGAAAATACATTTATTTTGAAAATTACACAACGACACACAACATTACAAAGACAGTACAAAGAACTAAACGCCAACAAGGACATTAACAAACATTGTGAAGCATTGTCGCGTGATGTCAAAACTGTACTCAGCTTCGTATAAGCGGCAGGCTAGGCCTGCTGCACTAGATATTCTGCCGAGCACAAAAAAGACATCAGGGGGGCTACTCAAATGGCCACTTTTCTATTCATTCGCTAACTTAAAAATTAAAAATAAGCCATAAACTCCAAAATTACGTGTCGTGGGCTTGTCAATTCCATACAATACAAAAATGTCTGTGATTTACATAAACTTGCGACGTGTGACTTGATCGTTTAATTGCTTATTTTTAAGCTTTAAGTTAGCGAAAGAATAGAAAAGTGGCCATTTGAGTAGGGGGGCAGGACCGACAAACACTGATTTTTACACAGAGAAAACAATCAAAACAAAAAATACAAAACACCTTAAATTATAATTGCAATGCCTTCCCATTTATGGGAGAATGCAGTGCATAGTCTGTTGTTGTATGGTCTGTGTCTGTGGCAGATTACATTTGAACTGTGGCAAGCAATAACTTAAGGCATGCTAATACTTAAATCGACTAAACTGTGGTCAGCAATGGGGAATGTCCGAAAAAAATCAAATTAGCTTAATATTTTTCTATATGTAGGAATAAGCTCCCTTATTAATAGAAAAATGTTTCAGAATTTTCGGTTACGTGATTTTTTTTATTAAAAATGAAAAGCTCTTCGACTTAACAAATGTACGAAAGTAACAGCAGAATTGAAATTATACCTTTGCCACCACCTGTCACAACCACAACATGGTATTAAAAAAAAGTTTCAATACAAAATGGCAAAACCTTTTTTGAAAATACTTGTTGTGGTTGTGGCAAGTAGCGGCAAAGGTATAATTTCCATTCTGCTGTTAGTTTCGTACATTTGTAAAGTCAAAGAGACTTGCATTTTTAAAAAAAAATCACGCAACCGAAAACTCTGTAACTTTTTTCTATTACTAAGGGAGCTTATTCCTACATATAGAAAAATATTCAGCTAATTTGATTTTTTTCGGACATTCCCCATTGGCTCTTACATTTTTTTATTTTTATTTATTTAGACTTTATTAGTAAAATTACAGCAAATGGAGGACTTAATGCCATAAGGCATTTAACTGTCAAACAATTTAAGGCCTATTCAAATCTCAGCGGTATCCTCTACCAATGGTGGTAACGATATCCCAATGGGTATAACGCGCTGTTCAAACCATAGCGGAACTTTACCGCTACCGGAGGCGGCATAAAATCACCGCGCGGAATATCGCTCCGGTATTACCGCTACCGGACACCGCTCGGGTTTGAGTAGGCCTTTATTCGGAGCATGTTTAACGGCATGTATAAGCACATAAGGAGAGAGTGGGGAAATTGTTAGAATTCCCTTCGCAGCCACTATATAGGAAGCGCTGGCAACGCCTTGTGTTAACATTGAAAGCGTATCTGTAATAACAAAAATGCATACAAACATAGGTGACATGGTATGTATGTTAGGCTCAAAGACCAATTTCTGTCTTCGAGCGAAAAAGCCGCTCACAACGCGTTCTGGTCACTGCCAAAATACAACAACGCGAAATTCGTCTCATGGCTCTTACAAAAATGCCCAGAACTCGTTGTGGTTATCATAGAAATACCACAATGCGATATTCGCGTCGTGGTCAACATACCAAACAACCACAACGTGTTGTGGAAATGAAGAAAAGCCATGACGCTTTCTGAGCACTAGTTGGTGCAACCATAACACGACGGATAGGTCGTGAATTCTCGGAAAGCGTACAACGATGCATTATAACTATAACACCGGTAAAATGGTTTATTCATTTTTTGTCAGTTTTGGAGAGTTATAATTATAAAAATTCTTAAAAGTTCCTAATTATTTTAAGAAAATAAGCTGTAGTTTCCGATTACTAATACTTTGTGTCCAACAATAAGCAGCCTTATTAGGTATACTAGCTTCCGCCCGCGACTTTTTCTTCGTGGATATTAGAGAAAATCCTGAGGGATCCTTCAGCCTTCAGCATTCCTTCACCAGGATCCGACCACCCATTTCTACGCGACTAGGCAGGTCCAGATCAAGCGTGCTGCCTCGCAAGTTTGAATAACGACGTCCATATCGATTTTTATATTTACTTACCCCATTTACCCCCTAAGGGGTTGATTTTCAAATATACAAAATATGTGTTTGCCTATTTATTTTTAGCTGAACTCCTACGAATTTTATAGTTGTAATGTCTATTTTATATTCTTTTTCCATACAACATTTTAACCCCATTTTCACCACTGTAGGGGTTTAATCATGCCCACCTAATTGGACTTCAAAATAAAGGTCATTTTCGGAATCACCATCCCATAAAACCTGAAGAACGACATCCATATCGATTTTTAAGTTTACTTACCCATTTACCCCCTAAGGGGTTGATTTTCAAATCCACAATAATATATATTTGCCTATTTATTTCTAGACATGCTCCTACGAAGTTTAAAGTTGCAATGTTTATTTGATATTCTTTTTCCATACAAAAAATTTAACCCCAACTTCACCCCTATATTGAATGAATCATGTCCACCGTGTCGGACTTCAAAATAAATGTTATTTACGATATCGTCATCCCCGAAAACCCCAATAACGACATCCATATCGATTTTTAGGTTTGAGTGTTTTTTTTCGCTCAAAGACTGATTTCGATCTTTAAGCCTAACATCCTTACTAATATTATAAATGCGAAAGTCTGTTTGTTTGTTTATTTGTTTGTTTGTTACGCCTTTACGTCTTAACTACTGAACCGATCATCATGAAATTTTGCATACATCTTCTTAGGGGTACAGAAAAGGACATAGGGTACCTTTCATTCCGAAAAAATTATTGTTCCCGAGGGATGGCAAAAAATCTTTCCACGCAGACGAAGTCGCGGGCGGCCGTTAGTGTACAATAAACAAAGATAATCAAAATCTGAGTTGTCAAAAAAATATAATACACGGTTAATTTTTAAGTATATCTAAAAATTAAATGGGGTTTTCAGACCACGTAAATGAACAACTTTTACTATAATGGGGCCAACCACGAAATCGCAAAAAAAACAGCTGTTCCATATACATTTTAGTCGAGTCGATGTTGTACTTTTCTATGAAACAGCTGTTTTATTTTTGCAATTTCATGGTTGGCCCCATATTAAAAGTTGTTCATTTACGTGGTCTGAAATCCCCATTTCATTTTTAGATATACTTAAAAATTAACCGTGTATAACTATCGAACCTGGGTACCTACTTAATGTCTAGTTTTAAAAATCTATCGCAATTTCTTTCATTTGACAGATGGATGTGACACATTGCTGCATTTCTTTGGTAAGTTTTTATTTGTGCCAAAAAGAAGTATCAATGTATCACATCGCGAATGCGACAGATTTTGAAATTAGACAATAAGTACCCTGCTCACAAAATTTCACTAATTTCTGTTGAGAAATGTAACTTGTAGAAAAGAACAAACGGACAATTGGACAGACATTAAGTATTTTTCAGGCTTGGAGCCTCGGGCCTAGGACATTAGGTTAACATCTTTGTAAGGCAGGTTGACTGTCTAGTATGCACGCACAAAATGTTTACTTTTTCACAAAAAAACCGGACAAATGCGAGTCGGACTTGCCCACCGAGGGTTCCGTACAGATTTAAAAGTTCATAAATTATAATTAGTTCAGGAATCGAGACTCTCACTTTTTTTCCGAGATTTTACTGTATTTTTAACCGACTTCAAAAAATTACACAATAAATGACTAGAACTTATTTTTTTTACTACTTACACTTTTTTTTTCAATTTAAGTCACCGTAAACATTACACTGATGTTCATATTTGCAAACAAAAAATATTTTAACAAAGCCCATTTAATGCAAATTTGAAAAAATAAATTTCCAAGCACTTTTCCAAGCAATAAATAGCGAAAAAAAATTAAGAAAAGTGAAACACAAAAAAATTTTGTAATAGTAATTTATTGTGTAATTTTTCAGAAACCACTTAATAAATTGACGTAAAACGAATTCAACATCATTAATTTATTCGATAATGATACCAATATTGTCATAGTAGCTTGCTTCGATCTTCTAGATTGTTTTATCCGACGACCGGGGGGGGCGCTTTTTGAGCACGGCCCTCCCCACCCCAGAGGGGGGGGGGGGACCGAAGGTAACCAAAATAAATCAACTTAGTTTCACCTTATAAATACCTATGCCAAGTTTCACATTCTTATCAAGATGTGCAAGGGCGGTGCTTATTTCCCCCACTATAAGGTTTTTATGATGTTTCCATCTTCTTCCCCAAAGATTTCTATGTGTATTAGAAGTCTTTGTTCTTCCCTCCATATCTTCATAAATATTGATCGTAGCGATAAAGTGCTTAGAATATTTTTTGAAGATAATTTTATGAGTATTATTTAAATAACTTAATACATTTTGTTATGGGCCACCGTTTACGAGTTATTTACGAGAAACTAAAAAAGGGGACTTTGACACGCACCTCCCCCCGTTAGCCCTACACCATCTGTCAGTACTTTGAGTATGTTGTTTTAGACACCATTCCCTACAACTTTGCCAAAATTCGCTCAAGCCCGAATTGTTTTCCCTATGGGCCAATTTTTGGTGTTCCTTCGGCGTACTATTCAGCTTGGGCAAAATTTGTGTCCTTTCAGCTGTTCTCGTCGACAAGTCGCATTTCTCAACCGATTCTCGTGAAATTTTGTGAGCAGGTTCGATAATTATATAGAATTTTTCAGGTGATCAGTTTTTCGAAACTTTTCGAAATAGCGGAGAAATGTGAAAAAACGATCAAAAAATGTAACAAAACTTTTTTCTTAGCGGTGTAAATCAAATTTTGTTTTTTATTTTTATTTTTAGAAGACTCATAAGTTCGTCAATCAAAACATTTCTGGCCAATATTCGAAATTTGAATATAAATAAGGTTGTGACTTTGTGACAGAACCTAAGACTTAGTATATTATTTGCACAGTATAGAAACTTATTAGTTGAAAAAACTAATACCTATTCTGTGTTATTTGTTTTTGAAAAACATAACATTTGAGGAACTTTTTAACTCGAGGTCTACAGCTCACGGAGCCACTAGTATAGGTATTGTTACAAAATATCAAGCCTTATCAACGATATTTTCAAAGTGCAGTTTTGATCATCTAATGTTTTGCTCACCTATAGCGCCACCGCAAGCAATTCCCCCTCACTATTGGTTGCAAACACCGAGGATCTGGAACGAGAAAACTCATCAATATAAAGATTATATAATAAAATCTAGTATTTATTTAATATTTAATAGCCTTAGTAAACACGGTATTCCACTGTAAGGCTATTTGTTTTTTTTTTTCGAAAAATTTCGAAAAACTGAATTGACAAAAAAAAGTGAAAACAAAACAAAAACAGCTTAAAAATTAAATACGCGTACTTTTTTTACAGGTTTTTTTGAAGGAGGTTTTTCATTTTTTAAAAAGCTTTTTTATTTTCAACTTTTTAGTGGTAAGGTATGTAAGAGTGTAAATATACCATACCATAACTCGGTTTATTTTGGATTGTCATAATCCTACCAACATCTCAAACACTATATGTATATCCTTTTTGAATTTGAGGTGTTCCCACGTTTCAGGATTATGATAAAACTACTAGCCAGATCTCCGTAAAAAAAATTGGGTTGCACTCCGGGAGTGCCGGTAGAAGTGAAAACTTGAATATTAACGTTGTGCATTTTTGATATTTTGGAATGGTTAGGGAATAATTTTGCACGAATTACTTTAATGATCAGTAAAAAAGTACTACATTTATGAGGTAGAATACAATATTTATTTATTGCGCTATCGTTCGTACACAAACATGACAATTTACGCTCAGAAAATTCAACCCGCCGAACGCCAAATAGACGCGCCGCCATTTTCGCCCCGCCGTAGAAACAGAGGGGGATACTTCCGCCGCCGGCTGTCTACGCTACATCCGTCTTACGAATTTTCGATCAGGGTCACGTGACCCTGACTGATGCGAGTTTAACATTTTTTACCCATTACAAAAAAAGTGTACAACGCCGCTAAAGAAGATTTCAATTCAAAATATTTCAGATAAAAAATAAACTATTAAAATGGGTTAACAACTGGCGGCTAAGTTATGGCATACGCATAAAAAATCTACACATCTCACTGTATGCGTAACTATCAAACGCATTGAAAATGTAATTTAGAAATAAAGCACACGGCGCTGGTATTGATACCGCATAGGCTCCATACATAGTTAATAGGAATTCATTCTTTATCGTACTGACGATAAAGTGAACGGAGCGCAGACTGACCTCGGGACTCGCTACAGTTTTTGGCCGCCCGCCTCCTGAGATGGCTCAAACTGTAGCTTAATTCATCGAGATTAAATTTTTCCGTTTCTTGAATAGCGAGCTCAAAAAGTTATTGGGACCTCCTTTCTATTCATGCTAGCCTGGTACTTTTCAATAGACTGATTGCCCTGTAAGACTTGGTCTCCAGCAGTTAGGACTCCTGCGTTGAGAGCTGAGGGGAAAATGCTGACTGGATCTGATAAACAGGTACTTTGATAAACTCATTTACATTCATGCTAGTCTGGTACTTTTAGTTTTATACGATTTTTTGTGTAAAGATTATTACTTTTGGAAACAAAAAGCTCAAGCGACTTCAAACTTTTCCTTTTGACCCTGTCGACCATCTCGGCAGCACTCATGACATCAAAACTCATCGAACAAAGATGCGAATCCTTCCTATTCTCTAGTGGGCTACCACTGAGATTTTTTCTCATGTCTTGGCGGACAAAGATTTTCATTTACCACAGTTTTTAGGCGATGAAAGAAAAACTAGTGGGTTAAAGAGGTAGAAACTTCGTTGGACTGAATTAGCAAGCTACAAAAAGATTATGTAGAGAAATAAAACAAAATATGGCGAAAAATATTGTTTCTTCTTTACAAAGTCATGGTTAACAGGAATTCATTCTTTGACGACAAAGAAAAAAAAATCCTTTCCAAACAATAAAAAAACCTTTTTGATTTTTTATAAGTAATAAGTAATATTTAATCCCTTCTGGTACAAAAAAAACTTTTTCGTTTTTTTTCTTTTCTTCGTAATATAAACGTCTCTAAAGTAGCAGGATCATATAAATACGAAGAAGGTTTTAACTTACATAATTTTCAAAAACTTTCTTTGTTTTTTTATATCAATCACTATTCAAAAAATATATGGGTACTATAAAAAAAGTTTTTTGAAAATCATAGTAGTTAACCTTCTCCATATTTATTTGATCCTGGTACTTTGCAGACCTAAATGATTTTTTATTAAAAACACGTAATTTTATCGTGACATTTTGCGAAAGCGACATTCTGCGAAAGAGACATCATGCGAAAGCGACCTTTTGCGAAAGAGGCATTATGAGAAAGCGACATTTTGCGACGAGCGACATTCTGCGAAATAGACGTTTTGCGAATAAGCCCATATATGTACCTACTGTAGGCTATATCGGGTGTAACAAGACACTCAACGAAGCCGAAGTCCACGCATTCCGCCCATCATCAGGATCATTTTTGTCTTTTAGACCACACCTAGGAAACCAATGGCTACGAAGTTATTGAAAGTCAAAGTCAAAATTTTTTTATGTAATCTTATTATATTCGTTATGTTTTAATTTTTGTCCACAGAAACATTATCAAAATGTTATGTATTTCGTACAATTCAAACAATTCCTTCAAAACGTCATCATTTAATGTATTTCATGAGCACGCACATTAACGTTGCCTTTAAACTCGGCCGCACGCAGGCTGTGTAGCATTCACTCGCAGGCGCGGTCTTTTGTACGCGTTACAGTGCGTGGTAACGTATACAATGCTTTTTTAACACCAAAAATCGTTTTCCAGCAATAATTTTGGACAGAAATGGTCCTGATGATGGGCAGAATACGTAGACCTCGGTTTCGTTGAGGATCTTGTTACACCCGGTATATTATAATAAGTATTAATATTTTAGTTACTTATCGCCATGCTGTATCCAACGAGGAGTGCGAAGAAGAAGAACAGCTTGATCATCATGGTGGTAGAGTGTCGTAGGTCTATATGATATCTATATGATTCCGTGGTCACACTGTCTGTATGATATGAAGTCGCAGTCCTGCGTTTATATATTGAAGATCGCGTCCATGTGCAATTAAGTCATTGTATTGTATTGGGCTTTTGCAGACGCGCGACTAGTGAGACCACAGAATAATTTTAATCGAATTATTTTTAACACGATAGTTTAAAGTCTAATCACAGACCATTATAACAAACTGTGAGTATAATGAATTAAATTCTCTGAGCATACCCATGTCCATCAGCCATTTTAATGTCCCCACTACTGGGGAACAGGCCTTTCTTATGGGTGGATAAGGAGGACGGGCCATAACCCACCACGCGAGCCCAATGCGGTTTGGTCGGTGTTAACGACTGCAAATGCAGCCGGGACCAACGGTTTATCGCGCCTTTCAAAGCACGGAGGAGCTCGAGATAATAATTTTTTGGTCACCCATCCCATGACCGACCCTTGCTAAAGTTGCTTAACCTCCGCAATCGCTGGGCCAGGTGCTAAACCACTGCGCCACCGAGCTTCTCTGAAAAATTGTGAAAAAAATGCAATACCTAGGCCTCGGCATGGTTCGTGAGGGATAACAGTTCATGCGCAGAAGATATTTTCTTTGGCAAAAGTCATGTTTAGCTTTCATTGGCAAGGAACATGGTGCAGGCATGCGCAATAATCTCCTTATTTCTTTCAGTGCTCACAAATCTTGCCGACACCACCACAGAATACATAAAAGTATTGGGTTCTTTTTACCTATGAAATTGGTGCTTTTTAACTTTCTGATAACTTCTGTGATTTAAAATTTGTCAGATGCTGGATATCACATCAAATTATGGGCATGACGTCAACTAACAGCATAATAAAAGTCCATTTCTTTGTTAGCATAAAAGAAATACCTTGAAAGTGATAATCCGGGGTTTATCTACTGAGCTCATCAGTATTTTCAACCCTGACAAAAAAAGAGGGATGTAATACATAAATTTGACAATTTGTATAATCTGTCTGAGGATTCATTTTGTAGTAGAAGGTAAAGTTTAAAAGAAAATTATTAAAAATATTAATTTCTTTAAATAATAAGTCGCTCGTCTGTCCCGTCCATAACTTAATAATGTTAACTAATTGCATTATATTTATGACAGGTAAATAATATTGATAGATATACTTGTTTTTAGCCCCCGACGCAAAAAGAGGGGTGTTATAAGTTTTGCGTGGAGTGTCTGAGGCAATGTAGTTCTTTAACTGATAAACCGATTTTGATGCGGTTTTTTTCAAAGGGTGTGAGCGGGATGGTTTTATCTACAACTTAAGGAGATAACTAGCTCATTTTTAGGGTTCCGTACCCAAAGGGTAAAAACGGGACCCTATTACTAAGACTCCGCCGTGCGTCTGTCTGTCTGTCTGTCTGTCACCAGGCTGTATCTCATGAACCGTAATAGCTAGACAGCTGAAATTTTCACAGATGATGTATTTCTGTTGCCGCTACAACAACAAATACTAAAAACAGAATAAAATTAATATTTAAGGGGGGCTCCCATACAACAAACGTGATTTATTTGCCGTTTTTTGCTTGATACTAATAACGACAGCAGGTAGACAGTTAAAATTTTCACAGATGATGTATTTCTGTTGCCGCTACAACAACAAATACTAAAAACAGAATAAAATTAATATTTAAGGGGGGCTCCCATACAACAAACGTAATTTTTTTGCCGTTTTTTGGTACGGAACCCTTCGTGCGCGAGTCCGACTCGCACTTGGCCGGTTTTTTCTACTTGATGAGCTGATGATCTTCAAACGGCTAAATAGATCTTCTTGAACAACTCATTTTCACAATGCTGAAAGTAAAACTTCTGTTTTATTAACAAAAGTTTTAAAACATTAAACATATACTCACACACATAATGTGAAATAACTTTTTTCTGCCGGTCGGTAGGTCAGTACATAAAAAAAATAAACATATTTTGAAAAGTGGGATTGAATTCTTCAATTTAAAAAATGATTTAAAAAACAAAAAACCGACTTCAAAACCCCACTCTACCTCTAAATAAAAAACCGGACAAGTGCGAGTCGGGCTCGCCCACCGAGGGTTCCGTACAGACCTACATCTATACATAAAATAAAGCTATAGAAAAGTTGTGTCGGTACAAAGGAAACATTTTGAAAAAAAGTGCTTGGTAGTTATTAGTTTTTTATATGAAAACTGTACTACGGAGAGTTCAAGCTTTATCCCAGGTTCTACCTACCGGAATTATGTGAAAAATTGCTTAGTTTATAAGTTGGACTCCAAGCTACCAAACTGTAAAAAAATACCATCAAAATCCGTTCAGCAGACTGCTATATATAGATAACCATTTGAAATCCTTTGTCGCCACGTAGAAAATAACCCTTCCAGGGATTACGACAAAGAATTGACCACGGGTGAAGTTTGAAATGGAATAGTACATTACTGCAGCGGCACTCAAGACAGGCATTGAAGAACATACGTTAGTCCATCAATGCCTAGTTGCGGCCAAGGCTTGTGTAGTACTTTTAAACTTTTAACTTTTTAGTTTTATGGAAAGTGGAATGTGCACATAAAGGCCTTTCATTTGATACACATATTGAAAAAAAATCCGGTTTTTTTCATTTATTTCCATTTTTTCTTTTTTTTTTCCAGTTTTTTGGAAAGTGCTCATCAAGGCCTTTCATTTGATACCCATATTGCAAAAAAAAATATTTTTTTTTTTTTTTTTTTTCAGTTTTTTTGGAATGTGCTCATCAAGGCCTTTCATTTGATACCCATATTGCAAAAAAAATTACCTTTCTTTTTTATTTTTTTTTTAGTTTTTTGGAATATGCTCCTTGATGAGCATATTCCAAAAAACTTTTCAAAAAACTTTCATTTGATACCCATAGGTATTGAAAAAAAATAATTTTTTCGTTTTTAATTTTTTTTATCTTTTTGGAATGTGCTCATCAAGGCCTTTCACGTGATACCAGTATACCGAATATTAAAAAAAAAATTTTGGAATGTGCTCGCTCATCAAGGCGACATTTGATACCTATATTTGTGTTTAGTTGAAAAGTTCGCTCCATTTCTGAATTACACGTGTGTAATGAGTTTTAATAGAAACATTGCTGGACAGACGCCGGCAATTTTGTATGAAAATCCATTATAACACGTTAGTTATGGATTCTCATACAAATATTGACGGCGCGGTTTAGGTCTGTCCGTAAACTCTGATTTAGCACGAAGAAGGTTGTCAAAATAATGTTCGAATTTCCAAGCATTTTTGAGAAAAAATAAAATAATTACAAACCCACCGCACCTGTATAAAATACAAGTACTGTTGATTGTCAACAGATGGCGTTGTATATCAATAGTACACTGTATAATGTTCTGTGAAATGGTTTTATCTATCGCAATGTTATTAGAGAAAATGGGTGTATTCCAACAGGACCCTTTGGTTGTGTGAAGTCGAGACTTTTATTGTAGTGGTGGCTACCTCGGCTGACCTTACCGAGTAAACTGTCTTGATTATACTTGGTGCCAAATGCTCCAAGCAACATTGGAATGCGATGCACCCGCATTTTAATGTAAACTGAAACAATCTACCACTGAACTATTCAACACTTGACACTGGCAAAAATTACTTCCAAGAAGAAAGTAGATTGCCAAAACAAAAATAAGAAGAAGAAGACCCCCTGTCATTCAGCGTGACACACCGCCATGTTGCGAAAATATTTAGAGCCAAATTTATTACTTTTTAATTTTATTTTTAAAAGTAATTAACTATAACAATATTTGAAAGGATTTGAATAATTAATAATAATAAATATTGATATTTTTAAAAGAATTAGTGGCGCGATTAATCCAAAAGTAATTAGAAGTTAAACTATGACCGCGCAATGCCGCGCATACCGTTGTTTCACCAAGATGATTAATAATTACGTATTTTAATGACCATATTTTATTATGATTTAATTACAAACATACAGTTTTCAGATTTATTCCTGTAAGTGTAGTATAAGACGCTATTACCTGCCAAATTTCATAGTTCTAGGTCAACGGGAAGTACCCTATGAATTTTGATTCCTTTGAGAGTATCGAAAATGCGTTTTTTGCGCCCTAAACGGCAGTATCTTTGTTTACGTTAATTTAGAAGTTTGATTTTTTTACAGCTTCAAGGGCCCGTAGACCTTAGTATATGGTTTAAATTTCAATTCGATACCTCCACGCGTTTCCGAGATAAAGGGTCTTGACAGACAGACGGACGGACAGACAGACAGACGGACAACAAAGTGATCCTATAAGGGTTCCGTTTTTTCCTTTTGAGGTACGGAACCCTAAAAGCAATAAATAATATTGAAATCACTAGATACGCATTATCATTGTAATAAAACACGTCTTTTGAAGTCGGGTGGGGCTGGAGGACAACTTTTTTTTATTCTAACAACCCCACCCGACTTCAATAGACGTGTTTTACTACAATGATATTGCGTATCTAGTGATTTCAATATTATTTATTGCTTTTTAGAGGTAGAGTGGGGTTTTGAAGTCGGTTTTTGTTTTCTAATCATTTTTTAGGGTTCCGTACCTCATAAGAAAAAAACGGAAGCCTTATAGGATCACTTTGTTGTCCGTCTGTCTGTCTGTCCGTCCGTCTGTCTGTCAAGACCCTTTATCTCGGAAACGCGTGGAGGTATCGAATTGAAATTTAAACTATATACTTAGGTCTACGGGCCCTTGAAGCTGTAAAAAAATCAAACTTCTAAGTTAACGTAAAAAAAAGATACTGCCGTTTAGGGCGCAAAAAACGCATTTTCGATACTCTCAAAGGAATCAAAATTCATAGGGTACTTCCCGTTGACCTAGAACTATGAAATTTGGCAGGTAATAGCGTCTTATACTACACTTACAGGAATAAATCTGAAAACTGTATATTTGTAATTAAATCATAATAAAATATGGTCATTAAAATACGTAATTATTAATCATCTTGGTGAAACAACGGTATGCGCGGTCATAGTTTAACTTCTAATTACTTTTGGATTAATCGCGCTACTAATTCTTTTAAAAATATCAATATTTATTATTATTAATTATTCAGATCCTTTCAAATATTGTTATAGTTAATTACTTTTAAAAATAAAATTAAACAGTAATAAATTTGGCTCTAAATATTTTCGCAACATGGCGGTATGTCACGCTGTATGACAAGGGGTCTTCTTCTTCTTATTTTTGTTTTGGCAATCTACTTTCTTCTTGGAAGTAATTTTTGCCAGTGTCAAGTGTTGAATAGTTCAGTGGTAGATTGTTTCAGTTTACATTAAAATGCGGGTGCATCGCATTCCAATGTTGCTTGGAGCATTTGGCACCAAGTATAATCAAGACAGTTTACTCGGTAAGGTCAGCCGTGGTAGCCACCACTACAATAAAAGTCTCGGCTTCACACAACCAAAGGGTCCTGTTGGAATACACCCATTTTCTCTAATAACATTGCGATAGATAAAACCATTTCACAGAACATTTTACAGTGTACTATTGATATACAGCGCCATCTGTTGACAATCAACAGTACTTGTATTTTATACAGGTGCGGTGGGTTTGTAATTATTTTATTTTTTCTCAAAAATGCTTGGAAATTCGAACATTATTTTGACAACCTTCTTCGTGCTAAATCAGAGTTTACGGACAGACCTAAACCGCGCCGTCAATATTTGTATGAGAATCCATTACCAACGTGTTATAATGGATTTTCATACAAAATTGCCGGCGTCTGTCCAGCAATGTTTCTATTAAAACTCATTACACACGTGTAATTCAGAAATGGAGCGAACTTTTTAATGATACACAAATATAGGTATCAAATGTCGCCTTGATGAGCGAGCACATTCCAAAATTTTTTTTTTTAATATTCGGTATACTGGTATCACGTGAAAGGCCTTGATGAGCACATTCCAAAAAATTGAAAAAAAAAAAACGAAAAAAAAACAGTTTTGGTGCAATATGGGTATCAAATGAAAGGCCTTGATGAGTGCATTCCAAAAGGATAAAAAAAATTAAAAACGAAAAAAAATTTTTTTTTTCAATACATTTTCAGAAAATTTTTTGAAAAGTTTTTTGGAATATGCTCATCAAGGAGCATATTCCAAAAAACTGAAAAAAAAATTAAAACGAAAGGTAAATTTTTTTGCAATATGGGTATGGGTGGTACTAAATGAAAATTTTTTGAAAAGTTTTTTGGAATATGCTCATCAAGGAGCATATTCCAAAAAACTGAAAAAAAAATTAAAACGAAAGGTAAATTTTTTTTGCAATATGGGTATCAAATGAAAGGCCTTGATGAGCACATTCCAAAAAACTGAAAAAAACAAAAAAAAAAATATTTTTTTTGCAATATGGGTATCAAATGAAAGGCCTTGATGAGCACTTTCCAAAAAACTGGAAAAAAAATGAAAAACTGGAAATAAATGAAAAAAACCGTTTTTTTTCAATATGTGTATCAAATGAAAGGCCTTTATGTGCACATTCCACTTTCCATTTTCTTTTTTCAATTACTGTAAGTAATTTAAAATTGAAAAAAAAGCTTAAAACTTTTAAAACTAAAAAGTTAAAAGTTTAAAAGTACTACACAAGCCTTGGCCGCAACTAGGCATTGATGGACTAACGTATGTTTTTTAAATTTGAGATTTTTGCATTTACAATGCTATTTTTAAACAATACTAAATAATATACTAGAAAAAATACGACTCGCACCAGATCAATACTCAGACGGGAATCGAACCCGCGACCTTTGGATATCCGGTCCAATGCTCTGACCGCTGAGCTACCGAGTCACTAGTGACATCGTCGAATTTTTCCTAGTATATCCTAAACTCTTACGCTGTAAGCCAGCGTTATTTCACCAATGTGAGGAATTACCTCGACATTCAATTGAAATATCTTTCCAGATATTTTAACAATTGATTAAGATGAAATAGCTATATAATTTTTTTTTTTTTAAATTTGAGATTTTTGCATTTACAATGCTATTTTTAAACAATACTAAATAATATACTAGAAAAAATACGACTCGCACCAGATCAATACTCAGACGGGAATCGAACCCGCGACCTTTGGATATCCGGTCCAATGCTCTGACCGCTGAGCTACCGAGTCACTAGTGACATCGTCGAATTTTTCCTAGTATATCCTAAACTCTTACGCTGTAAGCCAGCGTTATTTCACCAATGTGAGGAATTACCTCGACATTCAATTGAAATATCTTTCCAGATATTTTAACAATTGATTAAGATGAAATAGCTATATAATTTTTAATTTTGAGATTTTTGCATTTACAATGCTATTTTTAAACAATACTAAATAATATACTAGAAAAAATACGACTCGCACCAGATCAATACTCAGACGGGAATCGAACCCGCGACCTTTGGATATCCGGTCCAATGCTCTGACCGCTGAGCTACCGAGTCACTAGTGACATCGTCGAATTTTTCCTAGTATATCCTAAACTCTTACGCTGTAAGCCAGCGTTATTTCACCAATGTGAGGAATTACCTCGACATTCAATTGAAATATCTTTCCAGATATTTTAACAATTGATTAAGATGAAATAGCTATATAATTTTTAAATTTGAGATTTTTGCATTTACAATGCTATTTTTAAACAATACTAAATAATATACTAGAAAAAATACGACTCGCACCAGATCAATACTCAGACGGGAATCGAACCCGCGACCTTTGGATATCCGGTCCAATGCTCTGACCGCTGAGCTACCGAGTCGGTAGCTCAGCGGTCAGAGCATTGGACCGGATATCCAAAGGTCGCGGGTTCGATTCCCGTCTGAGTATTGATCTGGTGCGAGTCGTATTTTTTCTAGTATATTATTTAGTATTGTTTAAAAATAGCATTGTAAATGCAAAAATCTCAAATTTAAAAATTATATAGCTATTTCATCTTAATCAATTGTTAAAATATCTGGAAAGATATTTCAATTGAATGTCGAGGTAATTCCTCACATTGGTGAAATAACGCTGGCTTACAGCGTAAGAGTTTAGGATATACTAGGAAAAATTCGACGATGTCACTAGTGACTCGGTAGCTCAGCGGTCAGAGCATTGGACCGGATATCCAAAGGTCGCGGGTTCGATTCCCGTCTGAGTATTGATCTGGTGCGAGTCGTATTTTTTCTAGTATATTATTTAGTATTGTTTAAAAATAGCATTGTAAATGCAAAAATCTCAAATTTAAAAATTATATAGCTATTTCATCTTAATCAATTGTTAAAATATCTGGAAAGATATTTCAATTGAATGTCGAGGTAATTCCTCACATTGGTGAAATAACGCTGGCTTACAGCGTAAGAGTTTAGGATATACTAGGAAAAATTCGACGATGTCACTAGTGACTCGGTAGCTCAGCGGTCAGAGCATTGGACCGGATATCCAAAGGTCGCGGGTTCGATTCCCGTCTGAGTATTGATCTGGTGCGAGTCGTATTTTTTCTAGTATATTATTTAGTATTGTCTGACGTATGTTCTTCAATGCCTGTCTTGAGTGCCGCTGCAGTAATGTACTATTCCATTTCAAACTTCGCCCGTGGTCAATTCTTTGTCGTAATCCCTGGAAGGGTTATTTTCTACGTGGCGACAAAGGATTTCAAATGGTTATCTATATATAGCAGTCTGCTGAACGGATTTTGATGGTATTTTTTTACAGCTTGGTAGCTTGGAGTCCAACTTATAATCTAAGCAAGTTTTCACATAATTCCGGTAGGTAGAACCTGGGATAAAGCTTGAACTCTCCGTAGTACAGTTTTCATATAAAAAACTAATAACTACCAACCACTTTTTTTCAAAATATTTCCTTTGTACCGACACAACTTTTCTATAGCTTTATTTTATGTATAGATGTAGGTCTGTACGGAACCCTCGGTGGGCGAGCCCGACTCGCACATGTCCGGTTTTTTTATTTTTAGTGTAAGTAACTTCTGTATTAGATATATTATCTAGGTAGATCGAAAAGTCGGTTTGGCCAAACGTGAGATAATCGCGGACAACCATGCATACGGGTCAAACTGAGAAGAGAACCTCCTTTTTTGAAGTCGGTTAAAATACCAAAACCTTGTCCTACGTGTATCAAATACTTTTCTGAAAACTGCATCAAAATTGGTTCAGCTAAATGCGAGATAATCGCGGACAAACATACATACATACGAGTCAAACTCAGAACCTACTTTTTTGAAGTTGGTTAAAATACTAAAATCTTCTCCTAAGTATAACAAATACTTTTCTGAAACTGTATCAAATTCGGTTCGGCCAAACGAGAGATAATCGCGGAACACAGGTCAAACTGAGAACCTCCTTTTTTGTTTTTTGAAGTCGGTTAAAAACTGGTTGTTTCGGTACGCAACCTTTCATCAAGCAGATCAAATATGCCCAATGACTTTTGTGGACAAATAACCAAATGGCCCCATTCGTAGAAGGCAAAAAAACCGGCCAAGTGCGAGTCGGACTCGCGCACGAAGGGTTCCGTACCAAAAAACGACAAAAAAAAAAACACGTTTGTTGTATGGGAGCCCCCCTTAAATATTTATTTTATTCTGTTTTTAGTGATTGTTGTTACAGCGGCAACAGAAATACATCATCTGTGAGAATTTCAACTGTCTACCTGTTGTCGTTATTATTATCGAGCAAAAAACGGCAAAAAAATAACGTTTCTTGTATGGGAGCCCCCCCTAAATATTTATTTTATTCTGTTTTTAGTATTTGTTGTTATAGCGGCAACAGAAATACATCATCTGTGAAAATTTCAACTTTCTAGCTATCACGGTTCATGAGATACAGCCTGGTGACAGACAGACAGACAGACGGACAGTGGAGTCTTAGTAATTGGGTCCCGTTTTTACCCTTTGGGTACGGAACCCTAAAAACGAAGAATACAGCTATCCATGAACCAAAGCTTTCCTTCGGTAGGATGATCCTTGTGTTCCTAAGATGGGTTTACGAAGTGAAGACACCTAGATTTTTCAAGCAGGTGGGGTGAGGGAGGAATTCTGCCTTAACGAAGTCCGAGATTAATAACTGCCTTAGTTTAGATACTAAGCCAAGTTTGGTATCATTTCGGATAAATCAATGACGTAGAATTCATTTCTGGTATAAAAAACGCAATTTATTAAGAAATTTCCTAAACATTACACAATAACCATTATTTTCAACTATTTTTTTTTCTACTTCTACAAAAACAGATTCAAAATTAAAAAGCACTAAAAAGCAATAAATAATATTCAAATAACCAATACGCATATCAATTTTAATAAAAAACGTCTTTTGAAGTCAGGTGGGGCTGGAGGACAACTTTTTTTAATTCTAAAAGCCCCACCCGACTTCATTAGACGTTTTTTATTAAAATTGATATGCGTAGTGGTGATTTGAATATTATTTATTGCTTTTTAGTGCTTTTTAATTTTGAATCTGTTTTTGTTTTTATTTTAAGGTTTTTGAAGGCGGTTTTACTTTTTTTTAGAAAAGCTTTTTATTTTCAACTTTTTTGTGGTAGGTATGTGAGCGTGTAATATTTTTTTACTTTATATGTTTTCAAAATGCCCACTACTCAATTTCCGGATTCAAGGAGTTCCGTTGTGCCTTCTTTGTCCAAGTATAGTCCAAAACGTAGCATACGGACCATAGCTCGGTTTGTTTGGGATTTTCATAAGCCTACCAATATCACAATCACAACACATATCTTATTTGAGTTTAAAGAATTCCCTTGGATATCTTTGAGGTCCAAGGTTTAATGTCAATGAAATTAAAAGAACTACACTTAAGGTATCCCTTTTCTAACAAAAAAAATCAGCTAATTCGGTTCATAAATAACAAAGTCGTCAAGGTAATTAATGCAAAAATTATAGTTTTTTCAGGATTACTCGAAAACTACTGAACCGATCTGAAAAAAAATGGACCATTTTGCAAGAAAATTTTATCAAACAAAGAAATAATCAT
Source organism: Agriphila geniculea (assembly GCA_943789525.1). Taxonomy (NCBI): domain Eukaryota; kingdom Metazoa; phylum Arthropoda; class Insecta; order Lepidoptera; family Crambidae; genus Agriphila; species Agriphila geniculea. The sequence goes on along the minus strand of OX038897.1, from coordinate 1,044,771 downwards.
CAAAATCGGTCCATAAATAACGAAGATATGCGTGAACAACGATAAAAAAACCGGTCAAGAGCGAGTCGGACTCGCGCACCGAGGGTTCCGTACAATCATAAATATATTTGGATATGTTACTTTAGTACAGTCTTGAAAAAAGTAGGATAAACGGCAGACAGGTGGAAGGGCGAACAGGCGGACAGTTAATTTACAAATCTTAACCACAGCTGCTTTTTGGTGACTGAAAAACGTTTCAGCCACTCCACATTGCAAACTGATATTACTAAGTAGGAACTTATTCTTCGTTTATTCGTACGGCAAATATAGGTAATTATACTAGAACCAGCCACCAATTTATTATTGTAGAGTTAGGTTGCGCCATCTCTTAACCGATAGTGGAACTATAAATTTTCTTCTTAGGTTAGCATGCTTAGGACAGCGCCATCTGTTGACTGGTAGTGAAACTAAACAATTTTTGTTTGTTTTTTGAATTTCTTAAAAAGTGTGTTATATTGAGACATCGTTTTATTTTTCCTGTAATCTTTACATAAACTACTATCACATAGAATTATTTCAGATTTTTCTCTTTGCAAACTTCGGAGATAAGGGGGGGGGGGGGAACGGTATTTTTTTTACATTTTTCATCATAAGTCGAGAACTATGCGGCCTAAGAAAAAAGGAAAAAATGTTTTAAAATGTGCAAACAGCGTTCTTTCATATGATACCCCACATGCCCTAGTCACCTCACTTCAAATTTTTAAGACCCCTTTTCAGTCCCTTTTGTAAAAAAAATATTTTTTTTTATTTCTTTTTTATTTGCAAAATAGTTGGGCAAATATCATCTTAAACTATTCCAAATTTCAAGTTGATACCATTAGTAGTTCTCGAGATATCCAGCTGTGACAGACAGACAGACAGACAGACAGTCACACCATAAGGGTTCCTTTTTTTACCATTTTGGTACGGAACCCTAAAAACCGTCAAGATAGTTAATGCAAAATCATAGTATTTTCAGGATTACTTGAAAACTACCTGATCTGAAAAAAAAATTAAATTGGACCATTTCGCAACAAAACTCAATCAAACAAAAAAAGAATCTTCCAAAAATTGTTTAAAAAAACAGAAAACCGACTTCAAAAAACCTACCTCTATAAAGCAAGAAATAATATTCGTAATAATAAAAACACGTCTATTGAAGTCGGGTGGGGCTGGAGTATAAATTCCTTTTTTTTATTCTAAAAGCCCCACCCGACTTTAATAGACGTGTTTGTAATTTCGATTTGATTTTTAAGATTTTAATATTTAATAAAAAAAATAACTTCCTTACAACGGTAACGAAGTATTTTTTTTTAATTAGACAAACAAGAATATTTTCTTTTAGTTTAATTTAAAATTAAAAGGATAATAGAGCTCGAGAGGAACGAGGTATTTTTATTTTTCAAATATTCCAATTTGTGTATTTAATGGATTTTTTTCTTAAATCAAGCGAGTATTCTATTTTTGTTTTTATTTTTTAAATAGTTTATCAATTGAATCGTACAAATTTGAATCCAAATATGAATTCAACACCCTAAACTCATACGAATATGATATCAAACTGGGCATAGCAGCTAAACTAATACATTTATCGAGATTGTTCCCCCGTACGTCGTTACGTTCCCTCAAATATGGTTGAGCGAAGCGATGGCTGGTCCATGCGTCATGCTCGTGAACGGGTGCTGCCAGTGGGAATGGGTCTGCTTCTGAGTACCTATCTTAACGCATATTGAATTGTAAGAATTGCGTTTTTACTTTTTATGTCTTGCATCAAGTGTTTTTTGGTTCGAGTAGCAGACAGAGTGATTTCTCAACTAGTTGAAAGTTATTTACTCTCACATTTACCTATCTGAATGTAGTAAGTAGATATATTTAATTTTAACCTACCTACACATTGTGTGCAAACTTTTGTTAATTATTGTGATGGAAAAGGACCTCACTTTAAACGTGGAGCTCATTTTTCAATGTTGACGACTCTGTATGAAATATACAGGGAGAAAAAAGCAGCCCTTGACGAGTTTCTTGCCGGTTCTTCTCGTTACAAGGTCTCCCGCTTAGGGTTTGCGAACCGATAGCGTAGCTTCTAAGACATTCACAAGTGCTTGTAACAGCCTAGACTGAATAAATTATTTTGAATTTTGAATTGGGCTGAAAGCCAAAACTTCAAAAAAATTACTACAAAAATTGTAGTGGCTCCACTTCTTATATCCATCCTAGGGTCTTAAGGACCGTTGTTCAGTTTAATGGTCCCTATCTACCAGATTTGACATAAGGGGTTATTTGTAACAAGTTGTATATCCCCGTGCGCGACGACTTATAAGAATATTGTTGTTGTTGTAAATTATTATATTTGACTTGATTCATAACCTTCATAATTGTGATATTGTCTACGTGACACAACTGTTCAAATAAAAATAAACACTGTTAAAAATGCATTTGCATTGCATGACATTTGAACAGTTGTGTCGTCTCTCAATGGATACTCAACATACACCATCTGCCTGTGTTGTTGTCAAGCAACATCTAGATTATAGTTTTTCTAGGCGTCATTTATGATTAGGGCATGCAGAATCGGACCTCTTTGAAGAATCGAAAATTTCGATTCCGATTCCTTGGTCGGAATCGGGTACCCGGTTTTTTCGATTCTTTTCGATTCTTTTTTGGGTTTTTTGTTTACAATTTTGTTTCATGTTAAGTAAAGAAAAAACGCTTTTTTTCAATACTTTCTTATTAAAATCAAATTATTTACTTAAAATAAAACACGAAAACAAAAGAAACAGCTACTTAATTCTTACAAGGTCTATAGTAGGATAGGCAGGAGTAGGACTCCTACGTTACTAGTATTGTTTCATTTCTTCTAGTCTTCTCTTACAATAAATAAAGTAACAATAAATTGCACAGGAATTAACGATAGGAACAATAACAGTCAAACATAAAAGGAAGGAATCAAGGAAAAAAAGCAAAAAGTATTACGTACCTACCACAATAATAATGTATTTTCTTTTTTGATAGGAAAAATCGTAGAAAAATCATTGTATGAGATACTCTCCCAAAAAAATAGCTTTTTAAATCAGGAGATTATAGGTTTTTTTTAATGCAGTTAACTAATTTTGACCCAACTCTAATGCAGTTTGTTTACCAATTTTGATCCAACCCCAACGTAATTAACTAATTTTGTTACGAACAAACACGGTGTTTGTTTAATAGGTACGTACGGTAGTTAGTAGGTACTAGGTACTTACGTAATAATAATAATAATATGCTAATATCAAGATGCATACTTTGTATAGAAATTAACTAGATTTGTTAAAATACTTAAGAAAAAATCGTTTTTAACCATTTTTGTTCCGTCAGTCTGTCTGTATTGAAGTGATTATTGTATCGAAAAAAAAAACTAATTTTATTTCGACTTAATATCAGCATCAGGAAGGATTTATATAAAATAAGGTCTTATAACATGTGTTACATCATTTTTTGCCTCTTGAGTAGTTAACCATTTTTGTTCATCATCACAACTTAAGCCGTCTAAGCAGTAAGATTGGGAATTTGGTATTTTTTTAACGAGAATCGAAAAGAATCGAGAATCGATTCTTACTAATTTAAGAATCGATTCTCACAGGACATAAAAGAATCGGTTTTTCCCGGTTATTTTGGAATCGGTTAAAATCGGTTCCATACCCTATTTATGATCTACTAGCGGCCGCTCGCGTTTTCACCCGCGTAGTTCCCGTTCCCGAGGGAATATCGGGATTAAAAGTATTCTATGTTTTAATCTAGGCTATCTGCTATCTGTGTGCCAAATGTCAACCAAATCCGTTCCGTAGTATTTGCGTGATTGAGGAACAAACATCCAAACATCCAAACCCACAAACTTTCACATTTATAATATTAGTAGGATGTCTTTTGCATGCACCCCTAGTTTTTGAGTTAGAACTTCTGTATACGGTTATAAATCTTTATGGACAGTTTTAAAAACGTGTTTCTTACTATTTTCTAAATCTAAATGTAAATTACTATTTTCTGATTTTAGTCAACGAGCTAAAACTAAAAAAAAACCGGACTAAAAACGTTAAAACGGACTAGTAAAAACAGACTAAAAAGTAAAAAATAAATTCTTCTATAAATATTTATAACCTATATACCTACAGAAATTTAAACAGAAATTTTAAACCTCAAAATGGGGGGCGCATTTTGTAAAATGTATCATCATAATATGTCAAAACATATTTCAGTCCAGTTTTCCGGCATTGGCTGTTCTCCTCTACAGGTTGCATTTCTCAACCGAATCTCCTGAAATTTTGTGAACAGGTTATTATTTTTTAATCGGGCCAGATTTTAGAAATTTATCGAAATGGTGGAGATATGTTAGGAAAAGACATATATTTCAACAGTTTCGAAAAATTATCAAAAGTGTAACAAAACTTTTGGTGCAAAGTAAATTTTGTTTTTTATTATTAGAAAACTCAAAAGTTTAGCAATCAAAACATTTCTGGTCAATATTCGAAATTTAAAAAAAATAAGGTTGTGACCACTCCAAATTTACTGAAAAAAATCTTGTTTAAAAACAGGTTTTTATAACGGACTAAATTATTACACAAAAAATTGGACTAAAAACATCATAACGGACTAGTAAAAATGAAAAAGTAAAAAAAAAAACTCTTCTGTAAATATTTATAGCCCTATACCTACAGAAATTTTAAACCTAAAAACGTGGCGCGCATGCTAAAGACAAATGGATGATACATTTTACAAAATACGCCCCACGTTTTAGTTTTAAAATATCTGTAGGTATAGGGTTATAAAACCCCGAAAGCTTTCAACTCGAACTCCAAAACCGCTTCGAAGCCCTTGAGAACAGCATAGATGTGGACGATCTAAACAACATGGTGGTGGATACTGTCCGTACGGTAGGTTCCAAGCTCTTTAAGACCCGCCGTTCCAAGCTAAAGAAAGTCTCCGACCACACACTCTTACTCATGGAACAGAGACGTGAAATGAGTTTCTAGAGTTCAGCGGATGCTCATCGTTATCGGCAGCTTAATAGACAGATATCTAAGTCTTCGACGAACGACCTTCGCCAATTTAATACGAATCGTATTAAAGAGGCCATCGAGCGGAATAAAGGCTCCAAAGTGTTCGCGAGAGATCTGTCTATTGGGCAAAGCCAGATGACGAAGCTGAAAACTGACGACGGACGCGTCATCTCATCGAAGCCTGAAATCCTGAGGGAGATCGAGAGTGGGCAGATATATTCCACGCAGACACCTGTTGAAAGCAAAGGAGAAGAAGTGACTACCCGACACTATACCCAAGATATCCCGGACGTCAGCATGTACGAGATTAGTATGGCTCTCAAACAGCTGAAAAACAACAAGGCGGCGGGTGACGACGGAATCACTACAGAACTTCTGAGAGCGGGCAGTAAGCCGATACTTAAAGTCCTCCAGAAGCTTTTCAATTCCGTCATTGTCGAGGGCAGAACGCCGAAGGCATGGAATATAAGTGAAGTGATTTTGTTCTTTAAAAAGGGTGATAGGTCCCTCTTAAAGAACTACAGACCCATCTCACTTCTGAGCCATGTCTATAAGTTGTTTTCGAGAGTCCTTACGAAACGTCTCGCTCGCAAGTTCGACGACTTCCAACCGCCCGAACAAGCCGGGTTTCGAAAAGGCTTTAGCACCATAGACCACATTCTTACGCTGCGGCAGGTTATACAGAAGACCGAAGAGTATAATCTGCCATTATGCTTGGCGTTCGTGGACTATGAGAAAGCCTTTGATTCGATTGAAACCTGGGCGGTGCTGCAGTCTCTCCAAAGGTGCCAAGTGGACTAAAGGTATATCGAGGTGTTGAGGTATACAAAAATGCCACCATGTCGATCCGAGTACAGAACCAGAGCACAAATTCTATACAACTGCAGCGTGGTGTGAGACAGGGAGACGTTATTTCTCCGAAACTGTTCACAGCTGCGTTTTGGAGGACATCTTTAAGCTCTTGGACTGGAATGTTTCGTCACTGATAATATAGTCCTTATTAAAAACGCTCATTATGTGAGCTTATTTGAATAAAGAATATTTCATTTTCATTTTCATTTTCTTATGGCTGAGACCATGGAAGACCTGAACACAATGCTCAAAGATCTTCGTAGTGCTTCCCAAAGAGTGGGTCTCAGGTTGAACATGGATAAGACGAAAATTATGTCAAATGGCCATGTTGTACCCTCTCCAGTTCATGTTGGGAACACTAGACTTGAAGTTATTGATCACTACGTATACCTAGGACAGGCAGTCCAGTTAGGTAAGTCCAACTTTGAGAAAGAGATCTCTCGTCGAATCCAACTCGGGTGGGCAGCATTCGGGAAGCTTCGAAAAATCTTCGCGTCCGACTTACCTCAGTGTCTCAAGACGAAAGTCTATGAACAGTGTGTGTTGCCAGTGATGACTTACGGCAGTGAAACGTGGTCGCTAACTATGGGTCTCATAACGAGACTCAAGGTCACCCAGCGTGCAATGGTGAGAGCCATGCTCGGCGTTTCCATGTGTGATCGAATTAGAAACGAGGAGATCCGCAGGAAAACTAAAGTAACCGACATCGCTCGAAGGATTGCTCAGCTGAAGTGGCAATGGGCAGGACACATAGCGAGAAGAACTGATGGCCGTTGGGGCGGAAAGGTTCTGGAATGGCGACCGCGCACCGGACGACGCTCCGTGGGTAGGCCCCCGCCAAGGTGGACCGACGATCTGCTGAATGTCGCGGTGCGCCGCTGGATGCGGGCAGCGCAGGACCGATCGTCGTGGAGATCCTTAGGGGAGGCCTATACCCAGCAGTGGGTGTCGTGCGGCTGATATGATGATGATGAGGGTTATAAATATTTACAGAAGAATTTATTTTTTTACTAGTCCGTTTTGATGTCTTTAGTCCGATTTTTTGTAATAATTTAGTCCGTTTTAAAAACGTGTTTTTAAATAAGATTTTTTTCAAGTACAGCTATTAGGTTGGACCCAAATATAGATCTTGTAAAGATGTATTATGAAACAAAATAAAACATTTTTATTTTATTTTATTTATTTTTTATTATACCCATAATATAACATGTACGTACATATATAACATAGTAAGAGCCCCTGCAGACCACAACCTGATTTAAAATACAGGGTGCATTTGTAATCACTCTCCAAATTTTAAGGATGTGTTCAGTCCATGAAACTGAACAACTTTTTCCATGAAACATGTGTCGAAATACGCCAAAAAATTTTGGTTATTCCATACTAAAATGATCACGTGATCTCTTTATTTTGTATGAAAAGTCAATTTTATTTTTACATTTTTGACCCTATGTTTCTTAGAGAAAGTTGTTCAGTTTCATGGACTGAACACATCCTTAAAATTTGGAGAGTGATTTCAAATGCACCCTGTATAATGTCTGCAGATTTTAAAGTTGTTCGTGAAACGCCATTTTGTTGAAATCACGCATGGTGTCATACATAACTACAGTGGTGGCTAGTAATTCTAAAGATTCAAATTAATAGATAAACTGATTAGACTGTGGTCATCATCGGAGCATGTATCTTCGCACGTTTTTTTACATTCGTCGAGAGTGAGAAAACTGTTAGTATTCCCTTTGCAGCCACCATAGATAAAGCGCTCGCAACTCCACGTGTCAACGTTGAAACCGAATCTGTAATGACAAAAATACATACAAACTGATCGGGATTTTTTTTACATTTTTCATAATAAGTCGAAAACTATGCAGCCAATAAAAAAGAAAATATGATTGAAAACTTGCAAACGGCGCTCTTTCATGATACCCCACATGCCCTAGTAGCCCCACTTCAAATTTTTAAGACCCCTTTTCGGTCCCTGTTGTAAAAAATATATTTATTTTTTAATTTCTTTCTTATTTGTAAAATAGTTGGGCAAATGTCATCTTAAACTATTCCAATTCCAAATTATCATTAGTAGTCCTCGAGATATCCAGCTGTGACAGACAGACAGACTCACACTATAAGGGTTCCTTTTTTTACCATTTTGGCACGGAACCCTAAAAAGCAAAACATTTAATAGCACTCATGGAAATATTTCTTATCACCGGTAAATACATATCTATTTAAAATGGTGAAAACCAATACTTTTGTTTATTTGTGTGTAGGGGGCGTCACGATTCCCGTAGCCTATTCCCTAGCTTTATGTACACAGATGCGGGTATACAAAATGTCATCTGTGTCTGTGTAATAAGTAGTTAATAACGGAACGGTTGTACGAAGTGTCCGGGGTGTGATTATGGTACAATTGCAATGGTTGTCTACTTTGTGCAAATTGAAACAAAATGTTTTGCACGGTTGTCATCATCGCTCGGTTGGCCGTGCGCCATAAGAATAAATAAAACTGGGTAGAACGGACTCTTCTTTGACCGAGTCCCAAACGCTACCATTTATATTATATACCTACTTCCCCCTTCACGTCGTTACGCCCCGCTGTCGTCCAGGCGTGTTGCCAGGGTTGCTTACTGTATATTGCTTAAGTCTATAGTTCATATTATTGCTAAAATATGTTTTTCTTTGCTTTGAAATCATAATTTTATTCAAGTTTTAAATATGAGATCAAACGACCGAATGGCGGGGTAATAGCCCCGTACCTACAGTATTTTTTTGAAGTGGAAACTTCTTTAGCGGCGTTGTACTCGCGTCAGTCAGTCAGGATCACGTGACCCTGATCGAAAATTCGTAAGAATATGTAAAAATTTGTGTCACCATAGCAACGCGCTATTTTTTTAATTCAATGTCAAAACTCTAGATTTTCTGTCAAGCTATGGATAAGACTTTCGTACAATACTGTTCTGTGTTCGTAAATTCAAATGCAGAGTAAATTCGTAAGACGGCAATTCGTGCAAAAAGTTTTCACTTCTGCCGGCACTCCCGGAGTGCAACCCGATTTTTTTTTTAGTTTGCCCAAACATGATGAGAGCCGAGGTAAGTAATATTTTCTAAATATTGTTTCGTTTTCATACCTAATTTTGTCAATTATACAAACACTATGAAAAACAAATTTATTTTTGCAGACGAAAAATTATAGTGGTATTCAATATAGTATGGTATAAGATAACTACGGAACTCTACTGCGCGTGGCCCGACACACACTTGGCCGGTTTTTTGATGGAATAATGTCAATGTATGTATCTACAGGGTCATTTTGTATTCACCATCCAAATTTTGAGTATGTGTTCAGTCCATGAAACTGAACAACTTTCTCTAAGAAACACAAGGCCAAATATTACAAAAAAAAAATCGACTACCCATACAAATCAAAGAGATGACGTGATCGTTAATTTAGTATGGGATAACCAAAATTTTGTGCTGAAATTCGATACCATGTTTCTTAGAGAAAGTTGTTTAGTTTCATGGACTGGACACATCCTTGAGATTTGAATGGTAAGTTTAGAATGACCCTGTATAGTACCAGAATATCATTAGTTCTAGGCCTTAAGTATCAACGATATTTCCAAAGTACAGTTCTGATCATTTAAAATGTTCTCTCACCTAGGCATTGATCCTTTGCAAGGTCCCGGCACTATTGGTTGCATACACTGAGAATCTGGAACAAGAAAACTCATTAATATAAAAATTATATACTAGAATAGTATTAAGATTATTAATATAATTGAAAAATATTAGAAAAAATCGACTCACCCGTAGCAGCTCAGACGGGACTGCTACGACTCAGTTTGAGCTGCTACGGGTGAGTCGATTTTTTCTAATATTTTTCAATTATATTAATAATCTTAATATAAAAATAGCATTGTGAATGCATAAAATCTAAAAGTTTAAAAATAGAATAGTATTAATTTAATATTTAATAGCCTTGGCAAGCACTGTAGTCAACTGAAGGACTGTTTTTTTTTTCGAAAAATTTCGAAAAACTGAATTGACAAAAAAATCTGAAATCAAAAACAAAAACAGCTTCAATATTAAGTACGTGCATATGTTTTTGTTTTGGTTTCAGATTTTTTTGGGAGCTTTCTTTTTTTAAGATTCTTATTTTAAACTTTTTTAGGGGTAGGTAATATCTCAATCACTATACATTATCCTATTTGACTTTGAGGAGTTCCCTTATGTATCTTCAAAGTCCAAGGTCCAATACCAATGAAATTAAAATGTAACCACTCTTGAGGTAGGTATACCATTTCAAACACTAAAAAATCATCTAAATTGGTTCAATAAATAAAAAAAGAAGTTATGCCTGAAAATCCGTAAAAATTCATGCGATGGTAAGCTAAATAATTGATATTTTTGAGGAGTATGAAAAAACTACTAGCCAGATAATCTGTAACAAAACTATGAGACCGCACCTGAACTATGATATTTCAGATAAAAATCGAATTATTAAAATCGGTTAACAACTGGCAAAGTTATGGTAAAACATGCATAAAAAAATATACCGTCGACTTGATAACCTCCTCCTTTTTTTGAAGTAGGTTAAAAATAAGTTTAAAAATAACAGAATACTTGAGGGCGTCGATACAGGTATTTTTTTAATAAAAGCCAAAAGAGTACTTTTGTTTTTCAATACAGCGCCCCTTGCGGTTGTCGATGCAAACGAACATCACCGGATTTGTTCAGGTTTATCGCAGTATGTATACCCTGTAGTTATTTGTAAAACACCAACAACCTCACAGGAGTAGATTACCAACATCATAAACAACAACATTTGTTCTACGTCTTTTATCATAACTCAATACATTCACCAAAAATTTATTTTCAAGTTTTTATTGTCCTGTTCGACACTTTTTACGTCTATGGATGGAGGCGAGGCGGGTGGGTCGCGCGTACCAGGTGCTCCGCGCGCCGCGCACAGAGTTATGAATATACGAACGGTAAATTAAAATGTTTTTTTTTGTATGAAAGTAAAATCTAACAAATAATCAAAAGTCGTAGAACAAATGTTGTTGTTTATGATGTCGGTAATCTACTCTTGCAAGGTTGTTGGCGTTTTTCAAATAAACCTGTATAGGTAGTTTAGGCAATAATAAATCTAACAATCAAGGTAGATACTTAACAGCATGTATCTTCACATACGGCGGCAGATTCAAAACTGTTAGTATTCCCTTTGCAGCCACCATAGACGAAGGGCTCGCAACGCCAGCTTGTAACGTTGAAACCGAATCTGTAATAACAAAAATACATACAAAAATGAGTGACATACAGTACGAGGCATATCTTGACACTTTTTCGACGGAGTGGGGATAAGTTCGCGCATGTGCACTTGCGAGCGACCAATAGCGCGCGACCAATAGCGCGCGCTCCTGTCCCGCCGCCCTTGCATACCCAAAATATGCATTCTGCGGATTCCCCACCCGATTTCAAGATGTTTGCCTTGTACTGTACATGATATGGTAGGTATAGTACAATAACGGTGGTTGGCGCTTTGCCACATTGCAAACCAAATGCTTTGCACGTTGTCGGCGGTCGGTTGGCCGCGCGCGTCAAATACTACGAGTACAGTACGAGGCATACTTCTTGAAATCGGGTGGGGATTGCGCGGAACGCGTATTTTGGGCATGCGTAGCGGTGAGAGGCGCGCGCTACTGCTCGCTCACAAGGGCACATGCGTGAACTTATCCCCAATCTGTCGAAAAATTTTCAAGATACATGCCTCGTACTGTATGTAATGTCGTTGGCGCAAGGAATTTGACCATAGGGGTGGCATAAAGGTTCATATTACATAACGCCGCCCTCTCTGACTATTATATGGGTGAATCATCTTTTTGTTGACTTGTGGCATTTCTGAAATATCTACGTGAGGCATTTTTATATAAAGTTAATTAATATGGAGTTGCAAATACTCTCAGCTGATTACCTGGTGTCAAATCTACAGGGTGATTTTTTGAACAGTTGACAAATTTTGTGGTGTAAGTCACACCACAAAATTTGTTGACCGTAAAACTGATTGGCGGCCAATGCATGCAGCGGTTTATCAGACGAAACATTAATGTATGTTTATCTCTTTCTTACGACAAGTATTCCGCATGGTGGTGTTAATTTTTGTCCCTTTCTTGATGGAATAATGTCAATGTGTGTATCTATAGTCAAAAACCGCGTAAAGTTTTACGCGGTTTTAAATAGCAATGGTGTTGGCATATGACGTGACTTTAGTATCATTGGTTCTAAGCCTCAGTATCCTATCCTACTAATATTATAAATGTGAAAGTTTGTGGGTTTGGATGTTTGGATGTTTGTTCCTCAATCACGCAAAAATCTACTGAACGGATTTGGTTGCAATTTGGCACACAGATAGGAGATAGCCTAGATTAAAACATAGAATACTTTTTATCCCGATATTCCCACGGGAACGGGAACCACGTGGGTGAAACCGCGGGCAGCCGCTAGTCAACGATATTTTCAAAGTCTAGTTTTGATCATTAAAAATGTTCGCTCACCTAGGCAACGCTCCTCTGCAAGGTCCCGTCACTATTGGTTGCATACACTGAGAATCTGGAATAAGAAAACTCATTAATATAAAATTATATTCTGAAATATAGTATTAATCTAATAGCCATGGCAAACACGATAGTCCACTAAAGGACTGTTTTTTTTTCGAAAAACTTCGAAGTACTCATAAGTACTGTATTGACAAAAAAAAAACCTGAAAACATAAACATTAACATCTTCAAAATTAAATACGTGTATATGTTTATTTTTGTTTTCAGATTTTTTGAAGGAGGGTTTCTTTTTTTAAAAGCGGATGCGTTTCGTTTCCGCACAGTATAGTTTAGTTTAGGCAGCGTTTCACAATACTTAACGGCATGTATCTTCACATTCGGCGGCAGATTTAAAATTGTTAGAATTCCCATCGCAGCCACCATAGGTGAAGGGCTCGCAACGCCATGATGTAGCGTTGAACCCGAATCTGTAATAACAAAAATAATAAATAAAAAAATTATAATGGTAATAGTAAACATGGGTGACATTCACATGGTACAATCGCGGTGGTTGGCCCTCTGCCACTTTGCGTATAAATTAATGTTTTGCACGGTTTATGCCTGGTATATATACGCACCTTGATTATCTAAAAAGAAACTATTTAGCGACCGGTTTCATTCGACATACATTGCTACTTTTCTTTGGTATGTTTTTTTTCACCTCAAAAAGAAATAGCAATGTATCACATTCATCTGTCAAATGAGACCGGTCGCTAGGTGGTTTCTAATTAGATAATCAGCCCGTCGATACGGGGTCTGTAACATGGCAGTACAATAATCCAGTTCAGCGCTGACTTGCCACTGGGTTCGTGTAGGCACTAGTTTCAACCCAGTCCAGTGCTGACTGTATGCCTTTTTAGGGTTCCGTAGCCAAAATGGCAAAAAACGGAACCCTTATAGATTCGTCATGTCTGTCTGTCTGTCTGTCTGTCTGTCTGTCTGTCTGTCCGTCCGTATGTCACAGCCACTTTATTCCAAAAGTATTAGGACTACATAGTTGAAACTTAGTACGTAGGTGTATTCTGTAAACCGCTTTACGGTTTTCAGACAAAAATAAAAAAAATAAAAGATTAAGGGGGGGCTCCCCATACATGGAACTGAAACTGAAAATATTTTTTTTCATCAAACTAATACTTGTGGGGTGTCTATAGATAGGTCTTTAAAAATGACATTGAGGTTCCTAAGACTATTTTTTTTTAAAGTCAACCGTTTGAAAGATATATGCCGCCAAAGTGGTAAAATGTGTGTCCCCCCCCCCTTTAACTTTTAAAGTAAGAGGGTGAAAAATCTAAAAAAAATATCAACTATAGATCTTAATAAACACTTTCAACGAAAATTGTTTTGAACGAGATACAGTAATTAGTTTTCGAGATATAGTACATTTTCAAAAACCGCAAATATAACTTTGTCATTCATACAAACACTGTGAAAAACAAAGTTATTTTTTCAGACGAAAAATGATAGCGGTATTAAAATATGGTATGGTATAATGTACCTACGGAACCCTACTGCGCGTGGCCCGACACGCACTTGGCCGGTTTTTTTTTTCATTTGGTGCGATTGGCATCCTGGGAGCATTCTAGGCCTATCAACGAAATTTTCAAAGTTAAAATGCAGTTTTGGTTTTTGAGTTTTGACCGAGTAAGCGCAAAGCGCGAGTGAAACGTCCTGTTTTTAATCGACTGCAAAAAAACAAAAAAAATGATTTAAAAAACAAAAAATTGTTTAAAAAAACAAAAAACCGACTTCAAAAAACCTACCTCTAAAAAGCAAGAAATAATATTCGTAATAATAAAAACACGTCTATTGAAGTCGGGTGGGGCTGGAGTACAAATTCCTTTTTTTTATTCTAAAAGCCCCACCCGACTTCAATAGACGTGTTTTTATTATTACGAATATTATTTCTTGCTTTTTAGAGGTAGGTTTTTTGAAGTCGGTTTTTTGTTTTTTTAAACAATTTTTTATTTTTTAATTTTAAGTGTAGGTACCTTTTGTATTAAGTAGTGTAGGTATATTATTTAGGTAGAAACATCGGCTCAGCCAAACGTGAGTTAATCGCGGAGAAACATACATACATGCGGGTCAAACTACGAACCTCCTTTTTTAAGTCGGTTAAAGAACTACACTTAAGATATCCCTTTTCAAACAAAAAAATTATTATCTTATTCAGTCCATAAACAAAGAAGTTATACGACTGATCATCGAGGTAGTTCACACAAAAATCATACTATTTTCGTGCTTTTTTCAAGATTACTTGAAAAGTACTGAACCGATTTCAAAATTTTAAGAAATGGGACCAACTTGGGAGTTTACCTAATGTAATAACGTTTGAATCATTTCAATCGGTTCAGCCGTCTTCGAGTAATCGGTGTACATACAAAAAACAAAAAAAAAAAACAAAAAAAACTGGTCGAATTGAGTACCTCCCTCCTTTTGAAGTCGGTAAAAACCGACTTCAAAACCCCACTCTGCCTCTAAAAAGCAATAAATAATATGGAAATCACTAGATACGCATTATCATTGTACTAAAACACGTCTTTTTTTATTCTAAAAGCCCCACCCGACTTCAATAGACGTGTTTTACGGTGTTTTATCACAATGATAATGCGTATCTAGTGATTTCCATATTATTTATTGCTTTTTAGAGGCAGAGTGGGGTTTTGAAGTCGGTTTTTTGTTCTTTAAAACAATTTTTTATTTTTTTCTTTTTAATGTAAGTACCTTCTGTATTAAATATAATTTATCAAGGTAGATAGAAAAATCGGTTAGGCCAAACGTGAGATAATCGCGGATAACCATGCATACGGGTCAAACTGAGAAGAGAACGTCCTTTTTTGAAGTCGGTTAAAATACCAAAACCTTGTCCTAAGTGTAACAAATACTTTTTTGAAAACCGCATCAAAATCGGTTCAGCCAAACGCCAGATAATCCCGGACAAACATACATACATACATACATACAGGTCAAATTGAGAACCTCCTTTTTTTGTTTTTTGAAGTCGGTTAAAAAAGGAGGTTATCAGTTTGACCTGTATGTATGTATGTGTGTATGTATGTATGTTTGTCCGCGATTATCTCGCGTTTGGCAGAACCGATTTTGATGCGGTTTTCAGAAAAGTATTTGTTACACTTAGGAGAAGGTTTTAGTATTTTAACCGACTTCAAAAAAAGGAAGGTTCTGAGTTTGACTCGAATTATGTAGGTATGTTTGTCCGCGATTATCTCGCGTTTGGCTGAACCGATTTTGATACAGTTTTCAGAAAAGTATTTGTTATACTTAGAAGAAGATTTAAGTGTTTTAACCGACTTCAAAAAAAGAAGGTTCTGAATTTGCCTCGTATGTATGTATGTTTGTCCGCGAATATCTCGTGTTTAGCTGAACTAATTTTGATGCGGTTTTCAGAAAAGTATTTGTATGTTGTTTAAAAAATAATCTAAAAGATGTCGCCACTCGCCACCTCTTTTTAACACGTTTTTATTAGGTTGCTTTCTCGTTTGTGTGTTTGTTCTACGCAAAGTTTGCGAACGATTTTATACTAGCTTTTCGATAAGCTAGAGACTTGAAACTTTAAACATAGATCAGAATTGGTAGGCAATACAATATTATGGTGTCATTGAGCTAATCTGATGATGAAGCCGGAAGAAGGCCACAGGAACTCTATGATGAAACCATTCAACCCCATTGTGTTTGGGCTCGATAGAATCGTCTTGACAATTACTCTAATGGGAGACAAAGTCCAGGGTCTAATGATGAAGCTGAAAGGCCGACGGTTTCAACTCAATGTTGAAACCGTGCAACCCCCTCAAATTTGGGCTCGTTTGAATCGTCTTGACGAGTTCTTTGCTGGGAAAAAGTTTCCAGGGTCTGATGATGGAGCCGGAAGAAGGACACAGGAACTCTTTAATAAAACCACGCTACCCCATCGAGATTGGGCTCGTTTGAATCATCTTGAAGAGTACTTTAATGGGAATAGTGTTCGAGAATCTGATGATGGAGCCGGAAGAAGGCCACTGGGACTCTGTAATAAAATCATACAACCCCATCGAGTTTGGGCTCGTTTGAATCGTCTTGACGAGTGCTAGTGCGAGAATAGGAGATGGTATATTTTGAGTCTTAGCTCGTTAACTAAAAAGCAGAAAATAATAATTTACTAAAAAAAAACTTTTTAAAAAACACGTTTTTAAAACGGACTAAATTATTAGAAAAAAAAATCGGACTAAAACATTAAAACGGAGTAGTAAAAACAAACTAAAAAGTAAAGAATAAATTCTTCTGTAATTTTTTATAATTCTATACCCTATACCTACAGAAATTTTAAACCTAAAATTTTAAACCTCAAAACGTGGGGCGCGTTTTGTAAAATTTATCATCTATATTGTCAATCTATATTCTATAGCATGCGCCCCACGTTTTTAGGTTTAACATTTTTTGTTTTTTTTGTACCTAATTTAAGTCTGACTGGTCAAACCTCGATTTGATCGAATTGCGTTTCGCTGTTTGACTGTCCAAGTTAGTCTCTGCTAAGGTTAGCTAGTCAAAGGCCGAAACGCGCTATTAGTTTTGCACTTTGACTAAGCCTTCTTGTCAAACCTGAGGTTTGACTAGGCAAACCTAGGAGCGCCTGGACTTCGGGGTTTGACTATAACATTCATACATAACTAAGACAGAACAACGTCTGTCGGGTTCGCTAGTAGTTTATAATGTTTGCTCACCTATGTATACATGCCTTGCCAGCTCCAGACTTTATTGGTTCCATACATACAGGATCTGAAAGAAATTTTAAACCTAAAATTTTAAACCTCAAAACGTGGGGCGCGTTTTGTAAAATTTATCATCTATATTGTCAATCTATATTGTCTAGCATGCGCCCCACGTTTTTAGGTTTAACATTTTTTGGCTTTTTTGTACCTTATTTAAGTCTGACTGGTCAAACCCCGATTTGATCGAATTGCGTTTCGCTGTTTGACTGTCCAAGTTAGTCTCTGCTAAGGTTAGATAGTCAAAGGCCGAAACACGCTATTAGTTTTGCACTTTGACTAAGCCTTCTTGTCAAACCTGAGGTTTGACTAGGCAAACCTAGGAGCGCCTGGACTTCGGGGTTTGACTATAACATTCATACATAACTAAGACAGAACAACGTCTGTCGGGTTCGCTAGTAGTTTATAATGTTTGCTCACCTATGTATACATGCCTTGCCAGCTCCAGACTTTATTGGTTCCATACATACAGGATCTGAAAGAAAAGTCAAGAATAAAAAAAAATCTAGAAAGCTCTTCCATTGACGAAGCGAGCGCGAAGCGCGAGCGAAGTGTCTCCATTTGACCTTGGGCAAAAAAATGCTTTCGTAATTGGTATATATCTGTCCGGCTGTCTGGTTGTTCTCCTCTCTCTAGAGGTCACATTTCTCAACCGCTACTCGTTAAATTTGTAAGCAGGTTCTATATACACGCTGAAATTATAATCATTTGGTTCCCGCCGTGCGGTGGTTCCACTCATGATTACAAGCAACTTTTACTATGGGGCCAACTCTCCTGCTCGCAAAAAATCAGCTGTTCCATACAAAAGTGCAGTACCTACTCGACCTTAATGTATGGAACAGCTGATATTTTTTTTGCGAGCAAGAGAGTTGGCCCCATAGTAAAAGTTGCTTGTAATCATGAGTGGAACCACCCCACGGCGGGAACCAAATGATTAAAATTTCAGCGTGTATAAGGTGGTACCAAATGATCTGATGATATTTAAACATGTCGAAACATAGGTCGAAATACGAAAAAATATTTTCATACTCCCATACAAAATGTATTGGTCAGCTGACCGACCTACCTAGGGAAGGGCAAAAAACAAATCGTTTTTCGACCTATGTTCTATGGAGAAAGTTATTCAGTTTAAGCAACATTATCACCTGTTTAAGTATCATCAGATCTTTAAGTACCACCTTACATTATATTAATTGCGTTAGTTCAAAAATATCACAAACGTAATGTTTACATCTCTCCGGTTTGTTTGTTTGTCACGCCTTCACGTCTTAACTACTGAACCGATTATAATGAAATTTTACATACACGTTGTCAGGGGTACAGAGAAAGACATAGGATACCTTTTATCCCGAAAAAACATAGTGTTCCCGAGGGATAGCAAAAATACTTTTCACGCATACGAAGTCGCAGGCTGTCGGTAGTATTGTAATTATTGAAGATTTTTTTCACATTTGAAAGTGGCGTCCAACAGTCGCTTACTTAATTGTTTTTAGGGTTCCGTACACAAAGGGTAAAAACGGGACCCTATTACTAAGACTCCACTGTCCGTCTGTCTGGCTGTCTGTCACCAGGCTGTATCTCATGAACCGTGACAGCTAGACAGTTGAAATTTTCACAGATGATGTATTTCTGTTGCCGCTATAACAACACATACTAAAAACAGAATAAAATTAATATTAAGGGGGGCTCCCATTCAACAAACGTGTTTTTTCCGTTTTTAGCTCGATATTAATAATGACAATAGGTAGACAGTTAAAATTTTCACATATGATGTATTTCTATTGCCGCTATAACAATAAATACTAAAAACAGAAAAAAAAAATATTAAAGGGGGCTCCCATACAACAAACATGTTTTTTGGCGTTTTTTGGTACGGAACCCTTCGTAAGCGAGTCCGACTCGCACTTGGCCGGTTTTTTTTAGTGCCACTCCGAATGATGTTAGGATTCTAACGATACCGCATAGATCCAAATCCGTTATTGCATTTAGGAAAAAAAAAAACATTTTTCAGCCATTTCGAAAAATTATCAAAATGTCACAAACGCGAGGTGAGTCCGGAACATGACGAATCCGGAACAAATCAGTAGTTCAATAAAAAAATATATTTACTTTGCGCCATGTTGTATCCAACGAGAATTGTAAAGATGAAAAACAGCTTGAACATCATGGTAGTATATAATTTTATAATTATGGTAAAATATAATTATATCTATATGATTTCGTGGTCACACTGTCTGTATGATCTAAAGTCACAGTCCTTTATATTCAAGTTAGCGTGTGTAATTAATTTTTAAGTTATGTATTGTTTTGAGTTTTTGCAGACGCGCGACTAGTAAGTTGACAGAATTGCTTTATTACGAATTATTTTTGACACGATAGTTAGTAGGTTAATTAATTAAATAATCAGAGCATACCCGATGAATGTTATATTTAAATGTTAAAGAATGAGATGTGTAAAAAATTACATGTTTCCGCATGCTAAAGACAATTGATGAAAAATCTTACAAAATGCGCCCCACGTTTTTAGGTTTAAAACGTCTCTCTAAGCACAGAATAGATATAACAGACTATATACACACACACAGAATAGATACTGCCGTACAGAAAGGAAACTCTCCGCCCCCCCCACAATCAATTACCTCACCCCACCGCGCGAGTTCGTGTGCCGATTCGTGTGCTCATTCAATAGCCCTAGACTTCATTCACACAGTTGCGCGTGTGCAAAAACGTCACTGTGTAGCGTCTGTGTAATAGATAGTTGAAACGCGGCGCTTGTATGGAGTGACCGGGGTGTGTTATAAGTTTACAAATATTTACAGAAGAATTTATTTTATACTTTTTAGTCTGTTTTTCTAATCTATTTTTTACGTTTTAGTCCGATTTCCATACTTTATAGTCCGTTTTAATTTTAAATCAAGTGGGCCAACGTATGGCCGTTAGAATTACGACTAACTGAAGCATTATGCTCTAAAAGAATGAATATGTTTTTAAATTAATTTTAAGACGACTTAAAAATATACATTTTAGAAAAGGAAAAAATACGTGTCTCTTCTTTTCATAAGTAATTTCTAAATAACAAATCAAAATACAGAGAAAATTTTTTAAAAATATTATCAATTGTGGAAAATATTAATAAATTGGTCACTCATCATATGACCGACCCTTGCCAAAGTGGCATAACAGCAACAATTGCTTCTTTTCTACTGCGTCACCTAGCTCCTCGGTATTTTGTAGTACTTGACCGAGCGAGTGCGAAGCGCAAGCGAAGCTTCTCTGCTTCAGCTTGGGCAAACAAGCTTTATAATGTCCTCCCGGCTGTCCGTCTGTTCTCCCCTACAGGTAGCATTTCTTAACCGATTTTCGTGAAATTTTGTGAGCAGGTTCTATAATTAGGTATATAAATATATATTTTTTATGGAGGATTTTGAAATCTTGCGAAAAAAATCATCCATTCGAAAAATGTTCAAAGTACCATTTAATAATTATTGCTTTTCAAAAGTAGTGATATTCTCGTGGCGACAACTATTAGATTAATTTTTAAACAACATACAATTTGAGCGAGATATACAGCTCACTGAGCCACTATACCTAATAGTTAGTAGTTTTAAGGAAAATTTGTGTAAAACAATAAGTCGCTCGTCTGTCCCGTCCATAACTTAAGTTAAATAATGGCATTACATGACAGGTAAATAAAATTAATAGATCTATAGACTTGTTTTTAATCCCTGACGCAAAAAGAGGAGTGTTATAATATAAGTTTGATGTGTGTGTGTGTATGTCTGTCTGTCTGAGGCAACTTAGCTCCAAACTAGTGGACAGATTTTGATGCTTTTTAGGGTTCCGTGCCCAAAGGGTAAAAACGGGACCCTATTACTAAGACTCTGCTGTCCGTCTGCCTGTCTGTCTGTCTGTCTGTCACCAGGCTGTATCTCATGAACCGTGATAGCTAGAAAGTTGAAATTTTCACAGATGATGTATTTCTGTTGCCGCTATAACAACAAATACTAAAAAAAGAATAAAATTAATATTTAAGGGGGGGCTCCCATACAACAAACGTATTTTTTTGCCGTTTTTGCTCGATATTAATAACGACAACAGGTAGACTGTTAAAATTTTCACAGATGATGTATTTTTATTGCCGCTATAACAACAAATACTAAAATCAGAATAAAATTAATTTTTAGGGGGGCTCCCGTACAACAAATGTAATTTTTTTGTCGTTTTTTGGTACGGAACCCTTCGTGCGCGAGTCCGACTCGCACTTGGCCGGTTTTTAGATATACTTAAAAATTAACCGTGTATAGTAGTAGCTTTGGCAACCTTAAATGGTACCTGCTACCTATTAATAAATGTGAAATTTGTATGTTTAGATGTTATTCAATCACGCAAAAACGGCTGAACAGATTTGTATGAAGTTTTGCATACAGATAGTTAATAACCTGGATTAAAACATAGAATACTTTTTATCCTCATCAAAGGTTTCCTATGGTCCACACGGATGAAACCGCGGGCGAAAGCCAGTTACAACGTATTCTTAATGTCACCTATACAGGGTGTCCCAAAACTTTACGACACGGAGACCTCCGTGAAGATAGCCACCCCATTTCGAGTGCCCAGGTTTTGAGGGTGCAGGTCGTTAGTTTAGCGTTAGTTTTGATTTGTTTTGGAAAAAAAATCGTTTGTTTAGATTTCCTTCATACTTTTTTTTTAAAAACAAAAGTGGGGTGGCTATCTTCACGCTAGCCACCCCATTGCACAAAATGGTTTTATTTAAAGCTTATTCGATAGATATTTGTTAGTTTCGTTTGTTTTGATTAAAATTTTCGTTTGTTTAGACTCCGTATTCCCTAGAAAAAAATGCAAAGTGGGGTGGCTATCTTCACGTGAAGATAGCCACCCCATATGGCAAAACAAAATAAAAATTGCGCATTATGATTGCTTTTCGTTAGTTTTGATTTGTTTTGATAAAATTTTGTTTGTTTTGACAAACCGAAAAAAGTTATGATTTTTTTTATTTTTTTAGAAAAAACTTGCCTGCACGCACTAACAACCTCAATAACTCGTTATATGGACTAGTTTATGTAAGGAATCATTAAATAATGCTAAATCTATGTGAGTACATCAAAATGCACCGTTACTCATAGAAAAAATTGGGCTATAGATAGGTAGATACACATAAGAAAAATACTCAAATTGTAGAATTCCGTAAGTACGCGTAAAAACGCTATTCTAATATTCGTTTAAAGGAGCGCCCGCAAATGACTAGGTTCAAATAAAAGATGCAAGTCTTAGCTATGGCCTTACATAAGTTTTTTCGTTTGTTTCGAAATAGACAACTGTGTAGACCAGGAGCAAACATACGGTTCGTTAAAGTTACCTACTCACTTCGAACCGCTAAAAGTATTTGTTTTGAAGGAGCGCCCGCAAACGACTAGGTTCAAATGAAAGATGCAAGTCTTAGCTATGGCCCTACATAAGTCTTTTCGTTTGTTTCGAAATAGACAACTGTGTAGACCAGGAGAAAACTTTCAGTTCGTTTTAATTACCTGCTCATTTTAAATTGCTAAAAGTATTTGTTTTGATGGAGCGCCCGCAAATGACTAGGTTCAAATGAAAGATGCAAGTCTTAGCTATGGCCTTACATAAGTTTTTTCGTTTGTTTCGAAATAGACAACTGTGTAGACCAGGAGCAAACATACGGTTCGTTAAAGTTACCTACTCACTTCGAACCGCTAAAAGTATTTGTTTTAAAGGAGCGCCCGCAAATGACTAGGCTCAAATGAAAGATGCAAGTCTTAGCTATGGCCCTACATAAGTCTTTTCGTTTGTTTCGAAATAGACAACTGTGTAGACCAGGAGTAAACATTCAGTTCGTTATAATTACCTGCTCACTTTAAATTGCTAAAAGTATTTGTTTTGATGGAGCGCCCGCAAATGACTAGGTTCAAATGAAAGATGCAAGTCTTAGCTATGGCCCTACATAAGTCTTTTCGTTTGTTTCGAAATAGACAACTGTGTAGACCAGGAGTAAACATTCAGTTCGTTATAATTACCTGCTCACTTTAAATTGCTAAAAGTATTTGTTTTGATGGAGCGCCCGCAAATGACTAGGTTCAAATGAAAGATGCAAGTGTTAGCTATGGCCCTACATAGATCTTTTCGTTTGTTTCGAAATAGACAACTGTGTAGACCAGGAGTAAACAAACATTCATTCAATTATAACGAACTGAATGTTTACTCCTGGTCTACACAGTTGTCTATTTCGAAACAAACGAAAAGACCTATGTTGGGCCATAGCTAACACTTGCATCTTTCATTTGAACCCAGTCATTTGCGGGCGCTCCATCAAAACAAATACTTTTAGCAATTTAAAGTGAGCAGGTAATTATAACGAACTGAATGTTTACTCCTGGTCTACACAGTTGTCTATTTCGAAACAAACGAAAAGACTTATGTAGGGCCATAGCTAACACTTGCATCTTTCATTTGAACCCAGTCATTTGCGGGCGCTCCATCAAAACAAATACTTTTAGCAATTTAAAGTGAGCAGGTAATTATAACGAACTGAATGTTTACTCCTGGTCTACACAGTTGTCTATTTCGAAACAAACAAAAAAAAATATGTTAAGCCATAGCTAAGACATGCATCTTTCATTTGAACCTAGTCATTTGCGGGCGCTCCATCAAAACAAATACTTTTAGCAATTTAAAGTGAGCAGGTAATTATAACGAACTGAATGTTTACTCCTGGTCTACACAGTTGTCTATTTCGAAACAAACGAAAAGACTTATGTAAGGCCAAAGTTAACACTTGCATCTTTCATTTGAACCTAGTCATTTGCGGGCGCTCCATCAAAACAAATACTTTTAGCAATTTAAAGTGAGCAGGTAATTATAACGAACTGAATGTTTACTCCTGGTCTTCACAGTTGTCTATTTCGAAACAAACGAAAAGACTTATGTAGGGCCATAGCTAACACTTGCATCTTTCATTTGAACCCAGTCATTTGCGGGCGCTCCATCAAAACAAATACTTTTAGCAATTTAAAGTGAGCAGGTAATTATAACGAACTGAATGTTTACTCCTGGTCTACACAGTTGTCTATTTCGAAACAAACGAAAAGACTTATGTAGGGCCATAGCTAACACTTGCATCTTTCATTTCAACCCAGTCATTTGCGGGCGCTCCATCAAAACAAATACTTTTAGCAATTTAAAGAGAGCAAGTAATTATAACGAACCGTATGTTTGCTCCTGGTCTACACAGTTGTCTATTTCGAAACAAACGAAAAAACTTATGTAAGGCCATAACTAACACTTGCATCTTTCATTTGAACCTAATCATTTGCGGGCGCTGCCTCAAAACAAATACTTTTAGCAATTTAAAATGAGCAGGTAATTAAAACGAACTGAAAGTTTTCTCCTGGTCTACACAGTTGTCTATTTCGAAACAAACGAAAAGACTTATGTTAAGCTATAGCTAAGACTTGCATCTTTCATTTGAACCTAGTCATTTGCGGGCGCTCCATCAAAACAAATACTTTTAGCAATTTAAAGTGAGCAGGTAATTATAACGAACCGTATGTTTGCTCCTGGTCTACACAGTTGTCTATTTCGAAACAAACGAAAAAACTTATGTAAGGCCATAGCTAAGACTTGCATCTTTCATTTGAACCTAGTCATTTGCGGGCGCTGCCTCAAAACAAATACTTTTAGCAATTTAAAATGAGCAGGTAATCAAAACGAACTGAAAGTTTTCTCCTGGTCTACACAGTTATCTATTTCGAAACAAACAAAAAAACTTATGTAGGGCCATAGCTAAGACTTGCATCTTTCATTTGAACCTAGTCATTTGCGGGCGCTCCATCAAAACAAATACTTTTAACAATTTAAAGTGAGCAGGTAATTAAAACGAACTGAAAGTTTTCTCCTGGTCTACACAGTTGTGTATTTCGAAACAAACAAAAAGACTTATGTAGGGCCAAAGCTAACACTTGCATCTTTCATTTGAACCTAGTCATTTGCGGGCGCTCCTTCAAAACAAATACTTTTAGCGGTTCGAAGTGAGTAGGTAATCATAACGCACCGTATGTTTGCTCCTGGTCTACACAGTTGTCTATTTCGAAACAAACGAAAAGACTTATGTAGGGCCATAGCTAACACTGGCATCTTTTATTTGAACCTAGTCATTTGCGGGCGCTCCATCAAAACAAATACTTTTAGCAATTTAAAGTGAGCAGGTAATTATAACGAACTGAATGTTTACTCCTGGTCTACACAGTTGTCTATTTCGAAACAAACGAAAAAAATTATGTTAAGCCATAGCTAAGACATGCATCTTTCATTTGAACCTAGTCATTTGCGGGCGCTCCATCAAAACAAATACTTTTAGCAATTTAAAGTGAGCAGGTAATTATAACGAACTGAATGTTTACTCCTGGTCTACACAGTTGTCTATTTCGAAACAAACGAAAAGACTTATGTAGGGCCATAGCTAACACTTGCATCTTTCATTTGAACCTAGTCATTTGCGGGCGCTCCATCAAAACAAAGACTTTTAGCAATTTAAAGGGAGCAGGTAATTATAACGAACTGAATGTTTACTCCTGGTCTACACAGTTGTCTATTTCGAAACAAACGAAAAGACCTATGTAAGGCCATAGCTAAGACTTGCATCTTTCATTTGAACCTAGTCATTTGCGGGCGCTGCCTCAAAACAAATACTTTTAGCAATTTAAAGTGAGCAGGTAATTAAAACGAACTGAAAGTTTTCCCCTGGTCTACACAGTTGTCTATTTCGAAACAAACGAAAAGACTTATGTAGGGCCATAGCTAAGACTTGCATCTTTCATTTGAACCTAGTCATTTGCGGGCGCTCCATCAAAACAAATACTTTTAGCGGTTCGAAGTGAGTAGGTAATTATAACGCACCGTATGTTTGCTCCTGGTCTACACAGTTGTCTATTTCGAAACAAACGAAAAGACTTATGTAGGGCCATAGCTAACACTTGCATCTTTCATTTGAACCTAGTCATTTGCGGGCACTCCATCAAAACAAATACTTTTAACAATTTAAAGTGAGCAGGTAATTAAAACGAACTGAAAGTTTTCTCCTGGTCTACACAGTTGTCTATTTCGAAACAAACGAAAAGACTTATGTAGGGCCATAGCTAACACTTGCATCTTTCATTTGAACCTAGTCATTTGCGGGCACTCCATCAAAACAAATACTTTTAACAATTTAAAGTGAGCAGGTAATTAAAACGAACTGAAAGTTTTCTCCTGGTCTACACAGTTGTCTATTTCGAAACAAACGAAAAGACTTATGTAGGGCCATAGCTAACACTTGCATCTTTCATTTGAACCTAGTCATTTGCGGGCGCTTTATCAAAATAAATACTTTTAGCAATTTAAAGTGAGCAGGTAATTAAAACGAACTGAAAGTTTTCTCCTGGTCTACACAGTTGTCTATTTCGAAACAAACGAAAAGACTTATGTAGGGCCATAGCTAACACTGGCATCTTTTATTTGAACCTAGTCATTTGCGGGCGCTCCATCAAAACAAATACTTTTAGCAATTTAAAGTGAGCAGGTAATTTTAACGAACTGAATGTTTACTCCTGGTCTACACAGTTGTGTATTTCGAAACAAACGAAAAGACTTATGTAGGGCCATAGCTAACACTTGCATCTTTCATTTGAACCTAGTCATTTGCGGGCGCTCCATCAAAACAAAGACTTTTAGCAATTTAAGGGGAGCAGGTAATTATAACGAACTGAATGTTTACTCCTGGTCTACATAGTTGTCTATTTCGAAACAAACGAAAAGACCTATGTAAGGCCATAGCTAAGACTTGCATCTTTCATTTGAACCTAGTCATTTGCGGGCGCTGCCTCAAAACAAATACTTTTAGCAATTTAAAGTGAGCAGGTAATTAAAACGAACTGAAAGTTTTCCCCTGGTCTACACAGTTGTCTATTTCGAAACAAACGAAAAGACTTATGTAGGGCCATAGCTAAGACTTGCATCTTTCATTTGAACCTAGTCATTTGCGGGCGCTCCATCAAAACAAATACTTTTAGCGGTTCGAAGTGAGTAGGTAATTATAACGCACCGTATGTTTGCTCCTGGTCTACACAGTTGTCTATTTCGAAACAAACGAAAAGACTTATGTAGGGCCATAGCTAACACTTGCATCTTTCATTTGAACCTAGTCATTTGCGGGCGCTCCATCAAAACAAATACTTTTAACAATTTAAAGTGAGCAGGTAATTAAAACGAACTGAAAGTTTTCTCCTGGTCTACACAGTTGTCTATTTCGAAACAAACGAAAAGACTTATGTAGGGCCATAGCTAAGACTTGCATCTTTCATTTGAACCTAGTCATTTGCGGGCGCTCCTTCGAAACAAATACTTTTAGCGGTTCGAAGTGAGTAGGTAATTATAACGCACCGTATGTTTGCTCCTGGTCTTCACAGTTGTCTATTTCGAAACAAACGAAAAGACTTATGTAGGGCCATAGCTAACACTTGCATCTTTCATTTGAACCAAGTCATTTGCGGGCGCTTCAGCAAAACAAATACTTTTAGCAATTTAAAGTGAGCAGGTAATTATAACGAACTGAATGTTTACTCCTGGTCTACACAGTTGTCTATTTCGAAACAAACGAAAAGACTTATGTTAAGCCATAGCTAAGACTTGCATCTTTCATTTGAACCTAGTCATTTGCGGGCGCTCCATCAAAACAAATACTTTTAGCAATTTAAAGTGAGCAGGTAATTATAACGAACTGAATGTTTACTCCTGGTCTACACAGTTGTCTATTTCGAAACAAACGAAAAGACCTATGTAGGGCCATAGCTAACACTTGCATCTTTCATTTGAACTCAGGCATTTGCGGGCGCTCTATCAAAACAAATACTTTTAGCAATTTAAAGTGAGCAGGTAATTATAACGAACTGAATGTTTACTCCTGGTCTACACAGTTGTCTATTTCGAAACAAACGAAAAGACTTATGTTAAGCCATAGCTAAGACTTGCATCTTTCATTTGAACCTAGTCATTTGCGGGCGCTCCATCAAAACAAATACTTTTAGCAATTTAAAGTGAGCAGGTAATTATAACGAACTGAATGTTTACTCCTGGTCTACACAGTTGTCTATTTCGAAACAAACGAAAAGACTTATGTAGGGCCATAGCTAACACTTGCATCTTTCATTTGAACCCAGTCATTTGCGGGCGCTCCATCAAAACAAATACTTTTAGCAATTTAAAGTGAGCAGGTAATTTTAACGAACTGAATGTTTACTCCTGGTCTACACAGTTGTGTATTTCGAAACAAACGAAAAGACTTATGTAGGGCCATAGCTAACACTTGCATCTTTCATTTGAACCTAGTCATTTGCGGGCGCTCCATCAAAACAAAGACTTTTAGCAATTTAAGGGGAGCAGGTAATTATAACGAACTGAATGTTTACTCCTGGTCTACATAGTTGTCTATTTCGAAACAAACGAAAAGACCTATGTAAGGCCATAGCTAAGACTTGCATCTTTCATTTGAACCTAGTCATTTGCGGGCGCTGCCTCAAAACAAATACTTTTAGCAATTTAAAGTGAGCAGGTAATTAAAACGAACTGAAAGTTTTCCCCTGGTCTACACAGTTGTCTATTTCGAAACAAACGAAAAGACTTATGTAGGGCCATAGCTAAGACTTGCATCTTTCATTTGAACCTAGTCATTTGCGGGCGCTCCATCAAAACAAATACTTTTAGCGGTTCGAAGTGAGTAGGTAATTATAACGCACCGTATGTTTGCTCCTGGTCTACACAGTTGTCTATTTCGAAACAAACGAAAAGACTTATGTAGGGCCATAGCTAACACTTGCATCTTTCATTTGAACCTAGTCATTTGCGGGCACTCCATCAAAACAAATACTTTTAACAATTTAAAGTGAGCAGGTAATTAAAACGAACTGAAAGTTTTCTCCTGGTCTACACAGTTGTCTATTTCGAAACAAACGAAAAGACTTATGTAGGGCCATAGCTAACACTTGCATCTTTCATTTGAACCTAGTCATTTGCGGGCGCTTTATCAAAATAAATACTTTTAGCAATTTAAAGTGAGCAGGTAATTAAAACGAACTGAAAGTTTTCTCCTGGTCTACACAGTTGTCTATTTCGAAACAAACGAAAAGACTTATGTAGGGCCATAGCTAACACTGGCATCTTTTATTTGAACCTAGTCATTTGCGGGCGCTCCATCAAAACAAATACTTTTAGCAATTTAAAGTGAGCAGGTAATTATAACGAACTGAATGTTTACTCCTGGTCTACACAGTTGTCTATTTCGAAACAAACGAAAAAAAATATGTTAAGCCATAGCTAAGACATGCATCTTTCATTTGAACCTAGTCATTTGCGGGCGCTCCATCAAAACAAAGACTTTTAGCAATTTAAAGTGAGCAGGTAATTATAACGAACTGAATGTTTACTCCTGGTCTACACAGTTGTCTATTTCGAAACAAACGAAAAGACTTATGTAGGGCCATAGTTAACACTTGCATCTTTCATTTGAACCTAGTCATTTGCGGGCGCTGCCTCAAAACAAATACTTTTAGCAATTTAAAGTGAGCAGGTAATTAAAACGAACTGAAAGTTTTCCCCTGGTCTACACAGTTGTCTATTTCGAAACAAACGAAAAGACTTATGTAGGGCCATAGCTAAGACTTGCATCTTTCATTTGAACCTAGTCATTTGCGGGCGCTCCATCAAAACAAATACTTTTAGCGGTTCGAAGTGAGTAGGTAATTATAACGCACCGTATGTTTGCTCCTGGTCTACACAGTTGTCTATTTCGAAACAAACGAAAAGACTTATGTAGGGCCATAGCTAAGACTTGCATCTTTCATTTGAACCTAGTCATTTGCGGGCGCTCCATCAAAACAAATACTTTTAGCGGTTCGAAGTGAGTAGGTAATTATAACGCACCGTATGTTTGCTCCTGGTCTACACAGTTGTCTATTTCGAAACAAACGAAAAGACTTATGTAGGGCCATAGCTAACACTTGCATCTTTCATTTGAACCTAGTCATTTGCGGGCACTCCATCAAAACAAATACTTTTAACAATTTAAAGTGAGCAGGTAATTAAAACGAACT
Source organism: Agriphila geniculea (assembly GCA_943789525.1). Lineage (NCBI taxonomy): Eukaryota > Metazoa > Arthropoda > Insecta > Lepidoptera > Crambidae > Agriphila > Agriphila geniculea. The sequence goes on along the minus strand of OX038897.1, from coordinate 1,014,364 downwards.
GAAATTTTTCTCCTGGTCTACACAGTTGTCTATTTCGAAACAAACGAAAAGACTTATGTAGGGCCATAGCTAACACTTGCATCTTTCATTTGAACCTAGTCATTTGCGGGCGCTCCATCAAAATAAATACTTTTAGCAATTTAAAGTGAGCAGGTAATTAAAACGAACTGAAAGTTTTCTCCTGGTCTACACAGTTGTCTATTTCGAAACAAACGAAAAGACTTATGTAGGGCCATAGCTAACACTGGCATCTTTTATTTGAACCTAGTCATTTGCGGGCGCTCCATCAAAACAAATACTTTTAGCAATTTAAAGTGAGCAGGTAATTATAACGAACTGAATGTTTACTCCTGGTCTACACAGTTGTCTATTTCGAAACAAACGAAAAAAAATATGTTAAGCCATAGCTAAGACATGCATCTTTCATTTGAACCTAGTCATTTGCGGGCGCTCCATCAAAACAAATACTTTTAGCAATTTAAAGTGAGCAGGTAATTATAACGAACTGAATGTTTACTCCTGGTCTACACAGTTGTCTATTTCGAAACAAACGAAAAGACTTATGTAGGGCCATAGTTAACACTTGCATCTTTCATTTGAACCTAGTCATTTGCGGGCGCTCCATCAAAACAAATACTTTTAGCAATTTAAATTGAGCAGGTAATTATAACGAACTGAATGTTTACTCCTGGTCTACACAGTTGTCTATTTCGAAACAAACGAAAAGACTTATGTAGGGCCATAGCTAACACTTGCATCTTTCATTTGAACCTAGTCATTTGCGGGCGCTGCCTCAAAACAAATACTTTTAGCAATTTAAAATGAGCAGGTAATCAAAACGAACTGAAAGTTTTCTCCTGGTCTACACAGTTATCTATTTCGAAACAAACAAAAAAACTTATGTAGGGCCATAGCTAAGACTTGCATCTTTCATTTGAACCTAGTCATTTGCGGGCGCTCCATCAAAACAAATACTTTTAGCGGTTCGAAGTGAGTAGGTAATTATAACGCACCGTATGTTTGCTCCTGGTCTACACAGTTGTCTATTTCGAAACAAACGAAAAGACTTATGTAGGGCCATAGCTAACACTGGCATCTTTTATTTGAACCTAGTCATTTGCGGGCGCTCCATCAAAACAAATACTTTTAGCAATTTAAAGTGAGCAGGTAATTATAACGAACTGAATGTTTACTCCTGGTCTACACAGTTGTCTATTTCGAAACAAGCGAAAAAAATTATGTTAAGCCATAGCTAAGACATGCATCTTTCATTTGAACCTAGTCATTTGCGGGCGCTCCATCAAAACAAATACTTTTAGCAATTTAAAGTGAGCAGGTAATTATAACGAACTGAATGTTTACTCCTGGTCTACACAGTTGTCTATTTTGAAACAAACGAAAAGACTTATGTAGGGCCATAGCTAACACTTGCATCTTTCATTTGAACCTAGTCATTTGCGGGCGCTCCATCAAAACAAATACTTTTAGCAATTTAAAGTGAGCAGGTAATTAAAACGAACTGAAAGTTTTCTCCTGGTCTACACAGTTGTGTATTTCGAAACAAACGAAAAGACTTATGTAGGGCCATAGCTAACACTTGCATCTTTCATTTGAACCTAGTCATTTGCGGGCGCTCCTTCAAAACAAATACTTTTAGCGGTTCGAAGTGAGTAGGTAATTATAACGCACCGTATGTTTGCTCCTGGTCTACACAGTTGTCTATTTCGAAACAAACGAAAAGACTTATGTAGGGCCATAGCTAACACTGGCATCTTTCATTTGAACCTAGTCATTTGCGGGCACTCCATCAAAACAAATACTTTTAACAATTTAAAGTGAGCAGGTAATTAAAACGAACTGAAAGTTTTCTCCTGGTCTACACAGTTGTCTATTTCGAAACAAACGAAAAGACTTATTTAGGGCCATAGCTAAGACTTGCATCTTTCATTTGAACCTAGTCATTTGCGGGCGCTCCATCAAAACAAATACTTTTAGCGGTTCGAAGTGAGTAGGTAATTATAACGCACCGTATGTTTGCTCCTGGTCTACACAGTTGTCTATTTCGAAACAAACGAAAAGACTTATGTAGGGCCATAGCTAACACTTGCATCTTTCATTTGAACCTAGTCATTTGCGGGCGCTCCATCAAAACAAATACTTTTAACAATTTAAAGTGAGCAGGTAATTAAAACGAACTGAAAGTTTTCTCCTGGTCTACACAGTTGTCTATTTCGAAACAAACGAAAAGACTTATGTAGGGCCATAGCTAAGACTTGCATCTTTCATTTGAACCTAGTCATTTGCGGGCGCTCCTTCGAAACAAATACTTTTAGCGGTTCGAAGTGAGTAGGTAATTATAACGCACCGTATGTTTGCTCCTGGTCTTCACAGTTGTCTATTTCGAAACAAACGAAAAGACTTATGTAGGGCCATAGCTAACACTTGCATCTTTCATTTGAACCAAGTCATTTGCGGGCGCTTCAGCAAAACAAATACTTTTAGCAATTTAAAGTGAGCAGGTAATTATAACGAACTGAATGTTTACTCCTGGTCTACACAGTTGTCTATTTCGAAACAAACGAAAAGACTTATGTTAAGCCATAGCTAAGACTTGCATCTTTCATTTGAACCTAGTCATTTGCGGGCGCTCCATCAAAACAAATACTTTTAGCAATTTAAAGTGAGCAGGTAATTATAACGAACTGAATGTTTACTCCTGGTCTACACAGTTGTCTATTTCGAAACAAACGAAAAGACCTATGTAGGGCCATAGCTAACACTTGCATCTTTCATTTGAACTCAGTCATTTGCGGGCGCTCCATCAAAACAAATACTTTTAGCAATTTAAAGTGAGCAGGTAATTATAACGAACTGAATGTTTACTCCTGGTCTACACAGTTGTCTATTTCGAAACAAACGAAAAGACTTATGTTAAGCCATAGCTAAGACTTGCATCTTTCATTTGAACCTAGTCATTTGCGGGCGCTCCATCAAAACAAATACTTTTAGCAATTTAAAGTGAGCAGGTAATTATAACGAACTGAATGTTTACTCCTGGTCTACACAGTTGTCTATTTCGAAACAAACGAAAAGACTTATGTAGGGCCATAGCTAACACTTGCATCTTTCATTTGAACCCAGTCATTTGCGGGCGCTCCATCAAAACAAATACTTTTAGCAATTTAAAGTGAGCAGGTAATTTTAACGAACTGAATGTTTACTCCTGGTCTACACAGTTGTCTATTTCGAAACAAACGAAAAGACTTATGTAGGGCCATAGCTAAGACTTGCATCTTTCATTTGAACCTAGTCACTTGCGGGCGCTCCTTCAAAACAAATACTTTTAGCGGTTCGAAGTGAGTAGGTAACTTTAACGAACCGTATGTTTGCTCCTGGTCTACACAGTTGTCTATTTCGAAACAAACGAAAAAACTTATGTAAGGCCATAGCTAAGACTTGCATCTTTTATTTGAACCTAGTCATTTGCGGGCGCTCCATCAAAACAAATACTTTTAGCAATTTAAAGTGAGCAGGTAATTAAAACGAACTGAAAGTTTTCTCCTGGTCTACACAGTTGTCTTTTTCGAAACAAACGAAAAGACTTATGTAGGGTCATAGCTAAGACTTGCATCTTTCATTTGAACCTAGTCATTTGCGGGCGCTCCTTCAAAACAAATACTTTTAGCGGTTCGAAGTGAGTAGGTAACTTTAACGAACCGTATGTTTGCTCCTGGTCTACACAGTTGTCTATTTCGAAACAAACGAAAAAACTTATGTAAGGCCATAGCTAAGACTTGCATCTTTTATTTGAACCTAGTCATTTGCGGGCGCTCCTTTAAACGAATATTAGAATAGCGTTTTTACGCGTACTTACGGTATTCTACAATTTGAGTATTTTTCTTATGTGTATCTACACTATCTACCTATCTATAGCCTAATTTTTTCTATGAGTAACGGTACATTTTGATGTACTCACATAGATTTAGCATTATTCAATGATTCTTTACATAAACTAGTCCATATAACGAGTTATTGAGGTTGTTAGTGCGTGCAGGCAAGATTTTTCTAAAAAAATAAAAAAAATCATAACTTTTTTCGGTTTGTCAAAACAAACAAAATTTTATCAAAACAAATCAAAACTAACGGAAAGCAATCATAATGCGCAATTTTTATTTTGTTTTGCTATATGGGGTGGCTATCTTCACGTGAAGATAGCCACCCCACTTTGCATTTTTTTCTAGGGAATACGGAGTCTAAACAAACGAAAATTTTAATCAAAACAAACGAAACTAACAAATATCTATCGAATAAGCTTTAAGTAAAACTATTTGGTGCAATGGGGTGGCTAGCGTGAAGATAGCCACCCCACTTTTGTTTTTAAAAAAAAAGTATGAAGGAAGTCTAAACAAACGATTTTTTTTCCAAAACAAATCAAAACTAACGCTAAACTAACGACCTGCACCCTCAAAACCTGGGCACTCGAAATGGGGTGGCTATCTTCACGGAGGTCACGGAGGGAAAGTACCTTAAATATTGAAGACTAGCTGACCTGACAGACGTTGTCCTGTCTTAGTTATGAATATTGAATTCGAATTGGTATAATTAATAAAAAGTTGGGTTCAGAGATAAGTACCGTTCCCGTTCCCGTTTACTTTATAACCCTACAGTTTTATAACCAAGTATACAGGTTGTCCCAAAACTTTGCCACATGGAGGGAAAGTACCTTATATATTGAAGATAGGAAATTTTACTGATAGAAGACTTCATTTTATTTTTAAAAAGAAAGGGAACTGCATTTTAAGATTTCTTTTAAAAATCGCATACGATTCAATATAATCCGTAATAATTAAAATTTAAATGTTAAAATTCATGGTCTTCCTTTTGTTTAAGATGCTGTACCACTTAAGAAAAAATAATCTTTGAGTAACCCTTTCGATTAGTATCGTAAAAAAAAATCGGGTTGCTCTCCGGGAGTGCCGGCAGAAATGAAAACTTGAATATTAACGTTGTGCATTTTTGATATTTTGAAATGGTTAGGGAATAATTTTGCACGAATTGCCGTCTTACGAATTTACTCTGCATTTGAATTTACAAATACAGAACAGTATTGTACGAAAGTCTTATCCATAGCTTGACAGAAAATCTAGAGTTTTGACATTGAATAAAAAATTAGCGCGTTGCTATGGTGACACAAGTGTTTACGTCTTGAAATGACGCGCCGCCATTTTCACCGCGCCCCGTAGAAAGAGAGGGGGATAGTTCCGCCGCCATCCGTCACATCCGTCTTACCAATTTTCGATCAGGATCACGTGATTCTTACTGACGCGAGTTTAACATTTTTCCCCATTACAAAAAAGCGTATAACGCCGCTAAAGAAGTTTTCACTTCAAAAATCGTTTTTGGTGGGTTCAATTCCTGGTTAAGGCAGGCCATTTTTCAAAAATCTTTGTATGTAGTTCTAATTATTTTTAAAAACAAAATGTAGTCTTCTTTTGGTAAAATTTCCTATCTTCAATATTTAAGGTACTTTCCCTCCATGTGGCAAAGTTTTGGGACACCCTGTATATCCCCGTGCGCAACTGCGCAAGAACTTAAAGAATATTGGTTTTGTTGTAAATTATTATATTTGATTTGACTCATAAACTTCTTATGTTATTGTCTACATGACACAACTGTTCAAATAAAAAAAAAAGCCGGCCAAGTGCGAGTCGGACTCGCGCACGAAGGGTTCCTTACCAAAAAACGGCAAAAAGATCACGTTTGTTGTGTGGGAGCCCCCCTTATTTATTTTATTTTGTTTTTAGTATTTGTTGTTATAGCGGCAACAGAAATACATCATCTGTGAAAATTTCAACTGTCTAGCTATCACGGTTCATGAGATACAGCCTGGTGACAGACAGACAGACAGACAGAGACAGACAGACAGACAGACGGACTGCGGAGTCTTAGTAATAGGGTCCCGTTTTTACCCTTTGGGAACGGAACCCTAAAAATAATGTTAAAAAACCGCCCAAGTGCGTGTTGGGCCACGCGAAATAGGTTTCCGTAGTTACTTTATACCATACCATATTTAATAACACTATCATTTTTCGTCTGCAAAATAACGTAATTTTTCACAGTGTTTGAATGAATGACAAAGTTATATTTGCGGTTTTGGAAAATGTGCTAACAAACTGATAACTATATCTCGTTCATACCAATTTTAGTTGAAAGTGTTTATTAAGATCTATAGCATATACTTTTTCAGATTTTACCCTTTCTTATTTTAAAAGTTAGGAGGAGGGGGGGGGACACACATTTTACCACTTTGGCAGCGTATATCTTTCAAACGGTTGAATCAATGATTATTATTTATCATTTTGTAAAAGAAACAGAAAATTCTAGATGAAACTAAAATCGTATGACTCCAAAATTTAATAATTATAGTAAATTACTTAAATATTAAAAAAAAAACATCTTTGCCAAAATGAAATACATCTATCTAAGTAAACTTATAAATGTTAGTTATGTAGGGTTATAAAATATTTTAATGCTATGGAACATCTAAAATGTAATTTACGTAATCTTTTCGTATACAAAAACATAGCAAATTGTTATCGATTTTATAACAATTATTTGCATGCTTGTTTAGTTGTTCAAACATTTGCAGCTGACTAAATATTTCAGATTCAGTGAAACTTAAAAAAATGCTTTGATACTAATATCTCTGTTGGTGACAACCGAGTGCTAATCTTACATTCCTTACATACTTACCTAATTTAAATATTCATATTCTAATTTCACATTTCAAAACAAAATTATTTATTTGTTACACATAAGTATTTATTCATCTGATTTATACTTGTAAAGATTGCACAGAACTCATATTTGATACAAATAAACATTATATTTTTCCCAAAAAAAAAAATCCTTCTTTACTTCTCAACAGTTGAAAAAGGTAACTGAATAAAACATTAAAATTTAAAATCCCCTTACTTTTATTCACTAATTCCTATTTATTTAATTCTTTGTTTCTGAATAACTTTTCACTAACTTAAAACAAAAGTTGGTTAGGTAAGTACTTTCATTCATCGCGTCTTTAAAAAACTCATCCATCTTTCTTATCATTACTTTAACGTTAAAAAAATATTTCTTTCAAAGATTATTGTCATATTACCTACAGACTTTCGTCAACCTTATTGTTTATCATATAATATCCTCAATGATTAATAAATTCATCACCCATTATTATATTTTGTATCCTCATATTCCCCAATATTCCTATCTCTCAATACCTATCATAATATTTTTTACTCCCTGTCAATATTCCTATGTATTAACTTCCTTTTAACCTACTTTTGCTCGTTATAAACTTCATTATTCATTACAAACACTATCGGTATATTTAAGCTATTTAATTTTGAAGCTGTTTTCATTGATATTTTCAGGTTTTTGAAGGAGGTTTTTAAGGTTCCGTGCCCAAAGGGTAAAAACGGGACCCTATTACTACTGTCTGTCACCAGGCTGTATCTCATCAACCGTGATAGCTAGACAGTTGATATTTTCACAGAAATACAAACTTATCTTATTTGAATTTGTGGAGTTCCCTTGTGTATCTTCGAAGTCCAAGGACTAATGTCAATGAAATTAAAAGGACTACACTTAAGGTGTCTTTTTTCCGACAAAAAAATAATCATCTGAATCGGTTCATGAAAAACACGAAATCATAGTATTATCAGGATTACTTGAAAATTACTGAACCGATTAGAAAAAAATATAAATGAGACCACACCTGACTATGGTCTTTCAGATAAAAAAAAATGTCAACAACTGGCGAAGTTATGGTAAAAATACATAAAAATAATAATGAAGAAAACTGTTAACTTAATAACCTGTTCCTTTTTCGAAGTCGTTTTAAAATAATGGCATTCTTTATTTTTTTTTAATTAAATTAAAAATAATGTTCATTTCGTAGCAAACATAGGTAAGTCAGTATACATAACCGGGTACAAATTGTTTGTATACATAAGTCAAGGTATAGAGTGGCAAGTAAAGGAAGCTAAAGTAGCTTTAATGAAGACAGGTAAATGACACGGCCATCGTCCTGGTTGCGGGAGGGACGTTCCACTTGCCACCAGACTGATTGGACCTCTTTATTAACCGACTTCAAAAATTTGAAAAGGAGGAGGCCTTAAAGTATGCTCGTACATATATCTGTTACGGATAATACCCGAAATGCAGCTAAACCTAATTTTAGCCGGCTAAAACTAGGTGTAACCGATAGATGTTGGCTAAAACTAGGTGTAGCCGATTTGCTTGAGGTTAATACTAGTTGTAGCCGGCTAAAACTAGGTGTAACATAGGGTATTAAAAAAGTTATGTCTGTTGTCTGTTGACGAAATGCGAGTCAGACTCGCGCACGAAATGGCTGAAATATGACTTTTTCCCATAATATCTCCGCCATTTTGAAAAATTTCAAAAAACTGAAGCGACTAGAAATAAATCCACATTATTATAGAACCTACTCATAAAATTTCACGAAAATCGGTTGAAAAATGCGATCTGTACTATACAGGAGAACAGACGGATAGCCAAAAAGCCGGACGGTCATACGAAAGTATTTTTGCCCAAGCTGAAACGGAGACGCTTCGCGCTCGCTCGGTCAATAAAAAGGTGGAATCACACAGCTCATGGTGGAACGAACCACTTCATCCTGACTCCCCTCTTCCCAACGAGATATTGATTTTCGTTGTTAGGGATTTATTTATGACTTCCACCTGAGCGCAGTGGTGAGGGGTGCACCGCGAGGTTCAGGGTTCGATGCCCGATAAATCACAGATGCAGAAATAGGGTACTTGTTTTAGTGCATACGTTGAATGTTAACCTTGAGTATTAAGTAGTTTGGGGTTAGATTTAGTTGAGGATTAAATTTAATTATGTACTGAATCGGTCTGGGTGGTTGTACCTATCTTCAGTTTATATGTCTCTGATATACGTAGACACAAGTATATTTATTTGGGGTTCAGAAATATTTGGTGTACCTTTACCTACCTATATTATCTTAACATTGTCACAGAATATATTATAATAGAACCATAGACTTATTATAGATTCTATAGAACAAGTACAGAAGATGTACTCCGAAAAAAAAATTCATGTCAGTGACTCCGAAAAATCATTTAGAGGCATTATTACGTCTCAACTGTGATTTCTGCGTAAAATGGCCAATTTTGGCGTTCTCGATCTCAGAAACAAAAATACATTAACAATTTTGACTTATTGAATAGTGCAGAATAGCTATTGGGGTAGTTTACAGCGGCCTCGCTTTTTGGAAATTTTGCTTAACTTTATAATTAAACCGAAAATTGCAGCGAAAGATTTTCATAAAATGCGCTAAGACACTTTTTTAAGCTCATGGATTGAACTACTGTGCTAAACAAATGAAATAAAAAAAATTGGATGTTATCTCTTATATAGTCGAATAGTTTAAAGCGACCTCGGAATTTTGAAACGATGTACGGAATATGTGCAAAAAACCCCAATCAAAATCATAAAAATATTAAAAACGCTCAGAATTAACTGTGAATTTCTCCTAGATACATTAATATTATTACGTAAAATTTATATCAGAATAATCTTTACTTCATAAGAAAACCAAATTTCATACTTTTATTTGTTGTTTGTACTTGTTTGTCTTTCTGTGTATGTTCAAAGTTGACTCTGAGAAATCGTTCACCAAGTTTCATTTCCATTTCTAACATCATAACTTTCCAGTGAATCATCATATTACTTTTTATCGCGGACACATATAAATATAAGTATTTAGTATATATAGTATGGGTCTACTAAATATTTATATAAGTATTTAGTAGACCCAAAGGTTTCTCCAGGTTGTAACGCTAAAATCCGTCAAAATCAAAATTTCGACAAAACATGTCATTAAAAATAAACAGTGACTCTTGCTCCAATAATTATATTCACCTAGAAGTTTCCTCTCTTTCTATCGCACTCGTATCTTTTCTGACGACTTTAGCCTTTTGGAATTGTACAGTTATTAAAATACAGAATCGCCTTTGCAGGATTCATATTACTTTACCAAAATTCGACAATAATAATGCATTTTCGAAGGAAATTGCTGGTGGCTAAAACTTTGCTGGCGCCTATTCCAGTAGCGTGGAAAGGTTGACTTTTCTAAAAGCACGTTGTCAAAGTAATTACCATATTACAAACATTTTTGAGTATTAGACATTACACTATGGTCATTTAACACAATTAATTTGAATAACACTATTATATGTATTCTATGAAAAGGTAGACTGTTTGAAAAAGGCCAATCAAGCTAAAACCCTTGGCAATAACGAAATTTTGCATACATGGTCTACGGGGTTAAAATAAATCTAATATACAGGTTCTCAAACTATAGGACGACCATTTTTTTTAATAACTAATTTTAAAAACATGTCTGGAAAAATACATGAACAATGAAAAGTGTGATTGAATACAATAATAAAGTCGAAAGATTTAATATTGTTGTGTTTCGGCAGTTAGAGGTAAGATAGCCAGTACCTCAGTGATAAGGATTCCGGGTGTAGTGCGCTTCCACTTTCGGCCTTATCGTCACTTAACATCCATGACTAAGCATTGACCTACCCCCTGATTTTGTAACTTTGTTGCAATCAACTCTGACAAAAATCGCAGTTACATTGCTGCTTTAGTAAGAACCAATGTGACAACTATCTTACTTAAAGCAGCAATGTAACTGTGGTTTCAATCGATTTCAATCGAGAATTGTTAGCAACAGAGTTAACCTGTTGTGGATAAAAAAGCGAAAGTCAAAAATTATTTTGCCGTACGGCTAAACAGTTTGGGCACCTCTGTGCATAAGCTGGCTTACGGAGCTATCTATGTGCATAGACTATCCAATTGTTTGGATAACTTGTGAGAGCTCTCGTCACTTTAAAGGTCCATGATAGGAAAACATGGTTTGCGCGGGCCATATTTTTATATAGAAAACGTAAAGTTGTAGCCATAAAAACATACGACATGCTAAAGGACTATCTAGTAGCTACAAGTATTAACATCACAGATAATTGTATAAAAATCAGAATATCAAAAAAGTAATATTTTTGGCGTAAATAATAGCGGAAACGTATTGAATTCTACATCAAAATACACTTTAACGGTACTGTGAAGTTGCTCCAATAAATTTTTCAAGAAAGATAATTGTGTTAAAGATAATGATGAAAAAACAACGAAAAACATCGAAAAAGTGCAGAAGTGAGGTTATTTTCCATATTCTTTACACGTAAAGAAAAAGACAGAGACAAATGATTCCGCATAACCGAGCCTTAAGATGTATTCTAAGTACATCTTGCTTTCCTCCAAATGTACGTTTTTTATGCACAACGGGACAGTGCTTGGTCTTCACCTCACCTGATGTTAAGTGACGATAAGGTGGAGCGTACTACACCCGGAATCCTCATCTTTGAGGAATTGGCTATCTTACTTCTAACTGCCGGAAAATAACAATTTTTAAATTGTTGTTATGGCGTCAGACTTAGCTTAGATGGTGGTGGCTAGCCAGGCGGACTTGAAATGAGCCCTACCACCAACCAAACCGAGTACAAATTGTATCCCCCCTGGGAATCGAACCCCTGCGTCCACTAGACCACACGGGCAGTTAGTACCTGTAGCGGCATCTACCGTACCGCCGCACATAGCAACACACGGTTACAACAAGATTCAACCACCATGTTACTAGATGGCGCTAGTGTCGAATGAACACAAAGATTAGCAAGGAATAACACTTCGTAGTATGGAGAATATATGGAGAAACCTACATCTCGCTGACGGAGTTTTCTCAGCGACGCAGCATATATACAACTGCCAACCATCATCGGTTGGACCGCGGTCCCCGGGCAAATACCACCCAGCCCGGAGGAAGATCTTCCACTTTGGCCTTCCTACTAGTGGCTACCCAATCTCCATACTACTCTACCATACCTACTACATTCCCTACAGTACCTATACTTATACGAACTTTAACAATATCTACATGAACAAGTTAACCCTTTCAGGAAATACCGTGCGAGTGCAGACGTCTGCATGGTTCCACAGTGGCATATTAAGGCAATTACTTAGTCTATAAACTCTATTGCACATTGGCACGGAATCGTCCTGCTTAGTGTTAGGCAAGAGTCACACTGCGACGCGCAACACGGCGGCGGAGAACACCCGTATTCACATTAGTATTATGAGGTCTGTACACAGCGATACTGTGGTACTGTGCACAGTGACGCACAGCGTCTTCCAACTACCTACTAATCAAACGTAAAACAAGTTTCTGTCAGGTATAAAATTTTTGGTGCAAGCTTTTATTGCTGATTGCACTTTTTTCCGCCATATTCTTGTTGGATACAATGCCATCAGCTTAAAGTTTAAAGTGATAAAATTTTGATAATACTAGATATTTATTACTAGGTACAAATAACATGACATCTAGAGTAAAAATTTTGATAACTAGGATTTTTTTTGCTGTCAAATTGTAACACGGTTTTGATTTGATTACAGACGGACAAACATCGGGTAGGTGAAACTAAATAAAAGCTTGCAAAAACGAACCAATCACAGAACTATATTACAATGCAGTGCGTTTATATAGAAGCATTGGTTCACCGCCAAGGATTGACCTAGCTGTGATCTGATGATGCCCATCCAGGGAGTGAATGGAGGTGATTCAGATCGCTATACATATCCAACTGATCTGATCAGCATGCTAAGAGATAAAAGATTCAACGTTTTCAGTTTCAGAATTTCCATACATTTTAAACTAATTTAGCGGTTTTTTTTAAACATATGTATATTATGTTATGTCTTAGAATACTGATCAAAACAGTTGGGTGTGTAGGGCAATCTGAATCTACTCCATTTACTCCCTGGATAGCCATCATCAGGTCACATGTTTTTAATAAAAGCTAGTAGTCTTTTTTCTCCTAGTTGTGACAAATTTCGCCTGAAATACAGGTTATTATTATAACCTAGTTTGGGTAAAAAAGATTATATTTAGAATTTTAAATTTAACATAGTATACCTTATTCTGTCATTGTTATTTTCATTGAATAAACGTTATTATTATTATTAATTTTGTATCACATCCAAACAATGTATTAAAGTCTAGGTTATGAATTGTATATCATACTATTGTAATGGTGACCTGTAAAGCGGGTTTCTAACCTAAGTTCGGGCGCCATATTTTTATTTTATTATTATTTACAGCTAGGCCTTGCGGAGAACCAAGGCTTCAAAGTTTGTTTGTATGAAAATCGACTGGTGTTTTTAATTATGTCACCGCCTAGCCACTGTATTGTTTTTCTACTGCAATACACGCTAGTACTGTTATTTATTCTGTGGTAATACGTCGTACGTACTTTCTGTCTAGTGTATCATACATGCGTGATTTTTATACAAACGACCGAGTGCGTCGCAGTGTGAGCTTTGCCTTAATTGTAAGCTCAGTCAGACTTTTCGGGAATTTAAAGAGAATTTATAATGGCCGCGCCTTAGTAAATTACATACTTACCAGAAAATGAATACTTCGGGAGGTGTCACGAAAAGTACAGAAGTTCGAAATTAATGTCATCTAAGGACTTGTGATGACTAGTATTCTCGGATGTATTTCAAATGTTTTTTTAATGCTACGGCTCCACCTGCGTTAACGTTAATGTTAATGGTAATGTCCAAGTACGCGTTAGCTAAGGCATTATGTATATTTTTTTTAAAACTAAATATATATGTATATATATGTAGCTTACTTCCGCAAACAACTGTTTCTGGAAGTTAGCTACATATTTTTTTAAATTTGAGATTTTTGCATTTACAATGCTATTTTTAAACAATACTAAATAATATACTAGAAAAAATACGACTCGCACCAGATCAATACTCAGACGGGAATCGAACCCGCGACCTTTGGATATCCGGTCCAATGCTCTGACCGCTGAGCTACCGAGTCACTAGTGACATCGTCGAATTTTTCCTAGTATATCCTAAACTCTTACGCTGTAAGCCAGTGTTATTTCACCAATGTGAGGAATTACCTCGACATTCAATTGAAATATCTTTCCAGATATTTTAACAATTGATTAAGATGAAATAGCTATATAATTTTTAAATTTGAGATTTTTACATTTACAATGCTATTTTTAAACAATACTAAATAATATACTAGAAAAAATACGACTCGCACCAGATCAATACTCAGACGGGAATCGAACCCGCGACCTTTGGATATCCGGTCCAATGCTCTGACCGCTGAGCTACCGAGTCACTAGTGACATCGTCGAATTTTTCCTAGTATATCCTAAACTCTTACGCTGTAAGCCAGTGTTATTTCACCAATGTGAGGAATTACCTCGACATTCAATTGAAATATCTTTCCAGATATTTTAACAATTGATTAAGATGAAATAGCTATATAATTTTTTTAAATTTGAGATTTTTGCATTTACAATGCTATTTTTAAACAATACTAAATAATATACTAGAAAAAATACGACTCGCACCAGATCAATACTCAGACGGGAATCGAACCCGCGACCTTTGGATATCCGGTCCAATGCTCTGACCGCTGAGCTACCGAGTCACTAGTGACATCGTCGAATTTTTCCTAGTATATCCTAAACTCTTAAGCTGTAAGCCAGTGTTATTTCACCAATGTGAGGAATTACCTCGAAATTCAATTGAAATATCTTTCCAGATATTTTAACAATTGATTAAGATGAAATAGCTATATAATTTTTAAATTTGAGATTTTTGCATTTACAATGCTATTTTTAAACAATACTAACTGGCTTACAGCGTAAGAGTTTAGGATATACTAGGGAAAATTCGACGATGTCACTAGTGACTCGGTAGCTCAGCGGTCAGAGCATTGGACCGGATATCCAAAGGTCGCGGGTTCGATTCCCGTCTGAGTATTGATCTGGTGCGAGTCGTATTTTTTCTAGTATATTATTTAGTATTGTTTAAAAATAGCATTGTAAATGCAAAAATCTCAAAATTAAAAATTATATAGCTATTTCATCTTAATCAATTGTTAAAATATCTGGAAAGATATTTCAATTGAATGTCGAGGTAATTCCTCACATTGGTGAAATAACACTGGCTTACAGCGTAAGAGTTTAGGATATACTAGGAAAAATTCGACGATGTCACTAGTGACTCGGTAGCTCAGCGGTCAGAGCATTGGACCGGATATCCAAAGGTCGCGGGTTCGATTCCCGTCTGAGTATTGATCTGGTGCGAGTCGTATTTTTTCTAGTATATTATTTAGTATTGTTTAAAAATAGCATTGTAAATGCAAAAATCTCAAATTTAAAAATTATATAGCTATTTCATCTTAATCAATTGTTAAAATATCTGGAAAGATATTTCAATTGAATGTCGAGGTAATTCCTCACATTGGTGAAATAACACTGGCTTACAGCGTAAGAGTTTAGGATATACTAGGAAAAATTCGACGATGTCACTAGTGACTCGGTAGCTTAGCGGTCAGAGCATTGGACCGGATATCCAAAGGTCGCGGGTTCGATTCCCGTCTGAGTATTGATCTGGTGCGAGTCGTATTTTTCTAGTATATTATTTAGTATTAGCTACATATATTTCTTTTTAGGGTTCCGTACCAAAATGGTAAAAAAGGAACCCTTATGGTGTGACTCAGTCTGTCTGTCTGTCACAACTGGATATCTCGAGAACTACTAATGGTATCAACTTGAAATTTGGAATGGTTTAAGATGACATTTGCCCAACTATTTTGCAGATAAGAAATAAATAAAAAAAACAATTCATTTTTTTCCAAGGGACTGAAAAGGGGTCTTAAAAATTAGAAGTGGGGCTACTAGGACATGTGGGGTATATATATGAAAGAATATATGAAAGAACTTTGTTTGCACGTTTTTAATCTTTTTTTTTCTTTAGGCCGCATAGTTTTCGACTTATGATGAAAAATGCAAAAAAATACCGTTCCCCCCCTTATCTCCGAAGTTTGCAAAGAGAAAAAACTGAAATAATTCTATGTGATAACAGTTTATATAAAGATTACAGAAAAAATAAAACGATGTCTCAATATAGCACACTTTTTTTGAAATCACTTTCACATCATCACAAATTTCTAAAAAAAGTTAACATTAGTTCCACTATCGGTTGAGAGATGGCGCTGACCTAAAGCCCGCCGGTAACGATCAATTGCGATTGTCAATTTTTCCGTCAATTCCATTGTTGGAGCAATTGACAATCGCTTCAATTGCACGCGTAAACGATCAATTTTTCCGTCAATGGGCGTCAATTGCGGAAAAATTGTCAATCGCAATTGATCGTTACCGGTGGGCTTTAGGTCAGCGCCATCTCTCAACCGATAGTGGAACTAATGTTAACTTTTTTTAGAAATTTGTGATGATGTGAAAGTGATTTCAAAAAAAGTGTGCTATATTGAGACATCGTTTTATTTTTTCTGTAATCTTTATATAAACTGCTATCACATAGAATTATTTCAGTTTTTTCTCTTTGCAAACTTCGGAGATAAGGGGGGAACGGTATTTTTTTGCATTTTTCATCATAAGTCGAAAACTATGCGGCCTAAAGAAAAAAAATGATTAAAAACTGCGGTTAAAACGGTTTAATGGTGCAAATATGATGGTACGGAACCTTCGGAGTGCGAGTCCGACTCGCTCTTGACCGGTTTTATTTCAAAATGGTTTGGGACTTCCGCCAAGTGACGCTTGATTCAATCAAAGCATTATAAATATTTAGTACTATTGTTTGTATATTAACGCCGTTATAATTATTATTTTTATTTAGAAGGGAGACGCCAGCGAAGCCAGACGGGTGATCAGTCACCCTGGTCGGGACCATTTCACCCATTTCCCCAAATTCCCTGAAAGCTGAGAGCAGGGGGAGGCGGGTTATCATTTACCCCACCGGCGTCGGACCCTCGAACCTACCTGTTCGCTTACAGTACCTACTGAGTTAACTTATCGTTAACTGCTTTAGATCCTCTTCGTTAAGCTTGTCCACTCCAAAGAGCTCCCAGCGCAGTGATGCGTACATCGGGCATTCTGCCATGAAGTGGGAGCTTGTTTCTTCTCTTTCTTTGCATTGCGGACAAATGGGATCCTCTGTCCGTTTGATCACAGACAGGTGTCTGTTTAGTGGACAGTGTCCTGTCAGTACTCCTACATACGTTCTTATATTTCTTCTGCTTCGTTTCAGCAACTCTCTAGTTTTCTTCTTGTCAACTGATTTGATGAAAATCTTAGACTGTCTATAGTCCTTTGTTTTCATCCATCATTGGTTGGTTTTTTCTGATTGTTCTAATTTCAATAATGGTTTTAGTGATTGCTCTAGTGTCTACTCCAGTATCGCAAATACTTCCGCCTGGAATATGCTGCGTATCTATCTGCCCAGATTGAAAGTAGCTCTTTTAGTGTTAGGTTTAGCTATGTATACCCCAGCTCCCGATAGCTTAGTTGATTCTTTTCTTGACCCATCAGTGTGGCATACTGCGGTGCTATCCAGATCGTCTAGTTCTAGATTCCAGTCTTCTCTGGATCTGATTTTTATTCTGTACTTTTTGTCGAATATCCTTTCCTTTTTTATTAGGTCATTATTAACCAGTATCATAGAAAGGTTTTTTTCGTACTTCTTTCCTTTTTCTGCGTGACCTTTGTCAGTGCGCCTTCCTATCCATAGGTTAGTGCTTTTCAGCTTAAACCATTGTTCCCTAGCTCTCTTTTCGATTTCAAGATCTATGGGACTAAGGCCTAGTATCATTTCTAAGGCAGCCGTGGGAGAAATCAACGCCGTTAAGTCTTGGCCACATCTGCGTTACGCCTATAAATTATAGATTATGCGCTTATAGATAAACTACATAAAACTTTACCATATAATCCGAACCTACTGTCTGGGAGAAGACAGGACAGAGTAGTTCCGATCCATGTCTGTAGAACCTCACTTGCTAAGCGACAATTTCAAGCCCAATCTGCTCGCCTTTATAAAAAAATGCAAAATAATTATAATATTTACAGCATGCAATTTAAAGAATGTAAAAAAAGGTTAATTAAGGCACTGAAAAGTATGGATATAAAGAGACAGAAGATTTTCTAAAAACAATTTTCTAGTTTGGTATAGTGTCTAATGGTTAAAATAACCGATCCCAAGATTATATTTTATCGTAGGGTTGGCAAACGTTATGTCTGTTCATAACTATTGGTATTTGGTTTTTGCTTGTAAAATCTCACACGCGCAAACAAAAACACTAATTTCAATAGTTTGTAAGAATATTTGTTAATTATTTTTATTATTTTAATTGCATACATATGTTTCTTTTGCTATGGAGGAGCAGAGCCACAGAATACATAATAGTACAAAGTACAGAACATTCACTCCGCATGGTCATTTAAATAAATAGCGACTCTTGCTCAGACACAATAAAGTGCAATTCAGGTCGCACACCGCTTCCTTGCGTACAGTTATATTCACCTACAGGTTGCCTCTCTTTCTATCGCGTAGCTCTTAGCTCTTCTAACAACTTTAGGGTTGTCTTCTTCTAATCCTTCAACGCTCGAGCGGCCCCATCGGGCCGCACAACACAACAATGGAAAATCTATTGTCTCATTTTCTGTGCTTGAAGGATTAAATACTTTATTACAAGTTTTGTGTTTATAATGTGTACCTACCTACTTAAATGTGAAAAAAATACGTTTCAAATAAACCTAGGCTAGATATACAGTTAACGCCACATTAGACTATGTGTTAAATTTGAGGCAGTCTTTATGCCACCGCCACCATACTGTTGCCGGTTACGGAATCCTTAAATCCAGAAATGTAGGTATTTAGTTAAGTAGGTATAATTCGCACAAAAAATAAATAAATAGGTAGGTGGGTACCTTAGGAAATTTGATCGAGAAAAATAGTCACGACCCGCCTCTGAATATAAGTACCTATAACTACACGCTTTCCTACCTATAGTATAGGTTACACCTACTTATCAAAAATAGGTATGTACCTACCTACTCATAAAAATTACGAGAAAAATAAACAAAATATAATTTTTTCTTATACATTTTAGAATCTTTCGGTAAAGCGAATAAACCGGTCAAGATCGAGTCGGACTCGCGCACCGAGGGTTCCGTACCATCATAATTGCACCATCAAACCACACTGCAGAGTAGAATAATCAAATTAGTATTGCAGCTTTAGGTCAGCGCCATCTCTTGACCGATAGTGGAACTAATGTTAACTTTTTTAGAAATTTGATAATTTCTAAAAAAGTGTGCTACCTATATTGAGACATTGTTTTATTTTTCCTGTAATCTTTATATAAACTGCTATCACATAGAATGATTTCTAATTTTTCTCTTTGCAAACTTCGGAGATAAGGGGGGGGGACGGTAATTTTTTATATTTTTCATCATAAGTTGAAAACTATGTGGCCTAAAACAAAAAGAAAAAATGATTAACAAGGTGCAAACGGCGTTCTATCATATGATATTCCACATGCCCTAGTAGAACCCACTTCAAATTTTTCAGACCCTTTTTCAGTCCCTGTTGTAAAAAAGATATTTATTTTTTTATTAATTTCTTATTTACAAAATGGGCGAATGTCATCTAAAACTATTCCGAATTTCAAGTTGATACCATTAGTAGATCTCGAGATATCCAGCTGTGACAGACAGACCGAGTCACACCATAAGGGTTCTTTTTTTACCATTTTGGTACGGAACCCTAAAAATGAAAACTTTGAATCCTTCTGTTTATTGCGACAGCCGTCCACGCAACAATTATTAGTATTACGATTCTCCATCCTTACTAATTCTTACTAATATTATAAATGCGAAAGTCCGTTTGTTTGTTTGTTTGTTTGTTACGCCTTCACGTCCTAACTACTGAACCGATCATCATGAAATTTTGCATACACGTTGTCAGGGGTACAGAGACGGACATAGGGTACCTTTCATCCCGAAAAAAAGTATTGTTCTCGAGGGATAGCAAAAAACCTTTCCACGCAGACGAAGTCGCGGGCGGCCGCTAGTATTATAAATGCGAAAGTCTGTTTGTTTGATTGTTTGTTACGCCTTCACGTCTTAACTACTGAACCGATCATCATGAAATTTTGCATACACGTTCTTAGGGGTACAGAGAAGGACATAGGATACCTTTCATTCCGAAAAAAAAATATTATTCCCGAGGGATGGCAAAAAATATTTCCACGCAGACGAAGTCGCGGGCGGCCGCTAGTTATTTATAAATTATAATAGTGTACGGTACAGTGCTGGGAGCAATAAATAATGATCGATTGACCGTCATAGAGGCACAGAATAACGCACGCGTGTACTCACAAGCGCGGCGGCAACCCTGACTGATTTTGCAACTCCGAGTTGTCGCGCGCAGTAGGTACTTATCGCGGTAGGTATGGGCGAGTGACGGATGCCTGGCAGAGCCGCCTAATACAGGTATTATTAATACCTACTTGGTTGGTTCCAGCCTCAGAATATTGCTTGTACTGATTTTGTAAGAAATAAACATATTTTTTTTTATAGATTATGCGTTAATTAAGACGCAGGTCGAGCCGTAGCTTTAGTAAAAGGTGGCACATTAGGAACTAAAAATCTACAGATCTTTTCGATCTATAATTTTGAAATAAAGCACACGATAAGACAAATTAGGAATTCTTTATTTATCGTATCATAGACTATAAAGTGATCGGAACGCAGACTGACCTCGCGCGTAAGGGACCCGCTACAGCCTACAGTGTTTGTCCGCCCGCCTCCTAAGATGGCTCAAACTGTAGCTTAATTCAATCCCGAGGTCCAATTTTTTCCGTTTCTTGAATAGCGAGCTCAAAAAAAAGAAATTGGGAAATCAGCGAGTCCAAGTCCATGTCAGCGAAAAAATTTTTAAATTTTGACAAATAGAAAAATTCAAAAAGTTACCCACTGATTTCAGGAACTCAAATTGCAATTAGATGCTCTCCGGCCACTGACGTCCATTATACGTACAAGTACGCTGGACAGGCAATTTTTTGTGTCGATATTAGCGCTGAGAGCAGTAGATTCTACTATGGTAGTAGTGAGTGTACTTACTCTTCTTAGTTACTAGTTAGCGATTTTCAAATCGGAACGAACGATTGGTGACATTCGCCTATCTAGCGTACTTGTAATAATGGACGTCAGTGTCTCCAGCAGACATATTTTGACATATCGACGGCAAAGTGTAATGAATGACCTCATCAAAAAAATACGATTTTACAGGAAGGGAAGGCAACTGTCAAAATGGCGCTGCGTATACGCTTGTTCCACGAGAACTATGAAAACAAAGGACTTTTGCTTAAAAAACGCTTTAAAATGATTAAATTCTGTGTAATAGGCTTTTTAAAAATGTTGGCACTTACGAATTTCCGAAAAATATGCTTATAGAAAAATGGACAAATTCTGTAAGAATAAAAACGTCTTAATTTGGCTTTAAATTCCGGCATTTGCATTGTAGAATAATAGTCTTTTATATCCATTTTGGGTCAATGGGTCTTTTTTGTTAAAAAAACACAAAATAAATCCCTATTTTCCCATACATTTTGTACTTAACGTCTTCTGTCTTAGGAACAAGCGTACGCAGCGACATCTACAATTAGCTTTGCGTTGCCAACTCCGTAAATGAACTTGGAGCTATTTACATTTTTTATTATCTGATCAAAAATTCCAAAATACAGTTTGGTGGTCTTACTAGGATATGCGAAATCGTATTTTAATCATGGGATTATTATACATTCTTATGTATATGGATACATAATAATCACAAAAATTACAAAATGTCACTTAGGAGTTCATTACACTTCATAGTTGATATACCTAGCTTATCTACGTACCTCCAAATATGTTTGCGTACCTCTCATATCTGCCAAACTACAGGGAAATGTCACAAATGATGTCATAATATTAAATCGGGGCATTATACTCGATCACGAAAACATAAACATTTACAATGTTAAAAATATTTCTCTGCTGCAGAGAGAGAAACCTACGCATAGCGCATATCTATTTTTTTTTCATTCTACAAAAATTAAGCAGTATAATGGTGTTCATGTAAAATTGTCAACAAACTCACACCCTTTGATTGTTCTCGCAGCGTACATTTTCAAAGCAAATAAGCAAGAGTCCGATCTGTCCAATTAGTTTGTCAAAACCGACGGTTAAAGGTTTAATTTGCAACACATTGATATCAAAGAGTGTTCAAAGGAGACCGCATCAAAAAACACTGACTAGTGATGGGATATCACTCACATAGGTTAAAAACTAGTGGCTTCGTGAGCTGTAGCCCTCTGACCACGTGGCCTATCTGCCTTTGTCCTACCGATCGTACGACATAGACCTCGCGTTAAAAAGTAACTCAAATAGCAAATTGATTAAATATTAATAGATGTCGCCATCGTCACGAGGTTTTCAAAGCACATAAGGGTAGCATGCGTAAAGTATTTATTTTTTGGATTAATTTCGAAAAACTGGATTGATTAAAAATTCTAATATAATTATCGAACCTGCTCACAAAATTTCACGAGAATGGGTTGAGAAATGCGACCTGTAGAGGAGAAAAAACGGACAGCTGGACTTATTTGTAGCGCATGTAGAAAAAAGTTATTTAATTATGAGTATTTATTGATATGGAAACACTACATAAACAACGAGTCATTGAAAAACGTTCCGTTATCCATTAAAAGAGCAAAAAAGTTACTATGAAATTCTAATGTAAAAAAACGTGGCTAGCCATAATACTTTTCCTTTTTTCGAAATTAAGAAAACGAAATGTCAATTTGACTTCCGATTTGGCAATGTCAATTTGACTTCCGGTTTGGCATTCTGTCATTTGGTTGACAGATACCGCAGATATCGCCCATCACTAGTGTGGCAGGTGGGTCGAGTGACAAATCCTCCAACGCACGCAATTACACACGCGTCCTGCGATGAAACGAGACGGGTGAACGTGACGACTACCACTGGACTTTTTTCATATTTCTGAAATTCGGCCCCGTTCTCGAGATATCGGAAATTTTCTGTGAAAACACACGATTTTTCGGTTGAAAAAAGTAGTTTTTTCTTTCGATTTCTTAAAAAGTTTTTGACTTTACCACAATAATTTTTACATCTTCTTAAAGCCCTTCAAATTACACGTCTTTTGAGCCCTCATACGTCCTCGTGGCCCTAATCCTCAGGGTGTCACATGCGAGTCGCACTTTCAGCGAAAATGGGCGCCTACTGGAGCGAACGAAAAATCATTTTCAATGTTAAAATGACACCACGGGGTCGAAAAAGTACAACCCGCTCAGCTTTAGTCGGGCCAGCCACGCACTCGGTGACTGACGTTAGCGTTCTTTACAATAAATTGTAGTTTGTATTTTAGAGAAAAGAGAGAAAGTTTATTAGAAATTACGTCCTGGAGGCTTACTCAACAGCACCATCGCGATCGTTTCGTGATCGTCAATTTGACATTACAACGTTAACGACGACCACGGTTTTACAATACATGAGTTTCGTTATTTCTTTATTTTTTTTTTGTTATTTCAGGTTATTTCACATGCTAGTGCCCGTGTGCGTGGTTCTAAAAAACTTCATAATTTCGTTTATGGTTCATGTAAAGTATTCACGGTATAAGATTTTAGTTGCTCAATAGAGCAACGAAAAACGCCGGTAGAGAGCTTGACTCGCTGACTATATCTTACACTGTTTTAAGCCCACCGGTAACGATCAATTGCGATTGTCAATTTTTCCTCAATTGACGCCCATTGACGGAAAAATTGATCGTTTACGCGTGCAATTGAAGCGATTGTCGATTGCTCCAACAATGGCATTGCTGAAAAATTGACAATCGCAATTGATCGTTACCGGTGGGCTTTACGATCACGATCACGACGATCGTCAAATTGTGTCTGTGTGTGTGTGTGTTGTGTGTTGCGTAAGCCTTTTGGTGTAATTTTGGTAAAATGGTGTAAAAGACGTAAAGAAGGCAGTAAAAATATGCAGAAATAACGTATCATATTTTTAGTTAATATAAAACATCTATGAGTATACAATATGGTCGCTAATAAGCAACCAGTAATAATAATAATAATGATATATAATAACATTTTTGGCACCGCATCCACTTAGTTGTACTTTTCGTGTGGTGCCATTGAGCGCAATACTTGTTCCATAGATTTTAGTTTTGGGTTTAATAAAGTTCAGACTGATGGCTTTTGGATTACCTCTTGATGTTTCGGTTACTTTCGAGAGTTTTGGCGGTCTCAGACGGTCCCCCTATCAATGAGCCTCTCGAGACGCCAGACATCTTGAGACACTGACCTCATTTACAATAAGGGGTACTAGTTGTTACCACCCAGCTAACGCTATCTGTTGCCAATCCATACTAATGCGGGCTTTTCACAATGACAAAAAAACTGTAGGCTTGATAGATGGCGTTGGTAAAAATGTGTTTCAATGTGATTTTTTTACTAAACTTCGAAGAGTATCAACACCATCTAGTGGCAAATAGTTACTATTTTTAAGCTTCTAATGCCTAGGCCGCACTCATCGCGATAACGCGAATATTAGGGTTATCGCGATGTATGTAGCCAAATATTCGCGAATACTTCGGCACTTCGGGCGAAGCTTCAAAGTCAGGCCAGACTGTTGCAAACAAGCCCTCCACATCGGTCTCCACCGGGCGGTTTAAAACAGTGTAAACACTTGTTTGCAACACAAATTCGTTTGACCTTCCACAACCTCTGTGGATGGGACGCCGCTTGTAAGGTGGGAGCCTTGTTGTAAACAGTGTGGAAGCAAACACCAACCGTGGGCTCCACAAGCCTCCCACCAAGGTCACCCCTGTGGAAAGCTTGTTTGCAACAGTCTGGCCCGGGTTTCAAGCTCATCGCTCCGCTGTCGGTAAACTCTCGCACATCAAAGGGTTTTATCGCGATGAACTTCGCTTTCGCGGCCACACTTCAGTCGGCCCGCACCCATCGTGCCTAGCGGACGTGTTGTTATGAAATGCTGATCAAAATCTGATTGATTTTAATACTTAAAATTCTGGACAACATTTTTAGTAGGCAGCTATTATCAATGCTGATTTTCTTTAGTTTTTTTTAGCAGTGGAACCACCCCACTGCGAGTACCGAATGATTAAAATTTCAGCGTGTATAATTATAGGAATTATAGGAGAACAGGCGGACATACATACGAAAGCATTTTTGCCCAAGCTGAAACAAAGACGCTTCGCTCGGGACGTCAAGCGATTTTTCATGCAAGCATATTTTAACACATCTCTTATAAGTATTTTCAAAGATGGTGTCTTAATTACGTGGTAGGGGTTCCATATGATCAGTGAGGAAGAAACCCGAGATACGGTCGCCATGGCAACCGCCCCTTATGGTTTGACTTGACGTCGGTTGTAGGTTCCCCGTTGGTTTTCTAATTATATTGTTTTGTATGTTAGTAATTAGGTGATTTTCCTATATCAACATCAGGCATCTGAGAGGGGGTTTTCAGGGGTTTTTCCTTACTTTCAGCCATAATGGTGAATGGTAAAATTGTATAGTATCTGTAAAAAGTGTTTTATTGAAGTGAAAACTTCTTTAGCGGCGTGTTGTGCGCTTTTTGTATGGGGAAAAAATGCTAAACTCGCGTCAGGAATCACGTGGCTGATCGAAAATGCGTAAGACGGATGTGACGGATGGAGAGAAGACAGTTGACGGCGGAAGTATCGCCCTCTCTTTCTACGGGGCGCGTTGAAAATGGTGGCGCGTCATTTTAAGACGTCATGTAAACACTTGTGTCACCAGCAATGCGCTAATTTTGAAAATCGAACTAATAGCAGCGATCTCTTCGGTGAAATCATAGACTTATTTATACTCTGTGATTATAAGTTTAAATCGTAGAATGTAGAAATTAAAAACCGGCCAAGTGCGTGTCGGGCCACGCGCCATAGGGTTCCGTAGTTACCTTATACCATACCATATTTAATACCGTCTATAATTTTTCGTCTGTAAAAATAACTTTGTTTTTCACAGTGTTGGTATGAATGACAAAGTTATATTTGCGGTTTTGGAAAATGTGCTATATCTCGAAAACTAATTACTATATCTCGTTCAAACTAATTTTGGTTGAAAGTGTTTATTAAGATCTACAGCATATATTTTTTTTAGATTTTTCACTCTCTTATTTCAAAAGTTAAAGGGGGGGGGACACACATTTTACCACTTTGGCGGTGAATATCTTTCAAACGGTTGACTTTGAGAAAAAGTTGTCTTAGAAACCTTAATGTAATTTTTAAAGACCTATCTATAGACACCCAACACGTGTTGGTTTGAATAAAAAAATTTTTTTCAGTTTCAGTTCCATGTATGGAGAGCCCCCCTTAATCTTTTATTTTTCTTTTTTTTGTATTAAATTCGTTAAGCGGTTAACAGAATACATCTACTTACCAAGTTTCAACTGTGAAGTCTTAATACTTTCGGAATAAAGTGGCTGTGACATACGGACAGACAGACAGACAGACAGACAGACAGACAGACAGACAGACAGACAGACATGACGAATCTATAAGGGTTCCGTTTTTTGCCATTTAGGCTACGGAACCCTAAAAAGGCCACTGGCGCGAAATCTTTAGAACTTTTTTTAATTACAAACTGATTGAATTGTGTGACTGTATAGTAATAGGAAAGAAATAATTTTAATCCTTTGCAGCTAATTTCAAAATATCAAAAATGCACAAAGTTAATATTCAAGTTTTCACTTCTGCCGGCACTCCTGGAGTGCCAACCGATTCTTTTCTATACACTTTGGTCGCCTACACACAGGTGCCTAGATACTAATCTAGGCCTAGAGCCTATTTGATAAATATGTAACCAAATAAAAGTTCACGAATATTAGCAACCGGCCGCACTACACGCTAGGTGCCTCGATACATCCAGGCGACTACCTATAAGGTATCGTAGGTGCGAGGCTTACAACCATAGAAATAGAATGTCAAAGAACAACAATGTCAATAAACAGGTGATCCCAAAACGAATGCATACATTTTATATGAGATACGAAAAATATGACTTAGATTCATAAAATATTATTATATACGGCAAAGGAAATTAATAAAATATGTTCCATACTGTTTTCTTCGTCGATAAATGAATAAATGTAGAGAAATTTGGTTTTAGAGAAATGTGTAGCAATATCTTATTTACCTGTGAAAAGTGTGATTACTTGGATTATTTCTTTTTGTCACATCACAATTACTTAGAGCACAAGACACCATTGCTCCATGATACCTTTATTTTAAATTATAATTAAGATTAACAAATATTTTAAGCAAACTGTGATTGCTCATTTGCTAGGCGGGA
The DNA here is from genome assembly GCA_943789525.1 of Agriphila geniculea. Lineage (NCBI taxonomy): Eukaryota > Metazoa > Arthropoda > Insecta > Lepidoptera > Crambidae > Agriphila > Agriphila geniculea. The sequence goes on along the minus strand of OX038897.1, from coordinate 986,970 downwards.
CGCTAGGGGCTCTTACTGTAAAAAATGTTGGTACATGTCACTTGATCCTTTGTCTCTTTTTTACATAGACCGTGTCCGTATGATGTTAACTTCTCTTTTCCACGCTTTGTTGGTCTTCTTGAGCGCAGCGAAAATATTTCTATGTCTTTGCTTACAACCAAAGACTATGACACCAAGGCGACTATCCTAGCGACTCACCTACCAGTGCGGTCACTAAGTAAGCTGGATAGACACCAATCTAGACACCTGTCGATGCGTTCGCAGCCAAAGGCTTCGGCCACACTACAAGGAGCCTCGCTTATTGCTAAGCGCCAAGCGACTCTTAGCGAACAGACGTATTGCATACTATCGCAGCTGGCCACACTGCGAACGCGCCTAGCTAGGTGCCTAGTTAATCACTAAGCGAGTCGCGTAGTGAACGAATGTGTTGGTAAATTTTTGATAGTGTCCTAGTGACTTTGTAATTTAACAATGGAAGAAATAATAATAATAATAATAATATTAATTTTCGCGGTTTTCAACATAGAACCACTTTGGAACCCTTCAAATAAACGCCATAAGAATGTATCTTTATTCTAAAAAAGCTATGGGATGAAGTTGCACCAGAGGTAAACAAGGATGGTATCCAACACCTTCGATTTCGTATTGTATTCAATTTAAACACTGAGTTTTCTACCAAAATTAATTTCTTCTTTAGTTTAGAGAGTGACATATTTGTTCTGTACTCATCAAAGACGGCGCGAAAGTGAATTGTGTGTCACCCAGCTATAGGCGCCTTGAATGTGGCCATAGTGTAGCATAGCTCCTAGTTTATTTCTAAGCTTGGCACCTATAGTGTGACATTAGCCTTAGTGTTATCGTTGGCCTCTACTGTCAGAGTGTTTTCTTTGAATCTGGGTCTGGGCTAAGCTGAGATATAGCCGAGTAGAGCAACGACATGCAATATTGTAGCCACACAAACGTCAGTTTCCTTCAAAGCTACAGAGTTTAGGGGCTTATTACAAGAAGCAACACGATAAGCGTACGATAATCGTCCCACTCCGTAGCACTATTGACTCACGAATAAGTTTCAATATCAAGTACATTGAACGACGAATTGCGTCCGACTATAGTGATTCTTTTTTGTAAAGGCTCTCTGGTGACTAAACAAAATACTACAAGATTTGTAGACAACAATGTGGTCTGACCACTTTCTCAGGTTTTTGTAATTTAAACTACTTAGTAGATTTATTGCCAATTTTCAATTTTATTATGTTGAGCATGTTGAAATTATATACTTACGACACGGTAATCGTGCTAACGTGTACTTAAGGCCAGTATATTCGAAATTATCGAATTTGGCCTATTTTTGATTGAACAATGAACAATCAAATATTCTTTATTTTGAGCAGATAAAAATATATGTTGAAGTTTCATAAACGATCTTGATTAATTTACGGTTAAAAATACGATATTCGTTTCTTCACTCGACTAAAAACTGTTCAACGTAATGTACAATTTAGTGGTGGAAACTCTTTTGGCTAATGTACTGAAATTATGTTTTACTATTACTATGTACTATTTAAAGCTGTATGTTTCCCTAAGTAATAAAATAAAATAAAAAAAGACTACGAAAATTTTCATTACTTTTATATTTTTTAGATAATACTTAAAGTCTATTAATCCCTTATTCCCGAAAAATATATAGAAAAATATATAGAAACATATAGAAGAATATTCAACGGTTATTTTTTCAAAAAGTGACTTTATGCTCAAAATATCTACAAAAACGTTGAAAAAATTAAAAAGTGAGGTTATTTTCATTACTCTTCACACGTAAAGAAAAAAAACAGAGACAGAGTTTTTGGAATATACTGGCCTGTGTGCGCGCGTATCGCCCCTGCGCGAACTAAAGGTACCTATGTAGTGACGGCGCGGGGCGTGCGCGCGATTTTAGCCTTAGTGGTTAAGCGGAAGTGTCCTCGATAGTACATGCTAAATAGGTACTAACCTAATTTGACTACACTAGATGGTCTAACTTTAAAATCGTTTTTATATTGGGCCGTAAGATTTAAGACTTAACCTGGAGATAATATGGGTAAAGATAAATGATTTAAATCATACTGAATTATGAGTGGTCAGACTGCACTGTTGTTCTCAACTTTGTAGTTTTTAGTCACAGCTCTCTAGCCATCTACCTTTACCCATATTATCTCCAGGTTAAGTCTTAAATCTTACGGCCCAATATAAAAACGATTTTAAAGTTAGACCATCTAGTGTAGTCAAATTAGGTCGAATTAGCAAAAAGATCGGAAGTAATTCGTGTAGTTGTAATTTTTTATGGAATCATTAGAAGACATGAATATAAGTTTCCTCCGAGTTTGCACCATTCCTGCTATGTACGGAACATCGTTTAATGTTAGGTATTAACATTAAAGTCCCGATATTTTTTTAAATATAATACCTACAGTAACAGTTTATTTCCATGTTTTGTTACAATTTTAATGACCTATCATTGCATACCTAGCTTGTTTAAATCAGATAAAAAGTTACCGAGATAATTGACAAAATCTAAACCTAAGAGCGCCACCTTTGTGACGTCGTAGGTACTTGTTCCACTACTTTAGCGAGTGTCAAAAAGTGATTTGATGTTTAGTAACGCGCGCGCAACGCGAAAGTAGTGGAACAAGTACCTATGACGTCACAAGGGTAGCGCTCCTAGGTTTAGATTTTGTCAATTATGTCAGTAACTTTTTATCTGATTTAAGCAAGCTGGGTATGCAATGATAGGTAATCAAAATTGTAACAAAACATGGATTAAAACTATTATTGTAGGTATTATATTTAAAAAAATATTGGGACTTTAATTTTAAGGACGTTCCGTACATAGCAGGAATGGTGCAAACTTGGAGGAAACTTATATTCATGTCTTCTAAAGATTCCAGAAAAATTACAACTACTCGAATTACTTCCAACCTTTTTGCTAATTTGACTTTACTAATCTTACATTTTAAAAAGTTGTCAGATTTGACTGAATTTCTACGAAACTGACATCAATCACTTTCTAAAAACAAACTGAAAGTCAAATCATAAAAGTTGCTTAAGTTATTTCGAAAGCGTCAAAAACCTTTATTTTATCCTAACACCAAATGCGTTATTTCAATTAAACAATCTAAAAAACAATAAATAAACTATAAAATCTATACATGTCGATTATTAACACCTCTGCTCGAATAAAACTCGGACACACTTAGTATCGAGTGATAAGAGTCGAAATATCACATTATGTGGCGCCGTTTTATCTGTTGGTGTGATTGAAAATTTTAATTTATTATACTAGCGGCCGCCCACGACTTCGTTCGCGTCGCGAGGACACCCGAAAAATTCTAAAGAATCTTTAAAGGCCTAGGGCCCTATTTTTGAATCGCTCGGCTGGCGTCGAGCGCTCGTTTCTACTGATTTTCGTTTGACAAATCAACTCAAATGTTGACGAACGAAAATCAGTAGAAAAGAGCGCTCGACGCCAGCCGAGCGATTCAAAAATAGGGCCCCTGGGCACACACCGGCTGCGTAGACACGCGCGTGGTCACGCGCGCGTAGACACGCGCGTAGTTACCCACGTAACCCCCTGACACACCGGGTTACGCATACGTGTCTACGCGGCACGCAACGCAACCTGTCCCTTGCGTACTCAGCCGCTGCGGCAGCCATCTTTGCGACTCTAGTGCGCGATGTCAGACGAAGATTGAGTAAAATGGACTAATTTTTTCGCACTAATTCAATTAGTTTTTCTTTAATATCGTTATTCATTATTTAAAAACAAAATAAAACACTACTTACTACCGGTGGTACCGGTACTATTTGTAAACAAATACAACTGAATGCGTAGTTACGCACGTGGTTACGCGCGTAGTGACGCGCAGCAAAGATACGTGCGTGTTCGAATTTGTTCGGTATGACGTCCAATAGGGAATGCCATTGACTACAACGTTATCAATGCGTTCCGCTCTGCGTAGGCACGCAGCCTGTTTGTCTCATGGGAGCTGCAATGCGTAGGGTTACGCATCGGTCTACGTGCACGCGTACGTTACGCAAGCGGTGTGCCATGTCTCATAAAGTTTCAGGCATTACAACGTCATTGTACGTCTACGTGCACGCTTACGCATCCGGTGTGTATCGCTTCTTAACCAGGATAAAAAGTAATCCAGGCTACATCTAAACAGCCTATAATATTCAACCGCCTCTGTGGTCTAGTGGTTCGCCCACCCATGTAATACTCAGGGGTCCTAGGTTCAATTCTCAGGAGGGGAGTTTTGATTATTTTGTTTGTAGCAGGGGAATAAGGGGAAACACTTTACGTTTAATAAACTGTTGTTTTATTTATCCAACACATAAAAGCTTTACATTACGAGACCTCCATTTTTTAGCAAGTAGTCATAGACTAATAGTGCAGAAACAGTGTTGCCATCACATCAATATTGCCATACTAACAGGGAGTACTCGGTTTAGTTGGTGGTAGGGCTTATTTCAAGTCCGCCTGGCTAGCTACCACCATCATACCTAAGTCTGACGCCATAACAACAATTTAAAAATTATTGTGTTCCGGCAGTTAGAGGTAAGATAGCTAGTGCCTCAGTGATGAGGATTCCGGCTGTACTGCGCTTCCACCTTCGGCCTTATCGTCACTTAACATCAGGTCAGGTGAAGGCCACTATACCGTTGTGCATAAAAATTCTATATACATATTTCAAATGTATAATATTAATTATAATTTAAAATCTCAAACCATCAAATAAAATTGTAATTGTAATATCGTTTAGTGTTTCAGTTCTTTAATCAAATAATCATCAATTATACTGAAATCATCAAATTAATTGTTGAATTTGGCCAAATTTGAATGGATAATCGAATAAACACTTGGACCGAATAAAATCCATTAAAACTTTAGTAATTAAATAAAAGATCTTAATAATTTTGCGAATTTATTGTTACAGATTTAGCTGTCAAGAGTTCAAAACAATTTGATTGTTATTTTATGCAATTCTTAATCTTATTCCATTCTTATTTCATTTTTTATTGAATAAGTTTGAAGTTTTTGAGTGTTTTAGCACAAAAAAAAAACACTTTAGTTGTTTGTTATGACCAATTTGGATGAGTACGACTTTTATAATTAAAACACATGTAAGGATTATCATCAGTATATATTGTAATAAGTATCTAAAAATACTTATACAAAAGACTTAAGTAGACTAAAAATTATGACTTTTAAGACAAATTACTTAAAAGAAATATCAAATTTCTAAAATGTCTTGTTTGCCAAGTTTGCGGCTATAATAATTATATTGGATAAGTATCCTGTTACGCTCACAAATTAAAATTCAAGATGGCTTCGAGCGTAAAACTTTTTCCAACCGCCATTCACAAATAGGACAATGAATTTACAAGCATTCTGCCTAAAAAAATATCTGCACAACTTTCGTCCTTACCGTGAAAAGATTTAGATTCTTTTTGAGTTCAAATTCGAATTAAGAACAATATAAGCGACATCTATTGTTAAGTTGAGGACGTTGGGATCAAAATTTAACGCATCACGGATCGCAAGACTTTGTAAGAGTAAAAAAAAATAACGAACCGATGTAGTAAAAACATTTCTTTTGTGTGAGAAGGCAAAGTCGAGGACCATCGAATGTAATAATTGACATTAAATGAAGTCTTTCGTTCTGGCAACACTGGTTTTTTTTTGTTGACAAGGTGCGCTATGTCCCATAAGGGTCGGAGCCTATTGTAAGCTATGCGCTTGAAGAGATTTCTCAAATAATTATTTGGGGTGATTTTCAATAATAATATTATTGTCATCTAATTAAGCGTAAGTACTTAATTGTGATAGTTGCCGTGTGATTTCGTTAAAATTGATAAATATTGTTGAACTAGCGTTTGCCTGTGGCGTCGCTCGCGTTATAGAAGATTATGAAGACTGTCTTCTTCTGAACCTGCCAATGACAACGTGTTTGCAAAATTTTATGATGATTGGTTGAGTAGTTTAGTTATAATGATGAAGGAGCTCGATGGCGCAGTGGTTTAGCGCCTGGCCCGGCGATTGCGGAGGTTAAGTAACTTTTGTAAGGGTCGGTCATGGGATGGGTGACCAAAAATTTATTATCTCGAGCTCCTCCGGGCTTCGGAACGCACGTTAAGCGTTGATCCCGGCTGCATTTGTAGTCGTTAACACCCACCAATTCGCATTGAACCTTCGTGGTGGGTTATCATGGGTATAGCCCATCCTCCTTATAAGAAAGGCCAGTTCCCCAGCAGTGGGGACGATAAAATGGCTAATGGTCAATAATCAATCGTTATAAATTCCTCAGATTCCAAACTATCTAACTTATCTTATGAAAATCAGAGATACGACCGACGTCACGGTGCCACCAATATAGAAAAGTTAGTTTTCTAATTTAACCCCAGCTGGGGATCAAACCTGGGACTTCAACGCACAAGCCTCTGGACCACGGAGGTCGTCAACATAGCCAAAACTAGCTTCTGCCCGCGACTTCATCCGCGTGGATATTAGAGAAAATCCTTAGCTCACTCTCTCCCTCCCCTTTCCTCTTACTCCCCCCTCTCATCTCCCCCTCCCCCTCCCTTTCTCTCTCCTTCCTCCTCTCCCTCTCCACCTCCCTCTCTCTCCCCTTCTCTCTCGCCTTCTCTCCGTCTCACTTAAATATATTAATTTTTAATCGTCAGCCTGAACACAAAATTTAAAGATCCTAGCTTCAAAACCGAGGAACTTTCATACAAACTTTCATCCTCTATTCAACCCCTTCAACCCTTATTTCGCAATAAAAGGTAGCCTATGTCCTTTCTCAAGCTCTATTTCTGTACCAAATTTTATCAAAATCAGTTCAGTAGTTTAGGCGTAAAGCTTAACAGACGGAGTTACTTTGACATTTATAATTTTAATAGTATGGATATTAAAGCATTAAGTTTGAATAAATTATAGCTTTCAAAAGTGTACAATCTTTAGTATTATTGCAAGTTATGGCATCTTTTCGTGGCGTCTATGGGACTGCGTCTGCGCAGGTGTTCGGTTTCCATCACCCAAATATAATTTTAAACTCTTTATGCCGCTTTGTATGACAGATATCAGATTTTATGAGATGAGGTGATGCCGCGTTGACATGTCATTATAAATGGTATTGTTTATTTTTTACGATTTGAAAGAAGTGTGAAGGAACTTTTATGTTGCTATCTTGTTTAGTCATTTGTCCACAAATTTAGCAAACGATCTTATACTATCTTCCCGATAAGCTAGGGACTTGAAACTTTGAACATAGGTCTGAACTGGAAGGCAATGCAATATTATGGTGTCATTGAGATGATCTGATGATGGAGCCGGAAGAAGGCCACAGGAACTCTGTGCTATCACCATATATAAAACCCCATCGAGTTTTTGCTTGCTATTTTGTATCAATTTCTATTAAAATTCAGACAAAGTCTGCTTTGTTTTTGATGGCGTAAGTGTAACAGTGTGTTTAGCTTTTAGTAGTTCTAAATTAAAACTACTTTTCTTTTTGAAAACGCCAAATGTACATTTTGTAGCACCTCAGTTTCAGATTGGGCAAAAATGCATTTCTCAACCGATTCTCGTGAAATTTTGTGAGCAGGTTCTATAATTATACAGATTGTTTTTGTCAAATCAGATTCCGAAGTATTTCAAAATGGCGGAGATATGGCGAAAATTATAGTTCAGCCATTTCGAAAAAGGTTTGCTGTTCTCAACCCAACTAAACAAAACTTGTATGGGCGCATAAATAATGAAAAGATTAAATAAGAATAACAAACATTAACAATCAACAAGCCTATCATAAAACCATTTTTGCCTCTTACAGGATTCGAACACGAGAGTTCTATTAAATGTTACTCACATCCACCATTTACAGCAGTAAATATTTGCATTAGCTACTTATTTATTTATACTTATTTATTTATACTTAGTTACCAGTCAACTCATACAAAAAAATGTGCAAACAGCGCTCTTTCATACGATACCCCACATGCCCTAGTCACCTCATTTCAAATTTTTAAGACCTCTTTTCAGTCCCTGTTGTAAAAAAAAAAAATCTTTCTTATTTGCAAAATAGTTGGGCAAATGTCATCTTAAACTATTCCAAATTTCAAGTTGATACCATTAGTAGTTCTCTAGATATCCAGCTGTGACAGAACCCTAACAAATTGTTTTACATCAAAATAGTTAAACAAGATCAGGTGAATTAAGACCAAATTTTGTGCAATATTTTTTCTTAAATTCCAATATCTCATTACCATAAAAAATTCTCAGTATTGAAAAAACCAAAAGATAATGAAAATTAATATTTTAAAACGAAATTTTCGCTTAACGGCCGTATTGAGCGGATCCAATGTCGGTATCTGCGATCTAAGTGGCAAGTATCAACATTGATTTTTATTACATCCCAATGAAAACAAACTGATTAATCCGTGCCTCATGTAACAGCGGAATATCGAATAATTCCGATTTTAGGGTGACCACATCTTCAATAGCAGGATGTCAGAAAATGTATCCTTGTCTCCATCCCCAATCCTAGTCACAGCTGGCCACATTTGTGAGACCTTCCCCCCTTGTGTGATGTCACATATTTTACAATTTTACATCTAGAAATAATTATTGAATTAAAACAGCAGTTCCGAAATTTGTTTTATTCAAATTAAATGACGTCACGAAATTTAGGACCCATCATCCCACCCCCTTGTCACACAATGTCATACTTCGCGACCCCCTCCCTCTCCCTTAACGTGTGACGTAATTTACGGATGGCCCGTTGGTGGTGCTGCTCTAGACGGAGACCTTATGTTCCCGGTTATTTTTCAATTATTTACTAAAAATAGTTGATAATGACTAGATATTATATAACAAGTCCCTTGCCGCGTCAATGTGTCTGTCTGCTCGCGATAAATTCAAACACTACTAAACAGATTTTCATGCGGTTTCATGCGGACGGAAGTTAGTGTACTACTTATTATGTATTCTGTAATTAGGTCACAATAAAGAGAGAATTCATTTCATTCATAAAGGCTATTTTAGTGGGTTTCATTATTTTTTTATTAATCATCATTATAATTTTGTCATAAATCATAATTTGTAGCAATGGCAATACATTTAAGTATTAAATAAGTATAATTAAGTAATCAGAAATCATGAAATAATTGACCGAGCGAGCGCGAAGCGTCTCTGTTTCGGCTTGGTCAAAAATGCTTTCGTATATTAATAATTATGTTCGTCCGGCTGTCTGTTTGTTTTTTCTACAGGTCAAATTTCTCAACCGATTCTCGTGAAATTTTGTGAGCAGGTTCTATAATAATTATACTTATAGATTTTTTGTCGATTTTTTCAAAACAGCAAAGATATGGGGAAAACCATATTTTAGCCATTCCGAAAAATGATCAAAAATATCCAAACGCGTGGTCCACATCTTTGCAGAGCCACTTGTAATATAGGTATTATTTATTAAAAAAGGGTTATTGCATTTGTCTTCAATTTCGCCATCCCATGGACTCCATACTCGTCGAAAGATCACCGATAGCAGCCGAATGCAGCATATTTCATGCGAACTGTCGAAAAACCTCAAAAACCGATCATTAACCGAAGATCGTATCTAGCGCGTGTGCACTAAACCTTATGCATTACTGCTGAACGAGTGATGTATGGGCTTAATCTTTGCTGTAATGTAAATATTAATATTTGCTCATTTTCAACTGAATGCTGGTTAATATCGTAAATTTTCGAAGTAGAAGAAGAGAGTTATGATCACTAGGTAAAGTCGGAGCCCTCGCGTTTGTGACATTTTTGAACATCTTTCGAAATGGCTGAAATACAATTTTCCCCATATCTCCGCCATTTTGAAAAAAACTGAAAAAATGATAAAAAAATCTATATAATTATAGAACCTGCTCACAAAATTTCACGAGAATCGCTTGAGAAGTCCAACCTGTAGAGGAGAGCAAACGGACACACGGACAGCGGGACAGAATTACGAAAGCATTTTTGCCCAAGCTGAAGCAGAGACGCTTCGTCAATATGCCGCCATTTTTAATGTCCCCACTGCTGAGCACGGCAGCCTAAAGTAGGAGGATGGGCCATAATCACAGAATACACAGAGTACAAGTCCATAATTCACCACTTAGGCCCAATTGGTGAGTGTTTATGGGTGAATCAGCTGCATTTGTTGACTGCAAATGCTGCTGGGACCAAAAGTAAGAGGGTTTTATAAGAGGGTTTTATAAATCTAACCTTGACTGTACATAATATTGGAATTCGTCACTAGCGCCATATTGAGCCAATATTGTGCGGTGATTTAGGGAACTCATGCGATTGGAAAGAGAGCTTTTCAAAGTGACATTAAAAAAAATATAGTAACTATTTGCCTCAATAGATGGTGTTGATGATTAAGTGTCAAAATTTGCTTTGAATAATAAACGGTTTTCCTACGTTTTCTACTGTTGAAACTTACCTTTTTACGACCTGAGTGGTGCAGTGGTCAACATGCCGCCTACCACGCAAGAGGTCCCGGGTTCGATTCCCGGCCGGGCAGAAATTGAAATGTTGAATTTTAATTTCTGTGACGGGTCTGGGTGTGACTATGTATAATGAGTATATATTTAAAAAGTATATAAGTAGTATATCAGTTGTCTAGCACCCATATTACAAGCTTTGCTTAGTTTGGGGCTAGATGGCGCTGTGTGAAATTGTCCATGCATTTTTTTTTATTTTTATTTATTAAGGTAATCTATTGAGCTTCAGTTTTTTGTCGTTTTGAAAAACCCTCATTGAAATTGCCTGATCGTTAGAAACACTCGAATTCAAGAAAACAGCTTTTGTCAACAATAAATTAAATTCAACATACTTAGATTGAGATTTAGGCTGGAACGGGTGGTAGGAAAATATAGACGATTCATTACTAAGTTTATTTGAATACATAAATTTTTGACTTTTGACTTATTGCAAATTGTATTGGCTTCGAGAGAAAGAGGACAGATTGACCCTCGAAACACAATTAACTACGGAAATAATGAAATATTGAATGTCAAAAGTAATTTATTTGAAGAAACTTATTGTTGCAAGCTTTTGATGTCACACTTGAAGTCACACAAAAAATGTGCAATCATATTGTTGAATAGCTTCGCCTTTACAAAAAGGGAATAAGGTATGGTCTTGTCTGGCGTATTTGATTTGGGCAGAAAAGTCTCTGTCAACCATTTTTTTAATACACAACAGGATAGTACTTGGCCTTCATTTCATCTAAGGCCGATAGTGGAACGCACTACACTCGGATTCCTCATCACTGAGGAACTGGCTATCTTTCCTCTAACTGCCGGAACACAACAATTTTTAAATGGTTGTTATGGCGTCAGAGTTAGGTAAGACGGTGGTAGCTAGCCAGGCGGACTTGAAATAAGTCCTACCACCAACCAAACCGAGTACAAATTCCCCCTCCTGGGAATCTAATCCGGGACTCCTGCGTCTTACACGGGTGGGCGAACCACGACCATAGAGGCGGTTAAAGATGAAACGGTTTTAATTTCTGTCAGAAGCGGTCATTGCCCCATATTACGTCCGCAACGCGGACTTGCACAGGGATCTCGAACTCCAAACACTACAACAATTTTTCCTTTCGATCTCTGAGCGATTCTTTGAATCAGCTGAGAATCACTCCAATCCGTTAATCCGAAGCGCGGCGGGGTATGACCCCCCCGCTTCGACTTCCAACCAACTTTCCCGGAAACCCAAATCCGTCCTAACGGACCCCCCCAACCAACTCTCGGCCGATCTGGACCTCCTATTGGAGGCCCAGAAGGCTGTACCCGCCCCCTCACCCCCGACCCCTCTGGTCACACCCGGCCCCTCAGGCCAGCCCGTCTCTGCGACTGACCGCCCATCTGGTAATCAGTCGTGTTAGTTAGAATATTTCATATTCAATTAGTATTTGCAAAACGGCCGTTGACCCCTCTGGTTGGCGGTCGTCCTCTAAGCGTATGCTCACCTAGGTGAGTGACGCGCCGCGCCACCCTCCCCTCGGGGGGTGGTCGCTTTCGATGAAGGTTTTAATGGCTTACAATAGCTACGGTCGAAACCAATATGCGGCGGTTTTAGTCAGTCAAGTCTGACATAACCAGCATAGCACGGCGGCTATGTGGTATCCAATGAGGATTTCCGCCCCCTTCCCCTCGGTGTCCGGGAAGGTACTCCGAGCCCCTCAGGCTGAGAGTGAAAAAAAAAATAAAAATTCTGTCAGAAATGGTTGACAGAGACTTTTGATCGAGCTTATCGTATTAAGTACCTACTACCTTCCTGCATATTTATTCATCAGAACATTCAAATTCAGTCTTTGTGCAATGAAAATCAGATTGATTTAGGTATACCTTTTTGTTCGAGCAAAGCGTCTCTGCTTTAACTTGGGCAGAATTGCTTTCATATGTCTGCTTCCGTTTGTTCTCCTCTACAGGTCGCATTTCTCAACCGATTCTCGTGAAACTTTGTCAGCAGGTTTGATAATTTATACAGTTTATTTTGTCGAGACAGTTTTTCAAAATTAAAAAAAAAAAAACAACACATATCAGCTAAAACGAAAAAAAAACGCAAGGTTTTTTCTTCAGTTTTTTTCATGGTAATTCAAGATAACATTAGTGTCAATGTTAGTACCCAAACGCGCTTTTCTGACGGATCGCGCTCAAATCACAAAGGGCACACGGGAACAAACTTTCTAGGTGCATACACTATGCAGTTAACATAATTCAACCTATTTCAATACAATTATTTAGACCATTGGTTCCCAATTAACTTATCTATTGTGTGTAACAGATGTCACCTTTTATATAAATATTTCTTTTATTAATTCAAACAAAATGGGTACAAATTGTTGAAATATTTTTTATAAGACTATTGAAGAGTTTGACCTAGTGTATTCTATTTTTTTTTTGCTAAGAATACTTACACCTAGAAGCCGAGTCCTTGTATGTAAAGTGAGGCAAAAAATAACTGAACCAACCAATATGGCTCAGTTTTCAAATTGATAATAGGTACGATTAGGTAACGTATGAAGTATAAAAATCTGAAAACTGAACCATGGCTCAGTTTTATATGCCTTACTTTGGACAGTGTGCTTTGTAGGGAACTATCATTCTAGGTTATTTAGTTATTATTCTTTGTTTTATTGGCAAAGATACGAATCTTCAATCATGACTTTGAACATTTCTTTATGCACAACGGGCTTGGCCTTCACCTCACCTGATGTTAAGTGACGATAAGGCCGAAGGTGGAAGCGCACTACACCCGGAATCCTCATCACTGAAGAGCTTGGCTATCTAACCTCTAACCTTAGAATAATTACACCTAGAACGATAGTTCTCTACAAAGCGCACTGTCAAAAGTGAGGCAACTAAAACAACCAAAATGATTCTGTTTTCAGATTGTTATTCTACATTATTCCCTAATCATACCGATTAACTATAAAACAGTTTCAATTTTACTACATTTATAAGACTAGTTACTATATTATTGGGTTTCAGTTACGATTAGTTAACGTATGAAGGATATAAATTTGAAAACTAAGCCATTCTGGCTTGGTATTAGTTGCCTCACTTTGCATATGAGGACACGGCTTCTAGGTGTTATTATTCTAAGCCTCTAACTGCCGGAACACAAAAAAATTTAAAATGTTTTTATGGCTTCAGACTTAGGGAAGATGGTGGTAGCTAGCCAGGCGGACTTGAAATCAGACCTATCACCAACCAAACCGAGTACAAATTGTACCCCACCGCCTGGGAATCGAACTCGGAACCCCGCGTCTTACACGGGTAGGCGAACCACTAAACCACCTAAGCAGTTACATACTTAAACTCGGCACAGAAGCTTTTACCTCGTTTAGATAATAGATAGGGCATGACCCCGGTAAGTGTCAACAGACACACAGACAGACAGACGCGAGAGTGGCGCACAGTGGGCGCGACGAGGCAGATGGGAGCACATGGCGTAGGTACAGTCGGATACGAAATTGATTGAATTGAGTATTTGACACCTTTTTCATGATAGTAACGGGTGGCGCAAAAGTAAAGACCCTATTTGGTTCAGCTATAACATTTTTTCTAAATTAGAAAACTAGATTTAGGTTTTTTTAAATGTATATTTGTGCCATTAAATTTCGTACCATTAGGATTTAAAGATGATGTCTTTTAAATGGTGACCTCCAGAGTTGATACACATTTGAGCCCTATTTATGACATTTTGCATAACTTGCCGTAACACTTCCTGCGAAATGTTCGTTATTTCTTGACGAATGTTTTCTTTTAGAGCTGCAAGAGTCTCCCAGACTTAGGTCTATCCAATGTTGAGCCAGTTGCTTCAAGGCGTGTGGCAAAGCGTCGAATTGTGCGACCAATCGGTGCCGGACGGTGGGGAAATCGTCGACGAAATTCACGTTGTGTTCTTATCACTGATGAATTATTCCGTAAGAACATTGACACAATTATTCCACGTTCTTGGGGAGTAAAACGGTCCATGTTTATTTTCAGTGTATTTTATATTTGTTCACTACACAATTTTCAACAACAGAATGACAGAAAATGTTATATAAAAAAAATAAAAGTATTTTCTTTAGTGCCAGTACTTTTGCGCCACCCGTTATTATTCGAAATAGTGGTTAATTCGTCCAAGTCGAAATATTAAAAACACTTAAGTACTAAAAACACAAGGGCATTTATCTTTCATTAATAACTCTAGTAAGTACTTGCACAGTACATTTTTAAAGTTTCGTATTAGAATAGAACACGGTAGTACTTAGGGGAAAGTAACCTATATTGTACCGACTCCTAAATTGTACCACCTTCAAATTTCCGACTTAACGGTGCCATAAGAAGAAACAAAATGGCGCAGTGACAGTGGCGCTATAGTCGCCTCGTTTTGTGTTGCCAGTGTAGAATAATGGCACCGTTAAGGCGGTTGTATGTCCGAAAGTGGCTCTCTCAGAGGTTTTTATTTAATAAGTTATTAATAGAAAATGATTTTAATAATGTTCATCGTGGAGATTTTAGGGCCCATGGTCTAGTATTTTTAGAAGTTATCATGACATGCCCTCGTAGTCGTTCGTAGAAGTAGATAGCAAATGTGTCAAAAACGGCCACTTTTAGCAGTTTTTCTATCTACTTCTAGCAGCGACTACTAAGGAATGTAATGATACCGTCTAAAAATACTAGACTGTGGGCCCTAAAATCTCCACGATAAACATTATTAAAATTGTGTATTAGAATTATAATATTAAATAAAATTCACCGCGGCGCCACTTTCGCTCAGGGTACCACCTTAAGTCGGAAATTTTAAGGTGGTACAATTTAGGAGTCGGTACAATATAGGTTACTCTCCCCTATATCTATTCTGTGGCAGAACTACAGTATCGTCATAGAGTAGATATAAGTACGTATCATGACGTCACAATACACTAGCGACATAAAATATGGAGTAAAGTTATTAAATAGTACCTTACTTGTCTAATAAGAAACTTTTAAGCTAGGTGTCTAAGCAACTAGTTAAGTTAATTAAAAAAAAGTTATTATTTGTTATTTATTATTATTAATTGAAAAAAAAGTATTATATACACGTGAAGACCTTTAATTGGCTGAATGTTAATATATTTATGATATTTTTCTGTTTGTTTCTCTGTTTGGTCTTCCAAAGACTAAAAAATAAAATAAAACAACTTTTTTATGAAATAAAAATTCGGTTTGCACTCCAGGAGTGCCGGCAGAAATGAAAACTTGAATATTAACGTTGTGCATTTTTGATATTTTGGAATGGTTAAGGAATAATTTTGCACGAATTGCCGTCTTACGAATTTACTCTGCATTTGAATTTACGAATACAGAACAGTATTGTACGAAGGTCTTATCCATAGCTTGACAGAAAATCTAGAGTTTTGACATTGAATTAAAAAATTAGCGCGTTGCTATGGCGACACAAGTGTTTACGTCTTGAGATGACGCGCCGCCATTTTCGCCGCGCCCCGTAGAAATAGAGGGGATACTTCCGCCACCGGCTGACTACGCTACATCAGTCTTACGAATTTTCGATCAGGGTCACGTGACCCTGACTGACGCGAGTTTAACATTTTTTCCCCATTACAAAAAAAGTGTACAACGCCGTTAAAGAAGTTTTCACTTCAAAAAATTATCCCAATTCGCAGAGAGAGATGTCTAAGTTTTTTGTTTCGACATTGACTCACATCATCTTATATCTTATTATATCTTATCTTATCTTATGCAATAGGGATTCTTAGTTTAACCACAGTCACAGGCTGTGACTGACGATTAACCTACCGAGTAATGTAGTGACTGATGGTTGCATGATGTGATTTGTTCTTTCCATCACTCAATCAGTCAAACGTAATTCATGACTGATGGAATTTGACTGACGTTTGCATGACCATATAATGGCTGTCTTAAAGTGGTCAATATCAACCCCTTGGGTACTTGTACTATTAGTTATTCTGTGCCTTGGGACCTTACTTCAAAGACCGCCTTTGTCAAATTTTGGACAACATGAGTTAAGTACGCCATCTAAGGTTTCTTCAAAATCCACATAATTCATGAGATATTCGCTTTGAAAGCTTGTAGGAGTTTTTCAGAAACAACCTTAGTCAGTCATGTTTCTCCCAAAAAGAACTATATATCAATTGAGATCGGTGGTTTATGGCAGAAATGTCAAATTCTATGTAAATTTTTGCGGTTACCATCTCTCTGTTTTATTGTATTTTGAGATGGTTTTGTGTAAAAGATGAATAGAAATAATGAATCGTGGCCTAGAAAAGACAAAAAAAGGATAAAAAAATCAAAATGATATTAAAAACTTTTATATAAATATCAAGTGTCACCATAGTGCCACTTTGATGGAAATGTTGTAGCTGATATTAATAGCTAACTCGATTTATTAGTGGAAGAGATTAAATTGTGTTTATGCCTGTCTATTTATATGTAAAATTTTGTTAGATATATGAATAAAAGTTAGTTTAGATTTTTTTTAGTGTCGTATTTCATGCAAAAACAGCCTTTGTCACCATCTTTTCAAATTCAGACTAAGTTTTCTTTAACTATTGAATATTTTTATTTGGTAAAATATATTCCAGGGCGTAGCTATAATAACAGAAAATATAATTCAAAGTTATTTTAACATAAAATCACTTTGTAATTATTGTGGAAAGGTTTTTTCTCTCTACTGAAAAAACATTTTTTGACAAAGGTGGTTTTTGAAATAAGGTCTTCAATTACTAGTGGCTCAGTGAGCTGTAGACCTCGCGTTTGTGTGTTAAATTAATTACTCTTTATATTTAATCGGATTTTTAAAGTAATTTGGCTAGGTCTGAGGTATCAGCATAAGGATATTTAATCTTATGGTATTAGTTCATTTTGGAAAAGGAGTTATTTGCCTAAAATAATTTAGGAATTCCTGAGATAGAGCATTACTGCACGTTGCACCCGACTGTACCGGTTAGTCAATCTGTTAACCGCATAACTCGACATGACAAGGGTTGCATTTTTTAACCGCACTTTTTGTCAACCATGGGAGAAGACACACCCTGTGTCATGTTTAACATGTATTTTATTACCAACTTAGTTGACAAATAAAAATAAAAAATTAGAAAATTTAACTCCTGTTTGTTTTTAGGATTCCGTACCTCAAAAAGAAAAACCATTACTTTGTTGTCTGTCTATTTGTCTGTCAAAATCTAGAACTATAAAATTTGGCAACTAATATTGTCATAGACGTACTACAAATACAGGGCAAAATCTGAAAACTATACATTTGTAATTGTATCATCAACTGTCTGTCTTGCTGTCAGTCAAGACCGTTTATCTCGCGAACTCGTGGAGGTATCGAGTTGAAATTAAAACAATATACTCAAGACTACGGTCTCTTGAAGCTGTGAAATAATCAAACTTCTAAGTTAACATAAAAAATATACGGCCGTTTATGTCGCAAAAAACGCATAATATGCGTTTTTGCACCTTTGCGACAACAACGTGACATTTTTGAAACCGCAACCTTCCAAGAGGCTACTTCCAAATGGTGAAAAAACGTTTTCAAAGAGATGTCACGTTGTCATCGCAAAGAGACGTGGCTTCTTTGCGATGACAACGTGACAGCTCACTAAAAGCGTTCTTCTTTATCATTTGGAGAAAGCCTTCTGGAAGATTGCGGTTTCAGGAATGTCACGTTGTCGTCGCAAAGGTGCGATATTTCGATATTAATTTATAGGGTACAGTCACGAGCAGTAAGATGTACACACTTTAGAACTATGTCACATTCAACTTTCAGTGTAAAAATGTCAAAGGTTATTCAATAACGTTATATGACATAAGTTCTAAAGTGTGTACATCTTATTGCTCGTGACTGTATATCCGGTTGACCTAGAACTATGAAATTTTGTAAGTAATATCGTCTTATACGACAAGTACAGGGAAAGGTCTGAAAACTATATATTTGTAATTAAATCTTAAAAAATATAGTCTTTATTAAAGTACCTGCAAAGCACAGAACCCTCGGTTGGCAAGTCCGACTCGCACTTGTCCGGTCTTTTTATTAACATCTGTTTTTTAGGAAAAAGTAACTTTTTTGTGTTGACTAGCTTTTGCCCGCGTCTTCGTCCGCGTGGACATTCGGAAAATCGCTATGGAACATTTGACCGAGATAAAAAGTATCCATGTTTTACCACAGGCTATAACTATCTGTGTGCCATTCCAAATCCGTTCAGCCGGTTTTACGTGATTGAGTAACAAACATTGAAACATTAAACTTTCAAATTTATAATATTATTAGTTCACGTTCCCGTTCTCGTTCTCATTCCTGTTCCCGTTCCCGTATTATTTTTCCATTAAAAATTTGAATCCCCGTTTCAGTCCTTTGGGTGTTGAACAATGTCCACTGTGTCGTATTTAACCCTAAAATAAATGCCATGCTTATTTGTTTTTAGAAGTTTACTCATTCGAAGTTTCGAGTCGAAATGTCTGTTGAATATTATTCTTCCATACAAAATAAGGCCGCCGTGTTGGACTTCAAAATAAATACCGTTTTTGGGGTCGGTTTTCAGAAATTTTTGAAATAAATGTTTGATCATTTGTTTATAGAAGTACTCTTACGAAGTTTCAAGTCGTAACTAAGTCTTTTTTTTTTCAATCAAACTTTGAACCCCATTTGACCCCTTTAGGAGTTAAATAATGTCTATCACTTAAAAATAAATGCCATTTTCGCAATCAACATCCCATAAAACTTCGATAACGACACCCATATCGATATTGGGCTTTTTTACCCATTTTCCCCCTAAAGGGTTGAGTTTCGGAAAACCACGAAACACATGTTTGCTCATTTGTTTTTAGAAGTACTCCTAGGTACGAAGTTTCAAGTTGAAATGTCTATTTAATATTTTTTTTCCATACAAACTTTGTGCCCCCATTTCAACACTTTATGGGTGGAATTTCCAAAAATCCCTTCTTAGTGGGTGTTTACGCTGTAAAAAATATCTATGTACAGAATTTCAAGTCTCTAGGTTCAGTGGTTTGGGCTGGGCAATAGTCTGTCAGTCACCTCTTCACTTTTATATAAGAGATAATGATTTGTTGATACCTAATTTATGTGAACAATAAACGTAGGTACCTACCGACGATTATTCTGTCAATTACATATTATACGTTTTCGCTTGAAGGAAATGGGATTTTTAAGGGATTTTTAGATTGGATTGGTTTGGTACCTACACAGACCAGAATATAACAAGTACTTACGTGGTACCTATAATTAGCGTTACCGCTGACGAGCGATTAATCGCTGAGCGATTTTTTGTCGCCCTGAATAGAACATAATGGAGTTCAATACGTAAACGCCCACAAGCTACTTTTTGTAGCCGCAATAATCGCGGCGTTAATTGCGGCGACAATCGCGGCGCTTTTATGTCGCTGGCTAAGTAAGGCCAGCCACACACAGACGGAATCACGTAACGGAATTCCGAACGTAATTTCGACAATGTATGAAGATTCCGTACGAAAAAATCACTCATGTGTGTAACAGCCCATAGATTTTGTAAGCAGTTGCTGCGTTCGGAATCACGTATGTACAGAATTCCGTAACGAGATTCCGTCTGTGTGTGGCCGGCCTAAAACCTTTGTAGTGTCATTTCGCGGGCGATAAACACCGCGATTATCGTCAGCTACAAAAAAGCGCTCGTCAGCGGGAACGCTTACGGATAAAAATAAAGACGGCTATAAAACAAAACACAATACTTTATTGACAAGTTTTTTTAACTATTCTGACAGCAGTAAAAAAATTGGAAGAGATGGCCAAATAAAAAACAATTCTCTTTTGTTTAATCAACGTATTAAATCCCATAAATATTTTAATCCGAACAACACCGGCAGGCCCGAAAACAAAACAACGAAAAAAATATGAAACAAAGGAGGTTTCAATAGTAAATCACGAAAAAGTTAAAAAGGCGTTCGAATTTCAAAAGCAGATATTTAAAAAAGGAACGGTCATAGATAATGAAACGTTCTCGCGCCGGTATGAATGACGTACCTTAAAAAGTGTTTGACAGCCAAATTACGGCTTGGTTGCGCCCGCGCCGCTCGCCGCTCGATGCTAACGGAATATAGAACAGGGGACTACCATTTTAATCCTACTTCCATTTCCTACAAATTTTTCTATATTCCCATCTGCCCCCTTCAAGCTCTACCACCGGGGTGGTGTTTGCATGCGTGCACTAATAGGTGGCGTTCACCACCGGGGGGTGGTCAATGGCACTTATTTATTCCCATCTGTCCCCTTCGTAGTTATAGTACAGGGGTTTATTTGCATTTTGTATTGGACATTATCAACGGAAATTGAAATAAAACATCACTGGATATCATGATTCATGAGCAATAAAAATGAATGTTAATGGAGTTCGAAGGGAGTAGATGGGAATAAATAGGTGCCATCGACCACCGGAGTGGTAAATGCCACCTATTAGTGCCAACCACCACCCCCATGGCACCCTCGAAGGTGTCAGATGGGAATAAATAGGTGCCATCGACCACCAGGGTGGTGAACGCCACTAACAAGTGCCAACCACCACCCCGGTGGCGGAGCTTGAAGGGGGCAGATGGGGATAAAGGCAAATTTTATAGGCACATAGATTATCTAAAAATATATTATCCGGCAACCCACGCAAATGAAAGAAAAGTTAATCAAAATCTGGCTGCGGAATATACTTTTTTGTTAGAATTTTTGTAAAATTACATAATCACAATTAATGCTATTTTTTAATAAAAAATAATATATTTGTTTTCACACACTGTTGTACATCACAATCACTTGATGGTGTTCTGTGATCATTTTACAAGTTTAATTTTTATAATAATATTATTATGGGGTAAAACAGTTGAACGGGGTTTCATGCAATATAATGACTACTATTGCCCAAAACCAATTAAAACTAATAGAAATAATTTTCGAATATTTATACAGTGAATAATAATAAAATGTTTAGGCTAAACGCTTAAAAATAAAAAGTTTCCTTTTTAAAATAAAGAACGGTCTGATTTAATAAACGTGACAATTGTAAATTACCATTACAATTTTGTATCCGTAATTCATCCGTAAATCAATTTGAAAATAGAAATATAATTATCAAACTACTCATAGACACCGCAATGTCAACCAAATTTTTATTGTAATTTACAATAATTGTCACCTTTATTAAATAGAGTCCTGGCTTAAGAGTAATAAAATTGTACCTCAGCTCTCTGCCTAACTCCGTGATACGTAAAAAATATGTTTTTGACAAGCAAAACGTTTTCCCTTTCATATGGAGCCATTTGTACAAAAGGGTTCACCGACCAATTTATATTAATGATTTTAATTGTATGTTGTATTCGTATTTATCGATTTATTACAAAGGAATTTTATAAATAACGCTTTTGTAAGTATTATTAAACTTTATAAACTCGAGGGGTATAGTTTATCGTATTGTTTTTGAACTAAAGTGGTTAGATATATTAAATTCAAAACTATTTATATGTGGATTAAAAAATACATCTCAAGACACCGTCATTTTGAAATCGTTTTAACCCCCTAAGGTGTGTGTTCTACCAAATAAACAGATCATTTTTGCCAAAGAACCATGAGTCGAAAATAACAAAAAAAATTTGGTCCTCCCATCCCATAACTAGACAGCTAAAACATTGTATGTAGAGTATGGGAAAGTATTTTTTTTAAGTGAAAACTTCTTTAGCGGCGTTGTACGCTTTTTTGTAATGGGGAAAAAATGCTAAACTCGCGTCAGTAAGAATCACGTGACCCTGATCGAAAATTCGTAGGACGGATGTGACGGATGGATAGTAGAACGCCGGCGGCGGAAGTATCCCCCTTTCTTTCTACGGGGCGCGGTGAAAATGGCGGCGCGTCATGTCAAGACGTAAACACTTGTGTCACCATAGCAACGCGCAAATTTTTTAATTCAATGTCAAAATTCTAGATTTTCTGTCAAGGTATGATAACACTTTCGTACAATACTGTTCTGTATTCGTAAATTCAAATGCAGAGTAAATTCGTAAGACGGCAATTCGTGCAAAATTATTCCCTAACCATTCCAAAATATAAAAAATGCACAACGTTAATATTCAAGTTTTCACTTCTGCCGGCACTCCCGGAGTGCAACCCGATTTTTTTGTCATTTTCGCCCCATGTTTTTGGCAAAAAATAGTTTCATTGGTAGAATACTCCTTTGAGAGCATTAAAACGACTATACAATGACTAGTATAGTCAAATTAGCAAAAAGGTTGTGGAAGTTATTCATGTAGTTGTAATTTTTTATGGAATCATTAGAAGACATGAATATAAGTTTCCTCCGAGTTTGTACTATTCCTGCTATGTAGGGAACATCGTTTAATGTTAGGTATCAAAATGAAAGTCACAATATTATTTTAAATATGATACCTATAATAACAGTTTACTTCCATGTTTTTTTACAATTTTAATAACCTGTCATTGCATACCTAGCTTGCTTAAATCGGATAAAAAGTTACCGAGATAATTGACAAAATCTAATCCTAGGAGGCGCCACCTTTGTGACGTCATAGGTAATAATATCAAATCATATTATTACCTATAGGTCATAGTAATTGTAACAAAACATGGAAAAAAACTGTTATTGTAGGTATCATATTTAAAATAATATTGTGACTTAAATTTTGATACCGATGTTCCGTACATAGCAGGAATGGTGCAAACTCGGAGGAAACTTATATTCATGTCTTCTAATGATTCCATAAAAAATGACAACTACACGAATTACTTCCGATCTTTTTGCAAATTCGACCTAATTTGACTACACTAGACGGTAATACCACAAAATAAATAATAGTACAAGTGTAATACTTACTTAGTAGCTTTTGTGTTTAATTTCATGATATTACAGTGATTAAACTTAAGAATCTAGGTCAAAAATAAATTCCGGCCAAAGGTCATTTTTTGTGATGAATGTTTATCTAAAACACGTTTGTACTATGTATTTTGTGCGTAAAAACATAGTTATTCGAAAAGTTAAGAGTGAAATATGGCAAAGTTTTCGTAGTTCTCTCCAAATGATTTTAACAAATATTTGTTTAATAAGAGCATTCGATGGCGGTTGCCCAGCGCTGGGTCATCAGATAGCGGCCGGTGGGCGACTGTAATATATATTTAATTGTGACGCCCATCCCACGCCCACAGTGAATTTGGTGCAGGCGTGGGCTAAGGAAACTGTGGAGTCGGTTATAATTTTTTTACCATTGAAAAGTTTATCAGATGCAAATCGCCTGAGTCGTATTTTTTGCCATATCTCCGAGGATTTTAGGAGGATCGAGATGCAAAAAGTACCAAGAGTTGATAAATTTATTGAGACACGTGTGAACGTTTGAATTTTGAAAATCTAGTGGTAACTTTTTTTGGAATTTTGAAAAATTCGGGTTTTTTGGGGGGTGTTTGTTTAGTATTCGTTGGAATTTTGAAAATCGGTTAGTAATATTTCGGCCGCATAGAGGCAGTCAGGCCGAGTGTCACAATCGTAAAAATAAATAGGTACTACCTAGATAACTTTAAAAATAATAATAGAATTTTCAGTTGATTAGATTTCATTTTGGTTTTTCGTAAATTTTTGTATTCATTTTCAACCCTCCGATTCTTGCGGGGACTGCAAAATCTGTGAATTTTTGACTGTTTCTGTAATCTAGCCCTGCAACTTAGAACACCAATGGTACAAATTGAACTTGAGATCTTGGTGTAATAGATAGTTTACTACCGTTTCTTGCATCAAATTTTACGGCAATAGTTCCTGTAGTAACGATACGGCCAAACACCACATTTTGACTAATGTTTGTAGGTTTGTAGATATTTGTAGCTTGGTTCTCTATGAGATCTTTTTGCAATACAAGCACTATGTACTCGTCTTGGCAATACTGTTTATGAAAATGTTTTGAGATGTTTTTAGACGCAAAAAAGAAAAAAAAAACAGTGAAAATAATATTACAAAAGACCCTCTACACATTTCCCTGTGCCAACAGTTATTTCCTGGTCATTCCCACGTTTCGATTTCTTCACCGGTGCAAGCATTTCAAGGGTTAACTAATTATTCGGTCATTTTTTCACCGCGTAGGCACCAAATGCACTTTTGATGTAATTTATATTTAACTGTAGTCAGCGTGGGGTTAAATGTTGTGTAAAAATGGCATTGCAATATTATCTTTATTTTTATGAATGCAGTGCAGATTCCATAACTTGACTTAATGTCGGTGATACTGCAATAAGTACGTTCTATGCCAAAACGATCAAGTGCGTGTATTTGAACACCTTTGCAAATCGTTCTAAGTTCTCAGCCAATCACAAGACAGGGTTCGATGTGTTGCAATATGTCACAGTCAAGTCTAGTCAGTTGTGTGTTGTGTGGGTACTGCAATCTGTTTTATCTGTCTGCCTGTCTTAGATGTAAATATTATTTACATCTAAGACTTTCGGGCGCATTACTTTAGGTAACTAGTTATTGCGGATACCAACGTGATTCTATTTCAGTTTTTTAATTGCTTCAAATATCTGAATGCAAATTAAGATAAGACCCCAGCCGGGGCTGGATCAATCTAGAAAACCAACTTTTCTATATTGTTTTCTAATTTCCATATAATTTGCTACTTATTTTGGAATCCCCCTCCCCCTCTACTCAAATGGCCTACATTCTATGCATTTGATAAGGAAGGCAACTCTCAAAATGGCGCTGCGTTAGCTTGTTCCACGTGAACTATGAAAACACAGGACTTTTACTTAAAAATCGTTTTTTAAACTTTAAAATAATTAAATTCTGTGTTATGTGCTTTAAAAATGTTGGCACTTACAAATTTCCGAAAATTCTGTAACTACCCTACTCTCACCCTACTCTTAATTTTTTATTTTTTTATTTATGTGTAAAAATCGTAAAGCGGTTTTCAGAATACATCTACCTAACAAGTTTCAACTGTGTAATCCTAATAGTTTCGGAAAGTGGCTGTGACATACGGACAGACAGACAGACAGACATGATGAATCTATGAAGGATAAAACCTAAAAACGAACCCTAAAAAAACACGTTTTTAAAACGGACTAAAAATTATAAAAATCTAACTAAAACATTAAAACGGACTAGTGAAAACAGACTAAAAAGTATAAAAAAAATTCTTCTGCATTCTGTGTCTGATTCAAATGAGCCCAAACTCAATGGGGTTTCATCATACAGCTTCTGTGGCCTTCTTCCGGCTCCATCATCAGACCCTGGAAACTATTTTCCAACCAAGTACTCGTCAAAACGATTCAAACGAGCCCAAACTCGATGGGGTTGCACGGTTTCAATTATTGAGTTCCTATGGCATGGCCTTTCAGCTTCATGTAATGATGAAGCTGAAAGGGTCTAATGACCCTGGACCTCACTCTCGATGTCATCGAAGCTCCATGTTCCATGCTGTCACCGTTAAATGTTTTCGCTGCTCCATGTTGTCGCTGTTGAGTGTTTTCGCAGTTCCGTGTTTTCGCAATTCCGTGTCGTCGCTGTTGGCTGTTTCGCCGTAGTACTCGTATGTATCGTCATTCAGTGGTTGAGTCGAAAAGTTCCTGGTAAGTTATATTAATTAAGTTCAAACAATTTTTTATTGTCTGCAAAATTATTGACAAAGTTATCTTAGCGGATTTTGATACTATACTCTACTTATTTATTGATATCAATTTATTCCTATTTTCAAAAAAAGAAATATTTATTATTATTGAAAGAAGAAAGACTTATTATATAGGTGTTGGTTTACGCACGATCTAACTCCTGAGGACGCTCCGGGTTGGGGCGGAACACGTGAAGAGTAGTCTAATTGGTGAAGGTGCAAGGTGTGTTGCTGTCTGGCTAAATGCAGGTTTGTGCACTGATATTTTGTGGTGTGCTTGTACATTTTTTGGCGGGCGGGCGGTGCATCTTGCATATCGCACTTTTGCGACGACAACGTGACATTTTTGAAACCGCAACCTTCCAAGAGGTTACTTCCAAATGGTGAAAAAACGTTTTCAAAGAGATGTCACGTTGTCATCGCAAAGAGGCGTCGCTTCTTTGCGATGACAACGTGACATCTTGCTAAAAGCCATCTTCTTTATTATTATTATTCAATATATTACATTGTTTGCGGAAGTAAACTACATATATTTCTTTTTTCAAAATGTTTTGGGACTTCCGCCAAGTAACGCCTGATTCAATCAAAAAATTTATTCCTAAACAAGACGATATCATAGTACACGCATTGACAAGTTTGACACACGCGCGCTTGTTCAGTTGCGCACGCGGCATTTTAACGTTTGTTTTACTGTAAAAAGTGGACAAGGTCCGGCGATGTAGCTATGTGGGCCATACTGATGGGGGTTTTGTACGGTTAGATCTTATCTGCTGCGTTGATGGGGGTTTTTTTTGGTTGAAAACATACGGGTAAGCGTTTGGTGCGGGCCCGCAACGTTTTTAAGGGCGTTTTATCAGAACTTGAAAGTTAATGCTCAAAGAATTCTTTTTTTAATCGTCTGTCATTGTTAAACGCTGTATTAAAAAAAACTGCGCACTATGCGAAGATTTTATTTCAATTCTTTGTAATGTTTTCAAGAGAAAAATCGACCCCTGGACTTACACGGGTAGTCAGAAGCAGACCCATTTCCATTGACAGCACCCGTTCACGAGCATGACGCATGAACCAGCCTCCTCTTCGCTCAACCATATTTGAGGGAACGTAACGACCCGCCTCACACGAGACCACCACAGAAATGATTAAAGAGAGCATAACATACTTAGGCTACCCATGTTAGGGCATCGAATTTAAAACTAATATCCAAAAGCTTTTCAAGGGTCTTTTGCAAAACTAAAAAGATTGCAATCAAAGAAATCAAAACAAGGAAGTGCCATACATATACAGACAATATTAAACAGATTTTTTTATATACGACGCCCTTAATACAAGCAGACCCATTCCTACTGGCAACACCCGTTCACGAGCATGACGCATGAACCAGCCATCGTAAGATGGTAGGTATTAGTTTTTTTAAATTTTTTTAAGCTTTGCTGTTCATATTAATCTCCCGTATGTTTTCAGAAGCCGCCAAAAGCGCGTCATTTTTGTTGACAACAAATGGTTAGTATCAATTAGTAGCTCTTAAAATTCTGCGTTGGCACGACAAAGGTTTTTGTCGCGGCGACATCGCGCAACGTCGTGTGAAATCTTGTCGCGTTTGTAGGAATTTGTCATAAAAATTGTAAGAGAATTTATGGTTTTTTAAGTAAATAAGTTTAAGGGCCCTTTTCACAGGTTTTGTTTAGCACTGTGTTTAGATTATTTAAAAATTGAATTTAATTTGTGTCGAGTAAGTAACTTAAGTGGAACTTAACTTGAAAAAATTAAATTGAATTTGTGTCGAGTAAGTTTAAGTGGAACTTAACTTGAAAAAATTGAATTTAATTTGTGTCGAGTAAGTTACTTAAGTGGAACTTAACTGAAAGCTGAAAGGAGATAATGGAACAAGCAACAACATATTTTCTCTCATTCACATTGACTTAAAAAAAAAACCGGTCAAGAGCGAGTCGGACTCGCGCACCGAGGGTTCCGTACCATCATAATTGCACCATTAAACCACACTGCAGAGTAGAATAATAAAATTAGTATTGCAGTTTTAGGTCAGCGCCATCTCTTGACCGATAGTGGAACTAATGTTAACTTTTTTAGAAATTTGATAATTTCTAAAAAGTGTGCCATATTGAGACATCATTTTATTTTTCCTGTAATCTTTATATAAACTGCTATCACATAGAATTATTTCAGATTTTTCTCTTTGTAAACTTCGGAGATAAGGGGGGGAACGGTCTTTTTTTTTACATTTTTCATCATAAGTCGAAAACTATGCGGTCTAGAAAAAAAAGAAAAAAATGATTAAAAACGTGCAAACGGCGCTCTTTCATATGATACCCCACATGCCCTAGTAGCTCCACTTCAAATTTTTAAGACCCCTTTTCAGGCCCTGCTGTAAAAAAAATATTTATTTTTTATTTATTTCTTATTTGCAAAATAGTTGGGCAAATGTCATCTTAAACTATTCCAAATTTCAAGTTGATACCATTAGTAGTTCTCGAGATATCCAGCTGTGATAGACAGACAGACAGACAGACTGAGTCACACCATAAGGGTTCCTTTTTTACCATTTTGGTACGGAACCCTAAAAACCGGCCAAGTGCGAGTCGGACTTGCGCACGAAGGGTTCCGTACTAAAAAACGGCAAAAAAAAACACGTTTGTTGTATGGGAGCCCCCCTCAAATATTTATTTTATTCTGTTTTTAGTATTTGTTGTTATAGCGGCAACAGAAATACATCATCTGTGAAAATTTCAACTGTCTAGCTATCACGGTTTATAAAATATAGCCTGGTGACAGACAGACAGACAGATAGACAGACAGACAGACAGACAGACGGATAGCGGAGTCTTAGTAAGAGGGTCCCGTTTATACCCTTTGGGTACGGAACCCTAACAAAATATGGGTCCTTATCTATGAAATTGGTGTTTTTTTTTTCTCTCTCACACACAGAGAACCTTAAAATATAAGCAACTTCTGTGATTTAGAATATTTATCAGTTGCTGGATAACACATCAAATTACGACCATAGCCGTCAACTATCAGCATAATTAAGTGAAGTCTGTATATATTTTAGACCGACTTCAAAGAAAGGAGGAGGTTATCAAGTCGAACCATTTAAAAACTCGATAATGTAAAGTTAAAAAATATTTACACGTTTACGTACCACCTACCACTTAATGGTAGAAAATAAAAAAGCTTTAAAAAAAATCAGGTTACACTCCGGGAGTGCCGGCAGAAGTAAAAACTTGTGCATTTTTGATATTTTGGAATGGCTAAGAAATAATTTTGCAAGAATTGCCGTCTTACGAATTTACTCTGCATTTGAATTTACGAATACAGAACAGTATTGTACGAAGGTCTTATCCATAGCTTGACAGAAAATCTAGAGTTTTGACATCGAATTAAAAAATTAGCGCGTTGCCATGGTGACACAAGTGTTTACGTCTTGAAATGACGCGCCGCCATTTTCGCCACGCTCCGTAGAAAGAGAGGGAGATACTACCGCTGCTGGCTGTCTACGCTACATCCATCTTACGAATTTTCGATCAGGGTCACGTGACCCTGACTGATGTGAGTTTAACATTTTTCCCCATTACAAAAAAAGTGTACAACGCCGCTAAAGAAGTTTTCACTTCAAAAATACTAGTGATAACGATAACGAATAAAATTGAGTAAAATAAAAAGTAACTCAATTTTAAACTGCAAAAAAGTTGTTTTTTTAACCACAACAATCGCCCACAATGCCACAGAAATGGGGACAAGATATAATAATCTCTTGCTTGTGATGAGTTTGACACTTCCTACATGTTGGGGCGGAACCCTTAAATGGACAGCGGTATGTCTGTGCATATTACGATGGAATCAGTGTGTTATGAAACTTAAGAGTTAATTTGAAACTCTTTTGTTATTTACCAGGAATGACACGTGAAAATAACTGTTCTTACCTTTAACACTTTTCTCGCTGGTAGAGGTGAAAAGTTGTATGTTTAACACGAGACCAAATTTTTGTTCTGGCTCATGCCTTTAAATCACTCACTGTGCTCAGTAACCTATATTAGAATCAATTTTAGACTACTTCGCTAGTTCGTGATAAACACTTTAAGGCTGCGCAGTCTGCACACTAGCGCCGCCATTAGAAAAAAAAACATAGTGCTTAAATAAAGACAAATTTGTAAATTATCTCTCTGGAGTGCACTCCGAACAAGCTTTGTGGTACTTTTTATCACTTAAGCAATATTTTCTAGCCTGTCGTTTAGTTTAATTGACTTTTATTGTTAAAAATGGCCACTTTTCGCAATAAAAGTCCATATAACTAAACAACAGGCTAGAAAATATTGCTTAAGTGATAAAAAGTACCACAAAGCTTGTTCGGAGTGCACTCCAGAGAGATAATTCATAATTTCTTTTTTATTTAAGCACTATGATTTTATTTCCAATGGCGGCGCTAGTGTGCAGACTGCACGCTATTAAAAAGTCCGCACTCGCAGCATAAATTGACTTGGGTCGCTTGTATAACAAATAACGACCTATTACAAGTATGTTGTTGTTAAAAGCAAGTCTAACTAATGACGATATCACAATATCACAAAGTTGTGACGCTGTGTGTACGCGTAGTACATTCGGCGACGTCAAACATGCATTGACATGGGTACAGTGCGATACTGCGATAAGGCAAGGTGGTCTATGTAGACGGGACACTTTTTTAAATTTTATTGAGATTTGTTTATCACCTGCCCACCTTCACGTCTTAACTACTGAACCGATCATCATGAAATTTTGCATACACGTAGTCAGGGTTGTTGTTAATTGCAATTCTTAACAGAGAAGAACTTCATCCCGAAAAAAGGGTTGTTCCCGAGGGATAGCAAAAATACTTTCCACGAAGACGAAGTTACGGGCGGCCGCTAGTTATTCATAAAAATTTTGATACCAGCGTTACAAAGGTTAGTAAAGTTGTGTATACTTACTTAGAATGGACAAAATGAGTGATGTCATCCTGTCAAACAAATAGTTAATATGTCAGTTTGAGAACACTTATAGTAGTGTGCAGAAAATGACGGAGTAGGTACTGAGGTAACAAACATAAAAAAAACTTTTTTAACAAAAAAGAAAAACCTCCTTCAAAAAACCTGAAACAAAAACAGCTTCAAAATTAAATACCTATAAAAAAGCGAGAAATAATATTCAAATCATTAGTTACGCATAACATTATTAATAAAACACGTCTATTGAAGTCGGGTGGGGCAGGAAGACAAGTATTTTTTTTTATATTTCTGAAAGCCCCACCCGACTTCATTAGACGTGTTTTATTAATAATGTTATGCGTAACTAATGATTTGAATATTATTTCTCGCTTTTTTATAGGTATTTAATTTTGAAGCTGTTTTTGTTTCAGGTTTTTTGAAGGAGGTTTTTCTTTTTTGTTAAAAAAGTTTTTATTTTCAACTTTTTAGTGGCAGGTATGTAAGCATGTAAATATTTTTTAATTTTATAAAATATTTTCAATGGTAAAATGCCCACAACTCAAATTCCCAATTTACGCTGTTTGTTTTTGAGGAGTTCCATTGTGTCTTCGTAGTCCAAGTCTAGTCCAGAACCTTGCATTGCAGACCATGGTTTGGTTTGTTTTGGATTGTCATAAACCTACCAAAATCCAAATCACTTTACATTATACTATTTGAATTTGAGGAGTTCCCTTGTGTATCTTCGAAGTTCAAAGTCCAATACCGATGAAATAAAAATGTGACCATTCTTGAAGTATACCCTTTCAAACAAAAAAAGAATCATCTAAATCGGTACATAAACAAAGATGTTATGTTCGAAAATCCGTAAAAACACGTGTGATGGCAAGCTAAATAATTGACATTTTTCAGGATTATGAAAAAACTACCAGCCAGATCTCTGTAATTTTTTTATGGGACCACACACGAACTATGTTCTTTAAGGTAAAAAAAGAATTGTATAAATCGGTTAACAACTGACGAAGTTATGGTAAAACATACATAAAAAAAAAAAAAAAAAAAAAAAAAATACCGACGACTTGAGAACCTCCTCCTTTTTTGAAGTCGGTTAAAAACATATATCCAATTTGATAAGCTTCTCTTTCTTTTTTTAAGTCGGTTAATAAAAGTAAACATTTCAGTCGCATCTCCCACAAATCTATAAAGTTTAATCATAGGTTATTAGTCTCACAACACTGTACTGTTTGACTGAGCGAGCGCGAAGCGTCTCCGCTTCAGCTTGGGTAAAATGCAGTCGTATGTTCGTCCGACTGTCCAGCTTTCCGTTTGTTTTATTCTATGGATCGCATTTCTCAACCGATCCACGTGAAATTTTGAGAGCGGGTTCTATAACTTATTATGGACTTTTCGTCGATTCAGTTTTTCGAAATATTTCAAAATGGCAGAGATATGCGGAAAAATCATGTTTCAGCCATATCGAATGATTAAAAATGTTACAAACGCAAGGTCTACAGCTCTACAGAGCCCCTAATACTAGTGAATAACAATAAATGTGATACTTTTCTATTCCAAATCATCATCATCAGTCCATCGACTGCTGCTGGCAGCTGGACATAGGCCTCTTCAAGTGCACACCACTGAGCTGAGCACGATCCGCGGCTACTCTCATCCAGCTTTTGCCAGCCACCTTGCGAAGATCGTCGCTCCACCTTGTCTGAGGGCGTCCCACACTACGTTTGCCGATACGCGGTCTTCACTTAAGAACTCGTCTGCCCCAGCGGTTACTATTATTATTTTCTACGTTCGGTCAACTTCAGTCGCCCGTCTACAACACCCATGTTAAACTAGTAAATAAAATATTTGGTCATATTTCTTTTCCAAAGTAATTCGGAGGCTGTCGCTTCGGTTATTACCAAAACTTTTGTTTACGTGCCGTAAACATGCATTTCACAGCACAACACGGAACACGGAATTGACCTAGAATAATGTTGCTGCATTGTCAAAACAAATACAGCATCTGAATTTTCTTACTCACACATCTTTGTAAATAAATTAATATACACATATGTAAATAATTTTGTATAAATTAGCATAGCAAAAGAAAATAAATGTGACATTCACCAACTGGACTTCAGACGTTGTTACTCTGTCGGCAGACAGATCGACCCATCATCTACGAATCCTCTCACTGCGGCCAAGACACCTTTAGCCGTCAGATATCTGATCAGTCTTGTGAGCCTGCTTGACTGGCAGTGAGAAAATCCATCCTTATACCTTATTCCTTCCACTCTCCGCTTGTCACCTTAGGTCGACTGGTACAAGCATCCTTATTTATTTATATGTGTATTTATTAACTTATGGTTAGGGCTAGGGCTGTTAGGGCGCTAGGGCCGTAGGGCACTAGGGTTGTCAAGTAGGATAGTTCTACCCTTTCCAATTCATGTAAAGGGAAACCTTGCTCCCTTACATTTTGGTCCTTCGAGCCGGATTTTGTTTGGACATTTGGTCCTACTAAAAACTGAACCACGCGGTCCCTCTTTTCCCTGTTAGGTATAGGGCTGACATTGAACAAGACTGACACTCTAGAGAATTGCGTGCTGGTGTACTCAACAAGCATCAGTTTCGTAGTGATCTGGGGTACAAAGTGCTTAGTGTTCCTGTTGGAAGGTTACTCGTACGGTAGCGGATCGGTTGCTGGCCTCCCACAAGCGGGTCTCACCAGTAATTTAGAAGTCGCAAAATACCGTAAAAAGAGGACGCAGGGGCACTTAGTACTGACATATTCGCTATCGAAGTAGGGAAAGTAGGGTGATAGGGAAACCAGGACGTAGGGATACCAAAAGGACGAAGATAAGAAGAATGGAAATCTCAAACATCAATGACCTTATAAAAAGCCAAGAGGCGGACTGTGCAGAATTAAAACGAATAAGGGATAACATCAAAAAGGATTCATCAACCAGGAAGACTCAAAAATATATTGAAGACCGAAGAGTAACTATCGACAGTATTTACCATCGAGCGGCGCAAAACCACAGACTATTACAAGAACAGGAAATATTATCGACTCATAAATATATGACATTAAATTATTTCGACACACAAATAAGAAAAACGTACGACGACGCAATGGACCACTTGCGTATATGTGAAGACAAGTTAAAAATTGCCGATATACAGATACAGACATGTTCGACCGATGACAAACAAGACAAGGGTGTCAGTTCACCTAAATTATTTATTCAAAAATATCGACTTAATCAGCTGGAGAAAAAAGTATCGACGGCATTGACCGCCATTTCTGAAAATAAACCAGGTTGGCATTTACAATCATTGTTGACAAACATTGAAAAATTATTTCAAGAAATCGACGAAAATAATATACGGTTGCTAATGGACGAAAGTACAGTCACCGACGAATACATATCACAAGACTGGTTTGGGCGCGCTCAAGAAATGGTAGACGATATAATAGAAAAACTGCAAGACAAAATTAACGAAAACAGTAAACAACAGAACAGGATTTCCTCAACCAAGTTACCCAGAATTACCATACCGAATTTTACGGGAAGTTACGAGTCGTGGAATTCATTTTACGATTTATTTAAAAAGATAATTGACGACGACTGTACTATTTCTACGACAGAGAAAATGCAATACCTAAAGACTCACATTCGAGGCGACGCGGAAAAGCTGATCAAGCATTTGACGATAAACGAGGCTAACTATAAGGCAGCGCTTACATTACTCATAAATCGCTATACAGATGAGCGAGCTATAACGCAAAGATTTATTGATAGAATACTTGATCTGCCGAAAATTAAGTTTCCAAATGCGAAAATGTTACGAGATATGCATGACTGTATTAATGAGAGTTTAGAAGCGTTAAAAAATCAAGGCATCGACATTTCCTCATGGAGCCCGTTTTTATCACGTATAGTAAGTCGAAAATGGGACAATGACACCAACATGAAATATGAAGACCACCTAGAAGAACCAAATAAATTACAAGATTTTTCAAAAATGATGAAATTTTTAGAAAAACGATTTAAAAGCTTGGAGACAAGTAAATCATCAACAACTTTCAATACGCCAACGCCAACGTCACTGAAAAATCAAGACAATAATTCTAATGATTGGCAAGATAAAAAAGGCACATGTTGGTATTGTCACAAAGATCATAATATTAATCACTGCGTATCATTTAAGTTATTAAACGTGAATGACCGCATTAAGAAAGTACGAGAAAAACAAATGTGTTACATCTGCTTAATGCATGACACGAAAAAAGAATGCGTCAGTTTAAAATACAATAAGTGCGAAATATGTAATAAAGCGCATTCTACGTTATTGCATAGAAACGTAAACGAATATTTATCATCAAAAATTCAAGGTCAGAGTCAGAGTAATGAAAATAAATACGGAAAGTCAAGTTCCTCGAAAACTTATGCACCGAAAATGCAAACTAAAGAAAATCAAGTTCAAAGATTTTCATCAAACGCGTATACGCAAAATAATGGAATTCGGAAAACCGTACTTTTGGCCACAGCCTTAGTACAAACTACGACAATTGACGGATCGCCACAATTATTACGAGTTTTATGTGACCAAGGCTCGGAAGCATCGTTGTGTACTGAAGAAGTAGCACAACTTTTAGGGTACCCTAGACGAAAGATAAAAGCCGAAATAAAAGGCATCGCAGACGAAAATCCTAAGATGTCGAATCATATGATTGACGTCACATTGAAACCCAGATTTCCAAGTGCATATCAACTACAGACATCGCTAATAGTATTACCAAAACTTACCGGGGCATTGCCAAAGCAAAATTTGCGACCATTTGATCAAATAAAGCTGGAAAATAAAATAATTGCTGACCCTACTTATTACAAGAGAGGGCCGATTGATATAATTTTGGGTGCGGAACACTATAGTAAATTAATAATACAAGGATTTGAGAGGCTAGAAAATGGTATTATCGCACAGAATACTGAAATAGGATGGATACTTTCAGGATTTTGTAACAATGAGAGTTGTACCGGGATGAAAATATTAAGTTTAATGACAAGCGCCGAAGAAAAGACATTAACACAATTCTGGGAATTAGAAGAAATAACAGACGAAAAACCATTAAAAAATGACGACCAAATATGTGAGAATTTTTACGACAAAACGACACAAAGAAATCTAGACGGAACCTATACGGTTAGACTTCCAATTAAAGACAGTTCTCTAGAATATGGAAATACGCGTCAAAAAGCCATGGCTCGACTCATGCAATTAGAAAAGAAATTGGACAAAAACAGTAATTTACGACTGCAATACAATGATTTTATGACAGAATATTTAACAATGAATCATATGCGAAAAGTAAATAAAATAAATTATTACGAAGGAAAATATTATATTCCTCACCAGCCGGTAATACGAGAAAACGCTGTAACGACAAAATTACGCTGTGTATTCGATGCAAGCAGTAAAGGAAGCACGAATATGAGCCTTAACGACAATATGTATAAGGGTCCTCGATTACAACAAGACATGTCCACTATATTGTTACGGTGGCGCAAACATAAGTTTGCTTTTATGGCGGATATAGAAAAGATGTATCGTTGCATTAAAATAAGTGAACCTGACCTACCTTACCAAAGAATACTGTGGAGATGGTCCGCACAACAAAAAATACAGGAGTTTGAATTAACTAGGGTAACATATGGCACGACTGGAGCGCCGTATTTAGCAATTAAAACTTTACAAAAACTAGCGATGGATGAGGAGCAAAACTACCCCATTGCTAGCAAGGTCACATTACAAGATTTTTATGTAGATGACGTATTGTCAGGGGAGAATGACCTAGAAAAGACAAAAACGTTACAGAATCAACTAAGTCAGATGTTAAAAGCCGGAGGATTTAATTTGAGAAAATGGTCATGTAATAATGCAGAGCTGTTAGAAAATATTCCCGAAGGAAACATAGATGACGAAATGATAAAGTTACCCTTAGATGAGACGAGAAAGTCATTGGGTGTAGTTTGGTTACCAAATCAAGATACATTCAAGTTTAAAATTGAAGTAGCAGACAGCGAATATCCCACAAAAAGATTTATTATTTCTGAGATTGCGAAAATATTTGACCCCCTTGGATGGCTACAACCAGTGATAATTACATTGAAACTTTTAATACAAGAAATATGGATTAGCAAATTAGGCTGGAACGAAAAAATCCCGGAAAATATTTACAAAAAATGGGTCATAATACAGCAACAATTAAAATGCCTTGAAAACATTACGATACCTAGATGGATTCATTATACGGAAGGAAGTTTAGAGTTATATGGATTTAGTGACGCGTCTGAAAAAGCATACGGTGCAGTTGTATATAGCCGAACAAAGGTAAATGACACCTATCACGTAAGACTACTTCAAGCTAAAACAAAAGTAGCTCCGTTGAAAAATAAATCAACGTTGCCTCGACTGGAGTTATGCGCGACCGTTTTATTAACAAAATTAATTAAAAAAGTAAAGATTGCTCTTCAATGTAACATTACAAAAATTTATTGTTTTACGGATTCTATGATCACCATAGGGTGGATAAAAGGAGAGCCTGACAAATGGAAAACATTCGTTGCTAATAGAGTGTCCGAAGTTCAAAGAACATTACCTGAAGCTTCGTGGCATCACGTTAGTTCAGCAGAAAACCCAGCTGACGTCATATCCAGAGGCATAGAACCCAGCAATCTACCAAACTACAGTCTATGGTGGAACGGCCCAGATTGGTTACAGACAGACAAAATAAGAGAATCTATGTTAATACTAGATCCAAGCATCGAGGTCAAAACCTGCTGTAGCACTGTAGTGGAAATAAAAAATAAAAATGAAGTTTTAGAAAGATTTTCGAGCTTTGAAAAATTGGTTCGAATTTTGTCGTACTGTTGGAGGTTTGTACGAGGAAATAGAAAAACAGGTTTATTAACTTGTGAAGAATTAGACAAAACAAGGACACAGATTATATTATTAGTACAAAAAGCATCTTTCAAACAAGACTATGAACATATAAAAAAAGGACAAATAGTTAAGAAAACTAGCAAACTATCGAGTTTGGACCCGTTTATAGACGAAGATGGAATAATCAGAGTTGGGGGAAGATTACAACATTCACAATTACCATATGATCAAAAACATCCAATATTATTACCGTACGATCATCACGTGACATCAATATTAATACATGATGCGCATGTAAAAACCTTACACAGCGGAAATCGACTTACGTTATCATACCTACGACAAAGGTATTGGATAATAGGCGGAAAACGTAAAGTAAAGAGTTACATTAATAAATGTACTAAGTGTATTAGATACAAAGCAGAGACTGCTTCGCAAAAAATGGGAGCACTACCAAAACCACGAGTGACGCAATCATACCCTTTCTCTCATACAGGATGTGATTTTGCAGGACCGATACAGGTGCGAGCAATGAAAGGTAGAGGTCATAAGTCCTACAAAGGATACATAGCAGTGTTTATATGCCTTGCTACGAAAGCCATACACTTAGAACTAGTGGGAGATTTATCGACTGAGTCATTTATTGCTGCGCTTAGACGTTTCATGGCTAGAAGAGGTCACGTGTCTCATATGTACAGCGATAACGCAACAAACTTTGTAGGAGCTGCGAACTTTCTATATAAAGAAATATTGGAAATAACTCAATCGCCAACATTTCAAAATACTATTACAAATATGGGCACTCAATGGCATTTTATACCACCAGCAGCCCCGCACTTCGGAGGAATATGGGAAGCTGGAGTAAAATCCATGAAGCATCATTTGAAAAGAGTAATAGGAGACAGCACTTTGACATATGAAGAACTTTCGACTTTTTTGCATCAAATTGAGGCATGCTTGAATACGAGACCTTTATGTATTCAGACTGAGAACATTAATGCCAATATAGTATTAACTCCAAGTCACTTTCTGATTGGTCGCGAGGCAGTCGGCTTTCCTGATCCAATATCAAACATCAATATAAACTTGATAAATTGCTGGAAACATATTCAAAAAATGAAAAGAGATTTTTGGTTATGCTGGACAAAAGAATATTTACATCAATTGCAACAGCGATATAAATGGAAAGCGAATGGAGAGAATTTAAAAGTCGGTACAGTCGTACTCATTAAAGACGGAAACATAAGTCCTAGTAAATGGCCGTTAGCAAGGGTCAAGGAAATTCATCCTGGAAGTGATGGTGTTACGAGGGTCGTGACGCTTCAAAGAGCACAAGGTTCTGACCAGAAGAGGGCTATACACTCCCTTATACCATTACCAGTGAATGAAAGTTTAGAGACAAGTGAAGACAAAACGCCTGTACAAAGTAACGTAGCAATTGTGGAAGAAAACAACACAAGAAAGCATAAGAAAAATTCATATAGAAAACCGTATTATTGGTTTTTAATGATAATGTTTATCTTTATACAAATGTTGGCACAAACAGGAGCCTCATATACAATAAAAAATTTGGAACCTGGATTATACATAGAAAAAATAGGAAATACTACTTTAGACAGAGGTACTTTTAGAATAGAAAAACATTACGAAAGAAGTATTTTAAGCCAGAAAGTAGAAGCTACAAAAGGAATAGTAGATCAATTTAAATCGCTTTGTTACTATGCCAAAACGCTATATCGTGATACTCATTGTATACAGTACCATATTCATTTACAAGAGGAGGCAGAAAAGGTTGAAAAAATAAACGAATATTTAAATGAGTTAAATCAGACTAGAAAAAAAAGAGGTTTATTGGGACAAATGATGACTTATTTATTCGGTGTCAATGACGAAGTTTACAGAGATATTGATTCATTGGATAAAAACCAGCAAAAACTTATTGATGCAGCGAATCATCAAACAAAATTTATGTTAAAAACCATAGCAACAGTTAACCAAACAGAAACCAGAATACAGGAAAAATTAAATAGTTATCAAACAAAACTAAATCAAGTAATATCTTACATAGATAACAATAACGGATGGTATCAATCGGTAGATAGTAATAAGATTCAAATACATATGTTACATTCATACCAAATAGCTTATAACTATATAGCTGAAATAATATCTTACTACGCTGGTATTATGGACATTTACTTATCAAAAGCAACAGTGTACAGTGTACTTACACCAAAGAACATCGCAGACATTATAAAAGCAGCCAACAGCAAGTTACCATCAAATCTTAACATCATTCAAAATCAATTACTTGATACAAGATTATCAGAAAATGAAACTCACATTACGGTATTAGCATATTTCCCTATTACAGAAAAAGCCAAATATACTTTATTACATGTGACTCCAATACCAATGAAATACCGAGATGGGATTTATCAGAGCTTGGATATTCAACAGTCAGTTATAGGAATAGACTACAACAATGAAAGATATTTTGAACTTACCCATGAAGAATTTAAAGATTGCTTACATAGATTCAGTGATTACATTTGTTTTCCTGTGGCGGTGAAGAACATGCAATTAAATAGAAATTGCATTGTTGAATTTATTACTAAAAATGAAACTAAGACGGACTGCTCGACTCGAACTTACAACGTTACAAATGAAATTATATGGAAACAAGTACAAATGACAAATACGTGGATATATGTGACAAAACAAAAAGAAACTATATCTATTGTATGTGACGGACAAAGAGAAGAGGTCTCTATTCATGACGTTGGGATCATACAAATATCAGAAAATTGTATTATAAAGACAATCACTACTATGTTAGTTGCGAAAAGAGTTATTGCCGAAAATGTAATAGCATCGTATAGTAAAAAATCAGAATTTAAACTAAGTACTAACATTACTGTATTAAATAAGTATAATAATATTAAGAAGGAGCAAGTAATAGATAGTTCTAAAGATATTTTTAATAATTTAGCAAACGAAGAAGAAACGTTACAGACAACCCTAGACAACACCGTGTGGAGTAGCATAACTATTCAGACATACGTAGCCAGCTTATCAACGTTATTAATATTTTCTTTTATAGTTTTGGTGATATATTGTTTCGGTCCACAGATAAGACAAAAAGTACAAAATCTGGTGACAACACGACGGGTGGAAGCATCACCCAACAGCAGCCCATCTGAAGAGCAACAGTCCAACACCCAGTCGGCACCTCAAAGTCAGACTCGGACGCCGCCGATCTACGCGCGGCCGTTTCCTCGCAAACCATCACCGGGGCCTGCACTGGAACTCTATCAACTGGACTCCGTTCCTGAGAGGCGCCAAAATGTTTACGTGCCGTAAACATGCATTTCACAGCACAACACGGAACACGGAATTGACCTAGAATAATGTTGCTGCATTGTCAAAACAAATACAGCATCTGAATTTTCTTACTCACACATCTTTGTAAATAAATTAATATACACATATGTAAATAATTTTGTATAAATTAGCATAGCAAAAGAAAATAAATGTGACATTCACCAACTGGACTTCAGACGTTGTTACTCTGTCGGCAGACAGATCGACCCATCATCTACGAATCCTCTCACTGCGGCCAAGACACCTTTAGCCGTCAGATATCTGATCAGTCTTGTGAGCCTGCTTGACTGGCAGTGAGAAAATCCATCCTTATACCTTATTCCTTCCACTCTCCGCTTGTCACCTTAGGTCGACTGGTACAAGCATCCTTATTTATTTATATGTGTATTTATTAACTTATGGTTAGGGCTAGGGCTGTTAGGGCGCTAGGGCCGTAGGGCACTAGGGTTGTCAAGTAGGATAGTTCTACCCTTTCCAATTCATGTAAAGGGAAACCTTGCTCCCTTACAACTTTTTTTAAATAAATAAAATGCTCTATATCAAACGCCAGAACGAAATAGCTCTTATCCAGTTGTGTTAAGGTTGATGTAGATGACAAAAAAGTTG
Organism: Agriphila geniculea; assembly: GCA_943789525.1. NCBI lineage: Eukaryota > Metazoa > Arthropoda > Insecta > Lepidoptera > Crambidae > Agriphila > Agriphila geniculea. Next base: position 944,869 of record OX038897.1, on the reverse strand, counting down.
TTTGATATATCGATTACATTCTTGAATGGTCATTTAAAAGGGTTGCTTTTTTTAAACCTTTTTATTTGTTTGCATATAGCACCTTCATGGAAGAGAACTTGTTTAGTGTGTTTATATGAGTATTAAAACATCATTATTAATGCGGTTGTATGACCGAAAGTGGCGCCCTCAGAGGTTTTTATTAAATAAGTTATTAATAGAAAAATATTTTAATAATGTTTATCGTGGAGATTTTAGAGTCCATGGTCTAGTATTTTTAGAAGGTATCACTACATTCCCTCGTAGTCATTCGTAGAAGTAGATAGCAAATGTGCCAAAAACGGCCACTTTTAGCAGTTTTTCTATCTACTTCTAGCAGTGTCTACGAGGAATGTAACGATACCGTCTAAAAATACTAGACTGTAGGCCCTAAAATCTCTACGATAAACATTATTAAAATTGTGTATTAGAATTATAATATTAAATAAAATTCACCGCGGCGCCACTTTCGCTCAGGGTACCACCTTAACTGAGATCTTATAGCTGTGTCCTCTTTATCAAAACTTACAAGTATACTTTACAAGAAAAATTTTACAAGTTCATGTAAATTATGTCTTTTTCCAAATAATTTATGCAAAACACTTGTAAAAATTGTTAGACGGAACGGAAAGTCGCCGGACACCCTAAGAAATACTCAGGATTTTCCATTGAGTTGTTCACAAATTGTAAGTTTTTTTTACAAGTTTTGATTTTTTTGAATTACTAAATCACTAATACAAGGGTGAAAATATATAATGAAATAAACAAAAACATTAAAATTTGTAGAGTTTAATTTAACGTGTTTTGATAAATGGATTTGTGGACTAATTATTTTTTAAGGAAAATGCTTGTTTTTAAAAAGTACAAGACTTGTAAGTTTTGGTAAACAGGGCACCGGTTGTAGACCAAAGCTTAGTTACTTCAAGCTTGCATAGTTGGCGTTATAATAATTATGAGGGGTTTAAAAATGAAATTGCCGTTTTGTATGGAGAATATTAAGAAATTTGCATACTAACATTGTTTTAATTTATTTAACAACCATGAACGCTAATGTTTTAAAACTTTTATGCACAAATGTTTAAACACTCAGCTTACTACAGCCACATGTATTAAGTGAAAAAGAAATGGTACTTATCGGCTAAGTTACAACGAACTAAGTGGTTATTTCTGCTAACGAATAAAACCGGTCAAGAGCGATTCGGACTCGCGCACCGAGGGTTCCGTACCATCATAATTGCACCATTAAACCACACTGCAGAGTAGAATAATAAAATTAGTATTGCAGTTTTAGTGGAAGGTGATAGTGAAACTAATGTTAACTTATTTAGAAATTTGATAATTTCTAAAAAAAAATATTGAGACATCGTTTTATTTTTCCTGTAATCTTTATATAAACTGCTAGGTATCACATAGAATTATTTCAGATTTTTCTCTCTGCTAACTTCGGAGATAAGGGGGGGGGGGAACGGTATTTTTTTTACATTTTTCATCATAAGTCAAAAACTATGCGGTCTAGAAAAAAAGAAGAATGATTGATAACGTGCAAATAGCGCTCTTTCATATGATACCCCACATGCCCTAGTAGCCCCACTTCAAATTTTTAAGACCCCTTTTCAGGCCCTGTTGTAAAAAAGATATTTATTTTTTTATTTATTTCTTATTTGTAAAATAGTTAAGCAAATATCATCTTACGCTATTCCAAATTTCAAGTTGATACCATTAGTAGTTCTCGAGATATCCAGCTGTGACAAACAGACAGACTGAATCATACCATAAGGGTTCCTTTTTTACTATTTTGGTACGAAACCCTAAAAAAGGAGTCACTTTTAAGATCCTTTTTTAACGTTTAGGAAAAAAACTGGTATAACGGGTGTAACAAGACCTTAACGAAGCCGAAGTCCACGTATTCCGCCCATCATCAGGATAATTTTTGTCTTTAAGACTTTACCTGGGAAATCAATAGCTACGAAGTTATTGAAGGTCAAAATAAAAAAAAAAAATTCAAAATTTTTATGAGATCTTATTTTATTCATTAATAACTACTTTTGTCCAATGAAACTTTGTCAAAATTTTAAGTATTTTGTAACAAACAATGGCTTCAAAACGTCGTCACTCGATGTATCTCATGAGCACGCACATAAACGCTGCCTTTCAAATCGGCCGCACGCAGCTGTGTAGCATACACTCGCAGTCGCGGTCTGCTTGCTGTACGCGTTACATTGCGTGGTAAAGTATGCAATGCTTTTTAATACCAAAAATCAAAATCGTTTCCCAGCAATAATTTTGAACAGAAACGGTCCTGATGATGGGCAGAATACGTAGACCTCGGCTTCGTTGAAGGTCTTGTTACACCCGGTATTTTTATTGCTAAAAGTGGGCTGTTAAGATCATAATTAGAAATAATAACAATTAACCGAAGCATCTTAAACATCATAGAAGATATAAGAGCATCTGTTTGTGAGAAAAAAATCGGCTATTTGATACTTCAACTCCTATACTTGTGTACTATAGACTAGTATAGACAATACTTCCGCTTTACCACTCCTAAGCAGGGATTGATAACCAGACCCCGGATTTTCGGTGGCACGAATAAAATGACGTTTAATAGTGCGTGGACAACTTGATTATCTATTTGTGTAATTTATCGATAAAAAAAATATAATTATGTAATGTGATATATAGACTTATTGTCGGAAATATTAGAAATTACCTACCTACATTAAGAAAAGTGAAAATCGTGAAATGTATAAATAATAAAATTCACTGCAGTTTTTCTTGATGCAAAGATAGCAAAGTCAAAGTGAGTGAAGTAGAATGTCAAATTTTTAAGAAATACATCCTCCTTGGTAAAATACAAAAAATAAATACAGACGCAATCAAAGAAGTTCCACTTCAAAAATATTTTCAAAACATCGATATATTAAAACATTTACGATAATTTGGTAATCACTAGCAAGTTTGTATTCCTGCCACCGCAAATCCGGCCTTTATTGATAACGTTATTTTTAAATGTAACGTTATTTCTTTCTTTTACCGTTGATTTTAACATTAACGTTCTGTCAATAAATAACGTTACTTTAGATAACGATACATTGAAATTAACGTTATTCCAATTAATAACATTACCCGATAATTTTACCGATACTATTGTACCGGTAAAGAGTAACGCTATATTTAATGGTAATTTTACCGGTACAATAATTTTAACGTTATTTTTAAAGGTAAATTTACCGATAAAATGTTTTAACGGTATTTTTAACGTTATTTTTTGTAAGTATCGTTATTTTTTAACGGTATTTCAATCCCTGCTCCTAAGGATAGAATCGTCGCACCCGCGACGTCACTAACTTTAGTTCGTGCAGGAGTCTCTAGCATCATACACGAGATGACTGAGAAAAAGATATAAGTAGAATTCTTTAAAGTGGCAAAAAGGCCAGTCCCGTGTGCCGCTGAGAATATGTAAAGAAAATAATAAAGTGGTGTAAGGTAAGGCTGAGCGCACACTGTGGTCACATTTTTTTACCACCAGTCCCCCGTAGTATGACGACCTTGAGAGAGGTTTGACATTAAAAAAAATCAGGTTGCACTCTGGGAGTGCCGGCAGAAGTGAAAAATTGAATATTAACTTTGTGCATTTTTTATATTTTGCAATGGTTAGGGAATAATTTTGCACGAATTGCTTTTATCAGTATAAAAGTACTATAATTTATGTGGTAGAATACAATATTTATTTATTGCGCTGTCGTTCACTAACATGACAATTTATATTGCATTAAAAAGTTTATTTCTCAGAAAATCAACCTGCCGAACGCCAAAACGACGCGCCGCTATTTTCGCCGCGCCGTAGAAAGAGAGGGGATACTTCCGCCGCCGGCTGTCTACTCTCCATCCGTCTTACGAATTTTCGATCAGGTCACGTGTCCTGACGCGAGTTTAACATTTTTTACCCATTACAAAAAAAAATTTCAACGCCGCTACAGAAGTTTTCACTTCAAAAATCCTGATGTAATAATAGTACATTACTGCCGCGGTCAATAATGACTGCGTTGCTGGCAGCGATGATGATGGCCGAGAGCGGAGCTTAGCGCAGGTCCAGGCCGTCACAGCGCGGTCAGCATTGCAGCCCTTGATGGACAAGCTAGAATAAAGGCCGAGACCGGAGGTCGAGGCCTTTATAGCGCGGACAGCAAGGGCTGCAATGATGACCAAGCTTGAAGGCCGAGAGCGTAGTTAAGCTTAGCTTTAGGCCATCATAACGTGGCCAGCAGTGCAGTCATTGTGGACCAAGGCTTGTATAGTACTTTACTCAAAAAACCGGCCAAGTGCGTGTCGGGCCACGCGCCATAGGGTTCCGTAGTTACCTTATACCATACCATATTTAATACCAATTATCATTTTTCGTTTGCAAAAATAACTTTGTTTTTCACAGTGTTGGTATGAATGACAAAGTTATATTTGCGGTTTTGGAAAATGTGCTATATCTCAAAAACTAATTACTATATCTCATTCAAACCAATTTTGGTTGAAAGTGTTTATTAAGATCTACAGCATATATTTTTTTTAGATTTTTCACTCTCTTATTTCAAAAGTTAAAGGGGGGGGGACACACATTTTACCACTTTGGCGGTGAATATCTTTCAAACGATTGACTTTGAGAAAAAGTTGTCTTAGGAACCTCAATTTCATTTTTAAAGACATATCTATAGACATCCAACACGTGTTGGTTTGAAGAAAACATTTTTTTTCAGTTTCAGTTCCATGTATGGGGAGCCCCCCCTTAATCTTTTATTTTTCTTATTTTTGTATTAAATTCGTTAAGCGGTTAACAGAATACATCTACCTACCAAGTTTCAACTGTGTAGTCTTAATACTTTCGGAATAAAGTGGCTGTGACATACGGACAGACAGACAGACAGACAGACAGACAGACATGACGAATCTATAAGGGTTCCGTTTTTTGCCATTTAGGCTACGGAACCCTAAAAATGCGAATACTGCCTACTATAGTAGGTACTTATAACCTAATGTCGAAAAAATACAAAAATGCAAATATCTCAGAAACGGTGCGTCGGTGCCAAAAAATAAGGTTTTTTTTGATCCCCTTTGTAACGCCGGAAGTAGATAAGAGGTATTGAATGAAAGGTCAAAAAACGGTCAAGTGCGAGTTTTTTATATTTTTCCATACTAATTTTATATAAAAGTACAAAAACACCATCTAGGTACAACAATACAACACCCGCGCAGATATAGAATGGGATTCAAAATGGCGGCTCACCGCGCTTACCACAACGAGTGTGACTGAGAGAGCGATAGGTGTGGCGTTGAGTGTGCGAGCGAGAAGTCAATATGAACGACGCCATTTCTAATCCCATTCTTTATCTGCGCGGGTTGTACAGTGTACTTTTCACCTAACTATGTTTGAAAGAAAACTCGACAATAATGGATTCTCAAAGGAAATTGCTGGTGGCTAAAACTCGACAATAATGAAATCCCATACAACTTTGTTGCGTCACCATCGGAGAACACCGGCAAGCTCGACTTTGTTCAAAGAAGGTTGTCAAAATAATGACCATATTACAAGCTTTTTTGAGTAAAACATTTTATTTATCAATATGTAGACAACATTCATAATAGAATGTATAAACTTTGGGAAACGCGTAAGTAAGGGTCTAATAGTGCTCTTTTTGAATGATAAATGCAATGCTCAAATGTTGTAATTTTGATCGTAGTTAGGTATAAACAGGGTTGTTTGTAAAACACAATCTCGTAGTTGTGGATTACTAATATAATATCATAAACAACAACGCTTTGTCTACGACTTTCCGAAAAAGACAACGATAAACGACTTTTTAAACCTTTTATACGAAACTCAATTAAATCAGTTGTTCGGACATTTGTATGAAAATAATTATTTTGTCTTCTTTCGGAAAATTTTCTCAAAAAATATTCGCAAAAAGGACTTTAAATCAAAAATTGAAAATTGAATTGCACGTCGACAAAGTTTTGAAGGGCACGTTTAGTCGACAAATGGTAAATTCTACAAATGCCAAATTCTACAAATGCCAACTTCTAGAAATGCCAGATTTTAGTTGATATGCATAAATAATATTTTCAACCACTTTCGAAATATCGGACACCGACTGTAAGTCCGTCCGAAAAGAAATATCCGAATCGTCCGATCCGAGCCAAAGTGAGCTCCGAGTGTGCACCAAGCCTTCTGTCGTGTCGTTTATTTAGTCACGGCGGCGTTTGAGGGTAGAGCCGCAGTATGTTTAGTGTGAAATGATATCCAAGGTCAGGGAACAATGGATCTCTGCCATTGGGGGGTCGAGTTGAGTCGATGGAATCACAAAATGTATCACAAGAAATAGGTATGTAAGAAAAATTCCAAATTCACTTAGGTTGTAGCATTTAACCGCCTTTGTGGTCTAGTGGTTCGCCCACCAATGTAAGGGGGTCCCAGGTTCGATTCCCATGGTGGGTATTTGTACTCGGTTCGGTTGGTGATAGCTTATTTCAAGTCTGCGTGGCTGTGGCTAGCTACTACCATCTTACAGTCTAAGTCTGACGCCATAACAACAAAAAACCGGCCAAGTGCGAGTCGGACTCGTGCACGAAGGGTTCCGTACCAAAAAACGGCAAAAAAATAATACGTTTGTTGTATGGGAGCCCCCCTTAAATACTAATGTTATTCTGTTTTTAGTATTTTTTGTTATAGCGGCAACAAAAATACATCATCTGTGAAAAATTCAACTATCTACCTGTTGTTGTTATTAATATCGAGCAAAAAACAGCAAAAAGATCATGTTTGTTGTATGGGAGCCCCCCTTAAATATTAATTTTATTCTGGTTTTAGTATTTGTTGTTATAGCGGCAACAGAAATACATCATCTGTGAAAATTTCAACTTTCTAGCTATCATGGTTCATGAGATACAGCCTGGTGACAGACAGACAGACAGACAGACGGACAGCGGAGTCTTAGTAATAAGGTCCCGTTTTTACCCTTTGGGTACGGAACCCTAAAAAGCACTATCCCGTTGTGCATAAAAAAACTTGTACTTAGCTTACATTGATCAAAATCTGTTGATTTTAGGATCCAATAACCCTCAAGTAGTGATTGTAAGTAAATAAAGTAAGTATATGTCCATCAGCCATTTTTAATGTCCCCACTGCTGGGGCACAGGCCTTCCTTATGGGTGGATAAGGAGGATGGGCCATAACCCACCACGCGGGCCCAATGCGGATTGGTGGGTGTTAACAACTGCAAATGCAGCCGGTACCAACGGCTTAACGTGCCTTCCGAAGCACGGAGGAGCTGAAGATGATAAATTTTTGGTCACCCATCCCATGACTGACCCTTGCGAAAGTTGCTTAACCTCCGCGACACCGAGCTCCCTTAACGAGTAAGTATATAATGTATCGAAAGTTCACATGTAGGTACAGATTGAATCCATAGTTTATTTACAAACGATAACCTCATTAAAGTATAGTTCGTTGTCAGGGTTCCGTACCAAAATGGTAAAAAAGGAACCCTTATGGTGTGACTCAGTTTGTCTGTCTGTGACAGCTGGATATCTCGAGAACTACTAATGGTATCAACTTGAAATTTGGAATTGTTTAAGATGACATTTACCCAACTATTTTGCAAATAAGAAATAAATAAAATAAAAAAATATCTTTTTTACAACAGGGACTGAAAACGGGTCTTAAAAATTTGAAGTGGGGCTACTAGGGCATGTGAGGTATCATATGAAAGAACGCCGTTTACACGTTTTTAATCATTTTTAGGGTTCCGTAGCCTAAATGGCAAAAAACGGAACCCTTATAGATTCGTCATGTCTGTCTGTCTGTCTGTCTGTCTGTCTGTCTGTCTGTCTGTCCGTCTGTCCGTATGTCACAGCCACTTTATTCCGAAAGTATTAAGACTACACAGTTGAAACTTGGTAGGTAGATGTATTCTGTTAACCGCTTAACGAATTTAATACAAAAATAAGAAAAATAAAAGATTAAGGGGGGGCTCTCCATACATAGAACTGAAACTGAAAAAAATTTTTTTCTTCAAACCAACACGTGTTGGGTGTTTATAGATAGGTCTTTAAAAATGACATTAAGGTTCCTAGGACAACTTTTTCTCAAAGTCAACTGTTTGAAAGATATTCACCGCCAAAGTGGTAAAATGTGTGTCCCACCCCCTTTAACTTTTGAAATAAGAGAGTGAAAAATCTAAAAAAAATATATGCTGTAGATCTTAATAAACACTTTCAACCAAAATTGGTTTGAATGAGATGTAGTAATTAGTTTTCGAGATATAGCACATTTTCCAAAACCGCAAATATAACTTTGTCATTCATACCAACACTGTGAAAAACAAAGTTATTTTTGCAGACGAAAAATGATAGGTGGTATTAAATATGGTATGGTATAAGGTAACTACGGAACCCTATGGCGCGTGGCCCGACACGCACTTGGCCGGTTTTTAGGGTTCCGTAGCCAAAATGGCAAAAAACGGAACCCTTATAGATTCGTCATGTCTGTCTGTCTGTCTGTCTGTCTGTCTGTCTGTCTGTCTGTCCGTATGTCACAGCCACTTTATTCCAAAAGTATTAGGACTACATAGTTGAAACTTGGTAGGTAGGTGTATTCTGTGAACCGCTTTACGATTTTTACTCAAAATTAAAAAAAATAAAAGATTAAGGGGGGCCCCCATACATGGAACTGAAACTGAAAATATTTATTTTCATCACACCAATACTTGTGGGGTGTCTATAGATAGGTCTTTAAAAATGACAGTGAGGTTTCTCAGACAATTTTTTTTCAAAGTCAACCGTTTGAAAGATATATGCCGCCAAAGTGGTAAAATGTGTGTCCCCCCCCCTTTAACTTTTAAAGTAAGAAGGTGAAAAATCTAAAAAAAATATAAGCTATAGATCTTAATAAACACTTTCAACGAAAATTGGTTTGAACGAGATATAGTAATTAGTTTTCAAGATATAGTACATTTTCCAAAACCGCAAATATAACTTTGTCATTCATACAAACACTGTGAAAAACAAAGTTATTTTTTCAGACGAAAAATGATAGCGGTATTAAAATATGATATGGTATAATGTACCTACGGAACCCTACTGCGCGTGGCCCGACACGCACTTGTCCGGTTTTTAGGGTTCCGTAGCCAAAATGGCAAAAAACGGAACCCTTATAGATTTTTCTTTTTGTTTGAGGCGGCATAGTTTTCGACTTACGATGAAAAATGTAAATAAAAAACCGGCCAAGTGCGTGTCGGGCCACGCGCCGTAGGGTTCCGTAGTTACCTTATACTATACCATATTTAATACCACCTATCATTTTTCGTCTGCAAAAATAACTTTGTTTTTTACAGTGTTGGTATGAATGACAAAGTTATATTTGCGGTTTTGGAAAATGTGCTATATCTCAAAAACTAATTACTATATCTCGTTCAAACTAATTTTGGTTGAAAGTGTTTATTAAGATCTACAGCATATATTTTTTTTAGATTTTTCACTCTCTTATTTCAAAAGTTAAAGGGTGGGGGGGGACACACATTTTACCACTTTGGCGGTGTATTTCTTTCAAACGGTTGACTTTGAGAAAAAGTTGTCTTAGAAACCTCAATGTCATTTTTAAAGACCTATCTATAGACATCCAACACGCGTTGGTTTGAAGAAAAAATTTTTTTTCAGTTTCCGTTCCATGTATGGGGAGCCCCCCCTTAATCTTTTATTTTTATTATTTTTGTATTAAATTCGTTAAGCGGTTAACAGAATACATCTACCTACCAAGTTTCAACTGTGTAGTCTTAATACTTTCGAAATAAAGTGACTGTGACATACGGACAGACAGACAGACAGACAGACAGACATGACGAATCTATAAGGGTTCCGTTTTTTGCCATTTAGGCTACGGAATCCTAAAAAAGACCGTTCCCCACCCCCACCCCCTTAACTCCGAAATTTGCAAAGAGAAAAATCTGAAATAAGTCTATGTGATAGCAGTTTATATAAAGATTACAGGGAAAATAAAACGATGTCTCAATATAACACACTTTTTTAGAAATTCATAAAACAAACAAAAATTAATTAGTTCCACTACTAGTCAACAGATGGCGCTGACCTAGGAAAAATTAGTTCCACTATCGGTCAAGAGATGGCGCTGACCTAATACTGCAATAATTTTATTATTGTTTTACTCTGCAGTATATTTATTATGATGGTACGGAACCCTCGGTGCGCGTGTCAGACTCGCTCTTGACCGGTTTTTTTTATTTTGCCTACTTTGCCCACTTTTTGTTATTTTGCCTACTACTACAACCTTCAACGAACTATATTTTGTGTTATTTTTTGTAAATAAACAATAGAACTTTAGCTTCAATCTGTACAAGTGAATTTTCGATAAATGTATTGAAAATTCACATAATGATGTAGGTATTTAGTGAGCAATCAATTTCATTAAGATGAGGGCGCCACATTGAGGTCTATATACTTAGGTCCCTTAAGCCGCCATTTAAGACACTATTTTTTTGTATACATATCTGTAAAATCTACTGCCAATAATAGATTAAAGTACGAGTCTTTCACCCGCGATTTTAGGCCAAATAATTTATAAGTAAAACAACTTTAAAAAAAATATTACTTCTCGGAAATTGTATTTCTAAATTTTAAATGACAGTTGACACTGCTTCCCCAATACATTCTCCAGAGATTTCTCCAATAAAATACATTTAATCGATGCCTCCAGATACTGCCAAAAGTAGCACAAAGGTATCCCAGTTAGCCCTCAACCGATAAAAATGTCTAAGTCTTGTTTTCATTTTTTCGCGTCGCCGCTTTTTCGTGTAATCCCTGCATTCCCGCGTGTCGTAACCGTGTTTAGTCAAATAAAACAAAAAAACTCGTGTTAGCGCAGATCTTTTCGATGTCGGCGACAGTTTTATTTTTTTTTTCCGTCACCTCGCAAGGAAATCGGTTGTCGTGCCGCGTTTTTTGTTTCGTGAAAGACTATTTCGCGCCGTTTCGCATTTTAATACAACAGAGGGATGGATATTGGTTATTTTTATTTTGGAGTGTTGGTATTCGTGTTCGTTTTTTACCAGTCAAATTCAAAATTATGAATTCTAAAACTTGCGAAAGGAATTCAGACGAAAACCTTGGGGAAAAAATAGCAAAGACAAAATATGGTTTACTAGCGACCGCCCGCGACTTCGTCTGCGCGGCTAGTATTTTGTCTATCCCTCGGGAACAGTTCCTTTTTTCGGGACAATTGTTCTGCATCCCTGACAATATGTTTGCAAAATTTTACGATGATCTGTTGAGTAGTTAAGACGTAAAGGCGTAACAAACAAACAACTTTCGCATTTACAATATTAGTAAGGATAGTAAGGATTCAACAGTGGAACAAGTTTGTAAAAGCTTAAGAAATCAATGTATTTACTTCTCTTAAAAATAAACCGGCCAAGAGCGAGTCGGACTCGCACACCGAGGGTTCGGTACCATCATAATTGCACCATTAAACCACACTTCAGAGTAGAATAATAAAATTAGTATTGCAGTTTTAGGTCAGCGCCATCTCTTGACCGATAGTGGAACTAATGTTAACTGTTTTAGAAATTTGATAATTTCTAAAAAAGTATGCTATATTGAGACATCGTTTTATTTTTCCTGTAATCTTTATATAAACTGCTATCACATATAATTATTTCAGATTTTTCTCTTTGCAAACTTCGGAGATAAGGGAACGGTATTTTTTTTTTACATTTTTCATCATAAGTCAAAAACTATGCCGTCTAGAAAAAAAATAAAAAATGATTAAAAACGTGCAAATGGCGTTCTTTCATATGATACCCCACATGCCCTAGTAGCCCCACTTCAAATTTTTAAGACCCCTTTTCAGGCCCTGCTGTAAAAAAGATATTTATTTTTTTATTTATTTCTTATTTGCAAAATAGTTGGGCAAATGTCATCTTAAACTATTCCATTCTTATTTGCAGATGACTGTACACTTCTATTTCAAAATAAAAATATTGACGAACTTGAACATGACATTAATGATACTCTATTTGACATAATTAATTGGATGAATAAAAATGACCTTAAAATTAATATATCGAAAACGAAGGCAATTCAATTCCATACATATAAAGCGAAAAAACTTAACATTGACATACACTATAATAACAATAAAATTGACATCGTAGATAGCACAGTATTTACCCGACTACGGCGAAGCCAAAACGGAGGGTATATGATTTTGACCTGTATGTATGTATGTATGTATGTATGTATGTTTGTAAATTCATCTGTTCCCTCATAGCTTCTAAACTACTTGTTATAATTTGACAAATGAGGTATCGCTAGAAGCGTCTTAATTGTCCAATGAACATAGGCTATATGACGTCACATTAAATTGAATGTTGCGCCCTCTAGAGGAATTAAAGACATGAACTAAAAATAATTTTTTTTTTAATAATCCCATGTTGGGTACCAAATGAAAGGTCTTAATGAGCACTTTTCAAATATGTATATATTGTTAGCTTTTGCCCGTGGCTTTGCTTGCTTTCACCCTATTAATAACTCCAAAATATTTAAAATAAAAAAGAAGTTTTAAAACTAAAACCCGACTACGGAAAAATCGTGCTCTAAAAAGTTAGAAACAAGAAAATATTCGAGTCCAAAATTCAATAAAAAGGATAACCGTAGTCGCATGCCACATTGTCCTAGACACGCTCGACACGAACAACAGGCTGGAGGTGGCATGCGACTACGGTTATCCTTTTTATTGAATTTTGGACTCGAATATTTTCTTGTTTCTAACTTTTTAGAGCACGATTTTTCCGTAGTCGGGTTTTAGTTTTAAAACTTCTTTTTTTTAGGTATAAATCTAGATAAACATTGCAGTTGGAAAAAACATATAGACGGTCTCTGCACTAAACTAAATAAATTTGTATTTGCACTAAATAGAATCAAAAATATAACGTCTTTTCAAGTAGCCTTACAGGCGTACCACGGATACGTCTCTTCTCTACTGCGTTACGGCATAATAATATGGGGCAACAGTGTAGATGTAGACAGAGTTTTTAGAGCACAAAAGAAGTGCATTCGTGCCTTATGCGAGATAAAACAAAGAGAATCATGTAAGCCCCTATTTCAAAAACATAGAATATTACCTCTACCATGTATATATATATATTAGAACTATGCTTGTTGGTTAAAAAGCACCCCGAATACTTTTTAAAATGTAGTGAAAAAAACGATAATTTACGAGCATCGAGAAAGAATAAACTAGCAATACCTAAATCCAATCTAGCTATATTTCGAAAGAATGTATATTGTATGGCTATCAAAATATTTAATAAGCTACCGCTGGACATTATTAATCAACCAATAGAGAAAAATATTTTTAAGAATAAATTATTTAATTGGCTCCTACAGCACAGTTTCTATTCAATCAAAGAATATTTGGAAAATAAATGACATCTCTACTCAATCTGACATAGTATTAAGGATAATTTTGCATAGCTGACATTTAATTTTGAATATGAGATTTCTATTGACAATTTTGTAATTATAATTGACATCAGTAATACTTAGTAGTAATAATATTCATTATAGATAGCTTACACACTTACACTTACTAACATTTGCATGCCTACAGATTTAAGGCAGAATATTGTTGAAATTTTATTAGGAACATTGTCATCGATCTCAATGTAATGTACACAATATTGTGCAAATAAATATTCTGATTTCTGATTTCTGATTTCCAAATTTCAAGTTGATACCATTAGTAGTTCTCGAGATATCCAGCTGTGACAGACAGACAGACTGAGTCACACCATAAGGGTTCCTTTTTTACCATTTTGGTACGGAACCCTAAAAAGAACACAAAAGCTTAAAAACGAACTAAAAAGTTAAATAACAAGTGTCTTTGCAATCAGGGGACCATTTTGTGGAACAACTTTTAATCAAAGAGGTCCCTCGACTGCTAAGACACTTGTTATTTTAACTTTTTTGTTCGTTTTTGGCAGAGCAATAGTGTTTTTAATATTTTTTAAATTTATTTATTTTTATTTCACACATTTTAGTGCTCGTTAAGGCCTTTCATATATAATATTGTAATAATTGAAGAAAAAAATGTTTATTTTGTTCACATTTGAAAATGGCGTCGCACAGTCGCCATGGTGACTTTTTCCACAAAAAATATAGCCAGTGTCACTCGGAATGATGTAAGGATTCTAACGACACCATCATCCAAATCCGTTGAGCCATTTAGAAGTTATGGTGGAATAAAGAAACTCACATACCCACAAACATACATGAACCCTGAACACATATCCTTTTTGAGCAATCGTGTAAAAAAATACAAAATAAATGATAAGAAAATTAATCAAAAACACATAGAAATTATGAAATTAATTAATCCGTCATTATAAAACTGAGATACTTAAATTAATTCCTCGACAATTCCTCCATTTCATTACACAAATCAGAATCCTACTTAATAACAGGGTTTAGCGGCGCAAATTAATTATTTTAGCATGAAGAGCCAAGCACCAATTATGACGGTTTAAAATTTGAACGGTTTCGTCCTTAGGAGGGTTTGCCTCGCCGGGACTTGATTCAAAGAGCTCTTGAAGACAACTTTCTACTTTTAGAAATGGATTAAGTAAAGTATTGTTCGTCTTAATCCGATATTTGATGGAAAATAAAGAAGACAGCAACTTCTAATTATGAATTACTAGCTTCTGCCCGCGACTTTGTCCTCGTGGATATTTTAGAAAATCCTTAGGGAACCAACCAGGATAAATAGTATTCTTAGTTTTAATTTCATCAAAGTCAAATCATCCGTTTTTACGTGACTGATTAGGCAGGTATACACCAAGCGCGCTGTCCACCTTATTCTTCTCCCCCTCTCCCTCCCCTCCCTCTGACTCACCCCCTCCCCCTTTCCTCCTCTCACTCTCTCCCTCCTCCTTCACTTCCCCTTCCCTCCCCCTCTCACTCAAAAAGAACCGTCATTATGTCATATCTCGACTGCCGTCTTTTTGCACAGTATAGTAACCGGACTAGTATGATCGGTATACCTATGCGGTACTGAAAACATACCTGTGACAATCCAATTCATGATGGCCTTAAAATTCTGTCATTTTATTCCGATGGATACGTGGCCATGTCTGTTTGATAATAACCAAAGTCCGAATTACTCCGAATCCCTTTAATCTTAAATTTCGCGTGGCAATGAGTAATAGCGGACAGAGAGACAGACATCCGCCGGCGTGCGCCACATCGGTCATTAATAATAATTTCCAATAGTAAGGACGCGGCCACAATCATCATGCCGTGTGTCCACATCGTAAGGCTGCCGAAGCGCAAATGGCGGAAATTGACAGACTGATCGTACTCGATCACGTTTGTTAAGCAACGCTCGGTCTGGTCAGGTTGACCGTTAAAGTGAGCGCTTCCGTGCTTCGGAGGGCACGTTAAACCGTCGGTCCCGGTTGTTGTCATCTGATAACAGTCGTTAAGGCAAGTAGAGGCCTTTCAGGCGGCTTGATAAACTCTGGAGGTGGCCAGATGGCCACTAATCCTCATTCGATAAGAAGAAGTAAGATTGCCCGCGAAAAGCTCGCATTGAGAGGCCACTAATGAGGCTGCGTTCAGACGTAAACACACCCGAGCTCAACCCGAACTCAACCGTAGCCCATTCCTTGAAATGCATCGCTTATAATTTTGACTTTTTACTCATCAAAACATAAGTCACATATTTTGGTCATATGATGAGAAACATGTGGCGATCGGGCACCGGACGACGCTCCGTGGGTAGGCCCCCGACAAGGTGGACCGACGCGAGGGTGAAGGTCGCGGGAAGCCACTGGATGCGGGCAGCGCAGGACCGATTGTCGTGGAGATCCTTAGGGGAGGCCTATACCCAGCAGTGGGTGTCGTGCGGCTGATATGATGATGACGATGATGATGAGAAAAGATAAATAAATAATTCTTCAACTAATTATATAGGGCAAAATTATGGGTAAACGCAGCGCTGAAAGAAGACGACGTTCGTTTTTGATGAACCTGCGGGATTAGTTCGGTCGCAGTACTACGTCTCTATTCTGGGCAGCGGCCTCGAAGGTCAAGATGGCTATGATTTTGTCCAACCTCCGATAGAAGCGGAACACGAAGAAAAAGATAGTTTTGAGTCTTATGGCACATTTGTCGATGCAACTGCACCCGCCTTGCGCTCAACCCGAACTCAACGCAAACTCAACTTCTCAACCAGAACTCAATTCAAACTCAACTTAAACTCTATCCGAACTCAACTCGAACTCAACCCGAACTCAACTCGAACTCGGTTCGAGGATCGGGCTGCGTTTTAGTTGAGTTTGAGGTACTCAACTAAAACTCAGCCCGATCCTTATTTAATGGCTGCAGTTGGCTTGAGTTTGCGTTGAATGGCACACGTCTCAAAGGAATACTTCCAAATGGACGTAAGGCTGCGGAAGTGTTGATGCATCCAAATGGAAATATCTATAATCAACGATGCTCCACAGCTTAAATCTGGACATTCTGGACGTACGTCCCTTTTGAAGTATTCCTCTTGGATGTCTTCCAAAAGTTGTCTCGTTAGTGGTTCGCGAGGCAATACACGTCTGTCTATATACATGTAAGTACCTACCCAGCACGAAAAATGATCGAAAATGTACGAATTATGAATTTGTATGGACTAACTAAACAATGTCGAAAGTTTTCAATTGTGATCAAGATGGCCTACTCCGAATACCATATCAAAATAATTTATTGTCCATCAGCCATTTTAATGTCCCCACTACTGGGGCACAGGCCTTCCTTATGGGTGGATAACGAGGACGGGCCATAAACCCACCACGCGCACGCAGGCCCAAAGCGGATTGGTGGGTGTTAACGACTGCAAAGACAGCCGGGACCAACGGCTTAACGTACCTACCAAAGCACGGAGGAGCTCGAGATAATAAATTTTTGGTCACCCATCCCATGACCGACCCTTGCGAAAGTTGCTTAACTTCCGCAATCGCTGGGCCAGGCGCTAAACCACTGCGCCACCGAGCACCTCAATAATTAATTTATTGGTTCATGATAATTGCGTTAAATTATTGTCTAGTGTTTAATTTAGAGGTGTTTATAATATCTTAATTTATTAAGTTGTCCATGTGAATCCGCCCTAAGACCTTTTAATAGGCTGACCGGAAGCTCTCTCAGACAGCACGGCACATCTGTTTGCAAAATTACTCATTTGTACCGAGAATCACGATACCTATTATTAATTAATATTATTATTATTAATTAATTGCGATAAACAATAATAGAACGTAATTTTAAAACACAAAATCTGAAAACAAGTTTATGTAAAGTTGATCATTTATGAACAACTTTTTGTATGGAAATCACCCTGAAATTGGTAAAAAGTTTCAGCTGTCTCAATATTTTACCAGATTTCAAATAATTGTTGCATGAAACAGCTGTTTTATCAAGATTTTTTAAAGTTTTGTTCCTCCAAAAGAAATAGGAAATTCTTTTAAACTTGCGTCTATGGTAAATCCTTTATGACTGTTTGTCCAGACTTTTTCTTTAGAAAAGAATGGAGGTTTCAATGTGAATTCACATGTCATGACATGAATTCACATTGAAACCTCCATTCTTAACTATATCATGACATAATTATGAATTCACATTGAAAACTCCATTCTCTTCTAAGTATAAAAAGGTTTCCTATTTCATTTGGAGGAACGGATATTTAAAAAATCTTGAAAAAACACAGCTGTTCATGAAAAAATAATTTGTACTCTAGTAAAATGTAGAGACAGCTAAAACTTTTCACCAATTTGTAAGTAAGTAAGTAAAGTAAGCATTTATTCGGCGTTTTACAATACAGATTTTTAGCATATATTATCCGACCGAAAGGGCTGACCAGACTCAGCTTGTGCTGTGGAGTTTATTCCACAGCGCTGGTTTTCAGCTGGACCCATAAATATATTAAAAATATAGAATATATGTAAAGAAAAAATAAGTTTTGCTGTTTATGGTCTTAGTACCTATTTATGATACTGAACAAATTGTTGTATTGTTTTTGTATAAATACTATGGATTAAACGTGTAGTAAACATGATAAACATTGTCCTGTTCACCCAGCCCTACGATTTACATCTAGGGTTCAGTATCTACATAGTAATAACAATGGACTGCTGGGTGAACTAAACTGGACCTACTACTTGCATGTGATACAAAAATAAGTGTTGTAAATTTCAAGATTTACTGTCTCTTTAGTGCTGAAAAATATCAAGTACATACGAAAACAACAGATATTTTTATTTTTATGTCACCCTAAAACTAAAACCTTTCTTGTTTGACATGACATGTTTACTAAAAATAAAATTCTGTATCAAATGTATTAAAGACACATTCAATTTCATTGTGTTACACCAACACAATTATTCATAACAATATAAATTATTTTGCGTTCGTGTAAAGAACCAATTAAGTGCCGAAATTAAAAGAAAAAATGTAACAATGTTAGTAAACATTGAAAATTAAGCCTTATTTATTAGACTTAAGTATAAGTTTTGTTTAAAGTAAGTACCGTATAGGTTTTTTATTTATTTAAAAGAAACACGCGTGCTGCAATTCCGGACAATTAAACTCAAGAATAAAAGTTAAGATTTAACAATATTAAGAAGACAATCGAAGTAGGCAATAATGGATAAATGTCACTGGATAATCGACTCAGTTGCTTTGTGGTAAGGGTGAAATGAAGTTGATATGATATTTTTAAGCTGCAGTGCGTCTGGTAGTTTTAAACGTAAGAAATTTGTCCCCACTGAGTTTTTGCTCCTTTCGTTTTATATGTTTTTTTTTTCACGTACAGTGTTTTACGAAAAAAGTTTGGGACATTGTTTCTGCAGCGCTCGAATTTGGCGCCAATTAATTTTTGAAAAAATGTAGAGTAATATTATTAAAGAGATCGGGCGACCTAAAAATCTTGAACGATGGAACTATTATAGCGCGCAGCGAAAATTTTTCTATGTCTATGATTATAGCTTTGAGCGCAGCGAAAATGTTTCTATGTTTATGATTATAGCTATGTCACTTTGGTTTGATTTTTGTTTAACTTTATTAAAATTTTGAAAAATTTCGAATAACTGAATCGGCAATTTTCTTTATCTAATTATAGAACATGCTCACAAATTAATGAGAATAGGTTGAGAAATGCGATCTGTAGAGGAGAACAGACGGACGATTGGTATCCTGGTCTCTCCTGGTACGACTAACTTTTGACAATTTTATCGAACCAAAAAAAAATGTTTAAAAAATGTTTAAAAAACTAAGGACAAGACATGATGAGTATTGCAAAATGAATTATCTAGATAGATCAGCTTGCCCAAGCATTTTGTTTTTCCTTGCTGCTGAAACCGTCTTAAAATCTCAGATAAAATCTAAAGTTCATTATTTAAGTATGCGAAAATTCCTTAAATTCACTAATAATAATTTTCACATACACTGATTAACAGGACGGAGTCTTTAAAAATTGCTATCTCGTGACAAGGGAACGATAAAATCTCTGATTAACGATTACTCTGTGCGAAATACCTGTGCGGCCATTTTGTATGCCCCCGCGTCCGCCATTTTGTTTTGTCATTCCTTTCCACATGATCGTAATCGCTGTTGATATATCGTCGGAAATATTCAATTGATTAAGTGTAACTTGGGTCTTAAATCGTTATTTTTGGACATAAAATGGTATTTAAAGTAGGTACTTACTTGTTATTTATTTAAGATTCCACGTGTTAAAAGAGTATTAATTAAAAGCTGTCCATCAGCCATTTTTGATGTCCCCACTGCTGGGGCACAGGCCTTCCATATGGGTGGATAAGGAGGACGGGTCATTACCCACCACGCGGGCCCAATGCGGATTGGTGGGTATTAACGACTGCTAATGCAGCCGGAACCAATGGCTTAACGTGCCTTCCGAAGCACGGAAGAGTTTGCGATAGTAAACTTTTGGTCACCCATCCCATGACCCTTGCGAACGTTGCTTAACTTACGCAATCGCTGAGCCAGGCACTAAACCACTGCGCCACCGAGCTCCTTAAATTAAAATTAAAAGCTAAAATTAAAATTAAAAGCTGAGCTGCTTTATTTTATAGTTTTAATTATCTATAAATATTATAATTATTTTAACACTAATGAGATCCGGTATAAGTACTAAAAGCGGCTTACGCGGCACTAAAATAATCTAAATGACTAGGTACGTAATATAACGTTTTCAATTCGATAATAAATTGAAAATTATTACATTTTTATAATTTAAGATTTTAGCATTCACATGCAGATATTTTTATACAATACTAAATAATATACCTACTAGAAATATATGACTCGCACCAGATCATATCCTCGGACGGGAATCGAACCCGTATTACTTAATTGTGATGTAGTTGTGTGTTTTTTAGACACAGGTCTAAAATACACAGAGTTGGGAATAAGGCGTATTATTAATGTAGTGTAATTATTTGGGTAAATTTTAATTTAATGTAAGGGTTTATTGCCTGAAATAAAGATATTATTATTAATAATCTAACCTTTAATACACCTAAGTATTTACTTATATTTTGTTAAAATTGTCTATAACGGAAGCGGTCTAATACTTAATTTAGACATTTTGAAAAAAGCTCCTCGGTGGGACTCGAACTGTCGTATGACGAATGACAGCAAGCCACTTCACATTGATGAAATAACGCTGGATGCAGCCAAAAACAGCAAAAAAGTACTTCGGCAAAAGTCACTCGCTTGCTAAGATGGTAGAGCAGTGGACCAGATTTCCAAAGGTCGTGGGCTCGAGTCCCACGAGCAGATAGTGACGAGTTATGTTTTTCTGACAATTCATATAAGCCGGACGACACCCAATGCTGGGTATAGGCCTCCCCCAATAATCTTCAAAACGATTGGTCCTGCTTGGCCCGCATCAAGCGGCTTCCCGCAATCATCACCCTCACATCGGTCCACCTTGTCGGGGGCCTACCCACGGAGCGTCGTCCGGTGCTCGGTCGCCATTTCAGAACCTTCCCCAAGTTATTCTCGTATTATTAACAAAAAATCCCGTCACATACCTAATTATCTTAACACTTTAGAAGTACTGAAGGCAGGGTTACGTTTTAACGGCGGTTGCGTCTCGTCATTCCAGCCCCAGATATGCTCAGAGTTAAGAAGCCATAACTACGTACACGCGATGTTCAAGCTGTGCAAGCGAGGAAGCGGCTTGTGCTTTCATTACACTTTTTTTTTCAATGAAATTTTAAATTAAAACAGGATAGTAGGTATGTTGAACCTAGATATATCTCTTACTAAGGATATGTTATAGGGATCTGCCGCAAAAGGAATGCATAAAAGCAAAAAGAAAAAAACCTAGTGGTGCATGCCTGTGTAAATGCGTAGGGGTCCCGGGTTCCTAGTCCCAGCAGGGCGGTACAAAATTTGTAATTGGATTCGTTGGTGGTAGGGCTTGTTTCAAGCCCGCCTGGCTAGCTACCACCATCTTACCAAGATGCCAAAACAACTGTCATTGCCGTTGTTGTGTTCCGGCAGTTAGAGTTAAGATAGCCAGTACCTCAGTGATGAGGATTCCGGGTGCAGTGCGCTTCCACCTTCGCACTTATCGTCACTTAACGATCAACGTCACTTCGGCCTTTGATAGCCATAAGCACTGACCAGCTGTGGATAAAAAAAACTAATCTATGTCTGGAAGAGATCGCTTCCAGCGATAAGGCCGCCTTTGCCCACCATAGATTTAGGTTTTAGTTTGTGATTGTTCTCTTATATTGTGTGTGTGTAATAAAGTGTTCATATATCATCAATCTATCTTTTTTTGCTCCATAAAACTGATTCCATACTATAGCAGCGCCACTGTCTCAGCCACAACGTATAGGATGTGTGTCGTATAACCACGCATTCTTCTTGTACAGGATGGTGCAAGATATTTTAGTTTTTTTTTTACAACAAAAAAGTTTTTAAGTTATGAATAATTTGATGATGGTTTAATAAAATAATAATAACCACTTTTATAAGGAAAATAAGAAGAAAATCTCAAATTTTATTCCATAATTTTGTAATTAAGGTTTCCTTGCATATAAAATGTGTCGGAAAACGCAAAATTCAAACTAATAATTATCATGGATTTAAATTCATTTAAATTTTATTGATGACGTGGTGGTAGCATTTCTGCTGCTTTGATTTGGCTCAAGTACCAGTTATTTTTGTGTTGAGAATAAGATTGTTTCCTGAGTCATAGAGAGAGTCAGAGTTGTCATTCTTATTTTAGTAATTCTGTCCGCGAGTACAAGCTCTTGCATAGTTTAAAACTAAAATGATTTACAACAAATTAGATTTTTTTATTTACACGACTGCCCAAAAAAGGAGTGTATATGTGTTCAGGGTTCATGTATGTTTGTGGGTATGTGAGTTTCTTTATTGCACCATAACTTCTAAATGGCTTAACGTATATGAATATATGGGGTATCGTTACAATCCTTAGATCATTCCGAGTGACACTGGCTATACTTTTTTGAAAAAAGGCAACATGGCGACTGAACGACGCCACTTTTAAATGTGAAAAAATACTTTTTTCTACAATTATCACAATATGGTCACCAAATGAAAGGCCTTAATGAGCACTTTCCAAAACTATATCATTTGTCACTAAAATGTGTAAAATAAAAATAAATTAATTAAAAAGTACATATTAAAAACACGACTGCCCTGCCAAAAACGAACTAAAAAGTTAAATAATCATTGCAGTCGGAGGATCTTTTTGATTAAAAATTGTTCCACAAAACAGTCCCCCGACTGCAATGACATTTGTTATTTGACTTTTTAGTTCGTTTATGGCAGGGCAGTCGTGTTTTTAATATTTTTTAATTATATTTTTTTTGTAATACGAGAGCACCCTGTGTTTGCGCTATCAAGTTACATGTATGCGTGTATTTTGACAAGCGTTTATGTGATCGGAAGCCCTACGTCGTTCATTAGTGCGCCGGTGTCAGACCAATCAGCTATACTTACTTGAAAAATCAAGAACAGGGCCTTCCATACATTTATATAATAACATTGTTGCCTGTAGATAGTAGATATTTACTTAGTGGCTGAGAAAAACTGTAGACCTCGCGTTTGTGACATGAAAAAATGACTGATTTATGTTTTTCCCCATAGCTCTGCCTTTTGAAAAATTTCGAAAAACTGAATCGATGAAAAATATCGATATTGCTCAGTGCTCTCCATTTCACGTCAATTGGACCGTCGGCCAAGGAGCTCATTTTCAATCTATCGCATATTGGGACCAGACCACATTGATAAGATAGCCATTAGTTTGGTGTTATCAAATATTGTCGTCTGGGTTGCGAAGTAGGAAGCTCCTGAAAGATATACCACCCTGAACATATGGCCATTGTATGGGATACAATGATCTCCACACTGAGAGAAATCGGGTTAGTAATTTGAACAAGTTCGACTTGTTAAGTGGTTTTCTGTTTGAAATAACATTATTTTTGTTAATGGAAACAAACGCAATGTTAACATTACTAGTCGATTTTGTACAAAGAACAAGATTAAACTTGTTAACGGGTATTTAGTTGAAACAACCAAAAATTTGTTTAAAACAACCTGCTTCATGTTGATTTAACAAAATCGACTTGTAGCTTCAACTAAAACTTGAACTTGTAACAGATACAACTTGGTATCACGTTAAATCAACATGCTTGTTTGTTGTTATTACAGTATAACTTGTTGAAACTACATGGTGTATCATTGTTAAATGTTATCTTGTTGAAACAACGATACAGCGGTTGAAATAACATTGCTTCATGTAAAATTGACATTGCCGATTTAGTAAAATCAACAGTATTATGGTCAACAATTTTTACTTGTTGAAATAACAACATAAAATACAAACTTGTAGCAGTAACAAGTTAGCGTCTTGTTAAATTAACAAGGATTGTTTGGTTGTTATAACAATATAATTAGTTAAAACCACATTATGTACTTTGTTAAGTGGTATCTTGTAGAAACAATGTTACAATGGTTGAAATAACATGACGTCATTTAAATCTGACATTCCTGATTTAGTAAAATCAACAGTATATTGTCAACAATTTGTACTTGTTGAAATAACAACATACAGCACAAACTTGTAGCAGTAACAAGTTGGCGTCTTGTTAAATTAACAAGGACTGTTTTGTTGTTATAACAATATAATTTGTTGAAACTACACTGTGTAATTTGTTAAATGGTGTCTTATTGAAACAATGTTACAGCAGTTGAAATAACATGGCGTCATTTAAAATTGACATTGCCAATTTAGTAAAATCAACAAGATATGGTCAACAATTTGCACTTGTAGAAGTAACAACATAAAACACAAACTTGTGGCAGTAACAAGTTGGCGTCTTGTTAAATTAACAAGGATTGTTTGGTTGTTATAACAATATAATTAGTTAAAACCACATTGTGTACTTTGTTAAGTGGTATCTTGTAGAAACAATGTTACAACGGTTGAAATAACATGACGTCATTTAAATCTGACATTCCTGATTTAGTAAAATCAACAGTATATTGTCACCAATTTGTACTTGTTGAAATAACAACATACAACACAAACTTGTAGCAGTAACAAGTTGGCGTCTTGTTAAGTTAACAAGGACTGTTTTGTTGTTATAACAATATAATTTGTTGAAACTACACTGTGTAATTTGTTAAATGGTGTCTTATTGAAACAATGTTACAGCAGTTGAAACAACATGGCGTCATTTAAAATTGACATTGCCAATTTAGTAAAATCAACAAGATATGGTCAACAATTTGCACTTGTAGAAGTAACAACATAAAACACAAACTTGTGGCAGTAACAAGTTGGCGTCTTGTTAAATCTACAAGGACTGTTTGGTTGTTATAAAAATATAATTTGTTGAAAGTACACTGTGTAACTTGTTAAATGATATGTAGTAGAGACAACGTACCACACGGTTGAAATAATGAGACGTCATTTTAAATTGTTATTCCCGAAATTGTTAAATTAACATTGGTCTCAATATGTACTTGTTGAAGTTACAGCATATTAAAAGAACATTGCTCATTTCGATTTTATACATTTCCACTATATATAGGTATATAGGACCTACAAGATTACTGAGTGGTATTCATGGGTTCATTGTCCGTTGGATCCGTCTGTCTCCATGGACAGAAACAGGACTATTGTTACCAAAACCTAATATCGTGCTGGTGAATTGATCCAAGCGCGCAGTGCTCCTCAGAAAGACATGTTCAGCAAAACTTGCTGATATGTAATCTTCACTTGGCTCATGAAGTGACCGCCTAGGTGGCATGTTGATTCAAAGATCATTGTCCCAATCGTTAATAGGCGAACAGTTTTAATAGCGAGGAATGAACACCTTAAAACGACTCTCACTCGCTGGTTAAATCAAGGGTCAGATGCAGAAGGCGGTAATCCTGGACGCAGCGCATCACAGGAGGTTCCTCTATCTGTTTTGGGGGCTTGGGGAGCAGAGCTCCCCTTATTAAAAAGCGACCCAACAAGACTTCGATTGCATGATGTAGGTAGAAGGACTGTCATAGAGTAATTAATGGCAATAAATAACGGGGAGCTCGCATTAATATTATTATTAAACGAACTATCATACTTTTATTGGCATATTTATAATATCAAAACAGTGGCCGCAGACCAGCTCATCGGTGGTTATTAACTGATAAAAGTGGTCGCTAACCGACGTTTAGGGTAGGTATGTTTTCACTTTTTGGTATTTTCTGATAAATTCATAGAGAAATGTTGTGTTTGTTTTGAATCAAAACTAGACTATATTCAGAATCAATTAACATTAACACATACTATGTTGCGTGTAGATATTATTTTTTCTCCTCATCTGAACTGAAGTGGGCAACTTCGTTAACCGGCGCATTGACTAGGTAGGTACAGGTACCTTACCTACCTACAAAAAGCATGATTTTTGTTAAATTTTATCACTCCGCAGGCTGTATCTCATGAACCGTAATAGATAGACTGTTAAACTTTGTTAGAGTGTGTATCTCTGTTGCCACTATGACAGCAAATAAAAAAAAATAAAGGGAGAGAATACAAGAAACGTGATTTTTATGGTTCATAGTATTCAATCTTGTACGATGGTACGGAACCCTCTCGGTGCGCGAGTCCGACTCGCACTTGGCCGGTTTCTTTGAACTTGTCTTGACGCGCTGCTGCGTGTAGGTATAAATTACAGAGGAGGCGGCAGCTGGCAAAAAAACTGCAATTATTTTGTAATGAAGGTCATTTGTAATAACCTCGATATTTTTTAGTACCTACCTACCTAATGTCTGAAATTTCCAAAAACTACACTTACCTACCTACGCTATGCGCATGCGCCATCATAGGTACCTACCTTAATACCTACTCATTCATCTTTTCGATTTCATACTAACTAAGTCAGAATGGTTCCTTATTTTCTACATAGGTAGTTAATACCTACCTACTTATAGAAAAATAAAAAATATTCAATTTCCAATTTCGATTATAGGTACCAATCCAGTTAAAAACTGTGTAGGTAGGTAGGTAGGTAGGTACCTATTGCAAATAAACCCATTATGACTTACACGGTCGCTTTTTATTCAAACGCAATGTTGAGGTAATATCTTGATAACATCCATCCGTAGGTACCTACGTACGGTCGAGTTCAATAATATCTGTGCATTTTTGGACTATGTCGCATTAAGTTTTTTGACATCGTCTTTGACTTTCTGTACAAATTGTCACAATAATTAGGTAGGTAAGTACTAGGTACGACAAAGTTCAAAAGTGCAAAGATATTAGAGAACTGGACACAAAAAACTGGACACACGTGTGTCCAGTTGGTGAAACTCAAAATTAGCATTTCGTCATCTGGACACGCCCAGTCTTTTTTTGCAAAAAGGGTACAGTTGAGTTAATAAGCGATTTTATGAAAAAAGCTGCCTCACTTTTTTTTTTGAAAACCTTATTAGCTTAAAATGTTGAAATAAAACAAATATGTAACAATTAAATAATATTATAATATTAGGGTGTGTATCATACCACCGTTGTTTCTGATTTCCATAACACAAGTGCTATAGCTACTTACTTTGGAGCAATGTATCTGATGTTGTCAAATATTTATTATTTTTTATATCAATAATATTTAAAATATTACTAGGTCTATTCTTAGTCTAATAAACCGCCCCGAGTAGTCCCCGGTGCAAATGTGCCCATAACGCTGGCCGCGTTGCCGCGTTGGATGGCAATGGATTTTTTAATTATTTATATTAATATGTAGACAATTATACCTACAGCCAAATACTCAAATTAGTTAAGACCACCTTAAAATCAAAATAGGTACTTGTCAGAGACTCTATAACTGACAGCTTCCTTAAAGAGAAGGAGACTTTAACTTAATTTATTCGGCCGTTAGCTAATGCTACTTTTTTATCACCTGTAGGTACTTTTATTACAATCTAAATTTATCGAATAATTTAAAATAATTAGATACTTCGGATATCACTGAAAAATCATATAAGAACATACATAATCAGATTTTGCTCTACTCACAGTGGAAGACTTATATTACAATTAGTATATTTTACATTATATTTTATAAATTGTGGTTTAATTATGAATGAAATTTATTGCTTTTTCAGCATATTATGTAAATTAATATTTTTGAAAGCTATTTTTAATAATACTATTTTTTTGAATTGCCTTTTATACTACCAATACATTTGTCAGTTTACAATTCTGCTTCTTGTCATATACTTAATAAATGATTTGAATACGAGTGAAATTAAAAATAAATTGCTATGTCGTTTAAATAACCTAATACATAAAGTGCAATTATATCTGGTGACTGGTTATATGCTTGCAAAAATTAATATGTTGCTTCATTTAATCAAAATTGAACAAATAATTCAGTACTATAGAAATATTTATTTTAAAATTCGATCAAATAATTAATAATTCTTTTGCTATAGACGAATTGTCAGTGTCAAACAAATATTTAAGTTCACCCGAAAATTTTAAAAACTATATACCTTGAGAAAATAATCAACTTAACATAATTACTCAAAACATTTGTAGTATATCAGCCAATTTAACAGATTTCCAAGCTTTATTACATAATATAAACAGTACTCAGGATGTAATTGTACTAACAGAATGCTGGTTTAAGTGCAATCCCCTTATTCCACAGCTGGACGGCTACGACTAACATTCCACAAGTGAGATTTTGAACCAAAACGATGGTGTTGTGGTATATATTAATAAACATCTCCCAAACATAAAAGTAATGGAACCAACCTTCGTTGATGCTACTTGTTTGGCTGTACAGGTTGGTACTGATATATGTAATTTAGCTATATACAGATCTCCTTCCTTTAGAGATGCTTCAAATTTTCTGTCCTCTCTTGATCGTGTCTTAACGATGTACTTTCACTTTGGAACGATTGTTATTGTCGGCGGTATTAATATAGATATATCTGAGAACAATTCTGACACCAGAACGTCGGACTATTTAAACCTTGCAGCTATACATGGACTTCTCCCAGCCCACAACTATCCAACTAGGGGTAAATCGTCACTGGATCACGTTATATTAAAAACAAGACTCAATGCTACAACAGTAGTCTTGGAAACTACAGTAACCGATCATCAGGCTGTGATCCTCTCACTGAGTAAAATTGATAAACCCAATTTGCATAAGATAAAATAAAAAAATTGATTATACTAAACTCACTGAATTGATGGAAAATATTGATTTTGAACCAATTTTCAACTACTCTAACGCAAATGATGCACTGAAATACTTTATGACCTCGATCAACAGAGTGATCACAATCTGCACTTCCCAACATACGGTGCCACATCGTCTCAGAACCATTAAGCCTTGGATTACTCCAGGAATACTGAGATGTATAAGGAATCGTGATCGCATGCACAAAAAGCTAAAACAAACACCTAATAACGAAATTCTAAAAACAACCTATAAGCGATATCGTAACTACTGTGGTAATCTACTGAAGAGTTTGAAGAGGGAGTATGAAAGAGAAAACATACGGAATGCTGGATGTAATAACAAAAAGCTTTGGGAGGCTATTGCAGAGGTTACGTGTTCAAAGAAAACCAACAACTCAGCTGCTGAACTTATCAAAACTACTCCACAGACCTCTATAAATGAAATAAACGAGTATTTTGTAAGTGTTGGTAAAGTATTGGCGAAGGAGTTTAAAAATATAAAACCCAGTGTCAAAAGTAATAAAGACCATATTTGCAACTCTCTTGTCCTTCTGAAAACGGATGAGGCTGAAGTCATCAGAATCATTATTTCTCTGCGAACAGACTCTGCAGTTGGCATTGATGGAATTTCAACAAGGTTTCTTAAGCAGTATGCTTACCTAATAGCTAAGCCGCTTGCACACATTTTTAATTTGTGTATTGCTACTGGTGAATTTCCAGAACTATTTAAAGTAGCACTCGTCCATCATGTGTACAAGGCTGGGGAGAAAGACCGTATCAGTAATTACCGCCCAATTTCTGTTCTGACTTCCTTATCTAAAATATTAGAAAAGATCATGAACGGCAGCTTAAAGAATCACCTTGAATCGAATAACCTTCTTCATGGTAACCAATATGGTTTCCGTGAGAAAAGGTCTACCAGTGACGCCGTTCATGACCTGACTAATCAATTGGTCGAGTCTTTGGACAAAGGGAAGAAAGTTATTGCTACCTTCCTTGACCTAGCAAAAGCATTTGACACGGTCTCGATCCCCAAGCTTTTGGACAAACTGGAATCGCTTGGAGTAAGGGAAAACCAATTAAAGCTGTTCCAGAGCTATCTGCAGAATAGAACACAATGTGTTAAAATTGGTGACCTCATTAGTAATAAACTACCTACCTATTGAGTATGGCGTTCCTCAAGGTAGTGTCCTGGGACCAACATTATTTCTAGCATATGTTAATGATATGTGTAAAATCAATTTACAAAACACGAATTTAATCGCTTTTGCCGATGATACCGTGCTCGTGACTGTGGCTGAAACTTGAAGCGACGTATTTCAATTTGCTCAAACTAGCTTTGACAGAGTTTCAGAATGGCTAAGAGACAACACTCTTACATAGACATTCTCATGCACATGATGACAGCGGTAATCAACAATGTGTCTGTCTTAAGCTCTCTAGGTCCACGTGTATTAAATACCTAGGTATCACCCTAGATGAGAGGTTGTCGTTTTCTCCCCACATTGATATTATGACATCCAGAATTCGCAAACTCATATATATTTTTAAAAACCTTCGCCACGTTGCGGATGACAAGGTCATAAGGATGGTATACTTTGCCCTTTGCCAGTCTATCTTAAGCTACTGTATCTTGGTATGGGGTGGTACGTCGAAAACAAATATGCTGAAATTGGAGCGTGCACAGCGAGCAGTGCTAAAGGTGATAAAATTTAAACCCTTTCGTTACCCTACTTCAGACCTATATACAATCTGTGAGGTTTTGACGGTTCGACAACTGTTTATTCTGCAGATAATATTAAAACAACACTCCTCTAGTGGTAACCTACACCCACAACAAAGTGACAAGCGAAGACCACTAGTGGCTATACAAACAGCAAGTAAGACCAGCTTTGGCAAAGGCTTCTACTACTTTCTTGGTGCATTTCTGTACAACAAAATCAATAAAATATTATCGATACACAAATTAAATAAATATCACTGCAAACAAACAGTAACTAAATGGCTGCTTAGACTAAATTATGACGAAACAGAAAGTTTACTACTTATAACTAAATAAAATTAATAACAAATATTGTAAACTAAAACTGAGATATCTAAAACTAAAACTCAACAAAATAGAAAGATTATTACTTAAAACTAAATAAAACTAAAACCAGATATTATAAACTAAAACTAAGACTATATACAACTAAAAATAAACAGCAAAATATAGGGGCTAAATTACTTTATCTATATAAAAATTAAAAATAAATCTATATCTAATAATCATATAAAGCAAATGATGGTGATATAATAGGTATACAATTTGCGTTCGAAATTGTGTATTTATAAACTTATTAACGTTTTCAGTGTAATTTATCTTAAAAATTCTAATCTAAAAGTGCAAATGGAAGGTTGCTGGTACTTATGACACGGGTTTTCCCAGTATAATGTACCAGCTGTTATATTTACTGTAACTAGAATAAGTAGGATAAATAAGATTGTACTACAAATTTTGTAAAAAGGTGGAAAATAAACATTATTTATTATTATTATTTATTTACATAATTGAAATCAACAAAATGTTATTTTCTAGGTTAAACGCAATGACTTTCTTAGCCTTAAAAGATACACTCCACTCCTATACAAACTTGCAAAACTTGCTAAATCTCGTTGAAGTAAAGTTTGTACGAGAGTGGAGTTGAAACGTTTAACCTTAAGTAGCTATAGGTGACATAAAATAAAATATCAAAATAATCATCAATAGAGCATACTTATGCAATAGACCATGTTTATGGTAGAATGTATCGTGGACTTTTAAAATAACTCTTTATGACAATTTATTGTAACACTACATTCTGACAAATAAATGATTTGTATTTGTATGACATAACAATACTAAAATGGGTAATTATACGAACAATAATCACTCATCATTGAACTACAAAAATAATAAAAAAAAATATCAAATATATGATACAGCTGTTTCTTTTAGCGATTTTAGGGTTGGTCCCATAGAAAAAGTTGTTCAGTTTGATGGTTCCCCTATCTACCATATTCGGCTTTATTTGGCTATTACCAAACATCTTGTTCAAAAAATTATCATCAATATAGTGAGCATACTTACGATATAACAATTCTAAAATAAGTCATTTTACAAACAATATTTATTCTACAACAATATTAGATACTTTGGAAATAGAGTATCAGATGGCCTACTCAAATGGCCAATTTTCTATTCGTTCGCTAACTTAAAGTTTAAAAATAAGCAATTAGACAATCAAGTCACACTTTGCAAGTTTATGTAAATCACAAATATTGATGTATTGTATAGAATTGACAAGCCTACGAAACGTAATTTTAGAGGTTTATGGCTTATTTTTAATTTTTAAGTTAGCGAACGAATAGATAATTGGCCATTTGAGTAGGGGGCCAGTTATAGTTAAGTATCTCAATCATTTTACAAAGACGTTAAAACAAAGACGATAGAGTTCAATAAAATCAGCAGTAAAACATATAATATTATTATAAGACATGACAATATACAGTGTGCATAGTGATAGCCATATAAAGCCGAATATGGTAGATAGGAACCATCAAACTGCAGCAGTGGGAGAGTGGGACGTTTCGGGGCCGATAATGATTGTGAGTTGTGACACAAAACATTTATCTGCGTGACTGTACTTTATCATGAATTCGAGTAAAATGCGAACGCCTGTCCAGTTAGACAAGACAAACTGAAAACAGACAGACATGACGAATCTATAAGGGTTCCGTTTTTTGCCATTTAGGCAACGGAACCCTAAAAAAAAGACCTCCGTTATGAGTCTAGACGCAAAACGATTTTGACGATATCATTAGCATACTTGACCAAAGGTAGGCAGTCTAGTTCAATTGGATTATTCACCAACTGGACACAAGAGACTGGACGGACACGCGTGTGTCCAGTTAATGAAACTCAAAATTAGTATCACTTGTTATTTCGTCATCTGGACACGCCAAAATTTTGACGCATGTCCACATGGTGAAACATAAAATAATCACATTTATGTTTTCGCGAACTTAGTAAAAAGAAGACCAGATTTAGAAAAAAGGAAGGTCTAGAAGCAAATCGTATTACTTTTTGATAACCGATGTTGTCTTATTTATTTGACCCTGCTGAATCCAAAAATGCCGGTTGCCAACCCCTCCCCCCCCCTTTTCCCCCTCCAAAGTGTCTCTCGCCGTGGTTTTTTCATTTTACAGAAAAACTATTTACAAATGGGAGCAAATTATCAGAAAAGAAGTTAATCTATCTAGGAAGCGTCGACGTAGGTATAGTATGGGCACAGCTTCATCCGTGGTATCGGTATGGAGGTAGGTGGCCACTAGTAGGAAGGCCAAATGGAAGATAATCCTCCAGGCTGGGTGGTATTAGCAGGCGTCCGTCACTCGCTCTAGGCCACGATTTATATACCTACTTCTCGGCGTATCGTCCACGATACAACTGGCAGAGGGCCGCGCGCCTGCCCGCTTGAGTGCTCGCACCGCACGTTTCCCGCGGTTACTCGTCATTTTTTCATAATATAGTAAATAGTGTAGGAAATGAAGCGATCTTTTGTATGGAGAACCCAATATTAAATCCTCAGTCGATAAAACTTTGCAGGGATGTAACATAGTATGAACCAAAACCTATGTACAAATATCCGAAAACAAAAAAACTATTTAGATTATTTAAAAAATATGTTTCATTTCTGATACTTTTTCATTAAAAATAGCAAATACTTATTATATGCTGATGACTTAAAAAAATATCGTATTTTGTGGTGGGTATAGCGATCTGAATCTCCTCCATTCACTCCCTGGATAACCGTCATCAGATTACAGCACAGTACTTCCCTGGCAGGAAACCAAGGCTTCAAAGTTACCCCGTTTGTATGAAAATAGCACCTGATATCCCTAGACAAAGTTGATGTGTGTATTTTAAATAGCTAATGAAATAATGAAGAAAATGTATAATACAAATTATAGACGATATCGTTTTAATTGTAACATCATTAACGACTTTATTAACACGCTGACCACTGACATTCACGAATGAAAGTATATAATACGATGTAATTTCCACTTTAGATCTCGAGCGTATCGGCCCTTACCACCTTTTTCAGTACAGTACATCGCCGGTCCAACAATGAATTTACGGAAAGAAAGGCGTAAAAGCTTATACTGTTCCTTTTTGTTTTGGAAAATAGTGTAAAGATGTTCACTAATTTTTTGTTTCATGTTTCATAGAGTAATGCATACTACATAACTTAGTCGTAGAAAATTTTCCGTTCAATAAATTTTTTAATTTCATTTATTTTGTTGAAATATTAATAAAAAAATCTGAAAAAAATAGGTGTGATAGATTTATACTCTGAGAAGCCAAATAACATTAAAAAGGGCGTAACCAGCGATACCGCGTTCTTGCCCGGAGCCAGCGATATAATGGGCCAGCCACCATCTTTGTTACGTCACACGACTGTAGCTTCGTTGTTTATTACTTGATTGTAATGATTTAAGATTTACTAAAAAGCTTATAAAAGTAACATTATGTTGTATAATAAGCTAAATTTCCACAATCCCGACGGTTACCAAGATATTTTTTTTGTCAAAACGTCGTTTGTTTATTATTTCATATGATATTAGCTTTACATGAACGTACGGTCAAAATCAAATAATGCATTACATTTCCTTTCATTCAACACCTTATTAAAGTAAGTAAATCGGTTCAGTAGTTATCTAGAAATACCGCTAAATAAAATTGACCGGCCGCTATCTTTGCTACGTCAAAGCTCCCTTCCCCATACCCCTAGGAAGTGGCAATCGCACTTTTTGTATTCAGAAAAACTTACCAAACAAGTACATAGGTACCTACTAGTAGTCTGTATGGCGGAGCTGAGTCGAACGAAAATCGTTTTTAGCAAAATTTTATACAAATCAATAAATCATGGGCCTGTACTACAATGTCGAAGGCTGTATTTAAAAAAACTACTTATCGTGTCGTTATAAATTTAGCATTGATGTCTCGAAAATTTAATGAAAATAATTTCTTCATAGATAATTTTCTCCCATCTGTAATAGTTTTTCTGTAAAATGAAAAAAAACCACGACGAGGGACACTTCGGAGGGGTGAAGGGGGAAAGGGGAGGGGAGGGGTTGGCAACCGGCATTTTTGGATTCAGCGGGGTCGAGTTAATAAGAAAACATCGGTTACCAAAAAGTAATACAATTTGCTTCAAGACCTTCACTTTTTGAAAATCTGGTCTTCACTAAGTTGGCGAAAACATAAATATGATTTAATTTATGTTTCACTATGTCACAATGACGAAATAACAAGTGATAGGTACTAATTTTGAGTTTCACTAACTGGACACACGCGTGTCCAGTCTCTTGTGTCCAGTTGGTGAATAACCCAATTGAACTAGTCTATCTAGTTAGGTACCTGGGGTTCAAGTCTGCCAATGATATCGTCAAAATCGTTTTTCAATGGTGTTTGAATGGTAGGCATTACTTTTTCACACAGTTCCTTAAACCCAAAATCGAGACACAACCTACCTACCTATGCGAACGAAACACTTGTAGGTTACCTACCACAATTTTTTAATTCTTTGTACAGTGTGTACCGTTTGCTGTCTGCGCTTCACGTTGTTGCTAGAGTCTGTCTAAAAAGTCAGTTTACATGGGTAATTTCAAGAGTAATAAAGTTTGAAATCATTTGCACCCCCCCCCCCTGCTATCGTTGTTCCGGAATTGACGCCAGCTGATCTGGCAACCCTAGCTGCGGGGGCCAAGATTTTGGCAGACTCTGTTAATATCGATGATTGTAGGTACAGTCAGCAAAGTTATGACCTTAACAGTTTGAAAATAAATCGCTTGAAAGGATGGAACTAAAAGTACGTCTTTACCTGCATCCATTGTTTTTATACAAAAGATGCTTTTGTGATTTTTGGGTAAATGCAAGACAATACAGACTACTCAATCTAGAACTGAACCTTAAGGTGTTCAGAGGCCGTATTACGAGCTCTTAAAACCTGCCAGGTTTATAAATTGCTGTAGTGACATCTCTTTCTCGCTGTATAGCAAATAAAAGAGATAGATAGATAGCCAGTCAGAAAACTGACTGGAAATAAGAGGTCATAATATAGCCCCAGGTCATAGCTTTGCTGACAGTACCTACCTACCTTAAGAAATATAATGACCGCGTCTGCCACCATGCATGGCAGCGCTGCGTTGGAGAATGTTACTGGGTTTGTTAAATCACTTGAAACTTTATGATCATGTAGCCAAAGCATGTACCTACCTAGCTAAATGTCTAGCAATACACGTGTTTTTGTTTCATTTAAATCAAGCGAGTATAGTTTCGAAGTTTTAAGGGCTTGAAGGAAATGCCAAGCGCACTGAAATATGTGCTTTAGTACGTACGACGTAAGGTTCACCTGTATGACCAATGACGTCATAGGTCACACAAAATATCAGTAATTTCTAGACCATATAACTTTTCTGTTTTAAGAGAATCGCAAAAAAATTTTCACAGTTGTTCATATGGTCCCATAAGCTTTTGGATTACCTATGTGCATTGCAGTAACTTTCTCCATGTGTATGAGTTAATGTAATTTTTTTTACTAAGCTTCGAAGAGTAGGTAGATACCTACCTACCTACTCAGGTAGGCAGGCAGATGTAACCCCAAAATATTATTCTTTGTGTACCTACCTACCTAGAAGTCAGCCAGCCAGCGAGCTACTGCAGACCAAACCGTCGGCCGATAGTTGGTTTTGTATGAAGAATCGGCCGATACCAAATCGTTCTAGTGTGCGCACTTGCATACACCTTCATACTGATTGAGAGCCCGACTAAACTGTCGGCCGATAGAAAGTCTGTAGTCTGCGGGCCTCTTTGGTAGGTAGGTAGGTACCTACCTACAGGCCGTTTATTTTTAAAAGCTAATTTTGACTCATCTCTTTCCTTCAACGCCATCAAGTGAGGCAAATAATTTTTTAAATGTCACTTTGAAAAGCCTTCATTGACAGCGCTTTAAAAATGTAAAAAACGGGTTTGCTTAATCATTTGATCATGTCTGCCATTTTAAACTGATGACCACAATCATCGTCTAAACGAAGGAAATCGAAGAGGCAGGCAGTTGATATATAACTACATGTGATTTATCAAATGCAGTTTTTTTTTAACTAGGTAGGCTAGGTACATATCTATGCTGCGCATGAAATTTGGTTAGGTATTCTCTGGGGCACTCATTAAAAACTCGGGATAAAAAGTATCCTATGGTCTAATTCAGGTT
This sequence comes from Agriphila geniculea, assembly GCA_943789525.1. Lineage (NCBI taxonomy): Eukaryota > Metazoa > Arthropoda > Insecta > Lepidoptera > Crambidae > Agriphila > Agriphila geniculea. Next base: position 907,714 of record OX038897.1, on the reverse strand, counting down.
TTAAACTATCCGTGTGCCAAATTTCATCCAAATTCGTGCAGCCGTTGAGGCGTTTAAGCGGAACAAACATTCTACTTTCAATAGGTACCTAGGTAATGTAGGTATAGGTATTATTTAGTAATATTTCATATGGGTACCTACCACTATATACATACATACACAAGGTGTTTAGTAAAAGCCTTATAAAACCGAATATGGTAATAGGGACCATCAAACTGAACAACTTTACTATGGGACCTTAGAATAATAACACCTAGAACGATAATTCCCTACAAAGCGCACTGTCAAAAGTGAGGCAACTAAAACAGCGAAAATGGCGCCGTTTTCAGATTTTTATTGTCCATTATTTCATAATCATATACTTATAATAAGTACAAAACAGTTTCAATTCCCCTACCTTCATTAAATTAGTTACTATATTACCTATTGGATTTTAGTTACGATTAGGTACCTAACGTAGGTATGAAGGATATAAATCCGAAAACTGAGCCATTTTGGCTCAGTATTAGTTGCCTCACTTTACATACGAGGACACGGCTTCTAGGTGTTATTATTCTAAGTACCTATGGGAGATGGGACCAACGGACCAACTCTGAAATCGCGAAAAAAAATCTGCTGTACAAAAATTAATAACGAAAATATCAAAATGTATGAAACAGCTGATTTTTTTCGCGATTTCAGAGTTGGTCCCATACCTAGTAAAAGTTATTCAGATTGATGGTCCCTATCTACCTAGGTACCATATTCGACTTTATAAGGCTTTTACCAAACACCTTGTACCTACCTACCTGCTTGTACCTAGAAACGTATACCAAATTCATATAGATAGGTAGGTATAGGGCTGCCATCTCTAAGACCTGCCGCCCAGGACCGGAAGCGTAAAAACCCCGGACTTTGGAGCCTTGACCCCGGACATTTGATTTTTTTATATTCACTTTTAGCTTGGTTATAAAACACATTTTACCCAATACTTGACTGAAAAAAAATGGAATTTTAAGCTCTTTTTTTGCATAAAATAGTGTGTTTTACTTGTTATGATGGTAGAGCTGGGGTGTCCAATCCAACACAATTTTGTGGAGGGCTATGGTCCAGTTATAGTAGTTTTGTAACCGTAGCGTTCCAAAATAAATGACCAATTAGCCAGGGGCGGCTCGTAATTAAAAAAAAGGCCGCGCAGCGCGATTTTTAGTCAGTCTCATCCACTAATCTTGTAATCTTGCTTGTTTATTATATATTATATGAATATACTTAGTACTTTTTTGAGCGGAGTTTGATCCAAAACCCGGATTTTATTTAAAGTCCGTGTTTTACCCGGACTACAATCAGAACCCCGCCCGGACGCTCCCCGGACGCCCTCCAAACTAGGACAAATCCGGGGAAACCCGCACCCTGATTATCTAAAAAGAAACTATTTAGCGATCGGTTTCATTCCACATACATTGCTACTTTTCTTTGGTATGTTTTTTTTAATCCAAAAAGAAGTAGCAATGGATCACTATCATCTATGAACTGCAACCGGTCGCTAGGTGGTTTCTAATTAGATAATCAGCCCGCCGGACGGAAGGCAGCCCTAGGTAGGTAGTACCTACCTACCTACCAGTCTACCACCATGAAAAACGGGCGAATAACAATAATCTTGTGTGAATTAAAAAAAGTTCTGCTTAGCGACAAAAATGTGTGCTATTTTTTTTCTGTAGGTATTTTATGAGACATAGGTAAATCGAATGGACGCAACTAGAATCATGATCATATGATTTAGTTGGTAGGTAGGTAGGTATACTAGTAGTACTTTTGATTTGACTGAACCAAATCGATTCGTATCGATCTGAACCATCATCTCTTAGCTCGGTACCATTTGGTACCATCATCTAGTGATCAACTAGTGATATGAAACATGACCGATTCTAGAGATGTGTAAGTAGGTAGGTACCATAGACATAGAAAAATTTCGCTAAAGGTAGGTACCTACCTACTGTCTGCATTACACGACCGCGTAAGTAAGCTTCATACAACCGCGCGAATCGGTTGCACTACTACAAGCACGCGGGGCATGTGTGCGTGTCCACTGGCCGCTTATCGCGTACGCGTTAAAACCTGTTTTGACAACTGCAGCCAGTGGACAATCATAGGGCATCATTTGTTTTGTTAGTTGCAAGTTTGAATTTTACGTTCTTAAGAAGCTTTGTCTCTGGTCCTGTTTACTCATGTGCTGTGTGTGATGTGACAGTAGATAAGTACCTATTACCCGGCAAAATTTAGCATGACACATGACACTATGGCGTGGCGCTGCGCTGGTGGTTGAGATCCATGAATATTGCCAGTTCGAAGCCTGGAAACCCATTTTTAAGAGATTATGAGCATCTTTTAATCAGGGTTTGGGTTAAGTATGAAGGGAAATCAACTTAGTTAATGAAACTTACGTCGGTCGTAAGTACTCGTACATTAGGCCAAATTGAGTAGGTACCTAATGCTTAAATGCCATATTACCTACACAGTACGAAAAGTCATGGAATATGGCATTGCTTCATATCATGAGCTCAAACCAAATAAAAAAACTGGTCAAGTGCGAGTCGGACTCGCGCACGAAGGGTCCCGTACCAAAAAACGGCAAAAAAATCACGTTTATTGTATAGGAGCCCCCCTTAAATATTTATTTTATTCTGTTTTTAGTATTTGTTGTTATAGCAGCAACAAAAATACATCATCTGTGAAAATTTCAACCATCTACCTGTTGTCGTTATTAATATAAAGCAAAAAACGGCAAAAAAAAATCACGATTGTTGTATGGGAACCCCCCTTAAATATTTATTTTATTATATTTTTAGTATTTGTTGTTATAGCGGCAACAGAAATACATTATCTGTGAAAATTTCAACTGTCTAGCTATCACGGTTCATGAGATACAGCCTGGTGACAGACAAACAGACAGACAGACAGACAGACGGACACCGGAGTCTTAGTAATAGGGTCCTGTTTTTACCCTTTGGGTACGGAACCCTAAAAAAGAAGACGGAGTCTTCTGCACAAAGCGGTGAGGCCTGTAAAACTACGCCTTGGCTGTGTCACAGAATAACTAATAGTACAAGTACAGAAGCAGCATTCCGCAAAGTCATTTAAATAAATAGCGACTTTTGCTCCAACACAATAAAGTGCAATTCAGTTCGCGCAGCGCTCCTAGTAGTTACCTCTCTTTCTATCGCGTGCTCTTACCTTTTCTGACGACGCAACGTTAGGGTCGTCTTCGTTTAAATGACCTGCGTAGAATATATCATAATGTGAAAAACCGGCCAAGTGCGTGTCGGGCCACGCGCCATAGGGTTCCGTAGTTACCTTATACCATACCATATTTAATACCACCTATAATTTTTCGTCTGTAAAAATAACTTTGTTTTTCACAGTGTTGGTATGAATGACAAAGTTATATTTGCGGTTTTGGAAAATGTGCTATATCTCAAAAACTAATTACTATATCTCGTTCAAATCAATTTTGGTTGAAAGTGTTTATTAAGATCTACAGCATATATTTTTTTTAGATTTTTCACTCTCTTATTTCAAAAGTTAAAGGGGGGGGGACACACATTTTACCACTTTGGCGGTGAATATCTTTCAAACGGTTGACTTTGAGAAAACGTTGTCTTAGAAACCTTAATGTCATTTTTAAAGACCTATCTATAGACACCCAACACGTGTTGGTTTGAAGAAAAAAAAAATTTTTCAGTTTCAGTTCCATGTATGGGGAGCCCCCCCCTTAATCTTTTATTTTTCTTATTTTTGTATTAAATTCGTTAAGCGGTTAACATAATACATCTACCTACCAAGTTTCAACTGTGTAGTCTTAATACTTTCGGAATAAAGTGGCTGTGACATACGGACAGACAGACAGACAGACAGACAGACAGACAGACAGACAGACAGACAGACAGACAGACAGACATGACGAATCTTTAAGGGTTCCGTTTTTTGCCATTTAGGCTACGGAACCCTAAAAACGACAATTGTTTATTGGTTTTTTGATTTTGACATTCGTACACGGCATAGTATGGCGATTCGACATTATTACTATTATAAAGAGACAATATCTACGCAGGCGGTAAGATGCCGCGCGACTGCACAGGCGGGCGTGTGGCAGCCCGCTGCTCACTTGTGCCTCCGTAGGCACGGCTAGCGGTAGGTGATTATCGCGTGACCTTGAGCGAGTGAAGGAGGCCTGGCTGTGTACATACACAGTTCACGCACACACGTGTAACGAAACTACGCCTTGGCTTTCCAATCTTTCCATATAAAACCCTGCCGCCCGGCCCCAGCCCGCCCCCTTGTACGCACACATGTACCTACCATCAAAGACCGGCCTCACTTCATTGTTCGCAACGCTCCATCTCTTTTTTATTTGATCTGAGATCATGAGTAAGTGAGTGAGTACCTACTAATTAGAGTACCTTCTGTACGGAGTAATGCCATGTAATATGGCATTACGATTCCGACAGGTATATTAACTTTATGGGCATTACTTCATAGAGTACCTACTGTTTTGCGCATGTCTAACTGATTCATTTATCAAGTTGGCCACCCAGCTCCATGAAGGTCACCTGACAAACAATCAACAAGTTAGACATGATAGACTAAGAGGTGACGGTATTTTTGGTATAGATAGAGGAAAAGGTTAGATTCATTTTTATGGGTTGAAATTTAACGATCAGAGAAATGGTCAGTTTTAGTACCTATTTGAAGTATGGCGTCTCCACAGCTGAAACGATGTGGTCTGCCGGCTTTCCGTGATTGCATTCAGAGCTATGACGCCGCAAGTTGCGTGCGACTAAACTATTTTTCTTCAAATTATATATTTTTTAAATACTAATCGATAGAATTTTTTATTCTTATGAAGAAATGTCTTAAACTATTTTTGTCTAAAACGAATAGATTTACTGGAAAAAAATATTAAATGTTTTTTTTTTGTATGAAGTGAGTCATTCAATGTGCTCTTACAGCTTATTCCTATTTTTTTCCGCCTCAAAACTACTTCTGCGTCAATATTTTACACGTTTACAATAATCCTATACTATCAACGCACGCCCAAAACTGACCATTCAATACATATGGGACTTTCAAACAGTATAAAATCATAATTTTTAAGTATAAACTGATTGTTTTTAACTGATTGTTTTACTTTCTCATCAATTTTAACACTAGCCAACAAAACTTTTGGTCACTATTATTACTATAGATAAGTTTTTTTACCAAATAAATACAATGCAACCGAAATAACAAGGTGTAGCGGGATAAATAAGGCCCAGGCGGGTTATTACAAACTGGAATAGTACGAGTATCATTATTTTACAATGCTTTAGGAAAAAAAGTTAACAATTAGATCTAAGATTAATAAAATATTCTAAATAATGAAGTTTTTGAAATTATAACGATGAAAACTAATATTCATAATGATTTTTAAAAATCTTCATTTTGAGCTTTACTAAAAAAATGTCAAATAAGGCCCGTGCCTCTTTTAAGTAATTTATCAAAAAAGTAAAGATTTCAAAGATATATTAATTGATATAAAAATTGTATTTATGAACATCGATAGAAACAAGCAGAAACTAAAATCATCAATATTTTATTGTGTGACAAAATAGCCCAGATATCGAATGTTTAGATGTGTGTGTTTGTGTATTTGTGTAAACAGTAATTGTAATTAAAAATATTGTTATTCATGCTATTGAATTACCTACTGACAGGTTCTTTGATTTCTGTGGTGGACGGATAATTAGAAGCACCAGTTAATTTTCATAAAAACGAGGTAGCTTTGAAGCATTGGTTCTCCGCCAGGGATTTATCAAGCTGTGATCCGAAGATGGCTATCCAGGGAATAAATGGAGTAGATCCAGATCGCAATACACACACAACTGATCTATCAGGATTCTAAGAGCTGTTTCGGTATGTTTAAAAAATAGCATTAAAAAAGTATGGAAATTATAAAACTAAGAACTCTGATACTTACAGCTCTTAAAATGCTCTGAGGGCGACTTGCACGAAACTTTCTTAAATCTCGATTTTGTTAAAGTTAGATTTAGCACTAAATTCGGCTTAACTTAAATCCCACCAGGGTTGTCTTGCACATCCTAAATTACATTCGACTTAACTAAACCAAGATTTAGCTCATCATTCACTCGCCGTTCATAGAAAAGAAAAGAACAGATGGTTCCAAAAAAGGTCAAGCAAGCAAATGGTTTGACAAATCATAAAAAAACGTAGGTATAAATAATGGGGGTCCGAGTGTCGACCTTTGTTATTTGTTTTATAGTTAAAATTGCGGGCGAATTTTAGTAGGTATTTGGGAAATTACGAATAATTTTACTAGGGAGGAGTGGCTGCACTGTGTTTACTTACCTAACCGGAATCTTTTCAAGAATTCGTCATCTTGTAACATGTTAAATATAGGTATCACCTCCAATAAATAAAGACAGTTCGGGAGATTGTAATAAAAGAAGAAAATATTTTTTAGGGTTCCGTACCCAAAGGGTAAAAACGGGACCCTATTACTAAGACTCCGCTGTCCGTCTGTCTGTCTGTCTGTCTGTCACCAGGCTGTATCTCATGAACCGTGATAGCTAGAAAGTTGAAATTTTCACAGATGATGTATTTCTGTTGCCGCTATAACAACAAATACTAAAAACAGAACAAAATTAATATTTAAGGGGGGCTCCCATACAACAAACGTGATTTTTTTGCCGTTTTTTGCTCGATATTAATAACGACAACAGGTAGACAGTTGAAATTTTCACAGATGATGTATTTTTATTGCCGCTATAACAACAAATACTAAAAACAGAATAAAATTAATATTTAAGGGGGGCTCCCATACAACAAACGTATTTTTTTTTACCGTTTTTTGGTACGGAACCCTTCGTGCGCGAGTCCGACTCGCACTTGGCCGGTTTTTTTTACATGACGTCGTATAGTCGCCATATTATTTTTTTCTAAAAAAAATATAGCCAGTGTCACTTGGGATGCTGTAAGGATTCTAACGATACCCCATTTATCCAAATCAGTTCTCAAGAAACTCACATACACACAAACATACATGAACCCTGAACACATTATACACTCTTTTTGCTTTGGGCAGTCATGTAAAAATCGATCGAAACTAAAAATCGTGACCTCTCAGTCTATACAACTTATTGAAAGTACATGTCGTAATGTTAAAATGTATCCGTACGGCGCTGCTATTGTGACGTCACCGATATTTCCACCAATCAAATCGTCAGATCACGCGAATCGCGTGATTTTATTGGTGGAAATGTCGTTGGTTAGCGGTTACGTACGATTCTTTCTGTCATTTGTTTGTGTCTGTTGTGTGTGTCGAATAATACGATACGATCTTCTAGCGGAGGAAATCGAGGAGTTAAGCAGTAACTAGTTCTGCAAACGAGGAGACACCGTTAACATCAATTCATAATGAAGAAATTCATGGTAGACAACTAGGTATTGTTATTAATCTTTTAGCCTTGTCTTGCAACCATAATATTTTTTCTGAATATTGCATTTCCTCTTGGCATCTTTTTTAATTTTACAAGCCTCTAGTGTTTCTAACTTTTTAGGTTCATAAATTTAATATAATTCTATTTAATTTTCATATTGTCGCACTGCACTGCAAAATTTCTGTGGCGCGCTCAATGTGGACAGTATCCTCCACGGGAGAGTCCACGACATCATGGGTTTTTTGTAATTAACATCTTTCATTACAGCTGTTGCAAGATTTTAATCACATGTACAAGAACAACAAGGACTTCTTTTATTCAAATATTATCATCTACCAAAAAAGCATTGTCAGATTGGCTAAATCCGAGTTAAGAGACAAGCACGGTTAAAAGACAGTTGAAGGACAAGGACGTCAAACAAGCGATACAGAACTGTATTGATTCCATTAAGTGGTAAGTCTTCATATTTATTTATGGTTCTCACTTCTGAGATCGTCGGGATTTATGGTCACACATGTACAAGTAAGGTGAAAATTGTAAAGTTCAATTGCTGCCCTACTGCATTGCAGCTGTTCGCAATGTATGTCCGTTATATCTTAATATACTCATCAACTTTGTCTAGGGATATAGGTGTTATTTTCATACAAACGAGGTTACTTTGAAGCCTTGGTTTTCTGCCAAGGATGTACCATGCTGTGATCTGATGATAGCCATCCAGGGATGAATGGATGAGATTCACTTCTCTATACACACCCAACTGATCATTCTAAAAGATTAATAGGTCAGATTTCTCAGTTTCGGGATTTCCATACATTTTCATGCTATTTTCGCTGTTTTTTTAACACATTTTTATGAAGGTAAGGTACAGATGCCGGCATATACAGTGCCTTTGGGCTTGAACTAGCGATAATTTAAAGGCGTGTAATACACCTAATTTTATCGCCAAAAACACCCACATGTTGGGGTCTATCCCCACTCCTGTTGGAATGGCCGCCATTTTAAATTTGACTTTTTATTTTAGATGACCCTGCAGAAAAATATTAATTTCTCCGGATTTAGAAGTCCTACAGTTATAACAAAAATATTGTTTGAAAGCTAATAATATCACCTAGTAATTTAAAAATAAAATGTTTAAATTTTTGATTTAAATACGTCATAAAAAAATACTGAAATAAAATTTTATACGAAATTTGTGCGATTTTTTGAGTTTTTATTACATTTCTCAAAAACTAGGACATTAATGTCCATTTTTTTTGCACTATTCAAATACACAGGAATATTATCTACAAAACGGTTTTCAAATATATTGCTCTATGTTGCATATTTTGAGAGTTATTTTTGTTTGAACTATGACCCTTACGTCACCAAAAAATGATTATTTTCGAAAATGGACATAATTACAAGCATTTTGAACATATTTTAAATTAGGTTGATAATATTATCTGAATACTAATTTCATCAAATGATAAAATCTAGTTTTTAGGAATTTTGATTTTTTTTTTATTTTCGAAAATAACCATTTATACTTGTAAGGGTCATATTCAAACATCAATAGCTCTCGAAATATGCAACATAGAGCAATAAATTTTTAAGTCGTTCTGTAGATAATATCCCTGTGTATTTGAATAATGTAAAAAAAATAAACATTAATGTCCTAGTTTTTGAGAGATGTAATAAAAAGTCAAAAAAATCGCACAAATTTCGGATAAAATTTTATTTCAGTAATTTTTTATGACGTATTTATACCAAAAATTTAAACATTTCATTCTTTAAATTGATAGATGATATTATTAGCTTTTGAACAGTATTTTTGTTATAACTGTAAGACTTCTAAATCCGGAGAAATTAATATTTTTCTGCAGGGTCATCTAAAATAAAAAGTCAAATTTAAAATGGCGGCCATTCCAACAGGAGTGGGGATAGACCCCAACATGTGGGTGTTTTTATCGATAAAATTAGGTGTATTACACGCCTTTAAATTATCGCCAGTTCAAGATCAAAGGCACTGTATATTGGCAAGAAAAAGAAAGAGACAAAAGATGCGCAGTAGCCATAAACACTAAGTTTATGGCTACTGCGCATCTTTTGTCTCTTTCATTCTCTTGCCAATATACAGTGCCTTTGATCTTGAACTAGCGATAATTTAAAGGCGTGTAATACACCTAATTTTTTTTTACTCTGCGCGAAAGTGGCAGTTTACTCTGCGCGAAAGTGGCGCCGCGGTGAATTATATTTAATATTATAATTCTAATACAAAATTTTAAAAATGTTTATCGTGGAGATTTTAGGGCCCACAGTCTAGTATTTTTAGACGGTATCGTTACATTCCCTCGTAGTCACTGCTAAAAGTAAATAGCAACACTGCTAAAAGTGGCTGTTTTTGACACATTTGCTATCTACTTCTACGAATGACTACGAGGGCATGTAGTGATATCTTCTAAAAATACTAGACTATGGGCCCTAAAATCTCCATGATAACATTATTAAAATGTTTTTCTATTTATAACTTATTAAATAAAAACCTCTGAGGGCGCCACTTTCGGTCATACAACCGCCTTAAGTTGCTTTCTCATTTGTCCGCAAAGTTTGCGAACGATTTTATACTAGCTTCCTGATGAGCTAGACTTGAAACTTTAAACATAGGTCAGAACTTGAAAGCAATGCAATATTATGGTGTCATTGAGCTGATCTGATGATGATGGATCCAAAAGAAGGCCACAGGAACTCTATGATAAAACCATACAACCCCATCGTGTTTGGGCTCGTTAGAATCGTCTTGACGAGTACTCTAATGGGAGATGAGGTCCAGGGTCTGATGATGAAGCTGGAAGGCCATGCCATAGGAACTCAATATTGAAACCGTGCAACCCCATCGCGTTGGGCTCATTTGAATCGCCTTGACGAGTACTTTGTTGGGAAATAGTTTCCAGGGTCTGGTGATGGAGCCGGAAGAAGGACACAGGAACTCCTAATTAAAACCACGCTACCCCATCGAGATTGGGCTCGTTTGAATCGTCTTGACGAGTACTTTGTTGGGAAATAGTGTCTAGGGTCTGATGATGGAGCTGGAAGAAGGCCAATAGAACTCGGTAATAAAACCATGCAACCACATCGAGTTTGGGCTCGTTTGAATCATCTTGACAAGCAATTTAATGGGAAATAGTGTCCTAGGATCTGATGATGGAGCCGGACGAAGGCCATAGGAACTCTATAATAAAACCATGCAACCCCATCGAGTTTGGGCTCGTTTGAATCGTTTTGACGAGCACTTTGTTGGGAAATAGTTTCCAGGGTCTGATGATGGAGCCGGAAGAAGGCCACTGGGACTCTGTAATAAAACCACGCAACCCCGTCGAGTTTGGGCTCGTTTGAATCGTCTTGACGAGTGCCCCGATAGGAGATGGTATTTTCTTAGTCTTTGCTCGTTAACTAAAAAAGCAGAAAATAATAATTTACTGAAAAAAATATTTTTAATAACACGTTTTTAAAACGGACTAGTTAAAACAGACTAAAAAGTAAAAATAAATTCTTTTGTAAATATTATTTTATAACCCTATAGCTACAGAAATTTTAAACCTCAAAACGTGGGGCGCATGCTAAAGACAGTATGGATGACAAATTTTACAAAATGCGCCCCACGTTTTTAGGTGTAAAATTTTTGTAGGTTATAAATATTTACATTAGAATTTATTTTTTACTTTTTAGTCTGTTTTTACTACTCCGTTTTAAAAAAGTGTTTTTAAAAATATATTTTTTAAACATGTACATACACTCACGCCTGTTTCTCATGGGGGCAAGGCTTCAAATACCGTTAAAAATTAGTAACGTAAAAAAATAACGTTAAAACTGGACATTAATAACGGTAAAATTGATAACGGTAAAACAGAATTTAACGTTATTTTTTCGTTCCTTGATAACGATAACATAATAATATGTTATTGTATAAAAATATTTTAAAGCAATGTGTAATTGACGTTGACGCCGCCGTAAAGTGATCAGTCTCGGCGGTAGGTACTAGGTAGTAGAGGTACCCACCTACAATATGCAATACTTATTAAAATTATCATCCAATATAACGTTATTTTTTAACGTTATTTATCTTAATATAACGTCAAATTAATGTTATGTTACTAGGTATCGTTAAAAAAAATAACGTAACGTTATTTTTACTGTTAATTGGTAACGTTATAAAGCCCTGCATGGGGGCAGAGACTATGGATTGCTACCTGCTACGATCCTTGCACACTTCTTTCGCTTCATTCACATCCATCAATCTTTTCATACATGCCTTGCGGTTTTTTTCACTGCGTACACCAGCCTTTTTTTAACACGTTTTTATTAGGTTGCTTTCTCGTTTGTGTGTTCGTTCGTTCGTTTGTTTTTCCGCAAAGTTTGTGAACGATTTTGTACTAGCTTCCCGATGAGCTAGAAACTTGAAACTTTAAACATAGGTCAGAACTAAAAGGCAATGCAATATTATGGTGCCATTGAGCTGATCTGATGATGAATCCGGAAGAAGGCTACAGGATCTCTATGATGAAACCATACAAACCCATCGTGTTTAAGCTCGTTAGAATCGTCTTGACAAGTACTCTAATGGAAAACGAAATCCAGGGTCTGATGATGAAGCTGAAAGGCCATGCCATAAGAACTCAATATTGAAACCGTGCAACCCCATCAAATTTGGGCTTGTTTGAATCGTCTTGATGAGTTCTTTGTTGGGAAATAGTTTCCAGGGTCTGATGATGGAGCCGGAAGAAGGACACAGGAACTCTTTAATAAAACCGCGCTACCCCATCGAGATTGGGCTCGTTTGAATCATCTTGACGAGTACTTTGTTGGGAAATAGTGTCCAGGGTCTGATGATAGAGCCCGAAGAAGGCCATTGGAACTCTGTAATAAAACCATACAACCCCATCGAGTTTGGGCTCGTTTGAATCATCTTGACGAGTACTTTAATGGGAAATATTGTCCGAGGATCTGATGATGGAGCCGGAAGAAGACCACTGGGACTCTGTAATAAAACCATGCAACCCCATCGAGTTTGGGCTCGTTTGAATCGTCTTGACGAGTGCTCCGATAGGAGATGGTATATTTTTAGTCTTAGCTCGTCAACTAAAAAGCAGAAAATAATAATTTACTGAAAAAAAAAGCTTTTTTAAAAACACGTTTTTACAACAGACTAAATATAAAAAAAAATCGGACTAAAAACATTAAAACAGACTAGTAAAAACAGACTAAACATTAAAAAATAAATTCTTCTATACCTAAAAACGTGGGGCGCATGCTAAAGACAATATGGATGATAAATTTTACAAAATGCGCCCCACGTTTTAAGGTTTAAAATTTCTGTAGGTAAGTACTTATAGGGTTATAAATATTTTTAGAAGAATTTATTTTTACTTTTTAGTCTGTTGTTACTAGTCTGTTTTAATGTTTTTAGTCCGATTTTTTTATAATAACCCCTATTTAGTCCGCGTAGGTTTTTCTGGGACGCCCTTGTGCAATCGTTCCTCCCACATTCGCACAATATATATCTCTTTCGTGATTCGCCTTTCATTCATCCTCTCTAAGTGACCAAACCACCGGAGCTTTCTTTCTCAATTCTTATCACTATATCATCTTTCAGACCACACCTTTCACGAATCACAACATTGCTCACTCTATCACTCAATTTTACTCCGCATATTTACCTCAACGATCGCATCTCTACCGCATTTATTCTGCTTTCATTCTTCTTCTGCCATACCCAAGATTCACTTCCATACATCAGTGGCCATTCGCGCCTTTGCAGAAACTTCCTTACTTTTTCCGTCCCTTGTGAACAAACTCCCCAAGTATACAAACTCACGAACTTGTTCCACTTTTTCGCCACCTAGCATTACCGTATAGTCAGTCATTTCTTTATCTCTCTCAAACACCATCACTTTCGTCTTAATTACATTTACTTTCATTCCTTTTCTCACAAAATCATCATTCATAACAGACATCATTTCCTGCAACTCTTGCGCAGAAAGACGCAAGTATAATTTGGTCGTCAGCGTAGATGAGGCACTTGATTTGAGTCCCATTCATCATAACTCCACAGTAACGTTCTTTCAGACCTTTCATACAACTGTCCAAAAACAGATAAAAATTTTAAACATGTCCTTCAATCTTTTAGAATGCTGGTCAAATTAGTTGGGGGTGTATAGCGATCTGGGTCCCTATTTTTGAATCGCTCGGCTGGCGTCGATCGCTCGTTTCTACTGATTTTCGTTCGACAAATCAACTCAAATGTATGAGATGTCGAACGAAAATTAGTGGAAACGAGCGCTCGACGCAAGTCGAGCGATTCAAAAATAGGGCCCCTGAATCTCCTCCATTCACTCCCTAGATAGCCATCATCAGATCATAGCACAATACATTCCTGGCAGGAAACCAAGGCTTCAAAATTACCTTTCCACCTGTATCCCCAGACAAAGTTGATGTGTGTATAATATATTTTTTGGATGTAGCCACCAGGATATTTAATAACAAACAACCAAACCGATTTCCATCCAGAAGTTCATCAATTTTTTTTTTTGCTTATCTGTTTTTTTTTTTCTATTTCAGATAGTAAACCAGAGTCAGAAACTAATGCTGCGTTGTTACAGCAGTATTATGAGTATGCACATGTTATTGTTATGTTATCCATTTTATAAAAACACACTTTTGTGAGATTTTGATTTAATTTTTCGAATGTGCTGAAAGTGTCTCAGTGCGGTTTTGTGTAACTAGTTAAGAGAAGTAAAAGTGGAAACAGAAAGTGTTGTAATTTTTTTTAAATAAATAAATTAGATCTCAATATATTTGTTTTTCTTCACAATTATATTTAAGGATAACTACTCATTTGCAACACCAACGATATAACTAATAATGAGAAAACTGGAGTGCGTTTAATTAAAATTTGAAAATATATATAGGTACTTACCGTTGCATTTTGTTGGTGTTGTCCAAAAGAGTGTATTATGGAGATTCTATAAAAAATATTATCAAACAGTAGTTAATGGGGCGGATTGCACTATCAATTTTATGGCGTGATACACGTATATTATCAAAACAATTTGAAATGTTGTGATAGACCAGTATCACAATAATGTTGACAGTGTCTTCCACCCCAATAATAATAATTCATCTTGTTTTCTCTACATATAAGATCCGTATTTGTTTGTTTGCAATAATTGCAACAATTATTGTTTTGATATTGTGTTTGTACTGCTTACAGTTAAGTATTTTGTCTTAGTGTTGTTACATAACTTGCTTGTTTCATTCATAGTTGGCTTATTTCGAGAGCTTGCTTCTGTTTTTTGTACCTACATCTCTAGTCATTTATGTTTTGTTTTTGTATCCTCCTTCTGGTGAACAAAACGTAAAAAAATATTCAGGTTGATTTTTCATCACTAGCCACATTTTGTATACATATTATTATTATTATTTACAGTTAACTTGTTGCTTTATCTTTCTGTTATTACATGACTTCCTTGTTTCAATAACAATTTGCTTGTTGTGAGATCTTGTTTAATCAGCATTTTGTACTGTTATTTTCTCCACAGGTAGATTTTTTCGTTTAGCTGCCAAATTTTGTATACTTGCTCAGTCCATCAATCTGAACAATTTTCACGTGAGCAACTCTGAAATCACGTTGAGAAATCGGATGTTTCATACATTTTGGTCAAGTAATGAACTTTTGTATAAAACACCTGTTTTTTTCGTGATTTTAGAGTTATTCCCCATAACAAAAGTTGTTCAGATTAATGGTCTAAGCAAGTATACAAAATTTGGCAGGTAATAAAAAAACTACCTGTGGAGAAAATAACAATGTATTGTGTAATGCAGATTCAACAAGATCTCACAACAAGCAAATTGTTAACGAAACAAGCACGTCATGTAATAACAAAAAGATAAAGCAACAAGTTAACTGTAAATAGAACAAGCACATAATGCAGATTCAACCAGTAAACATAGCAAGCAACATGTTGATAGAACAAGCATGTAATGGTAACAACAACAAGAAAACTTAACGTAGATTCAACCTGACGTAATGTCAAAATAACATGATAAGTGGGTTGTTGAATCAACGTGGCAAGCAGGTCAAACCTATATGCTTGAACATGTAAGAGCAACAAGATAAATTAACAAGCTAACTGCTGAATCAATAAGCTTTTCATGTTATAAAAACAAGAAAATTTAATGCAGATTCAACCTGACGTAATGTCAAAATAACATGATAAGTAGGTAGTTGAATCAACGTGGCAAGCAGGTCAAAATTATAAGCTTCAACATGTTAGAGCAACAAGATAAATTAACAAGCTAACTGCTGAATCAACAAGCTTGTCATGTTACAACAACTAGAAAATTTAACGTAGATTCAACCTGACGTAATGTCAAAATAACATGATAAGTAGGTTGTTGAATCAACGTGGCAAGCAGGTTAAAACTATATGCTTCAACATGTAAGAGCAACAAGATATATTAACAAGCTAACTGCTGAATCAACAAGCTTTTCATGTTACAACAACAAGAAAACTTAACGTAGATTCAGCCTGATGTAATGTCAAAATAACATGATAAATAGCTTGTTGAATCACGTGTCAATCAGGTCAAAACTATAAGCTTTAACATGTTAGAGCAACAAGCTAAATTAACAAGCTAACTGCTGAATCAACAAGCTTGTCATGTTACAACAACTAGAAAATTTAACGTAGATTCAGCCTGATGTAATGTCAAAATAACATGATAAATAGCTTGTTGAATCACGTGTCAATCAGGTCAAAACTATAAGCTTTAACATGTTAGAGCAACAAGATAAATTAACAAGCTAACTGCTGAATCAACAAGCTTGTCATGTTACAACAACTAGAAAATTTAACGTAGATTCAACCTGATTTAATGTAAAAATAACATGATAAGTTGCTTGTTAAATCAACGTGGTCGATTTAACAAGTTTAAACTTGTAGCTTTAACCAAAGAGCAGATTGGCGCTATTTTAACCAGAAATAATGTTGCTGGCAACATGAAAACTTGTTGTTTTTTTTCTCAGTGCAATCGCAAAAATAATCGATCGAATATTATATATATGTTGAACAGGGTCGTAGGTGGCATCATTTCAAACATGTTAGACTCTAGACATCGGCTTGGTTAGATTTCAGGAAGCATGCACGCGTCCAGGGTAGAAACATAGAGACTTTTTTTTCCAAAAAATAATCGACTACATATTGGCATGTAATTACATTCAGGTGGTGAGGCAGGTCCTAGGCATATATAAATCCACAGCCTTGCGTCGCTTTCAGGAAGCGTCTATTCGGTCAGGCCAGGAAAGTACATATCACATATATGCTCTTGTGATCCTTGTTCCTTATTCGATCGTTATGAAAACACAAAAAATAGTTCAGGTAATGATGGCACCCACGACCCTGTTCACCATTTATATAAATATGCGATCGATATTTTTTTACATGGGTGACCATGTTCAGGGTTGCATATCTCCCAGAAGCTACTTCGCAACCCAGGTGATGATATTTGATATTACCAAGCTAATGGCTATCTTGCGAATTAGGTCTGATGCTAATATGCGATAGATCGAAAATACCCTGGTTGGCCGAGGGTCCAAATCTGACGAGCAAGATGGCATGTTTAACCTACAAGAAGCGCACATCAATTTGTTCACAGTAACCATCATAACAATAATGCTTGGATCAAGGAGGATAGAATCATTTAAGCTGTAATGGGTGACAGAGAGAGTACAGTATCGTAATATAGAGACATAATTGTGCATATATGGCTCATGTAGAGCATCGCTCATTGAGCGTAACGAGATGCGTAGAGCTCGGGGGTACATGGATATGGCTTACTGGAAGAGATATGATCACAGACATATGTCGATATATGTCTGTGGATATGATATATATAACCAGGGGCCCTACCGCCTAACTCAAAGCTTTAGCCAGAGCGATAGCAATGCTCTGTCCGTCCTTGTCATATCATAACACGATGACAAGGACGGACAGTGCACTGACGTCATAAACCAAAGCCTATCTAGCCTAGAGTCAAAGCGATAGAGTTAGGCGGTCCCGCCGCAGGTCGAGTTAACTCGGCACCTGAAGCGCGATTGACCCCTTCGTTTTCTCCTTGCCTCACGGCACTGTCGTCATGCCAGTAGCGGTACTACATTTGTTAGCGATAATTTGTCGATAATCTATCGAAAACTTTCAAAAAATTGACGACGGTGGCGTGAGGAAAGGAGAAAACGATCCTTCTTCGGCACCTGAAACGCGATAGACCTCCTGGTTTATCGCGTTTCAGGTGTCGAGTTAACTCGACCGGGTTGTACTAGGTTTTTGGTAAAATTATAGATAGTGAACCTTGCAAACGACCCTGGAAAATCATAAAAGTCCTAGAAAACCAACACTTAAAAAATATTTTTAGGATTAACCGCATAGAGACAACCTTAGCACAAAATTGTGTTTTGCTTTTGCTTATTGATGGGACTGATTATCAAATACGTCACTTTGCAGTTTTCTATACAAATAAATAAAACTAAACTCAGCCATGTAGTGATTTTCAGGGGTTATACACGCTGAAATTTTAATCATTTGGTTTCCGCAGTGGGGTGGTACCACTTGTTTAGATTATAACAACTTTTACTAAGGGGCCAACTTTGATATCGCGAAAAAAATCAGCTGTTCCATATAAAAGCGCAATAGCAACTCTACCTTAATGAATGGAATAGCTGATTTTTTTCGCGTTATCAGTATTGGCCCCATAGTTAAAAGTTACTTGTAAGTGTAAGTAAGTGTTGAGTGGAACCACCCCACTGCGGGAACCAAATGATTAAAATTTCAGCGTGTATAAATTTCGATTTTATGAGCAGGTTCAATAATTTTATAGATTTATTTTGTCGATTCAGTTTTTCGAAAATTTTCGAAAAAAAAACATAAATTTGTTTTTTTTTAAAATGCCACCTGTTTGCAGTTAATTTTTTTGTTTGTCTGCATACAGTTTAAATGGGATCTTCATTGTTCGCGTCAGACTAGCACTAACTGGTTTTATTAGTTTAATGTAACTGTTCGCTATTTTAAACCATGCCACATATAGTGAAGCTATAATTCTTGACAAAATGACTGCTTTTACCACCACTATGTGTGTTATGCGCGTTTCCACTTAGCACCGCTAGATGGCATACGCTTGGAATTTAAGGGAGCGGTTTTTTTTAAAGTTCCACGTCGATTTGGTTAAGTGGCGCTCCGTAATGGACTGTGCAGTTTGGCTTACTTAGGTGACATAAGTGTAACTTATCTTGTGGGAAGATCTGGAGTTTTCTTCTTAAGTGTATGTCTTTAAACATGTAAAAAAAATTGCTACCGCTGTAGCCTGAACTTCTTCATAGGTATCGTCGCCACGGTCATTGTTTCTGTTATATGTGATATGTTATATGTTATAATACTATGTGAAATTTTTAAAATAAATATCATATTGCTTCGAGTATTGAATGAAGTTTTCGTGATATTCTTAAGTGATCAATTTGGTAGGCATCTCATCATCATAATCATCATCATATCAGTCGCACGACACCCACTGCTAGGTTTAGGCCTAGGTAGGCATCTAATTAATAACAATTATATTCGTGTTATGGCTACAATTTTTTTGACCGAGCGAGAGACGTTTTAGCTTGGGCAAAAACGCTGTTTTCGAAATTATTCGAAAAAAAAAATTATATCTGCCATTTCGAAAAATATTCAAAAATGCCGCAAACACGTTGTCCCAGCTCCCAGAGCCACTAGTTACATATATTTGTTGGGTTCATTTTGTGATCAAGAGCTTTCAATATAATCAGAACCACTTTTATGAAGATTGCCGCTCTGCTACCTCGTGTAAACAGTAGCCGTACAATAGAGCATTCTTAATAGTGTCGATAGGCCGCACTCAGATTGTAGTAGACTTGTTAATGTGTAGACAGGGACTAATCAAATATACTGTTAAAAAAATAGGGGCCACTAGTAAATGGTATTCGGTATAGCGAATTTCTAAAAGGTTTTTAGGGTTCCGTAGCTCAAAAGGAAAAAAGGAACCCTTATAGCATTACTTTGTTGTCCGTCTATCTGTCTGTCTGTGAAGACACTTTATATCGGGAACGCGTGGAAGTATCGATTTGAAATTAAAATTATATTCTCAAATCTACAGTTTTTTGAAGCTGTAAAAATAAGTTTTTTAAGTGTACGTAAAAAAGTTTCGGCCGTTTTTGCCACAAAAAACGCGTATCCGAAAACAAAATTTATTGGGTCTGGCAAGTAATATCGTCTTAAACTACAAGTACAGGGAAAAATCTGAAAGCTATAAGTACATTTGTTATGCAATTAAATCATAAAAAATTTGGGAAAATCTCGGAAAAATACCTGCGAGACTCGATTACTAAACTATTCATTATAATTATGTAGGTACCTATTAATTTGTGCGGAACCCTAGGTGGGTGAATTCGACTTGCACTTGTCTGGTTTTCTTTATATAAATTCAATCGGATTTTATTTGAATTAAATTCTCGAAAAAAGTTTTGATATTATTCGAAAGCTGTATAATCAATTTGCGGACATTACTGACGATTTTACTGTATTATTTCTTCAACTATTTTTTTTCATCAATTTATTTCAAAAAACTTCAAAACTTTCATCAATTCTTAATAATAAAACTTTTGCCATAATTTGAAGTAGGTATGATTAGTTCTTTCTTGTTCGTTCTGATACAAAATTAGTGGAATAGTCTATTCTACACACTCCTAGCTCTGCGTCCTCCACGCACGACGTCTCTACATAAATACCCAAATGTGTTTGTCCACCAATATTTCACGCCGCGCACCTCACAAAGGGACTATTGACGTTCTTCCGCACTCACTAATTTCTCGTCACGCCACCTCTACACGTTATTTGCTCTATGGGTCGGTTCAAATTTTGGAATTTTAAAAAGCTGTTTCGTTAATTTGCTTTGGGTGAACTTAAGTGAGTGTTAAAAGTAAGGAATGGAGATGTCTATTATAGAAAAGAGTAGTATAATAAGACCATACTAAAAAGTGTTAAAGTAAGAGTAAACAAATTACAATTTAAAGATAGGTAGGTACATTTCACGATGTGCGTCATCACTACTGTATCGGAATGAAATTATTTAAACTGTGGCTTTGTGAGCTGGAGACCTCGCGATATGTATTTTTCCGCCATTTAAAAAAACATCGGGTTGCACTCCGGGAGTGCGGCAAAAGTGAAAACTTGAATATTAACGTTGTGCATTTTTGATATTTTGGAATGGTTAAGGAATAATTTTGCACGAATTGCCGTCTTACGAATTTACTCTGCATTTGAATTTACGAATACAGAACAGTTTGTACGAAAGTCTTATCCATAGCTTGACAGAAAATCTAGAGTTTTAACATTGAATTAAAAAATTAGCGCGTTGCTTTGGTGACACAAGTGTTTACGTCTTGAAATGACGCGCCGCCATTTTCGCCGCACCCCGTAGAAAGAGAGGGGGATACTTCCGCCGCCGGCTGTCTACTCTCCATCCGTCACATCCGTCTTACGAGTTTTCGATCAGGGTCACGTGATTCTTACTCACACGAGTTTAGCATTACAAAAAAGCGTACAACGCCGCCAAAGAAGTTTTCAATTCAAACATCGAAAAACGAAGGTGGAAAAGATCCATATGATTATCGAACCTGCTCACAAAATTTTACGTGAATCGGTTGAGAAATGCAACTTGTAGAAAACAGCCGGACAGCCAGACATACGAAAACATTTTTGCCCAAGCTGAAACGAAGGTGCTTCGCGCTTGCTCCGTCAATAGTTCCCTTCGCAGCATAATGTACAATAAGCAAAATGTGCACCTGTTGCACAGAATACATATAAGTACTACCGTTCAGAAAGGACATTCTCCGCCCCGCCCCAGAATAAATTACCTCATCCCACCCCGCGAGTTCGTATATGCCGAAATCGTGTGCTCGTTTAGTCGTGTTTGTCAACGTCAACTTATATTCAAAGCAATGCGTCGTAATTTTTTAGTCGTGTTTGTCAACTGTCAACTTATTTTGATATTCAAAGCATTGCGTCGTAATTTTTTAGTCGTGTTTGTCAACTGTCAACTTATTTTGATATTCAAAGCATTGCGTCGTAATTTTTTAGTCGTGTTTGTCAACTGTCAACTTATTTTGATATTCAAAGCATTGCGTCGTAACTTTTTAGTCGTATTTGTCAACTGTCAACTTATTTTGATACTAGCGGCCGCCCGCGGTTTCACCCGCGTGGTTCCCGTTCCCGTCGGAATATCGGGATAAAAAGTATTTTATGTTTTAATCCAGGCTATCTACTATCTGTGTGCCAAATTTCAACTAAATTCCGTTCAGTAGTTTTTGCGTGATTGAGGAACAAACATCCAAACATCCAAACCCTCAAACTTTCACATTTATAATACTAGCGGCCGCCCGCGGTTTCACCCGCGGGGTTCCCGTTCCAGTGGGAATATCGAGATAAAAAGTATTCTATGTTTCAATCTAGGCTATCTATTATCTGTGTGCCAAATTCCAACCAAATCCGTTCAGTAGTTTTAGCGTTATTGAGGAACAAACATCCAAACATCCAAACCCACTAACTTTCACATTTATAATATTAATAAGAAGTAAGATTAGTAGGATTCAAAGTAACGCGTCGTAACTTTATTTACCAAAAAGTTCAAATTATGAATAGAACGCCGCTCAGTAGTATAGGGCTACCGTGCAGTTTGTACTGTTTACAAATTGCACGGTAGCCCTAGACTACACACACAGTTGCGTGTGTACAAAAACGTCATCTGACGTCATCTAATGTCATCTGGTTATAATGGTGCGGTTGTATGGAGTGTCCGGGGTGTGCCTGTTGCAAAATCAGTATTATTACATCACGAAAAAGTTTTATTGAAAGTATAGTTCAAACTAGTTCCGTAGAGAGAACTAAGATATGTAATAAAAAAATTGTTTTACTTTTAGTCATTTTTGTTTGAAACTATTTGCGCTCTACAGTTTTTTGAGCTGAGAGCACAGCATAGAAGATTTATTTACATGTTTTGCTTCAAAAAGCTTCAAAAAAAGATAAACATTACCTATCCTGTTTATCATAAAGATAAAGGAAGCTACAAAAACCCTGTCTTGTAGAAATTGGTTAAAAAAGATCTTTGTACAACCGCTATCTGTACTTGCATGATCCATCTTTAGTTCTGACATCGGGAGCAACAAACAAACAGAAAGACAGATTGTGGGGGCTACACTTATCAACCAGAACTTAGATATCACCTGGAGAAGTTATTGATCACTGCTTAATTTGAACATAATTAGAACTGGAAAATATTGGGATAGTTTAAAAACAAACAAATAAACGCTCTAAAAAATCACACTCCTTTCTTGGGCAGTCGAGTCGTGTAATTACCGTGAAATTTTTGGCCACTTTAGTACTTAATTTAATCCTACTATATTATAAATGTGAAAGATAGTGGGTTTGGATGTTTGGATGTTTGTTCCTCAATCACGCAAAAACTGCTGAACGGATTTGCTTGAAATTTGGCACACAGATAGTAGATAGCCTAGATTAAAACATAAAATACTTTTTATCCCGATATTCCCACGGGAAAGGGGACCACGCGGGTGAAACCGCGGGCGGCCGCTAGTATTATATGTGAAAGTTTGTGGGTTTGGATGTTTGGATGTTTGTTCCTCGATCACGCAAAAACTGCTGAACAGATTTGGTTGAAATTTGGCACACAGATAGTAGATAGCCTAAATTAAAACATAGAATACTTTCCATCCCGATATTCCCACGGGAAAGAGGACCATGCGGGTGAAACCGCGGTTTGGTATAAGTAAAAATCGACTCACCCGTAGCAGCTCAGACGGGACTCGAACCCGCACCCTTGGGATTCCGGCTCAATGCACTGACCAATTATGCTACCGAGTGGGAGCGGCGAAATTTTCTAGTACTTTTTACGTTCACGCTGTAAGCCAGCGTTATTTCATCAATGTGAAGAATTACCTTCAAGTTGAAGGTAATTCTTCACTTTGATAAAAATAGCATTGTGAATGCCTAAAATCTAATAAATTCAAAAGAACACATGGTGTTTTGCAATGAAGATAGGCCTTTTAGAAACCCAGTAATGGCCAGGGTAGTACACTTTTTGGCCACAAAGGCGAAACTGTAGTAAATAAAACTGTTTTTGCCAAAAGCACCGACATTTTAATTTGTTTGCCGAACTGTGTTACCATCAGCAACAGTACAGTTTGGTTAATTGATGTTTGCAACAGAGATAGAACTTTTAGATTCAAGTATAGTTATATTAATCAGGGATTATCACTATAATACTAAACGCTACATGGAAAATTTTATTCACTGTTAATTACTTTATTATACAACAGTAACTTGCAGTAACAAAATGACCAAGCCACCTATTTTGACTAAGGTGTAGAGTTTTTACAGTTAGGGCTTGTAGAGTCAGAAGCTTGGCTCTACATGAGGTCTGATAACTTGTTGACAGTACAAGCCATATCGGTCTTGGCAACATTTTACATGAAAATGTTTTTGGTGGGATTATTATTATATTAACATTTTGAAACAACCTAAGTAATCTTCTGGCTTATACACGGCGCATATATATTGGCAAGAGAAAGAAAGAAACATCTTTTGACTCTTTCATTCTCTTGCCAATATACAGGGTCACTGGAAATATGACGTATTCCTGTTAAGGGGTTATAGGTGAGGTCAAAACAAATATTTTTTGTCATGTAACTTTTTCTCAAAAAAATATTAGTTTTTGAGTTAATTAAAATTAAGTATTTTTTTACCAAAAGTACGTTTTCAGACACAAAAATTTAAAATAAAAGATAACTACTCATTCGATTCCGGATTTTTTATTATTTTGGGATAGAAAACAATCTGAGTGTTGATAATGAATAAAAAAAAAATTCATAAAATACAGGTGTTTATAAAAAAATCAATCCTTAAATGCATTTTTTATTTTTATTTTTTCAGATTTTTTAGAAATAGCTTCTAATATCTTTAAAAAAATCCTAGTAACTAAGCGTGCATAATATTTTAAAAACATCACCATCTATTCAGCTTTCAGTTGAGGTATAAAACTTAATAATAGCTTAAATAAAAAATGAGAAATTTAGACTTAACTAAATAGCAGTCCCATTTCATGTAGCAAAAATTTCCTACTTCAAGCGCTTCGGAGGTGGCCGTATTATCCTACTTATTCCATAAATGTGAAAGTTTTCTTGTTTGGATGATTGTTAATCAATCACGTAAAACGGCTGAACGGATTTGGATGAAATTTGGCACACAGATAGTTTATAAGCCGGATTAAAACATAGGAGAATACTATTATCTTGGTTAAAGGTTCCCTAGGGATTTTCTCAAATGTAAATGCGAATGAAGTCACGGGCGGAAGCTAGTTTGCCATAAATGATCGTGCTTACTAAAAATACTTTCGTCCGAGTGAGTTTGAAACAGGATTATTTTCCGCCGATGAGTCAAAATTTTATACAGACAGCATCAAAAATAACCATGCATATCAGTCATTTTCAATGCCCCGCTGCTGGGGAACTGGCCTTCCTTTTGGCTTGTGGATAGATAAAACGGACGGGCCATACCTACCACGTGGGCCCAATGTGGATTGGTCAGTGTTAACGACTGTAAATGCAGCCAGAACCAAGGGCTCAATGTAAGGTACATTAAGTTAACACTGACCAATCCACATTGGGCCCACGTGGTGGGTTACGGCCCGTCCGCTTTATCCCAAAAGGAAAAGAAGGCATGTTCCCCAGCAGCGGGTCATTAAAAATGGCTGATATACATGGTTATTTTTGATGCTGTCTGTATAAAATTTTTACTCATCGGCGGAAAATAATCCTATTTCAAACTCACTCGGACGAAAGTATTTTTAGTAAGCACGATCATTTATGGCAAACTAGCTTCCGCCCGCGACTTTATTCGCATTTACATTCGAGAAAATCCCTAGGGAACCTTTAACCAAGATAATAGTATCCTCCTATGTTTTAATCCGGCTTATAAACTATCTGTGTGCCAAATTTCATCCAAATCCGTTCAGCCGTTTTACGTGATTGATTAACAATCATCCAAACAAGAAAACTTTCACATTTATGGAATAAGTAGGATAATACGGCCACCTCCGAAGCGCTTGAAGTAGGAAATTTTTGCTACATGAAATGGGACTGCTATTTAGTTAAGTCTTAATTTCTCATTTTTTATTTAAGCTATTATTAAGTTTTATACCTCAACTGAAAGCTGAATAGATGGTGATGTTTTTAAAATATTATGCACGCTTAGTTACTAGGATTTTTTTAAAGATATTAGAAGCTATTTCTAAAAAATCTGAAAAAATAAAAATAAAAAATGCATTTAAGGATTGATTTTTTTATAAACACCTGTATTTTATGAATTTTTTTTTATTCATTATCAACACTCAGATTGTTTTCTATCCCAAAATAATAAAAAATCCGGAATCGAATGAGTAGTTATCTTTTATTTTAAATTTTTGTGTCTGAAAACGTACTTTTGGTAAAAAAATACTTAATTTCAATTAACTCAAAAACTAATAATTTTTTGAGAAAAAGTTACATGACAAAAAATATTTGTTTTGACCTCATCTATAACCCCTTAGCAGGAATACGTCATATTTCCAGTGACCCTGTATATGCCGGGCAGTAACACTAACATTAATTTGACTATGTTGGCCAAACATTTTTTAATTTGGATGCCAATCAGTGTTGCCGTCAGCAACAGCACAGTTTGGTTAATTGATGTTTGCAACAGAGATAGGCCTTTTAGAGCCAGTGTCCTGGTTAGTGCATTAATTCTGGGCTTGTTTGTTGGCCATCGGTGGCCGCCGGCGGACTATTATTGATTCGGCTATATTGGTGTACGCCGCTGGGCGGGATTGATACTATAACAATTGCCAAAAAATCTGTATTGACCGAGTGAGCGCGAAACGAACGAAGCGTCTCTGCTTCAGCAGAGAGCTTCTCCTGTACAGGGGGCTACTCAAATGGCCACTTTTCTATTCGTTCGCTAACTTGAAAATTAAAAATAAGCTAAAATTACATGTCGCAGACTTGGCAATTCCATACAATACAACAATGTCTGTGATTTACATAAACTTACGACGTATGACTTGATCGTCTAATTGCGTATTTTTAAGCTTTAAGTTAGCGAACGAATAGAAAAGTGACCATTTGAGTAGGGGGCAAGTCACATTTCCGAACCGATTCTCTTAAAAATTTTGTGAGCAGGTTTGATATTAATATTAAATTTTTTTCGTTGACTCAGTTTTATGAAATATTGCAAAAAAAAAACACCCATTTCGAAAAATGATCATAATTAGAAGCGCCATCTAGTTTCGAATCTGTTTCGAATAGATATAATAAAAGAATACCTACCAAACAGTACAGTACTGCTTTTGAAAACCTCAAGGCGACATCGATTAGATTAATAATAAAATTAGAAGTACTCCAGCTTCTAACGGTTAAAAATAATTTTAAACAACATAAAATTTGAGCTACTTTATAGCGAGTGCACACGCGAAGAGCTCACTGGGCCACTAGATTGAAAGTTAGCTGGAGCACAGATAACTAATAGTACAATTTTATCCATTTGATTATTATGAAAAGTGTTAAGTCAGCGCGGCCCACGTGTATTACATACTTTCTATTTGATTTTAATTTTACTTTTTAAGCATCACATTCTTCTAATCCACCCATGGAAGGCCCATATGCCTCAGCAGAAAATTACGGTTGACGAAGATTTAAAGGGGTAAAATTAAATCGGGTAAATAATAAATTCCTATTTTGGGTTTCAAAAATACTGAATATAGCATACTGAAAATACTGAAATACTAAGTGGGCGGCGGACTGAGGGCGACTACAAAATATGTTAAAAATGGGTGACTTTAAAATACAAAATGAGTTACTAGTTATTCAGAACGGGCGACCAAATTACTGTTTGGGCGACAACCTTAGGGCACACAAAACATTTTAAATTTGGCATATATTTTATTTAAGTATAAAAGGTGACAATTAATCCTAATCGAAAGGACAAAAAAACATGTTGGGCAGCTTAAATCTGTTATAATAGTTACTTACTTGGTATAATAGTTGCCCACTCAGTATTTTTGTCACTCATTTAGAATATTCACTGCTAACTTAAATTATTTATATCCCACATGTAGTCGCCCGTTTTACGTATCTTTTGTAATCCAAAGTTAGTCGCCCGTTTAGTTATTTTGTCGCCCAAAAAGAATACCGCTGCCAGGTTTAGTATTTAAGTATCCCATTAACAGTCACCTTTAATGATTTCCAGTCACCCAATTAATTAATCCCTGATTTAAAGTATCAAGCTATATCAGTCGCGGTGTACCCCGAATGTAGATATAGCTCGCTAATCTACCGTCTAATATAATTATAATGTATGCACTCGTAAGTGTACCGCGCGATAATAAGTGATTGATGGGTACCGGGAAAAGTGTGGGAGACACGGTACAGGCGGCGACGACACTTTTAGCTGATTAATTATCCAAGCTTTATTTTATTTCATTGTGAAAAAATAAATATATGTCGCTTACTTTCGACAAAAAAATCGGTTGGCACTCCGGGAGTGCCGGCAGAAGTGAAAACTTGAATATTAACGTTGTGCATTTTTGATATTTTGAAATTAACGGCAAAGAATTAAAACTATTTCTTTCCTATTACTATACAGTCACACAATTCAATCAGTTTGTAATTAGAGAAAAATTCGAAAGATTTCGCGCCAGTGGCCTTTTTCTACATGCACGCATTCTACGATTTAAACTTATAGTCACAGAGTATAAATAAGTCTATGATTTCACCGAAGAGATCGCTGCTATTAGTTCCATTTACAAAATTAGCGCGTTGCCGGTGATACAAGTGTTTACATGACGTCTTAAAATGATGCGCCGTCATTTTCAACGCGCCCCGTAGAAAGAGAGGGGGATACTTCCGCCGCCGGCTGTCTACTCTCCATCCGTTACATCCGTCTTACGAATTTTCGATCAGGGTCACGTGATCCTGACTGACGCGAGTTTCACATTTTTTCCCCATTACAAAAAAGCGTACAATGCCGCTAAAAAAGTTTTCACTTCAAAAATAAGTTGTGTCCATGACTGTACATGCAAATTACTTGAATGATTCGGCCGCCTAGTTTCAAAATATCATTGTATTTTAAACACACAATTCTTATTCTAATGTAGAACAATTTGCCTTCAACTGTTAGTCGATAATTATATATTTTAAAACTTTATAATTTCATCCACTGTAGTCGTATGAACAAAAAACTAATCAGGGTGATTCTATGGTCTATAAGTTTTTACTAATTTACAGCATAGATCAAGATTTAGATTTTTGCATTCACTAGGCACTTTTATTAAGAAAAAAACTTATTTGTAGGGTTTGTTTTTTTATTAGAGAGACAAAAATGACGTTTCACATTTTTCGTAATTCCACATTTGGTTCGTTTGCAAATTATTCTTATGTAATTACCTTATTCTTAGGTTTATAAATTCATTTAATCTGCACTAGAATCATAAAAACAACATCAATCGTAATAAAATGATCAAATCAATTCTAAAGACAGATGAAGCTCTAATTTTTGTCTCTTAAATAAAAAACAGACTTTAGTCAGATAAGCATTTTCATCGGAAAGTTGCTGCTAATTTTCAACTAGGTACAGTACTAGGCACGTATCTTGAAATTCTTTCGACGGAGGCGGAGTGGGGATAAGTTCGCGCATGTGCTCTTGTGAGCGACCAATAGCGCGCGCCCCTCTCCCGCCGCCCGCGCCCCTCACCGCTACGCATGCCCAAAATACGCGTTTCGCGCAATCCCCACCCGATTTCAAGTTATATGCCTTGTACTGTACACGAAGGTGTTATACATATTTTCAGTTATTTTGTAGTCATTATAATAAACTTAAGGGAGTGTTCTACCAATTAAACTAAACATTTTTGCCAAAAGAACATCGGTCGAAAAACGACAAAAAATTTTGGTACTCTCATACTAAGTAGAGATAGCTAAAACATTGTAATTAGTATGGGAAATAAAAAAAACCCTTTTCAATGACCTCCGTGGTCGAGTGGTTTGTACGCCGGTTTTTAGGGTTCCGTACCAAAAGGGTAAAAACGGAACCCTATTATTAAGACTCCGCTGTCTGTCTGTCTGTCTGTCACCAGGCTGTATCCCATGAACCGAGATAGCTAGACAGTTGAAATA
Source organism: Agriphila geniculea (assembly GCA_943789525.1). Classification (NCBI taxonomy): domain Eukaryota; kingdom Metazoa; phylum Arthropoda; class Insecta; order Lepidoptera; family Crambidae; genus Agriphila; species Agriphila geniculea. The sequence continues at coordinate 877,918 of OX038897.1, read as the reverse complement.
CACAGATGATGTATTTCTGTAGCTGCTATAACAGCAAATACTAAAAGTATAATAAAATAAATATTTAAGGGGGGCTCCCATACAACAAACGTGATTTATTTGCCGTTTTTTGCTTTACATTAATAACGACAACAGGTAGACAGTTAAAATTTTCAAAGATGATGTATTTCTGTTGTCGCTATAACAACGAATGCTAAAAACAGAAAAAAAATTAAGGGGTGCTCCCATAGAACAAACGTGTTTTTTTTTTGCAGTTTTTGGAACGGAACCCTTCGTTCTCGAGTCCGACTCGTACTTGGCCGGTTTTTTTATAAACAGATGATGTTAGATAACACTTTTGTACACGCACAACGCAACTGTGTGTGTAAAACGGGCTACCGTGCAGTTTGTACTGTATGAGCGGCGTTCAATTCATAAAAACCGGCCAAGTGCGAGTCGGACTCGCGCACGAAGGGTTCCATACCAAAAAACGGCAAAAAAAATACGTTTGTTGTATGAGAGCCCCCCTTAAATATTAATTTTATTCTGTTTTTAGTATTTGTTGTTATAGCGGCAACAAAAATACATCATCTGTGAAAATTTCAACTGTCTACCTGTTGTTGTTATTAATATCGAGCAAAAGCAAAAACAGCAAAAAAATCACGTTTGTTGTATGGGAGCTAGTGATGTGTCGTTATCGCCTTAGCTTTAACGCTTAACGACTAATCAAGAATTTAGCATTAGCTCATTAATTTTAAATGAAATATTCTGCTAAAATTAATTAACGATTCTAACGTGAAGTAAGCTCCAAAAAAGCTAAGGTCCCTCGCTCGACCGCCACCGCACGTGTTGCACACGTGCATAGTTCGGTCATGGGCCGAGACAACGGTATCTATTGTAAGTATGGTTTTTTGTTCAGAATAATAACAAAGGCGGGGTCCCTTAAATTGCATAACACTAATAAAACTAACTTTGCAAGTAAGACACATTGTTCTGAGATTTATTGCTTCCTGCTGTGGAGCACTGAGTTTAGAAAACGAAATTACCGTGGTCTTTATTATATGACACCAAAGGTTCAGTTTTGGATTGCAATTGTGTTAATAATTTTAACAACTTCTAGCCTTAACGCCGTTTAGTTTATTAACGTGAAGGAAGGAAGAAGCGATTTTCACTAGCCACTCCGTCCAGCCAGCAAAGTAATCATTAACGAAATTGGTCACGTCGCATAGGTGTTTCGGGTTCGTGTGTTCGTGTTTTTTTAATGAAAAGATATTACAGAAAATTAACAAAAAGTATAACAAATACTTACAATCGCACTTTTTTAAAATTTGCATTGAGAAACACAAGCTGCTCAATTGAGCTCAATTAATTTACTGTAATATCTTTTCATTAAAAAAAACATACTTACTAAATAATTAATTTGATTATTCAGATATGATTTGGTTTGTGGTATGAATATAATAAAGAAAACTAAAGCGAATTAACGACAAATTAACTTTGTCTAAGATAATAATTGAAAGTAGTCATTCATGCATGATGCACGCACGATCGTTAAAATTCACGTTAAAAATAGCGTTAATTGAAAAAAGCTATTTCACAATTAATTTAACGGTGAAAAATTATTTTTAAATAGCCTTAACGCCCATCACTAATGGGAGCCCCCCTTAAATGTTAATTTTATTCCGTTTTTAGTATTTGTTGTTATAGCGGCAACAGAAATACATCATCTGTGAAAATTTCAACTTTTTAGCTATCACGGTTCATGGGACACAGCCTGGTGACAGACAGACAGACAGACAGCGGAGTCTTAGTAATAGGGTCCCGTTTTTACCCTTTGGGTACGGAACCCTAATAGAACTTTTTGGTAAATAAAGTTACGACGCATTGCTTTGAATATCAAAATAAGTTGACGTTAATAACACGACTAAACGAGCACACAAATCGGTACACGAACTCGCGGGGTGGGGTGAGGTAATTGATTTTGGGGCGGGGCGCAGAGTGTCCTTTCTGTACGGCAGTACTTATATCTATCATGTGCTTTAACGATACCCGTATGCAAAGGGTTGATGTTGTTCTACACTGTTGGACGCTACATTAATACAGGCATTCTCAATATCTGATGAGGTATTGATTACAGAGTTGTGTTTTAATGGAACTGTGTCACAGATTACATCACACCTATTTGGATGAATAGTGGATGATTTGGCTTCTGTAACATCCTTTACGACTGTCGATGGAACCGTATCGGAAGTGCTCATGTTAATATGCCACGCGCGAACGGCTCATTGGATAGTGGGAATGGTTGGGATTGGACAGTTTTGTATTTTTTTAAGGTTAGGAAACAGTGCACAGCGGGATAGTATGTACTTGCCCTTCACCTCAGCTGATGTTAAGTAACGATAAGGCCGAAGGTGGATGCGCACTACACCCGGAATCCTCATCACTGAGGACTGACCTTATCACCTAAGATAGCCAGATCTTAACTCAAACTGCCGGAACACAACATTTATGGCGTCAGACTTAGGTAAGATGGTGGTAGCTAGCTAGACGGACTTGAAATAAACCTTACTACCAACCAAACCGAGTAGAAAAATTGTACCCCCCTCCTGGGAATCGAACCGGGGACCCTTGCGTGTCTTACACGGGTGGGTGAACCACTAGACCACAGGGGCGGTTAAATCTCCATCTTCATTTTCATGACCTTAAACAAAAAAAACACTTAAATCTAATATTTTTGCTTGTGTGTGCAATGTGTGTTTGTTTGTTACTTCTTCACGCTTAAACAACTGAACAAATTTGGATGATATTTGGCACACAGATTTATAACGTGGATTAAGACATAGAATACTTTAATCCTGGTGAAAGGTTCCAATACAATTCGGACTATTATGAAATACTATTATGAACTCGTTGAAACCAAAAGTATCCCATCGGTCCAACTGTTTGTAGGATTATTCTTCTAAAGAACAGTTATAATAAAATAAGAACACATAAATACCTTTAACATCCTTTATTTCCACAGGACTTGGACACTGTTGTACACTTTATACGGTAGTTTCACTTTTCAAATTACTGCACTGATGGTTGAAATAAGAATGAATCCATTTCTATTCTACATTAGCTCTCTACTTATATAGCTACTAGCGGCCGCCCGCGGTTTCGCCCGCGTGGTTCCCGTTCCCATGGGAATATCGGGATAAAAAGTATTCTATGTTTTAATCTATGCTATCTACTATCAGTGTGCCAAATTTCAACCAAATCCGTTCAGTAGTTTTTGCGTGATTGAGGAACATACAGCCAAACATCCAAACCCACAAACTTTCACATTTATAATATTAAGTAGGATAGTGTTGCCAATAATCAATTATTGCCAGTGAAATGAATAACTTATATTCGGAAAATAGCGTTAACGTTATCGTTAGAAGTAGCAAAAACGCTAGAAACAAGTGTTATAAACAGCAAAACCTAACATGTTCTTGTGATGTATTGACCAACGAACAGTTAGATTAAATAATTTTCACAAATAAAGCGTGCCACTTCTCGACATGCCGACTACATCATCAAGTATGCACGTCGATGGGCGCCTAAAATTCGGACAAGTCAATACGGCGGCTTTATAGCTTCCTCTATGGGGTGACGTCATAGACCCCCCATTACTACCCGTAGTTGGAACCATTGCGATCTCCATCCAAGTATAGTACACGCAAAGGAGACAACTTGTGAAGCAAAATAATAGATTCTTAATCTCAAAAAATACATAAAAAAACACTGTTGGCGCTTTGTTAATATTATAAACAAAGAGAAAAACACCTAGTTACAGAGCTAGTGACAAAATACTGCAAGAGGTATCTTATGGCCTTATGGTCCATCATTCAATATGATATAGTGTTTAGGGTGTACATGAGTCAGCACCTACTAGCAAGGCCAGTAAGTGGAACACCTGGCAATCTGTAGTCTGACTGTTTTTCATAAATTATGCACAATACGAATTTTCGGCCTTGAGAAGCTCTTGTACCGACCTCGACATTGTGACAACACGTGGCGTGCTGACTCGGCATGTTCCGCAGTCTGACTACTTATGCATTTTTTTTGTACTATTCTCCAGTATACTGCCAAATTTGGACCTTGAGATAACTCTTGTTTTGAGCATGTCGAAATTTTACATACTTGAAAGCGTGCTGACGCCAGGTATTCCAATTCCTGGCGCTGGGATTAGGTGTTGACATGAGTCAGCACCTACTCCCAGCGCCAGGACATGTACATGAGTACACCCTAAACACTATATCATATTGAAAGATAGGCCTTGAGATACCTCTTGCAGTATTTTGTCAAAGGCTCTGTAATTAACCGGCCTAATTATTAAACGAAGAAATTGCTCTCTCGTTTTGAAACTAATAGTTTGCCATCATTACGTCAAATCAAACGTGAAGAATAAAATATTATTCTTCAACCTTCTTGTTCTACCAATAGGTAAGCAATATTTTTAGTATAACCAGGGTGTAAACTTATTTTTCGTTTATCAATATAACCGCTAAAGATTTTATTTTTATTTTATCTACTTAACCTAGTCAGGTATTTTAAATAGAACCTATCGATTTTACTTGGTTGTTTGAAAAAAACATGAAAAATGAATCAATAGCTTTTTAGGTTTTTTCAGCGCTATCAACAACATACTTCAAAGTAATGTTAGTACATATTTTATAATCAGTATAATTTTTTCTTGCAAAAAGATAGTGCAGAAAACTATAAGCTAATCTTAGAACTTGTGTTTGTGTTATTCATAATATCGTTGTATTTTGTTATTGACTGTACTTCCCTGATTTTATGGGAATTCACGAATGAATAAACTATAAATAATATTCATTGGAACACGGAACCTATTTGAGATTATAGTGTTTCCCAAAAATAATTTAGCTATTGTCTGTTTATTCTTAGGAGGCTGTTATACAAGGAGAGACTCGTGTTGTGTAAAAGCCTCCTTACTTGTCCTAATTAGTAAAACAGCTTTTGACAGTTGTCATATTTTAAACTTAAATCGTTATCACTACATTATAAAACAAAGTCCCTCGCCACGTCTATCTGTTCGTGATAAACTCAAAAACTACTGAACGGATTTTCATGCGGTTTAGAGTAATTTCTGAGCAAGGTTAAGTGTATAATAAGTTGAGGTTTTATGTAAATTGGCAGAAATATGTTGATATTGTTGAAGAAGACGGAAAAATTTAAGCCGTCTGGGAGCTTGCATCGAAAACGCTGCGTAAACTTTTTGAGCTATAACAAAATAATGTATGATGGAATTGTTCCTCTTTTATAGACCTACAAAAAAGTTAGCGATGGCAATATCTATTTTTTAAAAAAACTGTGTGGATCTGAACTGAGAGCCCAAATTTTAAATCGTTGCGAATTAAATTGAAACTTAGAGGGGAAACTAAAGCTCGGGAATAAAACTACCTCGTATGCAATGGGTCATTTTAGCGTCTTGTATAACAATCTACTATTAATTTACGTTTCATAAATAAAAATAAGAAACCCTATATTTGGGAATAAAGCGTGGTAATATTGGGAAATAATTCATTTAAAAGGTAGTGTACTTTAAAGGTAAGATGTAGGTCAGTCCAAAAAAATTTTGAAAATCATATCTACCTTACAAATTTTTGGTCATATAAAAAATTAAAATGAATTTTCTCTTAGAGTGTGGTATAGAGGTGGTTAATATAGCATCTAGCGCCATATTATAGCGCGCTATCTGTACATAGCGCACATAGCGCGCTATGTAAGTAGACGCTATGGCGCTATGAATATCGCGCGTGGCAACAAGTAGCGTCGTCGTTGGCTGGACGGGAGCGCGGGCATTCGTTATAGTTAAAAAACATCGCGTGCGCGCTTTTGTTACCGGACGCGTTACGCGCGTTTCTCTCGCAACACGCTATGTACGAGTATAATATCGCGCGCGACTTTATATTCGGTTAGTTCGATTAGGACTTTTATGACACAACTAGTCAATTAGTAAGTATTATGTAAAAGCTATTTATCTAAGCAAAGGTAGTTGAACGAAAAATATGGTAATAACAACCGAATTTCAATGGTCAATAAGGTCGAAAATCGCGTGCACCTGTTTTTTTTTTAACTAGAAAACATTGTCTAGTGGTCACTAATTAAAAAAATGTATGCAAGCGATTTTCGACCTTATTGATTTACCAAAATCACGGTTTTTAATAAAACATCAGAATTAGTAAACGAGAATACGGGAAAAAAACAACCGAATAGCAAACGTCAATAAGGTCGAAAATCGCTTGCACCTGTTTTTTTTAACTAGACAACATTGTCTAGCAGTGGCGAAGGGTCCATACAAGCCGATTCCCATCGGGTTACCTTTTGGAAATCCCACCCTACTGATCCACTATGCAGATCACAACATTTTTCATCATTTTTGTAGAGCGGCTTACCTTCGCCTTAATTTCATCCCTCGCCACTGTTGTCTAGTAATCACAAGTTAGAAAAATGAGTGCAAGCGATTTTCGCCTTATTGACATTTATTAAAATCACGGTTTTTAATGAAACATCTTTGATCACAGTAAGAACGCTTTTAGAAAATATGCCATAGAAATACTTAAATCAAACTCAATATAAATCATTCCAATGACCATTCTTACTTCGCATTCACGTTGATATATCATTGCTTTTTTTGTAAGTTAATGTGATAATGGGTTTGCTACGACCGTGGAACACTGGTTTTGTTGAGTACAGTTTAATTTGATATAATTTGACAGTCCGAGATGTGTGTGGTAAAATCTTAAACTAATTTAAGAATTGCTAATCTTTATTGTGAATTTTCTCTATTTCTGAATTTTTCGATTTTCGTTTTAGTTAGTAATTTATAAATAACAATAAATACTTGCACAATTGTATGAGCTATAGGTATTACTTGTCGTAACACGATGGTTGATAGAATCAACATTTTGACGGGTCACAGATGAGCTGAGCATCCTTCTTTATATTGCTCTAATTTAAATTTAAATTCTTGGAATCAGTGTGGTGTGTGCGTGTTGTGGGTGTGTTGTGGGTGCATGAGTATCGTTTATTTGTGAGTATTGATGAGGAAAACTAAGTAAATACTTAAATAATGTACGTTATTTCTATGTACGTATTAACTTAAAATAAATATATAAATAACTCGCATTAGTCTGTATGTTACGCTGTAAATGCTGTATCCTAGTTATTAAGAGGAACCTATCATTGGCCTTACTGTTAAGTAACTACTAATGTTATAAGATATTATAAAAACGCTGTTGGTTTCTAAATAAATAAAAAAAAAAAAAAAAAAAAAAACATCAAAATTAGTAAACGAGAATACGGCAAAAAACAACCGAATTGCAAACGTCAATAAGGTCTAAAATCGCTTGCACCTGTTTTTTTAACTAGGAAACATTGTCTAGTGATCACAAGTTAGAAAAATGAGTGCAAGCGATTTTCGACCTTATTACGAAACTAACTTCGAAAGTTCTAAGCCCGAAAAGTATAAGATAAAGTTCATTAGTTTACATTACTGCTTTATTTTATTTAAGACTAAAATGTAACGTATTAATAAATAACGTTTTTGTAAAGCGCGCGATCTGTCTAACGAATGACGTGTGAAGTAACGTGTTACGAAATCTAACGTGCTGCATATATCGGGCCAGCCAGCCGCCCGCATGCTACCTGATAAATAGCGCGTTATAACATAGCTTATTTAATAGCGCGCTAGAAATCAATAGCATATAGTCTGTAGCGTGCTGTTGCTTTATAGGCGTTATGAACAACTCTAGTGTGGTACTGAAAACAACGAACGATATATAAATTTTTAATAAAGAATTTCATAAAAAAATTGTGTAATTTTCATTTTTCTATGAGGTTTACCCTAGTCATTATAGTCGAAAACGTAGGGCCCTCAGTTCAAATATTTTAAGAAATTTCGAGTTTCACTTACTATTTAACCACTAACATTATAATGAATATTTATTTTTTAGAAATTCACTGAAGTGTTAGACTTTATAATAAAAACGTATTTTTATTGTATTTCTTCAGTTAAACTTATGTTTTGAAGAATCTATCTTGCGCTCTCAGTTCAGATATGTTTGAACTGAGGGCCCAAGTTAAACAGCCATAAATCTGTTATGCCGTCTCCTAGCAAGTTGAAAATTTCTAAAACGCTGTTAGAAATTCCTAACTAAATTCTAAAATGAAATTTATTAACACAGAGATGGTACTTTCTGAGATCTATGCTATGCCTCTTATTGCAACCGTCTGGATTGAGGGCCCAACACATTCGGTTATAAAAGCTATAATTCACGTTTTAGAAATTTTTGAAGCATTGCTACAGGTTTTTAGATTTTTTTATTAATTCCCCTATAAGTTTCAATTTGATTCGCAATGATTTAAAATTTGGGCTCTCAGTTCAGATCTACACAAAAAACTTACTATAACAATTGTCTTCTACAAAATTGGTCACGTACAATACGGTAATTTGGAAAGCTATTTAGAAGGATACAGTATCAATCCTCTTCATCCATCCTCGGTTTGGTTGGCTAGGGCCTATTTCAAGTCCGCCTGGCTAGCTACCACCATCTTACCTAAGTCTGAGGCCATAACAACAATATAAAAATTGTTATGTTCTGGCAGTTAGAGGTAAGATAGCCAGTTCCTCAGTGATGAGGATTCCGGATATAGTGCGCTTCTACCTTCGGCTTTATCATCACTTAACATCAGGTGAAGACCAAGCACTAACTCGTTGGCCAAAAAAAATTGCTCAAACGCAAACGTAACCACACCCCGGACACTCCATACAGCCGCGCCATTATAAACAGATGACGTCAGATGACGTTTTTGTACACGCGCAATTGTGTGTGTAAGTCGGGCTACCGTGCAGTTTGTACTGTACGAGCGGCGTTAAATTCATAATTCGAACTTTTTGGTAAATAAAGTTACGACGCGTTGCTTTGAATATCAAAATAAATTGACAGTTGACAAACACGACTAAAAAGTTACGACACATTGCTTTGAGTATCAAAATAATTTGACGTTAACAAACACGACTAAACGAGCACACGTTTCGGCACATGAACTCGTGGGTTGGGGTGAGGTAATTGATTTTGGGGCGGGGCGGAGAGTGTCCTTTCTGTACGGTAGTACTTATATCTATTCTGTGGTTTAACAATCCATTACAATCGCGTTACCTTGCACATCGCGATCCCGGAATGCGGGATAAAGTCCTGGATTTGTTTTAAACCGGTGCGAGTATAAAGGGTCTGCCATGAAAGGCCGCTATGAGTTTTACCGATTGGCGCGTCAATGTTTGCGTTTTTACGATTTTTTGGGTTACGGCTTGGGTGGAAGCGTTTTTATAAAGCCGAATTCATATAACGAAACTGGTGGCATGAAAATAGTTGCACGAAATTAATTCATCAACAGTTTTACAATGCATGCTAATAGCACAGAATAGATATAAGTACTACCGTACAGAAAAGAAACTCTCCGCCCCGCCCCACAATCAATTACCTCACCCCACCGCGCGAGTTTGTGTGCCGAAACGTGTGCTTATTTTAGTCGTCGTGTGCTCGTGTGTCAACGCTCCGTCTGTCCACGTCCAGTCCATGCGGAGCGCGACGATATTGTGTTCGGGCATCGGCGCGCCGGCGTAGTCGTTAGCCCTAGCTTCCCGCACACAGTTAGGCCAGCCACACACAGACGTAATCACGTAACGGAATTCCGAACGTAATTTCGACAATGTATGAAGATTCCGTACGGAAAAATCACGCTTGTGTGTGGCAGCCCATAGATTTTGTATGCAGCTGCTGCGTTCGGAATCACGTACGTACGGAATTCCGTAACGAGATTCCGTCTGTGTGTGGCCGGCCTTACTCGTGTACAAAAACGTCATCGCTGTAGCATCTGTGTAATAGGTAGTTGAAACGCGGCGCTTGTATGATGTGTCCGAGGTGTGCTAATAGTGTCGCAAACAAGTGAAACTGTTTAAAAAATTGGTGTCGTGCAACTAGTTTTATGCCACTAGATTCGTAATGTAAATAATTCGGAAGTAATAGTAGATTATACAACAAGTGAAAAAGAGGGAATTTAGTTCGAGGGACTAAGTTGGATCCCGAAAGCAGCGAAGGATTCTAGAGTTGAATCCCGAGCGTAGCGAGGGATTCAAAAGTAGAATCCTGAGCTAAGCGAGGGATACAAAGGACCGAGATGAATTTTTTTTTTCACGAGTTGTGTACTCTACTTTTTACCATTGACTGCGAGAAAACAAATAGCAGTACTTATACCTATAGTATTTATAGTTATTAGATTTTTATTATTTAGGTAGGTAATCAGTAATATTTAAACATTAGAAAATAGTGAAACTAGAAGTTTTCCAATGACATAAAACAACCACGCTAAGAGGGAAATTACAGTATCGGTCTGGCATCAGTCCATTTCATCAGTTTGTATAGACTTTGAATTTTTACAGTCTGAAGATCGTACCAGACTGATGGAATGGACTGATGCAATGCATCTAATCCCCTTCTATTATATAGAAAAGAACCCAAAGATAAGACACTAAAAAGAAGCTAAATAAAATTGGCGGGAGGCTTTATCTATGGAATAGCTCCATACTTTTATGCACGTTTCTCCATACTTTTAAGCAGCAAATATACTAGGCCGACGCACACGCCTCAGACGTCTCACACGTGTGAGGTTTGTGTGCACACCCAACCGATGCGCGTCATACACGTGTTTTGTGCATTTCATAGATGGTTTTCAGTAAAGTAAGAACTGGCGGGAACTACAAACACACAAAACGAATTATTATTGAAAATGTTCAAATCTGATAGCGAAGTCGAAGAGAATTTGCTGCCAAGAAGAAAAATTCACAGATGGTAGCTCTAAACGTCTATTCTCTATGTTAAATGTATGGGGACCGACGCGCCCAGATCGGCGTACGTGGCCCACGTCGGCCTAGTATATTTCCGCCTTTATGCTCCAGCACGTTTATTTTTTTTTCAACACACTTGCTCGTAAAGTGAGCCCTAATACATCGCTTTTAGGGCCATAAACCGAACTATAACAAACGCGTGCAATAATATATAAAACACTAGTTGGTTATAGAATTATCCCTACAAAGTTAAATAGGTACTTTACTGCAAGTTCTATGCGAGTAAACAGAGCATTTTCAATTTAACCGGGTAATACAGTTATTTTTTTTAGTAACAACAAAGAGGTTTTATGCCGCTGACAATTTTTTGGAATAAATAAATGTGTAGGTCCTTAATTTAGTCAAACAAATATTTATTATTATCAAATTATTCCTAATTTACAATATTTTGTTATAAAATATTAAAATATTAGCATTTTATCACTTAAATTTATAATTTTGAAGTAAGCTGTATGCTCACTAACCCCTTTGTTCGAAAAATATTCTTGCATTGGGCGTGTGAAAAAAACAAAAAAAAACCTGCGCGCCCGTCGACATGCGCGCCTTTCTCACCATAATTATCATTTTGTATTTGTCGTATTTGTTGCTGTGTGGTAAATTACTTTGTTTTTTCCTCGCAAATGTGTTGAAAAACGTCGTATGAAACTCGTGAGCTCTTACTTATTGCACACTCGGCTGAGTTACGCCCTCGCCTGCGGCTCGGGCTGCAACCCACAGCCTTGTGTGCAATAAGCAACCTAAGCTAACTTGTATCATAATGTACTATTTGTATACGATGCGCGCTTGTTCCAAATTCAAAATATTTTTATTCACTCGGTGAATAAAACAGCGTTTTATTCACTCTTTTCGTTGAATTAAACGCACTTTTTCAAGTGGCGATGGTAAAAATGTTGTTTGCTCGTTCCATTTCCTTGTTTTAACACCAATTATTTTAGTTATAAGTATTTCTTTTCGTAACACAGAAATATGGTTCGCTAAAATGCCTTTTGTGAAATTTTAACATATTCAATGTCACTGTGTAGCGTTTGTGTAATAGGTAGTTGAAACGCGGCGCTTGTATGGAATGCCCGGGGTGTGACCAAAGTATTGACGTTAAAACTGCGCTAGTACCCATTAAAAAGTGTTTTAATGCATGTCTAGTGAGCGCGTAAGCTTGAGAAGGTGAATGTAAACGCTTATCGCTCCGCCCGCTCATATCAAAACCACGTCCGCCGCCTGTCGAATGAATGAGTCGTACCGATATTACATGTATTGTCGAACAAAATTGCTTTTTTGATGTGAACATCAATTTGCTTTCCAAAATGAACTGGAAATATAAAATTTTAAACTCACCTAAAAAATTTACGTGCCTTTTTAAATGGCTGATGCGTCGGCATTTGATTAAACAGACAGACGATAGGTATTTTTTTTACTTTTTGTGTCGAAATTTTTTTGATGATTTGAAAAAAGCTTACTGAAAATACTAAAAACATCAAATCAAATCATTTATTCCACCTTGTAACATGGTAAAATACAGCTGTTTTAAATTTTGAATGATCACAACATATTACTCTAAAACTAGTATGTGGAAATTATAAGAATTTTTGAAATTACATTTAAAATAAAAATGGATAATTGAATAATTTACAAGAAATAATGTATCACGTAACAACCCACTTGCGCGCTTCTGTAGACTTTATAATTTGTTGTGTAAACAGCTTGATATATTCTACCAAAGTCCTAACACATTTGTAAAAACAATAAAAGATCCAGAAAACATTGGAGCACTTGCACAAGTTGAAGATTAATTTCTTTGATTTGATTAATTTTTTTACTGCTTTTTTCAAATTTAATTTTGTATTAGAATTATTTAGAACTACCTAGTTAGTCGCACTTTTTATGAAAACTATATTTGAATGTTGTGCATGGTTGTAATTGAGGTAAAAATTTACACTTTTATTTTGTGATATTTTTTTTTGTATTGCTTGGTTTGTATCTTGTAACTGTGCCAAAGAAAAAAAAAAATAAGATATTAGATTGAGATTGAGATTTTTTTGATAATACCTAATTGATGGATGATTTATTTGATGTTCTCACGTAAGAAATGCTGAAATATTAAAAGTTGACACTATTATCACGCTGTTCATTTGTGTATTACAAATAAATAAATAAGTAAATAGTAGGAAGATCGTAATTTTAGAAAAAAATATGTCTAAGAATATTGCTGTCGCTTAAATCCTATTTTAAACCAATAATTTTTCCGTAAAATATTTCATCTGATTTTACTTTTACACTGTTATAAAAAACATCAGTTTGTAAACGAACCAAATCAGCTTAAAATTACAGAGTAGTCATTACACTCGACGACTTTTTTACGCGGAATTCGTATATTTCATGATGGGTTTAATAGATTGTAAAATTATTTGATTACAGCCAATACTGTTTCTGTGGTTCTGCCTAAAATTCTATAAATAATGCCTGAAACTTACTAGTGGATCTAAGATAGTCCACAGATAATATAATACTATACTAGTACAGAGAAATGGCCCTTACTATCAGGGCGATTAAAAATATTTTTCTTATAGAATTCTAGGTGGCGCCGCTATCGTCGCAGCATGCTTAGCACAGATAGCAACAAACAAGCAAGTCAAAAAGCGCAAAAAGGATAATCAAATGATTTTTTCTATACAATGTAGAGACTTTGTTTAACAAACCTGAATCGCGCAATAGGGAATATGAATTATTTTTTTTTGTATTAAAATCAATTTTCTAACGCATTATACTAATGCGTTAGAAAATCAACAGTAATATTAAAACTTTTCTCATGCGTTTTTTTTCTCGTGATATAGTTAGTTGAAGTTAGCACGCAGCAGCACCCACTGAAAACGCTCAATACAAAACGGTCATGATTTGTGATGTCACCTATCACATTTCAGGCGCGTTTATTATAGAGTTAGCCAAGATTTTCAATTATCTCCTTAATTTTTGCGTTTAAGTACATATGTGTTAATCAAAATATTGTTTCTTATTCGATATTCTAACTGACTGTTAATTTCATTATATCCGAAAGTGAAAAAAAAACGTTGTTTTCCCCTGATTTCATCGTGTGATAAAACTAAAATAATGATTTATTTTTTATTTTTCTGATCCATCATTTATACGTGTCCGCAGCGATCAAGCTCAAATTTATTAAAATCGGTGACATATGCATTTTCCCTATTGATCTTTCGTACGAACGTGAATAGCACAAAAGATCTTTCGTACGAACGTGATTCGCATAATCGATCTTACGCACGAACGTAAATCGTTCGACCAGCACGGTAATGATAAATAAAGTAATACATTTGTCTAGCTACTGGTGGGCAGTACATATCGCGCCAAACTTTTAGTCCCGTCTGAACACGAGGCGGTCCATAATTTCTCGCTTTGTACGGAAAATACACTCTGCACATGCACAAAGTAACTTCAGAGTGAGCTAGAAAGCAATGTTCAATCGGAACATCGCGAGAAAAGATAGATGCGCAGAACACAATGTCAATGTGGGATACGCCACACCCCGGACACTCCATACAACCGCGCTATTATAAACAGATGACGTCAGATGACTTTTTTGTACACGCGCAACTATGTGTGTAAGTCTAGGACTACCGTGCAGTTTGTACTGTATGAGCGGCGTCCAATTCATAATTCGTTTTTTTTTGTAAATAAAGTTACAACGCATTGCTTTGAATATCAAAATAAGTTGACAGTTGACAAACACGACTAAAAAGTTACGACGCATTGCTTTGAATATCAAAATGAGTTGACGCTGACAATCACGACTAAATGAGCACACGATTCGTCACACGAACTCGCGGGGTGGGGTGAGGTAATTGATTCTGGGGCGGGGCGGAGAGTGTCCTTTCTGTGCGGCAGTACTTATATCTATTCTGTGGCTACGCGTATAGTTGCTAACTTCACAGCTGTCATTAAATTTGGATCTCACTGTACTACCTATAGCGATACCCTAACATTTTTAATAACAAGATGGCCGATAAGTGTTACGTCGTTTTTATTAGCAATAAATAATCGGATAGCCCATCTGCCGTTGTCAGGTTCTAAAATGATCAAATTGCGCGCTGAAAAACAGCCGCTTGCTGTTTTCAGATGATAAAGAATTTTTATAACTGTAATGACTTTAACATTAGTAGCAGAAAATGGTCAGCAGCGTTTTTTTTTCAACCTAATCAATAATCTTATATTCATATTCTATTAATGTCTGCTGTCAGAATACGAATAAGCATATTAAATAACCAGTGGCTCTGTGAGTTGTAGACCACGCGATATAATTTTTTTATATATACGCCATTTTGAAAAATTTCGAAAAAATTAATCGAAAAACAATCCACATAATTATCGAAACTGCTCACAAAATTTCACGAGAATCGGTTGAGAAATGCGACCTGTAGAGGAGAAGAACAGGACAGACGGACATACGAAATTATTTTTGCCCAAGCTGAAACCACACTGAAACGCTACGTTCGCACTTTGCACTCGCTCGGTCAATAATACTAGTAGAACTGTAGACCTTGCGTTTGTAACATTTTTGAGCATATTTCGAAATGGCTGAAATATGTTGCTTTCCCCATATCTCTGCCATTTTTTAAAATTTTGGAAAACTGAATCGACAAAAAATCTATACAATTGACCGAGTGACCGAGACCGAGGTGCAAAGCGCGAGCGAAGCGTCTCTGTTTCAGCTTGGCCGGAAATTATTTCGAAAAGTTCACGAGTATCCGTTGAGAAATGCGACCTGTAGAGAAGAACAGACGGAAAGCCGGAAAGACAGCGGGACAGACATATGAAAGCATTTTTGTCCAAACTGAAACAGAGACGCTTCGCTTGCGCTTTGCACTCGCTCGGTCAAATAACCATACATATTTCATTTTCCGTGGGACTTTGTAAACTCTTAACTACATTTTCCTCTTATTTAAGTAACATAATCTTTGTTATTAGCAATTTAGCATCCTTTGGAGGCTTTTAGGGTTCCGTACCAAAATGGTAAAATGCCACTGAGTCACACCATAAGGGTTCCTCCCTTATGGTGTGACTCAGTCTGTCTGTCTGTCTGTCACAGCTGGATATCTCGAGAACTACTAATGATATCAACTTCAAATTTGGAATATTTTAAGATGACATTTGCCCAAATATTTTGCAAATAAGAAAGGAATAAAAAATAAATATCTTTTTTACAACGGGGACTGAAAAGGGGTCTTAAAAATTTTAAGTAGAGCTACTAGGGCATGTGGGGTATCATATAAAAGAGCGCCGTTTGCACGTTTTTAATCATTTAACATTAGTTCCACTACCAGTCAAGAGATAGCGCTGACCTTAGGTCAGCGCTAGTTGACCAGTTTTAAACTGCAATAATAATTTTATTATTCTACTCTGCTGTGTATTTATTATGATGGTACGGTACCCTCGGGGCGCGAGTGCGACTCATTCTTGACCGGTTTTTATTTTGTTTATTTTCACTATTTAATTTGAGAAGTTAGGAAGTGATGTAACGTTCAAACCATAGCTAATAGATGTTAGTCATAACCGATTCGGTTTCGGTCGTGATTTACAATTTGTGATCGATAAACGAATGGTGACTTTCCAACAGAAGTCACATCCGATGACGAGGTTCCGTACAATATATTGACAGACATCATTACACATTTTTTTAATATTAAAAACACAACTGCCCTGCCAAAAACTAAAAAACAAGTGTCATTGCAATCGAGGCATTTTTTTCACATTACAAAATAGCGTCATGCAGCCGACATTTGACTTGTTTCAAAAAATCTGTAGCCAGTGTCACTTAGGGTAATGTAAGGATTCTAATGATACCTCACACATCCAAATCGGTAGGCATTTGGAAGTTACATTCAAGACGTCACAACAAACGTAAGTTTTATCAGAAAAAAATGTATACAGGGTCATTCTAAACATTAGAAACACAAAATTTCGGTCTTCTTAAACTAAATTGGTCACGTGATCTCTTTGATTTGCATGGATAGTCGATTTTTTTACATATTTATACAGGGTCATTTTGAACTTACCATCCAAATTTTAGAGATGTGTCCAGTCCATGAAACTAATCAACTTTCTCTAAGAAACATGTGTCAAATTTCGCCAAAAAATTTTGGTCATCCCATACTAAATTGATCACGTGATCTCTTTGATTTATAGTCGATTTTTATTTTACATATTTGACCATGTGTTCCTTAGAGAAAGTTGTTCAGTTTCATGGACTGAACACATCCTCAAAATTTGGATGGTATGTTCAAAATGACCCGACATAGCCTTGTGTTATTAGAGAAAGTTGTTCAGTTTCATGGACTGAACACATCCTCAAAATTTGGATGGTATGTTCAAAATGACCCGATATAGCCTTGTGTTATTAGAGAAAGTTGTTCAGTTTCATGGACTGAACACATCCTCAAAATTTGGATGGTATGTTCAAAATGATCCGATATATCCTTGTGTTATTAGAGAAAGTTGTTCAGTTTCATGGACTGAACACATCCTTGAAATTTGGATGGTAAGTTTAGGATGACTCTGTATATGTAAGTATAAATATTAAAAATCATCGTTTCTCCATTAAACCAAATCAACACTTAAAACCTCTCGCAGAACGCAAGAAAGCGAAAAAGCATACCTTTTCATAATTTATTACGGCCCAGACACACCTTTCCGTAGCGATCCGAAAGTTATGGACATAAGTCATGGAGCTGTATACGAAAATGCTGCTCAGACGCCGACAATTATAACCTCAAGTATTTATACAGCCTGCCGTAAATTATTTTGACTGCGAACCAGTATTAAGGGAACTCGAAACGTTACCGTTCGAATTCGAGTACAAAAATAATAAAAAATGCTAATAAAAAAAGTTAATCCAGAATCTTATTCTTATCGAATGAGGATTAGTGGCCACCTCTGGTGTTAGAGTTTATCAAGCCGCCTGTAAGGCCTCTGACTTGGCTTAACGACTGTTATCAGAATGACAACATCCGGGACCGACGGTTAAACGTGCCCTCCGAAGCACGGAAGCGCTCAGTTGTAATGCAGAATAGGAGATGGAGTTTGTTTCACCAAAAACATTGTTTGTTGTAAAATATTTTACTATCAAAAAGAGTGCAATTATTGACATAGCGAGCGCGAAGCGTGACCGTTTCAGCTTGGGCAAATATGATTTCCTATGTCTATCCGGCTTCCCGTTTGTTCTCCTCTACAGGTCGCATTTCTCAACTGATTCTCGTGAAATTTTGTGAGGTAGTTCTTTATTTAATAGTTTTTTGGTCAATTCAGTTTTACATTTTTTTCAAAATGGCGGAGATATGGGGAAAATCATAATTCTGCCATTTCAAAAAATGTACAACCCAGTCGAGTTAACGAGATAGGCCCCCTTCGTTTTCTCCTTTCCTCACGCCACCGTCTTCAATTTTTTGAAAGTTTTCGATAGATTATCAATAAATTATCGCTAACAAATGTACTAACACTACTAGCATGACAACAGTGGCGTGAGGCAAGGAGAAAACGTAGGAGGTCAATCGCGCTTCAGGTGCCGAATTAACTCGACCGGGTTACAAAAAAATGTCACAAACTACATTCAAATAGAGCTTATCCAAAAGCACCATCTTGCAGTAGAATTTTTTAGCAAGGCTACTCAATTTTTGCCTATAAATATTAATTTTTGACACTATTTCCTCGAAAACGTTAATTTGATAGTTCGGGAATTAGGTGACACAAGTATTATATCACTTTTCGAATAAAAATTCGTAGCACAAACGTTTTTTCGCACAAACGCTCTTTTGTACAAACGTTTTACCGCACATTATTTCGAACTAAACGCTCTCTTTTATCTCTCTCGCGAGTTTTCCACGAGTTTCCTTAGTACCGCAAATAATATAAAATTAAATATAATATAACATTAAACAGTTTCACTGTCATTTACATCTCTGACGTTTCATTTACTAAAACAATAAATGTCGTTAAGATTTACGCACAAAATAATTGAGCCAAGCATTAAAGTTTGTGGACTCATTTATGTAATGTAATAATAACAAATTTAAACAAGTGTTCTTAAAGAAAGTCTGTTTTTCACACTCTCCTCATTATTATAATCTTTGAATAGTGTTTTGAATATAATAGAATACATTTTGCTAAAACTGAGTATAATTTGCGATTGAAAAATGTGTATAACAATAATTTAACGTATTTGAATTAACAATTAATGAAAAATAAAAAAATTCATAATGTTCGATTTTATTGTTACGTTTCACTCCAATTTTGGTACAGAAATGATGGACTTTGGAGGAAGGACAGAGCCTAATATTATTCCCAAAACTCCTATAGGAAACAAGATTTCCTGTTGGCAAAGTCGCAGACTAAATCACATAAATTAAAGTTTTTTTCTCCTTCCTATAGAAAAACAATCTTTACAAGTCATAAACACGACTAAACGAGCATACGATTAGGCATACGAACTCGCGGGGTGGGGTGAGGTAATTGATTCTGGGGCGGGGCGGAGAGTGTCCTTTCTATACTGTAGTAGGTACTTATATCTATTCTGTGACAAGGATGTAAACCTGGGACCACACGCCCGCGCCAGTGGCACACGATTATGCGTCGCCTCGCACAGATTTAATGTTGCCAGTATGTTAATAAATAATCTGGTGCGTGCGCAGTCATAAGCAGAAGCGGATCTGGAAAATATATCGAAGGCTTTGAATACGTCAGAACGTCAGATTACAGTGGAAGAGAACGGGAGAGCGACCAGGAAAGCAATCGTATGAAAACACACCTTAATTAAGGACCTTTATATGCAGAATCAAGATTGCATACGGTGCATGCTTTTGACAATGATATTAAAAGTAAAGTTGAGTTATACGCCAACATCATTGCTATTTAAAACAGCGCAAAGGTACTATAGATACACACATTGACCGCTGCATGCGCATTGGCCGTGAATTGACAGCGCGTCAGCTGTCTCCCTCACTCAGCGCGCTCTTTGTACAATATGGCCGAATAAAGTAATAGAAAATACATATTTTAATTAAATACAGTACTTACGTGTGAAATTAAGCATTTTCCCGATCTCTGACTGTTGCTGTATAATTTGTACATCGTCTAAAGACGCAAGGAGACATTTTTTTAATGGAATTTCACAATTTTGTCGCGTCTGACTGACGAGAGCCGCGTGTGTTTCCGTGTCGCGAGCCTGTGCCTGACCAATTGAAAGTAGAATGAACTATTTATCGAAATATCATTTGTTCGCATTGCATAGTGCCAATGATTCTTTATGGAAATACCAAGCCTATCACAAAATAAAGTTTTTTATAAAAATAAAAACCGTTTTTTTTTCCAAAAACATTGGAACTATGAAACCTATAAAGACCATTATTTTAAATTCATAATAACTTCATTATATTTTTGGTAGGTCATTAGAAATACGTTTTCTTTCTTTGCTATCTCACCGCTAACTCTCCTAACCAAAGTCCCACCCTGACAGACATATTGTAATTATGACAAAACAATTGGTAATTAAGTGGCATAATGTGCCTTTAAGAGCAATAATGAGTTTACGCCCGGCGAGACACTTAACGCAGACTTGATAACATTTTAAAAGGCCTCCTTTCACTAATTACGCACCTGAGCGATTTAATGAAAAGAAAATTATGGAACGGGTAATGTAATATAATTCAAGACTCTCAACGAAGCCGAGGTCTATGTATTCTGCCCATCATCATGACCATTTCTGTTCAAAATTATTGCTGGGAAACGATTTTAATTATTGGTGTTAAAAACGCAATGTAGCGCGTGCAACAGACCGCGCCTGCGAGTGTGTGCTGTACAGCTGCATGTGGCCTAGAGTTGTTCATAACGCCTATAAAGCAACAGCACGCTACAGACTATATGCTATTGATTTCTAGCGCGCTATATTTATCAGGTAGCATGCGGGCGGCTGGCTGTCGCGTTAATGCAGCACGTTAGATTTCGTAACACTTTAATTAACACGTCGTTCGTTAGACAGATCGCGCGCTTTACAAAAACGTTATTTATTAATACGTTACATTTTAGTCTTAAATAAAATAAAGCAGCAAACTAATGAACTTTATCTTATACTTTTCGGGCTTAGAACTGTCTAAAGTTCGAAAATAAGTTTAGTAATAAGGTCGAAAATCGCTTGCACTCATTTTTCTAACTTGTGATCACTAGACAATGTTTCCTAGTTAAAAAAAAACAGGTGCAAGTGATTTTAGACCTTATTGACGTTTGCAATTCGGTTGTTTTTTGCCGTATTCTCGTTTACTAATTTTGATGTTTCATTAAAAACCGTGATTTTGATAAATGTCAATAAGGTCGAAAATCGCTTGCACTCATTTTTCTAACTTGTGATTACTAGACAATGTTTTCTAGTTAAAAAAAACAGGTGCAAGCGATTTTCGACCTTATTGATGTTTGCTATTCGGTTGTTTTTTTGCCGTATTCTCGTTTACTAATTCTGATGTTTCATTAAAAACCGTTATTTTGGTAAATGTCAATAAGGTCGAAAATCACTTGCATTCATTTTTTTAACTAGTGACCACTAGACAATGTTTTCTAGTTAAAAAAACAGGTGCAAGCAATTTTCGACCTTATTGACCCTTGAAATTCGGTTGTTTTTACCATATTTCTCGTTCTACTAACTTTGCTTAGCTAAATAGCTTTTACATAATACTAAGTAATTGACTAGTTGTGTCATAAAAGTCCTAATCGAACTAACACAATATAAGGTCGCGCGCTATATTATACTCGTACCTAGCGTGTTGCGAGAGAAACGCGCGTAACGCGTCCGGTAGCAAAAGCGCGCACGCGATGTTTTTTAACTATAACGAAAGCCCGCGCCCCCGTCCGGCCAACGTCGACGCTACTTGTTGCCACGCGCGATATTCATAGCGCCATAGCGTCTACTTACATAGCGCGCTATGTGTGCTATGTACAAATAGCACGCTATAATATGGCGCTAGATGCTATATTAACCACCTCTAATGTGGCCGAGTTGAAAGGCAGCGTTTATGTGCGTGCTCATGAGATACATTGAGTGATGACGTTTTGAAGCCATTGTTTGTTACGAAATATTTAAAATATTGATTATGTTTCTTTGGACAAAAATTAGGAAATACAGAAAGATTTCGTAAAAAATTTGAAAAAAAAAATTGACTTTGACCTTCAATAACTTCGTAGCTATTGGTTTACCAGGTATAGTCTAAAAGACAAAAATGATCCTGATGATGGGCGGAATGCGTGGGCTTCGGCTTCGTTGAGGGTCTTGTTACACCCGTTATAGGTACCTATCGTCGATGGGCGTGCAAAACCGCGTATTTACGAAAGTCCCAAAAATGGCGTTAGTAAGATAATTACATGAAAATCTTAAGAAATTCTCACGGAATGTCCGTTTGTTTGTTTGTTGTTACCTTTTATCCTGATAAAAGTATAGTTCCCGAGGGATAGCAAAAAACCTTTTCACGCAGACGAAGTCGCGGGCGGCCGCTAGTTATCGATAAATTTCGTAAAATTACATCACATTCCTATAAAAACAAAATCTAAATAGGTACTCAAAGAAACTACAAATAAGTTCGGTCAAAAAAATTAATTTAAATGGCCAAGATATATGAAATACTTATGATACTTATGAAATTTTTGGCCACCCATCCTACGACCGACCCTGCTTAACTGCCAAAATCATAAACAGTAACCGCCTCTTTGGTCTAGTGGTTCGCCCACCCGTGTAAGACGCAGGGGTCCCGGGTTCCATTCCCAGGGGGTGGAACAATTTGTGCTCGGTTTGGTTGGTGGTAGGACTTATTTCAAGTCCGTCTGGCTCGCTACCACCATCTTACCTAAGTCTGACGCCATAACAACAATTTGAAAATTGTTGTGTTCCGGCAGTTAGAGGTAAGATAGCCAGTTCCTCAGTGATGAGAATTCCGGGTGTAGTGCGCTTCCACCTTCGGCCTTATCGTCAGTTAACATCAGGTGAGGTGAAGACCAAGAACTATCCTGTTGTGCATAAAAAAAAAAAGATCATTGTGGAGATCCTTGGGGGAGGCCTATACCACAGTAGGTAGTTACATAACTGTGTCAACACGGTTAATTTTTAACTATATCTAAAATTGAAATGGGGGTTTTAGACCACGTAAATGATCAAGTTTTACTATGGAGCCAACCATGAAATCGCGAAAAAAAATCAGCTGTTCCATAGAAAAGTACAACATCGACTCGACTATGGTATGGAATAGCTGATTGTTTTTCGCGATTTCGTGGTTGGCCCCATAGTAAAAGTTGTTCATTTACGTGGTCTGAAACCCCATTTAATTTTTAGAAATACTTAAAAACCGGCCAAGTGCGAGTCTGGGGGTCTATTACGAAAAGTTTAATGCGACACACGCAGCTGCGTCCGTGCTTCGTTTTGTTTGTTTCCTATTACAAATCACTTTCGTATGCGATATTGCGAAGAGATTGCGTGAGTTTGACAGTTTCTCTCTAGCGTATCCGACATCGTTCGTTTAGTAGTCCATACACTACGATAGCCAAATTCAAAATGTTTGTTATAACTACAACCAACGAACTGCGGACGATTATCGTGGCCAAGTGACTGCGTTACGCAATTGCGTATGTTATTTTCGTAATAGGCCCCCAGACTCGCGCACGAAGGGTTCCGTACCAAAAAACGGCAAAAAAAAAACACGTTTGTTGTATGGGAGCCCCCCTCAAATATTTATTTTATTCTATTTTTAGTATTTGTTGCTATAGCGGCGACTGAAATACATCATCTGTGAAAATTTTAACTTTCTACCTGTTGTCGTTATTAATAATATTAATATAAAGCTAAAAACGGCAAACAAATCACGTTTGTTGTATGGGAGCCCCCCTTTAATATTTATTTTATTCTTATTTTAGTATTTGTTGTTACTTATAGCGGCATCAGAAATACATCATCTGTGAAAATTTTAACTATTTAGCTATCACGGTTCATGAGATACAGCCTGGTGACAGACAGACAGACAGAGCGGAGTCTTAGTAATAGGGTCCCGTTTTTACCCTTTGGGTACGGAACCCTAAAAATGAAATGGGGATTTCAGACCACGTAAATGAACAACTTTTACTATGGGGCCAACCACAAAATCGCGAAAAAAAATCAGCTGTTCCATAGAAAAGTATAACATCGACTCGACTATAATGTATGGAACAGGTGATTTTTTTTTTGCGATTTCGTGGTTGGCCCCATAGTAAAAGTTGTTCATTTACGTGGTCTGAAAACCCCATTTAATTTTTAGATATACTTAAAAATTAACCGTGTATACTCTAAGTAATTTGAACTAGCTAATAAGGTAAAAGAAAAAGTATTTAACCGTTAAGGCTGTATATTTTAATTTCAACGAAATTAGTGTTTTTCCAATGAAGTTATCTAAGGAATAAAACCATTATTATTGATGTAAACTTTAGTTTTAGGAAGCAAAATTCTTAAATTAGTGCCGTATAGAGAGAAAAACATAATAAATTTTCAGGTATTTTGAAACGAAGACAATCTGTTTAAGTGGAATTTCAAATTTGCTTGTCAGAGGTATTTTTCAAAAAACGTTTCAGCTGTAACAAATAAGAATACGACTCATATTTATTTTTTCACTTATTGCTTGTATTGTCAAGGAGTTCCCAATGGAGAGAAAAATAAAATAAATGCTTTTAATCATATAGAGAAATAAAATAAAAAATGCTCAAATTGGTACACTTTGGCATGTTTTTTTACTGGTATTTACAGAATCTAAAGTAATTTTTAATTTTTCTTAGGAATAATGAGGTATTTGTCTAATGTATTGCGTGATTTGTATAAACTTATATCTATTTAATAATTTAATAGGAATTTTCAAAGTTCGCCCTCATTACGGCTCGCGCAGTTGTTTTGATCATTTGTATTGAAAATTTAAAAATGGAACGTGATGCGAGTCTACAGCCTTAAGGCAGCTTCAATTCGATGAAAAAAAAGTTGGTCTTAAGTCTTAACTTAACTAGTAAACAGTCAATATTTTAGTAGACATATTATATTCCTCAAATCAGATAAAAAAACAAATCTAAAAAACATAAAGATTGTATCAAAAGAAAGTTGCCCAATTTCACAAATAACTAGACATTTGACGATCGTGGGCGTTATAGATGACGTCATCGAACAGGTGATTAGGGCCAGAAGTCCACAATGGTCCCGCGTCCGAATACTGATGGCCACAATGGTGAGTTCGTAAACGGCCCGTGTATGGTCGCTTTATGAAGTTAAAAGCCAGTAAGTTATACTGTTATGTGACAGGGAGGTTTGTGGTCTAAGTCAAAAGAACTTAAAGCCTAAATATTGACGACTTTGAGCATTGAAGAGATCACAAACGAGTAGAATAGTATAATGGGGAATGTCCGAAAAAAATCAAATTGGCTGAATATTTTTCTACAGTTAGGAATAAGCTCCCTTAGTAATAGAAACAAGTTTCAGAATTTTTGGTTGCGTGAAAAAGTTTTAAATAATTAGTCTCTTCGACTTCACAAATATACAAAAGTAACAGCAGAATGAAAATTATCCCTTTGCTACCAACTGCCACAACCACAACATGGTATTAAAAAACAGTTTAAAAAATGACACATGTCAAAATGTCAAATCTTTTTATTTTTTATTTGTGTTGTCGTAGTGGCAGGTGGTGGCAAAGGTATAATCTTCATTCTGCTGTTACTTTTACACATTTGTTAAGGCGAATAGACATTTTTTTTTTGAATTTTTTACGCAACAGAATATTCTGAAACTTTTTTCTATTACTAAGGGAGCTTATTCCTTCCTATAAAAAAATATTCAGCCAATTTGTTTTTTTTCGGACATTCCCCACTGACCGAGCGAGCGTGAAACGCGAGCGAAGCGTTTCAGCTTGGGCAAAAATGCTTTCGTATGTCTGTCCGACTGTCTTCTCTACAGGGTCGCATTTCTTAACCAATACTCGTGAAATTTTGTGAGGTCCGATAATTGAGCAAGCGAGCGCAAATTGTCTCCGATTCAGTTTATTGTTTCAAAATGTTGGAGATATGGGGGAAATCATATTTAAGCCAATTCAAAAATGTCACAATTAAAACTTTTTTGTGATAAACGCATTAATTTCAAGGGTTCAGGGGTGTGAGGGGCTGGAAAATAATTTAAAAAACCTCTGTTACATCAAATTTCACGGGAATTTCATATCAGAACATTTATGCTATGCAAAGGCAGACTCGTGAAGTCTACAGCTCACAGAGCCAATAGTGTAAAGAAGGTACAACCTTCTGTGAAATGTGTAAAAACCAAATGTCAAATCAGATTTGTGTGGCTAAATATTATGATATCTATTGCCGCTTATTAGAATTGATTTTGCAAAACATGACAGAAGAAAGATTTTTTCTAGTTAAAAAAAAACAACTTTTGTTAGATTACAAGAATTGATACAATACAAACTTTTATATGAATAATTCTAAAAATGATTTGATCGATATTAACCACCTCCTCCATTCCATATCTCAATTTTGTTTATAAATACTTGTAAGTTTGCCCGCTACCTCTTATGCATTGTCCCTCTCCACCCAGACTTGATGCGTAGGCGCAACTCATTATAATACTTGACTATGTGCCGCTGTAATAATATGTAAACATCGTATGTTTAGTGTGGAACGGCCATTCTCCACCTAAATATTAAATTATGACCTTTATACCAAAAGCTTTTTGCACTTTTGGAGATAATTTAAATAAACAACTTATGGGTGCAATCATTTGGTAAGTTTAAGATGAAGTATTGTACAAATTGTATGAAAATGGTTCTAGAATGTTTGCTTAAAATATAAGCACAATTTTTTAAGGCTAGGTACTCGGAGGGCACGTTAAACCGTCGGTCCCGGCTGTTGTCATACGATAACAGTCGTTAAGCCAAGTTAGAGGCCTTACAGGCGGCTTGATAAACTCTAACACCAGAGGTGACCATTAATCCTCATACGACAAGAAGAAGAAGAAGTTTTTGTCTTTAAAGGTCAAACCACACAGCGTGCGTGACGGGGCGCGACGGGAGTTCACACTGCGGGCGTGATCACGCCTACGTTCCGTCCCGATGCGCTTCCGATCTGTATTCACGATCGGCGCGACGGGACGCGACACGTCGCGCCCTGCCGGCCTGTGTGACGTCGTCCATAGTATCTAGTACATTACAACTGCTCAGCGTCGCGTCGCCGTCCCGTCCCGTCACGCCACGCCCGCTGTGTGGGCTTGGCCTTTAGACTATACCTGCTGGGAAACCAATAGCACACCCTGGGCACTCCATACAAGCGCCGCGTTTCAACTACCTATTACACAGACGCTACACAGTGACGTTTTTGCACACGCGCAACTGTGTGCGTGAAGTCTAGGGCTATTGAATGAGCACACGGATCGGCACACGGAACTCGCGCGGTGGGCGCCGGTGGGGTGAGGTAATTGATTGTGGGGCGGGGCGGAGAGTTTCCTTTCTGTACGGTAGTACTTATGTCTATTATGTCTATGTAAGAAACATCATCAAAATGCAAAGATTTTTTAAAAACCAAAAACTAAGATCGTTTCCCAGCAATAATTTTGAACATGGTCCTGATGATGGACAGAATACGTAGACCTCGGCTTCATTGAGGGTGTTGTTACAACCTGTATAAGGTGTTCCAAAAATAAAAATACCTTATTTTTGGAGTGAGTTTCGATATTTTTATTGCATTGTAAAGTAGATATGTTCCGATATTGTATAGAACAAAAATATTCGACTAAAATTTAAAAAGTGCACTTATTGGGGCACCCTGTAGATTTCATTAATACAGATCGCATCTGAGTAATCGTGTAACACCATAGACCTTATAATGATGAGTCTAATTTGGTTTATTTGATTACGTCCAGACCAATTTACTGGCGCTAATCACTAATGAGGCCTGCAAAGTGATTAATTTACAACTAACTTTAGCCCACCACTTCGTCTGCATGGCATTTTGTTTTCGTTGAATATTCAGGAATTATCCTGTGTTTTTTCAAGACCCAATCTATGTCGGTTCCAAAATTGCTTAAGCGGCTGACGTGTAATAGTGTTTCAATACAAACAAACAGGCAGAGTTTTTACATCCATACTGTGGATTAGATTTTGGCTTATAGTGAAGCATACAGTTCACCTGTGAGGAGGTATTGTGATCCAGCAACCTGTGGGTCTATTGCCCAAGTGTCGTCGACTTCGCCGTCGGCTTTATTTGACAGGTGGATGAGATACATTGCTACTTCTTCTTGATACCAATAAAAACTTACCAAAGAAACGTAGCAATGTATTACAACCATCTTTCAAATGAAGCCGACGGCAAAGTCGACGACACTAGGGCAATAGACCCACTGAGTCCCGAATTCAATTCCCAGGGACCCAATTACGCTAATTCTGAACGACAAAACCAAAACATTTACGTTTTT
Organism: Agriphila geniculea; assembly: GCA_943789525.1. Lineage (NCBI taxonomy): Eukaryota > Metazoa > Arthropoda > Insecta > Lepidoptera > Crambidae > Agriphila > Agriphila geniculea. The sequence goes on along the minus strand of OX038897.1, from coordinate 849,482 downwards.
TAGGTTTATTACTTAAAACTTTGGTTTAGAATTATCATCTAAGTTGTCCAAGATTGACATCTAAACATAGCTCTGTGTCATAGCTTTCAATAAAATTTAACGAAATTAGTGCGAGTACATATATTTTTCCTTGAACGAGAATAAAACGCTAACGATTTAGCTTTGGTTGTATCACAATAGTAAATAAAGTAAATAAACGGAACAGAGTACAAGCTCTCAAAACTTATACCGATTTTCAAAGGGTTGACACCTGCCGCAAGTTAAAAATAGGTAGTAGGGAGAAGAAAATAAAGCAAGTCCATAATAAAATGTGTATTTGAACGAAACGAATGATAACGAATACTTACCTACCTACTGCACATGATTTTTTGGGTACGAAAAAAAAGAAATATCCTTTTTTCCCCCGAATTATTCAGACACACACAGTGCAGGAGTTGGGCATATTTAATTTATTAAACACTAATGTATATAAAATTCATTTTATTTTAAACACTGAAAAATGGTAGAATCTAATGATTAATTTTTCGACAAAATCTTTGTCACGACTCGTTGAATGCACAGCTCGTATTTTTTCTTCAAATCAGTAATTTGACAAATCAAACTGTCATTGGCCACATTAGTGTATTCTCGAAGAAAAATTGAAGGTGGTTTAGCCCTTAGCGGCCCTGTCGGTTATACCGCAACTGAGCCGGTGCAAACCAGTTTTTACCCCGGCGGCGTGCCTGTTACACTGTCGGTAAGATGTCACGCACACATCGCCGCGCTATGTATGAGTGAAGCTACAGCGGACCGTTTGTAGGCAGCTTGGACTCTGTTCAGTTTACGTTTTTTTACTCATGTGGTTTAGCCCTTAGCGGCCCTGTCGGTTATACCACAACTGAGCCGGTGCAAACCAATTTTTACCCCCGCGGCGGCGTGTCTGTTAACCCGTCGGTGAGAGGTCACGCACTATGTATGAGTGCACCTACAGCGGACCGTTTGTAGGCAGCTTGTACTGTGTTCAGTTTAAGTTTATTTACCCATGTGGTTGAATCGTTGAAAATTAGCGCGATTAGGTAACAGTGCATTACTACCAAAACAATAGAATCAGTTGCTAAACCTATTCTTAACTTTATGCACATAGTAAATTTCAAACAATCATCATTAATATTTATATGAGTAACATCCTCAATAGTCTGCATACGGCGACTAATACATTTGTATGTATGTTCGTTACAATGCATCGGCTTCCGACCCGGCTCCGCCTTGTGCTGCATTGTATGAAATGTATTAACATTGTGTGGTCTCAAGTTATAAGCGATGAAGAAAAAACAAATTAACTGACTAGTAAAGTTATTTCTTTTAAAAACAACATTGTTACATAAATAATTGAGAATTACTTTGTGGTATGTAAGGCGTTCCTTAAATCATCGCAAAGTGGTTTTCATATTCAGAGGGTTCTAAATTGAATGCTTGCAGCACGGTTTCTTAATGATTAATGAGGACTTTTGTTTGTATGCCTTTTTCCTAAACAGCACTATCGACATTATTATCACCATCATAGTCGTCTTCATCAACACCATCATCGTCATTATATCATAGTTAGCCATAAGACGTCCTATGCTAGGCATTGACATTTTGTCAATTGTATATTTGAACGAGCGAACGCGAAATGAGAGCGAATTAAGCGTCTCTGCTGCTTCAGGTTGGACAAAAATGCTTTCGTAAGTCTGTCCGGCTGTCCATCTGTTCTCCTCTATATGTCGTTTTCTTAACCGGTTCTCGTGATAATTTTGTAAACACAGTTTTTCGAAATTTTTCGCAAAAAAAATTTACCTATTTCGAAAAATGATCAAAATTAAAAGTGTTACCTAGCCTCGAATAGATATTTTTAAACAACTTACAGTAAGAGCGAGGTCTACAGCTCGCTGAGCCACTAGTTTTAATTTGCTTCTTGTATAACTTTGTGCTTTGTTTTTTAACAGTTGGTTAGTATGCCAATTTTTCCTCCGATATTTTAAGGTAATTTATTGAATTTGGAAGTATAAGCGAGTCAGTTGCCAATTAAGTGCGGCCACCGCGCCGGCCGCTGTGGGCACATCACTCCGATCACGAGGAATTAGTGTTAACACTGGCCGTGGTAGGTCAAGGGACACTGTGCGGAATATTGACGTGATTAGAAATAAACACTATTTGCTCTTTGAGCTGTAGACCTCGCTTTAACCTATCTCCGCCACATCGAAAAAATTCGGAAACTACATCGACAAAAAATCTATACACGCTGAATTTGGTTCCCGTCGAGTGGTCGTTCCACTCATGATTACAAGCAACTTTTACTATGGGGCCAACTCTCCTGCTCGCAAAAAAAATCAGCTGTTCCATACATTAAGGTCGAGTAGGTGCTGCACTTTTGTATGGAACAGCTGATTTTGATATTTTTTTTGCGAGCAGGAGAGTTGGCCCCGTAGTAAAAGGAACCACCACACGGCGGGAACCAAATGATTAAAATTTCACGCTGTATAATAGTCCATAATTTGTTGACAATGAGTTGATGCAAACTGTTTTCGCTACCGTAAACTATCAACTATACTGCTCAGAGTCAATGCGAGTGAAAGAGACAAAAAAATTCACGAGGTTCGGTTGAGAAAAATATGACCTGTAGAGAAGAACAAACGAACAGCCGGACGGAAATAAAAAAATATTTTTTGCCCAAGCTGAAACGAAGACGCTTCGCTCGTGCTTCGCGCTCGCTCAGTCAATAACTACTATTTTCTTTAATTGTTTAGTTATTACCTTCAGCATTGAATTTTATAGAATTGATTTAAAGTGTCTAATTTTATTGTTGTGTGGATTTGTTTTCGAAAGAACGTACTTTGTAGGGGAAATGTTTTTGGAAAACACGTTTGTGCAATGTATGCTCGTGCGACTAATGACTGTACGAAAGAACTGTTATTTAAAGCATAAAGAGTGGATGAAACTAAGGTTTTTTATTTAAAGTTACCTAAATTTTAAATCGACATTTCAATATTTGATGGTAAAATTGACAATACCAAACCTTAGCACAAATATTTGCAAACTTTATGATTCACCTTTTTATTGCTGCTAAAGTTCAATTTGATTACACTGAATAATAAATTATAGTGTTTCTTATCTCTAGCACTATATTCGTGATCGCTCCTTATATTTCAACGCAGTGGACACGCCCAAATTTTAGATTGGCAATTGTATTTCAACTTTATGCACCCTCCGCTTCTGTCAATAAAGCCTATATTTGTTTAGCAACTCACATCTTTTTTATTGTAACGAAATTAAACAAACCAACACAGAGGTATACGGTCTCTTATCTTTTATCTTGTGGCGCATGCTAAAATGAATTCTGTTGCTTTAATCTTTGCTGAAGTGATTAAGGCATTGTAAATAAAATTTTTGGCGGTTACATGATTGTCTAAAAGAAAGAGTTTTTAATTTAAAAACCGGTCAAGAGCGAGTCGGACTCGCGCACCGAGGGTTCCGTACAATCATAAATATATTTGGATATGTTACTTTAGTACAGTCTTTAAAAAAGTAGGATAAACGGCAGACCGGTGGAAGGGCGAACAGGCGGACAGTTAATTTACAAATCTTAACCACAGCTGCTTATGGTGACTGAAAAACGTTTCAGCCACTCCACATTGCAAACTGTTTATATTACTAAGTAGGAACTTATTCTTCGTTTATTCGTACGGCAAATAGTAGGTAATTATATTAGAACCAGCCACAAATTATTATTGTAGTATTAGGTTGCGCCATCTCTTGACCGATAGTGGAACTATTTTATTTTCTTAGGTCAGCATTCTTAGGTCAGCGCCATCTGTTGACTGTTAGTGAAACTAAAGAATTTTAGTTTGTTTTTTGAATTTCTAAAAAAGTGTGTTATATTGAGACATCGTTTTATTTTTCCTGTAATCTTTACATAAACTACTATCACATAGAATTATTTCAGATTTTTCTCTTTGCAAACTTCGGAGATAAGGGGGGGGGGAACGGTATTTTTTTATATTTTTCATCATAAGTCGAAAACTATGCGGCTTAAGAAAAAAAATGTTTTAAAATGTGCAAACAACGCTCTTTCATATGATACCCCACATGCCCTAGTCACCTCACTTCAAATTTTTAAGACCCCATTTCAGTCCCTGTTGTAAAAAACTATAAATTTTTTGATTTCTTTCTTATTTGCAAAATAGTTGGGCAAATGTCATCTCAAACTATTCCAAATTTCAAGTTGATACCATTAGTAGTTCTCGAAATATCCAGCTGTGACAGACAGACAAAGTCACACCATAAGGGTTCCTTTTTTACCATTTTGGTACGGAACCCTAAAAAGGCAGAAGTTGTTTTGGGTCTTGTATCAGCTGCAATTTCAAATGTAATCAGATAAAGAATGCAATGCTAGTTAGGCCAGATCGCGCTAACACAACGTTGTCATTTAGGTAAATTTTAAGATCTTTGGTTTGGATTTAGTATTCTCATTCAAATTGTTCAAGATAGGCATCACAGACGCCGTGGGCACATCTTTCAATAATAAAAAAACCGGTCAAGAGCGAGTCGGACTCGGGCACCGAGGGTTCCGTACCATCATAATTGCACCATTAAACCACACTGCAGAGTAGAATAATAAAATTAGTATTGCAGTTTTAGATCAGCGCCATCTCTTGACCGATAGTGGAACTAATGTTAACTTTTGTAGAAATTTGATAATTTCTAAAAAAGTGTGCTATATTGAGACATCGTATTATTTTTCCTGTAACCTTTATATAAACTGCTATCACATAGAATTATTTCAGATTTTTCTCTTTGCAAAATTTGGAGATAAGGGGGGAACGGTATTTTTTTTACATTTTTCATAAGTCAAAAACTATGCGGTCTAAAAAAAATTATTGAAAACGTGCAAACAGCGCTCTTTCATATGATACCCCTCATGCCCTAGTAGCTCCACTTCAAATTTTTAAGACCCCTTTTCAGTCCCTGTTGTAAAAAAGATATTTATGTTTTTATTTATTTCTCATATGCAAAATAGTTGGGCAAATGTCATCAATTTAAAGTTGATACCATTAGTAGTTCTCGAGATATCCAGCTAAGACAGACAGACAGACTGAGTCACACCATAGGGGTTCCTTTTTTACCATTTCGGTACGGAGCCCTAAAAACTAAAATGAATATTTCTCTATTAACTAGATCCTGGGATCAAAACGAGTTATTCATAGGAATCGAATTAAGTAAGGCACGTGGTTAGGAAGCTAATGTCGAAATGATTGATAAGTGTGGTACGTGTGCCTTTTGAATACTAAGTAGCGAGAAATACGAATGCTGTGAAGAACTAGAAAACAACATTGTTGCCATCATCATCATCATATCAGCCGCACGTCACCCACTGCTGGGTATAGGCCTCCCCTAAGGATTTCCACGACGATCGATCCTGCGCTGCCCGCATCCAGTGGCTTCCCGCAACCTTCACCAGATCGTCGGTCCACCTTGTCGAGGGCCTACCCACGGAGCGTCGTCCAGTGAGCGGTCAGAACCTTTCTGCTCCAACGTCCATCGGTTCTTGTCGCTATGTGTCTCGTCCACTGCCACTTCAATTGAGCAATCCTTCGAGCGATGTCGGTTAGTCTTCCTACAGATATATTGGTCTATCTATCTTCTATTGTTGCTATACTTAACAGAATTTAAACATAACTTTTGTTAAATCTAGAGACGAGGGAAGGATTAATCGACATTGAGAGAGATTAGGATGATTGAGAGAGTGCAGAACAAATTTGTCCGATACCTATATTTACGAATGTACGGCGTCTATCCGTTTTACCCCCTGATGTATCCGACTTTATTCGTTCTGGGTATGGTCGGATATAACGAGCTACGGGTAAGAAGACATCTTTGTCTCACCTCATATTTATTTAAAATTTTAAGAGGGAAGATCCATAACGCAGCAATTTTAGAACGTGTGGGGTTGTCGGTTCCTAATAAATACGTATGGAGACGACGTAAACCGGGGCTACTGGCGGTGCCGCGTGGTAGAACTAACCTCATGAACGCGGCGCCTCTGACGCGCGCGCTCGTCTTTCTGAACCTCATAGCGGAAAAAGTTGACCTGTTCTGTTGCTCTCTTAGTGAATTCACTAGGATAGCATTATTTGTTATTACTTATTTACAGAAATAATTATTGTTAAGTTAGACTTATATTCTATGTACATAAAATTATATTTCTACACTATCGCATTGGGTAAACACCTGTAATGATAGCTTGTAATGTGGTTAAATAAATAAACAAATAAACAAACATTTGCTTAAGTGTTAATTTTATCAATCCTGCACGCCACTTCATGATAGTAATAATAATCCCGAAGTAGTTAAAGTTGCTTTATGATCTAAAGCTACCGAACTTAAAGACGGATGTTTTTGCTAATTGAAATTCATCAAGCAAGGTAATAAATACAAAATGTCAATAAAGGTATTAACATGTTGCTATTGTCTAACTAACCGGCGCCTCAGAGGCGTCAAATTTTATTATGTGCTAATCAAATGATTTGGTTTTTAACATCATAATGTTTGGTGTATTTGTATGGCATTTTATTTTAAGATCTTAGTATCTAATTTTGTAATTTTATATTTTTTGTCACCCACGGTTGATTGGCGAAGAATTCCAGAAGAATGAAGTCCACAATTTTGTTTCTTATTGATTTTTGAAGTGAAAACTTCTTTAGCGGCGGTTGTACGCTTTTTTGTAATGGGGAAAAAATGCTAAACTCGCGTCAGTAAGAATCACGTGACCCTGATCGAAAATGCGTAGGACGGATGTGACGGATGGAGAGTAGACAGCTGGTGTCGGAAGTATCCCCCTCTCTTTCTACGGGGCGCGTTGAAAATGGCGTCACGTCGCTGGTGACTTGTGTTACCAGCAACGCGCTAATTTTGAAAATGGAACTAATAGCAGCGATCTCTTTGGTGAAATCATAGACTTATTTATACTCTGTGCTTAGAATAATAACGCCTAGAAGCCGAGTCTGAACGAATACATAAGAATAAACGCGTGCCATTTTCCTTATACTTGTGTGCGTAAGGTGTATGTATCTACGCTCTTCTAACGCTATGTATTAGAAGAGCGAAGATATACAAAACTTAGCCATATCTGGCTAAGTTTTATTTGCGGGTTTTTCGTGCTTGCAATAGGTTTCTAGGTGTCATTATTCTAAGACTCTGTGACTATAAGTTTAAATCGTAAAATGCGTGCATGTAGAAATTAAAAAGGCCACTGGCGCAAAATCTTTAGAATTTTTCTCTAATTACAAACTAATTGAATTGTGTGACTGTATAGTAATAGGAAAGAAATAATTTGAATGCTTTGCCGCTAATTTCAAAATATCAAAAATGCACAACGTAAATATTCAAGTTTTCACTTCTGCCGGCACTCCCGGAGTGCAACCTGTTTTTTTTTGGAAATAACTCAATCATTTGTAACAATAGATTGTAATCGTCTCAACTCTAAACGAGCGGTTTGTAACCGCAATCGTTTGCGGTTTGACTCATTAAATCCCACTTTTGTAGACACATTTTATAAAGGTAAAGACTGTTTAGTAAAACGCCAAGAACCTTGCAGGAGTAGATATGTATAATAAACAACAACATTTGTTCCACGACTTTTTCGAAAACAGACGAAATAATAGTCCAATAAAACTAGCTTTATCTGGACATAATTAGATATCTGAAATTTTCTTTTTATATGTCATAAATTAGTTATAGTTAAAATAAAAGGAATTAAACATTTCAAAACTTCGCATAAAACTAAAAAAAAAAAAAAAAAAAATTTCAACAAATTTTGATTTCATTATTACAGCATAATAAATAACTTAGTAAATGTACATGTATTATGCTATGTCGCTTACATTTCAGGTAAATAAATCAAAATTAAACTAATTGATCAATTGGAACTATTGTTAATAAAGAAGGTTCAGTAAGTGGCAGATATTTTGGCTTATCTTACCAGAAATTATAGGTAACTGTAATTTAATAAGTCATACTGAATGGTATATAATGTGACGACGAACATGCGAAATTGGATTTAGTTTAATTTTGCTATTAGGTGATAGCATTTTAATGTACTATAAAATTATACTAACAAGGTATTTGGTTAACTATTTTGCTTTAAGGAAAAAGCTAGGTAATGTACGAAATCTCATGATTTTTGTATGAAACGGTTACCACCCCGGATTTCTTACATCTCACATCTAATTAATATTTGACACTTAATATCAATATCCGATAAACTAATAAAAACAACGAGTTTATTATTTATGTCCAGATATAGCTAGTTTTATTGGACTATAAATCGACTTTCCATACAAATGTTCGAACAGCTGATCGAGTTAAGTGTAAAATAGTTTTTTGTCTGTTTTTATGTCATCTATAAGTTATGGGGAAAATGATAAACATACATACATACACAGATACACAACGTGTTTCAAAGAAACCCTAATGCCTGAGTCTAGAGAGGTAGGGACCACCAAACTGAACACCTTTTACTATATGACCAACTCTGAAATCGTGAAAAAACCGGCCAAGTGCGAGCCGGACTCGCGCACGAAGGGTTCCGTAACAAAAAACATAGTTGTATGGGAGCCCCACTCAAATATTTATTTTATTCTGTTTTTAGTATTTGTTGTTATAGCGGCAACAGAAATACATCATCTGTGAAAATTTCAACTTTCTAGCTATCACGATTCATGAGATACAGCCTGGTGACAGACAGACAGACAGACAGCGGAGTCTTAGTAATAGGGTCCCGTTTTTACCCTTTGGGTACGGAACCCTAAAAAATCAGCTGTTTCATACATTCTAATATTTTCAGTATTAATTTTTTGTTCGCGAATTCAATTTTCTTGGATGATCCCTATCTAATCTACCATATTCGGCATTAGGGGTTTATGGTAACACGTTGTATCATAGACATAGAAAAATTTTCGCTGCGCTGAAGAAGACCAACAAAGCGTGGAAAAGAGAAGTTAACATCATACGGACACGGTCTATGTAAAAAAGAGACAAAGGATCAAGTGACATGTGCCAACATTTTTTACAGTAAGAGCCCCTAGCGTCCCGCCTAGCAAATGAGTAATCACAGTTTGTTTAAAATATTTGTTAATCTTAATTAGAACTAAAAATAAAGGTATCGTGGAGGCATGGTGTCTTGTGCTCTAAGTAATTGTGATGTGACAAAAAGAAACAATCCAAGTAATCACACTTTTCACAGGTAAATAAGATATTGCCACAAATTTCTCCAAAACCAAATTTCTCTAAATTTATTTGTTTATCGACGAAGAAAACAGTATAGAACATAGTTTATTAACTTCCTTTGCCATAAATAGTCATATTTTATGAATCTAAGTAATTTTTTATGTATCTCATATAAAATGTATGCATTCGTTTTCGGATCACCTGTATAATGACATTGTTGTTCTTTGACATTCTATTTCTATGCGTTGTATACATACCGGTCAAAATCATAACCCTCCTTTTTACTTCGCCTTAGTCTGCTAATAAAAAACCGGCCAAGTGCGTGTCGGGCCACGCGCAGTAGGGTTCCGTAGGTACATTATACCATACCATATTTTAAAACCGCTATCATTTTTCGTCTGAAAAAATAACTTTGTTTTTCACAGTGTTTGTATGAATGACAAAGTTATATTTGCGGTTTTGGAAAATGTGCTATATCTCAAAAACTAATTACTGTATCTCGTTCAAACCAATTTTCGTTGAAAGTGTTTGTTAAGATCTATAACTTATATTTTTTTTAGATTTTTCACCCTCTTACTTTAAAAGTTAAAGGGGGGGGGACACACATTTTACCACTTTGGCGGCATATATCTTTCAAACGGTTGACTTTGAAAAAAAATAGTCTAAGAAACCTCAATGTCATTTTTAAAGACCTATCTATAGACACCCCACAAGTATTGGTTTGATGAAAAAAAATATTTTCAGTTTCAGTTCCATGTATGGGGAGCCCCCCTTAATATTTTTATTTTTTTATTTTTGTGTAAAAATCGTAAAGCGGTTCATAGAATACACCTGCCTACCAAGTTTCAACTATGTAGTCCTAATACTTTTGGAATAAAGTGGCTGTGACATACGGACGGACAGACAGACAGACAGACAGACAGACAGACAGACAGACAGACAGACAGACAGACAGACAGACAGACAGACAGACAGACAGACAGACATGACGAATCTATAAGGGTTCCGTTTTTTGCCATTTTGGCTACGGAACCCTAAAAATATGTTTGGCTGTTTGCGTTATCGACAGATAGTTTTGTTAACATACTATTGTCTCTCAGTATGTCTCTGTAAGGATGTCCAGATATAAATCTATAATCGATAGCACGCTCTTCGCATAATAAATTAAGCGTTGAAATTATTGAGCGAAGTAATTTAGTCAATTGTTTATCTTTATAATTGACTTTTCAGATTCATCCACTTTGGTTGTGACACTTGATTGATATTTTCATCGTCATTATTGGAAATTAATTTTTGCTACAAAACTTTACGTAAGTTTTGAGGCTGTTTAAGTCCAGACAAAGTAAAGGCTTTGTGATAAAATGTAAAGGAGAACCGACACTTGCCATAGAAAAAATACTTAACTTGTATACAATTAAGTCTTAAAATAAAGCCAATAATATTTGCTACATTGATCAAGTTCTTACTTATTTTTAGCGCATGTATAAAAAAAACCAGCCAAGTGCGAGTCGGACTCGCGCACGAAGGGTTCCGTACCAAAAAACGGCAAAAAAACATGTTGATTGTATGGGAGCCCCCCTTAAATATTAATTTTATTCTGTTTTTAGTATTTGTTGTTATAGCCGCTATAGAAATACATCATCTGTGAAAATTTTAACTGCCTAGCTATCACGGTTCATGAGATACAGCCTGGTGACAGACAGACAGACAGACAGACAGACGGACAGCGGAGTCTTAGTAATAGGGTCCCGTTTTTACCCTTTGGGTACGGAACCCTAAATAAAGTTATTTAATTTTGAATATTTATATATGGAAACACTACAGAAACAACGAGTTATTGAATAACATTCCATTATCTACATTCAATTTACAAAGGGCAAAAAATTCTCCCTTTTTTCGAAATTAGGAAAACGAAATATAATTTTAGTCCAGTAAACGAAAAGGTGTAGAGGGAAATGATTGGAACACAATTTTTGACTTTGTCACTTTATTTGGACTAGTTAGGAGGTGAACATATCAAAAGTCCCCGTCCGTAGCCACTATGCCGAGGGGGAGGAGGGGGTTTGAAGGTCCCATTTTTCGTTTTTTTACATATATCTCGGAAACTATGCGTTCTAGCGACATAATAGTTTTTGCAAAATAACAGCTGATTAAATTTACTACAAGTTTTAATTTTTAAAATTTTTCGATATCTTTTATAGTTTTCGAGAAATCTGCTCTTGAATGTCTGTCAATATGCTTAAGGTGAAGCTTGAGGACAATGGAATGGCGCATTTTTTCCTGTGTCAAATGGTATTCTTTGCCTAAATTATTTGGCATTGATCTGTCATTTGTTTGACAGATAAGTACCACAGACTAATGACTGAAAAGTGCAGCAGATTATGAATCACAAATTAAAAAAATAAAAAAGTATACACAACTTTAGCAGAAGAGGCCGGGTCTCCTTTGAATAACTATGGAGTCTTCATTATTTAATTAATCTCTATATAGCTTTGAAGTTAATAAAATGATTCAAGTTTTTTGTTAGAATGTGTGACAAAAACTGTGAAAAAAAAATTACCGAGTAGGTAGTATTCTATCAAGGTATTGCAAGTTCTAACTTTTTATCCTGGCAAAAGGTTCTTTAGGGATTTTTCGAATATCAACCCGGATGCAGTCACGGGCAGCCGCTAGTACTCTATAACATGTGGGTGATATTTTTGGCTACGACGAAAACAAAAGGTGGTCAGACGAACCATGTTTTTTTTAATGATTAAACGAACTTACCTGTAAGTGAAGTTCTATCATAATTATACGAAGGATTCGTCCGAAGATATTAGTATATTAACACATGTAGTACCGCTTGCATGTATCACCACTTAGCACGTTATTTTAAAGCAATAACCTAAAAAACCTAAAAAGAGAAGGTTTTTGACCTAAAATTGACAGATATTTTGACATTTCCGGTCCAAGTTCGCCCTGTCACTGCTACACGCCAACCACTTCATTTAGTTTAAAGTCCAAATCCTATGATATTTCCTCATTTTCTCCAGTGGGTAAACAGTTATTGTAATTTACAATAATTAGTAGGGAGGGTGGGATTCTATACTAATATCTTCGGACGAATCCTTCGTATAATTATGATAGAACTTCACTTACAGGTAAGTTCGTTTAATCATTAATTATACTTCAGATTCGTCCTCGATATTAGTATATTAACACATGTAGATGTTAAAAGCATTATAATAAGAAAATGGAAATATCATTTCTTGCGTATTAGTCTTTTTAAAAAAGAAAAGAATACCATTTAACATTATTCTGAACGTTTTACATGATTACATATACTAAAAACGGTACCTATAGATGGCTGGTACAATATATATAGGTATATATATACACGCACATATATACATATAAAATATACAGGTTTGGTTTGGAAAACTCAGTTTGATTATCGGTGATAATATGTTTTAATATTTTGCAAATATAGCGGAGTCATTGACCATTTCGCCGTGTTACCTGGAACACCTATAGTAACATTTTTTGTTAGGGCTATAAAGGTATCGGCATACGTCGAGTACTAAAACTGGTTGGACACAACACAAGTCTACTTCATTTCGTTAAATGTTTCATTTCAGCAATCTATTACTTACATTACATATAGAATTTAATTTCTTTCTAAATAAGAAGTGATTATGAACTGTTTATTTAATATAAATATGTATGATCCATTCTTGTTTTTTTTTTTTTGTATTGTTTGCATTATTTGTGCAATAGGCAAGGTAATCAAAGTTAAACTTTTAAGATAAAAATGATGAAAAAAGAATAAAATTGGAAAATATGTAATAAAATGTCTTAAGTAATCTAAGATATCCATTGTATTTGTACAATGAAGTCTACGCAAAGGCGTACTTAGTTAAATTCTTTACCAAACCTTGAGATTAGCTCAATTTTGTCCATTCAATAATGAACGCAATATTATGTAATACTGATAATAGTATTATACACATCTGTAAAAAAAAATTGTTTATTATGTCTATATTGGTATTTGTTAAATAATCGAACCGTTTCTGTTACCAAACTCTGTACTTCCTGATAGTATTAACAGACAGCAGCTTCAATAATAACATAAATAATATACCTGTAAAATAATACCACCTTGATAATGTTATGAAAACCAATTTATTTGTGCGATTAATTTCCGTCCCTGAAATTAAAAGTTATAGAATGTTAATACTTTATATTAGAATAAGATATACGAAGAAGTACCTTACATGTGAATAAGAAGTGCCAAACCGAGGCTCAAGATTGTGACGATTATGAGGGCGCAATCGTTACACCTTCGTTTAAAAAACTGGTAGAAAAGAATTGAAATAATAGGTATCTTAGTGTCAGAATAGTCTTTGTACAATACTAAACCAAAATAGCATTGTGAATGCTATAATCTCAAATTAGAAAATATTTTTGAAATCAAATGCTAGAAATAGAGAAAAAGAAAATCTACTACATTTTATCTCCACTGCTTAATTCGACTTGCATTGCATTTGAATTTACTCAATCTCAATCTGGAAAAAAAAAACCAAAACTGGTGATTAGTTTTTGAATTTATGAATTGAATCATTTCTATTTAGCATCAGAATAATAGTATAATAATAGTATTCTAGATATTATATCAGAATAATATAATATCTAGAATACTTAACACCCCGCACTAAATACAATAAGAAAAATTGCAATGAAAGCATATTGAACTACATGTTCTACATAATTGATATGCAAATATTTTGCAATTTGTGATTCCTGTTGTGACCACAAGTGTCTCCTAGTCCACCCCGTTGTTGAAAGGCCCAAAAGAAAATATGTCGTCTCTAATTAGACTTACGCGGAATTCTGTGTAAGTATCGATGACATTCAACTAAGTGATTTCTGCAGTTTTGTGAACGTTTGTCTTGTAAAGATCATAATTACTAATACATCTGTAATATAATGGAAAGTTGCGACGATAGCTGTATATAAAAAAAAATAACATTGTATATAAAAAGATGAACTTCATTTCTTTAGAAAATGTTCTGAGACCCTTATAAATAGTAAATATTGTCCAATAACAGGGAAATCATGCTATTTAAAAAACTTTATAGCCGGCGGCGATAGTATTGTAATAAAAATATGGGCACTAAAATGCCCAAAATTTATGATTTTAAATTCGTGTATTACTATCACTTTCCTTATCAATATTAAAACCATAAAGGTGATGGGATGTCTAGACTGTGTTTTTAAAAACAATAAGTTACATTTTTAATCGTGATAAAATTATTTTTAAGTACTTAGAGCACGTAATTTTTTATAAGAGCTAAATTAAATTTTAAACAGTTCTTAACTAAATCGGATATGACAACCTGTTTTTTTTTTTTTTACTCATGTCACCTTCTGTTGAAGCTTCAACAAATTGTAACAAAACTATTATTTGTATGTATTATAACTGTTATGCATTCTGCTCGACTGGAAATGATATACTATAGTATATATTATATGTAATAGAAAAATATAATAATAATCTGGGTGACCTGTGTAGCGCGGCTAAATGGTAAATTCACACAGACGATTACCGGCGCAAACGATTAAGTGGACCTTTGCGCCTGTAGTCAGTGACCACTGCCTGTATTCGCTGAATACAGACAGATGTCACACCAGCACACACCCTCATGAATACATTATCTTTACGGGTGTCCTTACCTCACGTATGATGATTGAAGGCAAAAATTGATGATGCATCCTCGACAACTATTTGGATGGGCCGTAATGCCCGTCTGCGAGTCTGCTGTGACTGACGAAACAAACAGCTGATGGGGCTTCCTCGCCGCGTCTCGCTGTTCGTTTGCCGTTGGAGATGAAGCATGTGACATACCTGCCTACGTCTTTTGTTGTCGTTTTAAGGCAAATAAATATATAAATCAGTTTTAAAATTGTTTTATTGAATACTGCGCCCGATTTACTTACAGTTTTTTTTTTTTTTGTTGATGGATATCGTTCACATCAGGCCTGTGGCCAAAGCATCATTCATATTCGACTGGACTGTCGGATATGGCCTTTTAAGTGAGCAGCCTCAGCTACACTAGAGTTGATCGTGTACGGTATAATGGAACGTCGTAATGCCTCACATTATGTAAAAAATTCGAAACACTGTCACAAAAAGGTGTATATAGTTTTGTATTGGAAAGCTGCCTAAAACTTCACTGACACTTGTAGCTAATAATTTTCCCACATCAGAAACATTATTTTGTACACACTCACACAAATTAAATTTGAAAAGTAATAGAGATAATTTGTACAAGGCAATTGCTTAGAAAGAAACATACTAAATAGTTAGTAATGAACAAGTTCAACATGTTAGATCTACCCGCCTGAAATACAATAGTTAAGGCAAATGATTAAATTTTTTACTGTATTCCAACAAACATAAATTGCATTTATGATTTACTAGCGGCCACCCGGGTTTTCACCCGTGTGGTTCCCGTTCCCGTGGGAATATCAGGATTAAAAGCATTTTATGTTTTAATCTAGGCTACTTACCATATGTGTGCCAAATTTCAACCAAATCCGTTCAGTAGTCTTGGTGTGATTGAGGAAAAAACATCCAAACCCACAAACTTTCACATTTATAATATTAGTAGGATAATTGCATTGCAATTATGATTCATTTATAGATAATAAAATCTAAGGATTCTGTTATTCCATTTTTAGTTGAAATTTCTATCAGCATGCCAGCAGCTAGCTATTTCAGCAGCTAAGCTATTTCACATAATAGGTGTGTGAAGTATCAGGTATGAGCTATTTGCTGTATAACTCAATATCTGGTTCCATTAAGTTATTAAGTTTTAGCATTTATAGCTAACTCTGTCAGTTTTGTAAACTATAAATTTATCTTAGTACCGATGGTACACTATAATACCGTTGAGATTAACTCAACACCAAGGATATCATGACGTCAAAATTCATACCTGATGAGCAACGCTGTTGTCAGGGCTGCTCTTGCAGCTCCAGCACAGCGGCCGCCTGCCTGGAAGGTGGATGGCTGCGATTCAGCGGACGACGGAGTGACCCAATTGGTGCTCGGCAGCGGTTCCAACAACGTGGCAACCTTTGAGGGTAGTCTGCTTTTTTACAATGTCGCGTCGTCAACGGCACTTTGAGTTGCTGCAGTAGCGTTGTTTGACGTATCTATGCGGTGAAATAGTCCAGTATGACTATCTCGAGTGCAATAGATATTTAATTGTGTCTTAAACACAATGCTTTGACAGAAAGTACCCAGTATGGTAAATTCGCATCAGACAAATAAATAAACTGACAGAAAGTACCCAGTATGGTAAGTTCGCATCAGACAAATAAATAAACTGACAGAAAGTACCCAGTATGGTAAGTTCGCATCAGGTAAATAAAAAACTGACAGAAAGTACCCAGTATGGTAAGTTCGCATCAGATAAATAGCAGACAATTATGCTGTTTAACCAAATAAACGGCATTTAAAAGTGTTCCTCCGTATTGACTTCTTCTTCTTGTCCTCTTCCGTCTTGAAAACTTTTTTTCTTTCTTCACGAAGTAAATGCTTAACTATAATTTAATTTTCACTGTAAAAATATAATTCTAAAGAAGTCTCACTTTGAGACTGTATACGTGCGTCCGTGGCGAAGCACGAAAAGCGAATGAAGTGGTTGGCGTGTAGGAGTGACAGGGCGAACTTGGACCGGAAATGTCAAAATATCTGTCAATTTTAGGTCAAAAACCTTCTCTTTTTAGGTTTTTTAGGTTATTGCTTTAAAATAACGTGCTAAGTGGTGATACATGCAAGCGGTACTACATGTGTTAATATACTAATATCGAGGACGAATCTGAAGTATAATATCCGACATTTTGTGAGTTGGCCCAATGTTTGTCCAAAAAGGCGCCTCACTTTAAGTTTGTGTGTTTTGACGCAAAAACTGGGACTCTTTCGTCAACACACTATATATTTGTTAACACAAGTTTTTTCTCAGCTTCGGCGACTCAAAAGAGTATTTTGGAATGGCGGTAAAGAAAAGAGTGCATAACCTTACTTATTTAGGTGAAATCTGTTAAAGTTATGTTATATTACGACTTGTTGACCCAACAGAAGTTCTACTATACGTTTTCAATAATTTGTGGTCGTGTTAAGAAATAGTTTTGCTTAATTAATGAATTAATGCCCATTTCTTTCTTAAACCATTAAAAAAAAATCGGGTTGCACTCCGGGCGTGCCGGCAGAAGTGAAAACTTGAATATTAACGTTGTGTATTTTTGATATTTTGGAATGGTTAGGGAATAATTTTGCACGAATTGCCGTCTTACGAATTTACTCTGCAATTGAATTTACGAATACAGAACAGTATTGTACGAAAGTCTTATCTATAGCTTGACAGAAAATCTAGAGTTTTGACATTGAATTAAAAAAATTGCGCGTTGCTATGGTGACACAAGTGTTTACGTCTTGAAATGACGCGCCGCCATTTTCACCGCACCCCGTAGAAAGAGAGGGGGATACTTCCGCCGCCGGCTGTCTACTCTCCATCCGTCACATCCGTCTTACGAATTTTCGATCAGGGTCACGTGATTCTTACTGACGCGAGTTTAGCATTTTTTCCCCATAACAAAAAAGCGTACAACGCCGCTAAAGAAGTTTTCACTCCAAAAATTTGTAAAACTCAGTGATTGAAATTATTTCACAATCATTGTGAAAGCGAGCGCGAAGCGTCTCCGTTTCAGCTTGGGCAAAAATGTTTTTGTATAGTCGGCTGTCCGGCCAAAAAATTATTCCAATGTGGCCAAACGCCATACAAAACCTCACAACATTTAAAAGCAATCTGAACCGACGTGGACGTTGCACCCCAACGCATGGCGAATGAGTTATTACACGCATCTGAATGCAGAATGATAAGTTCACGCTGTTAATAAGATTCAACGTGAAATATATTTTGAAACAAGAACACTAATTTATTGGTTGGTCCAAGTTGAAAGATCTAACGATCGACGATATGGGCAAGCAATATTTTGAAAGAGCGAGGCTTGGTCAAGAATGATTTCGTACGTCCGGCTCTCCGTCTGTTCTCATCTACAGGTCGTATTTCTCAATCGATTCTCGTGAAATTTTGTGGACAGGTTTCATAATTATATAGATTTTTTGGCAATTCAGTTTATCGAAATTTTTCTAAAAAAAAATACATATTTCAGCCTTTTCGAAAAATGGTCAAGAGTGCCATAAAAGTGTCGTCTACAGATCACAGAGACATTAGTTTTACTTATGAGTAAAACTATTTATTATGATAAGGTACTTTGATATTGTTCTAATAGCACAGAGTTGTAAAAGTAATTGGATTGACGGAATGCTTTTGACTTAATAATAAGTAAGTATTAAAATTTTGAACTCAAAATCTCAATGAAATGTTCTACTTTTTGTTTCAATATTATACTATCGTAAGTCTATACTCACTTTAAATTAAAATTATTAATCTATAAAATTAATTTCACTCTAGTGCTATTAATTAATTAAAACAATCCAAATATAATCAAAGCTGATTTAAAACTAGATTGCAAATGAATTAAGTACTTATGGTAATTAAAATTACTAAAAATATTATTTTAACGCAGATTGACAAAGACAATTAAGTAAGGAGCACTGTGATTTATAAATGCAAATAGATTAAAAAATCTAAACCATGATCGTTACTTTTACTTTTTAACCATGAAAAGCTGTATTCAATCGATAAAAATTCATTCATTGAGCAATAATCGATCGTATCAAATCAAAAGTTTAGATTTTGCACCAAACAGTAAGATCCGAGCAAGATAAAAAATGCCAACGAGCTCTCTTGCAGCGTATTGCAGTTCAAATCGGACGCACAGTGCAGCCGGACAGTAATGTATTACAAGAAGACATACACTGTCTTGTCTGTCTGTTCACGCGAGAAGAACCAATGGCCGTTGGCGGAAAGGTTCTATAGAATGGCAACCGCGCACCGGACGACGCTCCGTGGGTAGACCCCCGACAAGGTGGACCGACGCGAGGGTGAAGACCGCGGGAAACCTCTGGATGCGAGCCAAGCAGGGCCGATCGTTCTGGAGATCCTTGGGAGAAACCTATACCCAGGAGTGGGTGGTATTTAATTATTACATGCAGTATAAAATTCAAACCCAATGGCGCAAAGCTTGTCCACCTATAAGGTAGACCTTTTCCCAAGCAGTGAGAACATTAAAATGGCTGATGCTGCAGCATAAGGTAAAAATGCCTGCTTGGCAACCTCCTGCAACCCAGGTTTACCGCTGCAAGCACAACCTGCAATAGAAAATGAGCTTCGTCCGGCTTTCCGGCTTTTTATTATTTTTATTGGAAACTGGGCAGGCATTTGACCACCATCTTGCTTGGTAAACAGGATGTGGTCTAAGGTGTAGCATGCTTGCCCAGAAAATGCCTATTCACTCTTGCCTTGAAGAGACCAAGGTTGTAACTATCGGGGAACACATGAGCAGGCAGCGCATTCCATTCTTTAGCAGTTCGAATAAGAAATGTATTGGCAAAGCGCTTGGAACGGACCCTTGAAGTTTAAGGGTGATATGCTTACCTGCGTCTGGTATCCCGATGGTGGAAAGGGGCTGGAGGAACAAGGTCGTGCAGTTCCCTCGCACACTCTCTAAAGTGTATTCTATAAAAACCGATAAACAAGCAACTTTGCGACGGTGGCTAAGGCTCTGAAGTTCTACCGTGGCCAATGATAAGTTGCCAATGAGCCTCCTGGTACGGTTTTTAATCGATTCAAGAAGTTGAAGCTGATACTTAGCAGAACCATCCCACAGGTGACAGCAATACTCCATGACCGGACGAATCTGCGCTTTGTATAACAGAAGCAGCTGGTTCGGTGAGAAGTCAGTCAGTTCGGCTGTCCGTCTGGTCTCCTCTACAGGTCGCATTTCTCAATCGATTCTCGTAATATTTTGTAAGCAGGTTTTTTTGATTTTATAGATTTTTTGTCAATTCAGTTTTTCGTTTTTAAAATGGCGGAGATAAGGGGAAAATCATATTTAACAATGTTCAAAAATGTGACAAACGCGAGGTTTACAGCTCACAGATCCACTAGTATTTCCTCAAGCCTGGGTTTTTGTGGTACCGTCTTTGTTTCTAATTATTAGCTACAAAAGTACTACTTTGGAATCGGAGCTATGTACAGTGGAGCGTCGATTATCCGAACGTCGCTCAACCGAACGACCGCTTATCCGAACGTAGTAACGCGACGCGCGGGTCAATGCTAACCTCCCAACACGGGGGTGTCGCGCGCGCGCGCCGCCCGCGCTAACCGCGCTTCAGTTTTCGCCCACTTGTCGCGACTTGTTCACTTGTTACTGTACCCGTATGTCACTTAAGTTAAGATGTGCACGCGTCATTAAAGATATTCATAAATGTAAATAATATGGTTTTTATTTACCTGTACGTAAATTTGTATGGCTGAATCAATATATTATGTACCATGGGCAACAGCGTCGCTTAACCACTGCTAAGGTTAAAATCGCTTGCACGCCGCGCCCGCTGTCACATACGTTTAGTTCGTGCAGGGGCGATACGCGCGCACACGAATTTTGTTGCAAACTGGTTAAGCGACGCTGTTGCCCATAGTACATACATACATTAGTTCGATTATCCGAAAATATCGGTTTTCCGAACACCCACGTCCCCCAATTAGTTCGGATAATCGACGCTCTACTGTATGTGCTGTTGTCCTAAGTAGGTATACTATCAGTGCGTGCACTGTGTATCCGTTTTCGCGCCACTGCCTCAAGATTTCAAGATAAATACATGACATTTAATGAGTGGTGCAGTGTGCTGACCTATTTATGATGTTCATAACACTATGCTATGATGTATTAAACTTGATAGCTTAGGAAAGAGAGATGTATTCTCGGAGAATATTATCAATACTTGAAATACCTACAAGTCATAGTCATATTGTTTATTGCAACATGTTGGTTACAGAGATCTTACAAAGTAAACGGTACCATAAACATGACCCTGTAAGGGTATTGCAACTTAAAATTATATTAAATTAAAAATATTAAAATTACTTAAACATAACATTCAAGTTTCATTTAAGTAACATAATACAATACTAAATTATTACAGACATCAAATTGAACTTAAAGTCCTACCTTTTCATCACTATCTTTATCAAAAACGACTCAAAATTCAAAATTATTTACAAACGATGATAATTAGGGTTCCGTACCAAATTGGCAAAAAAGGAACCCTTATGGTGTGACTCAGTCTGTCTGTCTGTCTGTCACAGCTGGATATCACGAGAACTACTAATGATATCAACTTTAAATTTGGAATAGTTTAAGATGATGTTTGCCCAACTATTTTGCAAATAAGAAAGAAATAAAAAATAAATATCTTTTTTACAACATGGACTGAAATAAGGGGTCTCAAAAATTTGAAGTGGGCCTACTAGGGCATGAGGGGTATGATATGAAAGAGCACCGTCTGTACGTTTTCAATATTTTTTTCTCTTTTTTAGGCCGCATAGTTTTACATATTATGAAAAATGTAAAAAAAATCGGGTTGCACTCCGGGAGTGCCGGCAGAAGTGAAAACTTGAATATTAACGTTGTGCATTTTTGATATTTTGGAATGGTTAGGGAATAACGAATTGCCGTCTTACGAATTTACTCTGCATTTGAATTTACGAGTACAGAACAGTATTGTACGAAAGTCTTATCCATAGCTTGACAGAAAATCTAGTATTGAAATTGAATTAAAAAATTAACGCGTTGCTATGGTGACACAAGAGTTTACGTCTTGAAATGACGCACCACCTTTTTCACCGCGTCCCGTAGAAAGAGAAGGGGATACTTCTGCCGCCGGCTGTCTTTTTTCCATCCGTCACATCCGTCTTACGAATTTTCAATCAGGGTCACGTGATTCTTACTGACGCGAGTTTAGCATTTTTCCCCATTACAAAAAAGCGTACAACGCCGCTAAAGAAGTTTTCACTTCAAAAATTCCGTTCCCCCTCCCCTTATCTCCGAAATTTGCAAAGAGAAAAATCTGAAATAACTATATGAGATAGCAGTTTATATAAAGATTACAGGAAAAATAAAACGATGTCTCAATTTACTCACTTTTTTAAAAATTATAAAGTATCTAAAAAAGTTAACATTAGTTCAATTATCGGTCAAGAGATGGCGCTGACCTAAAACTGAAATATTAACTTTATAATACTACTCTGCAGTGTATTTATTATGATTATTTATGATGGTACGGAACCCTCGGTGCGCGAGTCTGGCTCGCTCTTGACCGGTTTTTTTTTTCAAGTGTATTGTTTTGTCAAATTAGCACGTCAATGTTAAGTTTTGCCTCAGTTATTTGTTTAAGAATTTTGGCGCCACTCATAAAATAATGTGTGTTTATTTATTTTTATAGCCTTTTATATTTTTTGTAGTCAAGGTTTTTGTTGACATAGATCTCATCAGACATAAACATAAAGAGGTTCAAGGTCACCCAGCGTGCAATGGAGAGAGCCATGCTCGGCGTTTCGTAACTTTTTAGTCATGTTTGTCAACTGTCATCTTATTTTGATATTCAAAGCCATATAGACATAGAAAAATTTTCGCTGCGCTCAAGAAGACCAACAGAGCGTGGAAAAGAGAAGTTAACATCATACGGACACGGTCTATGTAAAAAAGAGACAAATAGGATCAAGTGACATGTGCCAATATTTTTTACAGTAAGAGGCCCTAGCGGCCCGCCTTGCAAAGGAGCAATCACAATTTGCTTAAGAGTCCGCTTGCAAAATTTTTACGTGCGTTCGCTGCCCCCCACCCACTTATTTTACTCGCAACTGTCTCGCTCCCGCACTTTATCGCGCGGCCGAGCGCTTTGTGTCCATCGTTCTGGCAGCGCCCCGGTTTCCGATTATTAAAATGCAAAATTTTCAACTGATTTAAAATATATATTTTATATGATTTTTATGTATCTTTTCGCCTGCAAACAAGGCTTGATCTGTTCTGAGAACACTCATTAGAATTATAAAGGTAAGTATAAAAGTAAGTAATAGAACTATAGATAAGTATTTATATTTTTGTGGCAAGCTTACTAATAAGAAAGAAAGAAAATTAAAGAAAATGCTTTTTACTATTCCCCATTCAGTATATACACATATTATAAGTTAGGTACTAAGAAGAAAGAAAGAAGAAAGAAAGAAAGAAAAACTATTAATTGACCGTAAAACATTATAGACAGTAAGGTAATTAAAAATAAAAGTTATAAAGCAAAAAAAAGAAAACAATGTACCTACACGAACTAATTTGTGTGCGGCCAACTAGGCCCCAACCTCAGCAATGCTACAGTGGCATACCGGAGCATACCACTGCAACGCTAGTATTCTGGAGGAGCCTACTTGGTGACGACAACCGACAGACAAACCAAAAAAAAAAAACAATTCTACTTCCTATAAAATACAGAAAAGACAATTTCAACGAAATAATACCTACATAATAATAATACCAACGCGATAATGCGATATCAGTGGCTGAGTTCTGGTCCTCATAAATATAATTATACATATACCGAGTCGACACGTTTAGAAGATAATACCAACAAGCATCGATTCTACATGCACAAACAAATAAAAAAAATCAAGAGGAAGTAAAAAAAATAAGATCTATTTGGCTGCATGGAATTAGGTCTCTTTGCCTCTCCTATGACAGTTTGATCTAGTTAAAAAATAATAAAATAAAAATATACTCTTTGTCGGTGTCAAAAAACAAAGAAATACTCTTTGTTTTGGGCTGCGGTCCGCATGGCGATGAAATCGAATTTTAGCGCGAATCCGACCAAATTAAATAGTAGTCTCAAAATATTACTATCCCCGTCACTACATTTACGGTAACATAAAATACGTCAAAGTTAAAAGTAAAAAACATAAAATTTAAGAATAAAATTACTTAATGACTATAAAATTGGTAAAACAAGGCACAAATAAGGACACTGTGTGTGTGTATTGCTGTGGTGAGCAACATTCAGAGAATGTCTCAAGAAGATTAATTTACGATAATGATGTTATTTTTAAATTAAAACTTTTCTACTCGATGTACCAATTGTATGGCATATTGAATCAACGGCTTATTTCTCGGAAAGTAGCTGTGTTATACTCGTTACAGATATTTTACGGGTTTGCTAAGGTAGAACTAAATATTGGCATGCTCAGTTTGGTTACAGGTGCCCTGAATTTTGCTGTACAAAACAAGAGACACTAACATTTAGCAGAAATGTCGGCTAAGTACATCTATAAAATTCAGCACTGTATCTCTTCCGGTGACTGAAATACAATACTTTTCGATATTCCTTAAGAATTCGCTGTGAAAGGTAACCATATTATGTGAATGAAACCAGGACAGGTAGTTTTTTTTATTTACTTTGACATCATATCAGACGACCTGAGTGGTGCAGTGGTCAACATGCCGGTCTACCACGCAGAGGTTCCGGGTTCGATTCCCGGTCGGGCCGAAATTGAAATGATGAATTTCAATTTCTGTGACGGGTCTGGGTATTACTATGTATAATAAGTATATATTTAAAAAGTATATAAGTAATATCAGTTGTCTAGCACCCATATTACAAGCTTTGCTTAGTTTGGGGCTGGATGGCGCTGTGTGAAAAATTGTCCAAGCATTATTTATTTATTTATTTGTATGCGTGTATTTGTTTGAATGCGTTGTGGTAATCATGGAAATACCACAAAGCGAAATTCTCGTCGTGGTCAACATACCAAACGACCACATCGCGTTGTGGAAACGAAAAAAAGCCATATATAACAGAATTTTTTGCTAAATGTAAGCGTATCTGGTTTTGATTCCATTGTTATCTGAGGTAGGTACAGTAAGTAAGTTGTTTATTTATTTATTTATTTTTATTTTTTATTTTTATATGCAAAACGTCAGCATTGAGGAGCCATACAAATTGCGTTCTCCAGCACTACTGAGCTAAAAATTAAAAAAGATTAGCAAGTACTTTACACATTTGCTGCTAAACGATGCATTAATTTTCTAAAGTATTCAACGGGTACTTAGCGAGTTCCAGAATGGCTCCTCAAACCTGATGTTTAGACTGAGGAGCCACCTTTGCATTGATACCTCTCGCGATATATTATGGTGCTAAATCTACTTTGCTGCTAAATAATGGTGTGACGTGGCTCCTCAAACCTAATAATGGACATATACGTACATCTTCGGATGTACCTCTTCCAGTGCGGGGGCGATCAAACCTACTTTCTCCCGAGCTCCCGACTGGCAAAAATTGACATTCGTGATGTATTTAATTCACGCAAATCGGAGACCGTGGCTCTGCCAGAACGATGAACATGCGTGCTTTGCTGTTTGTTACCCATGCCACAGTTATACAATCTTTATCATAGAAATTTGAGGGAAACCGCCCTAGCCCTCGCGAAATCCCCTCCGTTGCTCTGCGCAAGTACATACGTTAAACAACTGTATAGATAGATTGCAAAGCAATGCTCGTACTGATAAAAAATTCGATGCGCGAGCGACACACGTCCTACCTCGACGGCGCACTGCGCAGTACTAACGAAGGCGGCGCCCGCAGCGCGCTGGTATTTAATCTCTTTTTTGGTAATAACAATAGTAATAATTAATATATACGATTTTTGTGCCGTCAGTCACTGGAACACGTAATTTGCTTATGATTTACATAAATTTTGCTCAGAAACGATGTATAATTAAAGAGATATTTTAAAAATTCCGCTAAAAAGGACATGTTTTCAGAATAAAAAACTATCGAGCCAAACTTAATAATTTCTGAAATCCTGCCGTCATCCACTAAATGAAGGTCCATAAAAGCATATATCTGAATTTGACATTCATTGAGATTGTACAGACGTCACTATTTGAGTTCAAATATTGCCAAATTCTGGGAGCCTCCTCTTAAAATATTTGATCATCTTAATTAGAATTTAAAATAAAGGTATCGTTGAGCCATGATGTCTTGTGTTCTAAGTAATTGTGATGTGACAAAAAGCAACAATCTAAGTAATCACACTTTTCACAGGTAAATAAGATATTGCCACACATTTCTCTAAAACCAAATTTCCGTACATTTATTCGTTTGTCGACGAAGAAAACAGTATGGAACATAGTTTATTAATTTCCTTTGCCATATATAGTAATATTTTATGTATCTAAGTCATATTTTACGTATCTCATATAAAATGTATGCATTCGTTTTTCGGATCACCTGTTTATTGACATTGTTGTTCTTTGGCATTCTATTACTATTTACTATGGTCGTAACTTTATTTACCAAAAAGTTCGCATTATGCAAAAACGCCGCTCGTACAGTACATACTGCACGGTAGCCCGACTTACACACACAGTTGCGCGTATACAAAAACGTCATCTGACGTCATCTTATCTATATAATCGATAATTACTCCAATACACAAGGGTGGGGATGGAGACGATGTCAATAATTACAGGCCGATATCTGTTCTACCGTGCATATCTAAAATAATTGAAAAGCTCATTAACATAAGACTGAGAAATTACTTAAATAAATACAACCTCTTGTCAGCTTGTCAATACGGCTTTAGATCGGGTAAATCCACTGAGGATGCTGTAGAGGCCTTGACAAATGTGATTACTGATAATCTGGATAGCAAGGGCAAATGCCTGACAGTCTTTCTAGACCTTAAAAAAGCATTTGACACCGTTTCTGTTCCCATCCTACTACGAAAACTTGAAAATATCGGTATAAGGGGTACTGCTTTGAACCTTTTTGAAGATTATTTAAAAAATAGATCGCAAAAGGTAAAAATAGGTGATGTAATAAGCTAGAAAGCCGTTATTGCCTATGGCGTTCCGCAGGGAAGTGTCCTGGGTCCAACCTTGTTCCTTATTTATATCAATGATCTCCGTAACTTGAAGATGGGGAACACCAGGATCTTCTCTTATGCTGACGACACAGCTGTAGTCTTCAGCGGAGAGTCCTGGGATAATGTCAGGAGTGTCGCTGAGACTGGCTTGGCTGAGATTGCTGAATGGCTTAGGGCGAACTTGTTAACCTTAAACACCTCTAAAACAAATTACATGTGCTTCTCTCTAACCGACAGGACCCAACCCGATAGTACTTTTGGTATCCAGATTCACCGTAACAGACACGCAAAAGAAGTCACGTGCACTTGCCCCTCTATACAGAAAGTTGCTGTTACCAAATAACTTGGAATTATGGTGGATCAAAGATTATCATGGCAATCTCACGTGGAAGTGGTTTCTTGTAGACTAAGAAAACTCATGTTTATATTCAAAACTCTCTGACATATAGCCTACAAGAAGCTACTTAACCAGATTTACTTTGCGCTAGCACAATCTATAATTACATACTGTATTGCAGTATGGGGTAGTGCCTTAAAAATGCATTTTCTACAGGTTGAAAGAGCACAAAGAGCACTACTTAAGCTCATGTATTTTAAAAAGCGCCAATTTCCAACCCACAGCCTTTACACAATAACAGACTTGTTAACAGTGAGAAAACTATACATTTTGCATACTATTTTAAAAAAACATATAACATTGCACTACGATGTCGCTATTCTAAAAAAGCGAAGGAAGGACATAGTTGCTATCACTAAACAAACCCATACTAAATTTGCACAGTGTCAATATGGTTATTTGTCATCCTATTTGTACAACATTATAAATAAGAAGTTGGAAATATATACATTAACCTTCCGTGAATGCAGACAAAGATTATCAGCGTGACTAAAACCTTTAACTTATGATGAGACTGAAAAACTCCGAAAATCGACACCTAATACCTATACTCTCAAACACACACACACACACGCACGCACGCACGCGCGCACACTCACACACACACACACACACACACACACACACACACACACACACACACACACACACACACATTTATAAGTAATTTATAAGTTATATTTTATTATTTAAGTTAAAGTTTCTTGTGTTTTAGTAGGCACAATCATAAATAGCATTAGAACTCAAATAAAACGAAACTACTACGTATAACATCCCCTTATATTCGAACAGCACCTATTGAACATCTAATAGCTCATCACAATTCCTGTTCCCGCGTATCTTGTGAGTCTGGTGTCAGTTCCTGTAGCTGCCCAGTTATAGAAAACGTGGAATCTCATACATACCTAGGTTTAAAAACTTAGACAGTTTCTTGCAAACATGATAATACTAAATGCACGAATCCCGTTTAAAGCTAAAGTTATGTTATATAACGCACTTGCGGGCTCGTATATCCGATATGGATTGAGCAGCTACGGACGAACTTACAAAACATACACTAACCTAATTTACAATCTCCAATTAAAAATAATTAAAACAATAGTGAGTAAAAACATTAAAAAACAATATTCTACCGATGAAACAAAATTATTTGAAATTTGTAAAGTATTGCCGATCCATTTCCAATTTAAAAACAATATTTTAAACGAGAACTTCTTTAACCCGGCGTCATTGATGCAGGGTCAACATGACCCTGCATGTTTTGCATATGAAAAAATGCTTAGAAATATTTGCCACACACAACTGTCTGTCTCAGTAGCTGCAGCTAAGGATCACCCCTCCCCGCCACGTACTTCACTTCATTCGTCCATCACCCGCGCAAGGAGCAAAACGTGTGTAAACCTGCGACAGGGTAATTATGACCCAGCTCAACGGTGACGTTGCTGTTTTGGTGCCATATACTTTTTTATATATTTTATATAAAGATTATGTTAGTGTTCGTAATCTTCTAATGATAGAGAGGTTAGGTAGTATAAATTTGATTTAAGTATCATTTTTGTTAGAAACGATATTGTTTTTTGTTGATAAAAGAAAATTAAGAAAAGAGTTACAGTTTTGTTGTATAATTAACAGTCTATAGGAAAAATTAAAAATAAAAATTATTTCACTCATTACCAATGTGTTTTATTGCTGCTACTGATTATAAATACAGTATTTATAATAAATATAAAATGTTTAAAATAAAAAATTATTTTATACTATGCCAAATTTTAACAATTGTAACCAGGGTCATAATGACCCCCCTCAACGTTAGTGTAACTTTTTTCCGCCACAATGACGCCGGGTTAATAATAACTTTAAAAAAATGAATCACCCTGCATTCACTCGTGGAATCGCACAAAAAAAACTTGTCACGATTACGGCGAATAATGTGTACGGTAGAAGAACTACCGCTTACTTAGTACCGCGGTTGATTAATCAACTACCTGCGGATTTCGTTGAAAGTTTAACAGAATCCAACTTAAAGGCTAAAGTGAAGAAATTTTTATTCGAGACCTTGGAATGCACCTAGTTTGCTCTTTGTTATTGAATTATTAAATAATTATTGCCTAATTTTTCAGTTTAAGTACCTACCTATAAATTAATTTATCTCATTTTTCTTTATATGTAAACTATATTTAACCCCAACGCGAGCATTCAACAGCGTTGTTATAAACCTCTGTGGATTTCTTTACGCTGTTAATAACAATGAATGTAATGTTTTTTTATACTATAATAAATGAAAAGAAAAAAAAAAAAAAAAAAAAAAAAAAATTAAGTACATTGTACCACTATTAATATTAGTTGCTTCTTATGGAAGAGCGACTTCATCTGGCACAGGTGTACTATGCACTTTAAAGAGGGAGTCAATCACCATGTTGTTAAAGTTTATTGGTACTGAAATAATAGTAGTTTATGAAACTGATGCATAATGAGGGGTATTAAAACATGAGTGTGTGTTTAAAAACCGAGCCGTAGGCGAGGTTTTTAATAGTATCACACGAGTGTTTTAATACCTAGTTATGTACAGTTTCATACACTACTTTATCTACTCTCATACATTTTTTTTTATTGAACTTACAAAATAAAATATCAATGATAAAAAGAGTAAGTAGTTTTTCAACTTTGCACGTAGGTAAGACTGTAGGCACTTACTTTGGATAAGTAAGACGTTTTTCCGTAGCCGCATCTAAAATATCGGGTGGAGTCAAATTCCACTACTATCAATCAGACATTTCTAGGCAAAAGTAAAAATTAAACTCTAAAAATGGCGCATATTCTATTAGACAAAAATAATGAGATGAGTGCATTCCAGCAGACTAATCGTTACGCTAAGTCATCGATCACCATAGAGTACATTTTAATCATGGAAAGTATGTGGGAAATATCATTGTTTTTTTTTTAATATCGCGGCACTGCCTTCTTCTTGGATTTGCCCTGTATCGTAATGAGAAAAAAAGTTATTTTATAACATTGCTTAGTATAGCGAAGGTATGTTATAAAATAACTTTTTAATTTTTTTTCGGTATTGCGTGTATAAAGTATGTCAATATAAATTCGTTTTGAAATTCATAATTCGAATTTTACGATATGAGAGTAGATAAATAATTTCACATTTTCATTTTTTCATTTTCATCTGTTTATAATGGCGCAGTAGTATGGAGTGTCCGGGGTGTGACGGTGTAATGGGTATTACGGGTGTAAGTTATAAATAAATACCTGTCATTAGTTACGTACCTACGTACGCGTACGCGCACCTACGCGTTTAATACCTGTTTAGGGTTCCATACCCAAAAGGTAAAATCGGGACCCTATTACTAAGACTCCATTGTCCGTCTGTCTGACTATCACCAGGCTATATCTCATGAACCGTAATAGATAAACAGTTGAAATTTTTACAGATGATGTATTTCTGTAGCCGCTATAACAATAATTACTAAAAACATTAAAAAAAAACATATTTAAGTGAGCTCCCATACAACAAACCTGATTTTTGAAGTAAAAACTTCTATAGCGGCGTTGTACGTTTTTTTGCACATGAGTAAAAAGCGTAAACTGCTTTTCTGCACATGAGTAAAAAAACGTAAACTGCTTTTTTGAATGGGGAAAAAATGTTGAACTCGCGTCAGTCAGTCAGGATCACGTGACCCTGATCGAAAATTCGTAAGAATATGTAAACACTTGTGTCACCATAGCAACGCGCTAATTTTTTAATTCAATGTCAAAACTCTACATTTTTTGTCATGCTATGGATAAGACTTTCGTACAATACTATTCTGTATTCGTAAATTCAAATGCAGAGTAAATTCGTAAGACGGCAATTCGTGCAAAAAGTTATCACTTCTGCCGGCACTCCCGGAGGGCAACGTTTTTTTGCCGACTCGCACTTGGCCGGTTTTTGATCGAGTGTTATACCAATCGGCAGGGGCAAAGCTTTTCCCACTTATAAAACTTATGAAATGAAATGTCAGACAAGATCAGAAGCAATTCCCTCAATTTAGTTGTTTGTTT
This sequence comes from Agriphila geniculea, assembly GCA_943789525.1. Lineage (NCBI taxonomy): Eukaryota > Metazoa > Arthropoda > Insecta > Lepidoptera > Crambidae > Agriphila > Agriphila geniculea. Next base: position 817,871 of record OX038897.1, on the reverse strand, counting down.
TTTTTTTGCAAGCAGTTTAATTTCCGAAATACATTCAAAGACCGGTTTTTCGTAATCTTTTCGGACAGTTTTGAGTGTTGAATATTAAAAATTTCTTGCGTCAACCCGCCATCAAGTGTATGATAAGTTAAGCTGTGAACACAATAGTTATATGCGTGGTATATGGAAATAAAAATTGTGTTTATGAGCACACAAGTAGAAACATTTTTTACAATTACGTTTTTAAGCTGTTTCAAAGGTTACGATATTAAAAAAAATCGTCTGTAGTTAAGTTTGTGAAATAACAGTGTAAAAAAAAATAATAGTATTTTCTGCAATGAAATGTTTTTGTGACTGTAAAAGTAGGAAAATTGTGTAAGTATTTTGCTGTCTCTAATAATTACGATATACAAGTAAAACAAATTGAGCGAACCCAAAGTGACATTTTCAAAAAGTATGAAATGCTGAACGTAATTTCAATTATAACAAAACATAATTCATAACTCGGAATGTAACTTTAAGATATTAGCTAAACTATCCGATTTAATTTCAATACCTACCTTTTGTGTGTAAACTTTTTTTTTAATTATTGTGATGGAAAATGAGATCAATTTTCAATTTTGACGACTCTTTATGAAATATATAAGGAGAAAAAAGCAGCCTTTGACGAGTTTCTTGCCGGTTCTTCTCGTCACAAGGTCTCCAGCTTAGGGTTTGGGAACCGATGACATTCACAAGTGCTTGTAGCAGCCTACACTGAATTATTTTGGATTTTGAATTTTGAATGTGAAAAAGTTAATAGGTATTATTTTAGTCGGTACCGGCATTGTGTACAAGTCTTAATATAAAATTAACGCTATAATCCTTAAGTACTAACTTTTACGGCTGTCATTGGTCAGCATTTTGGTTAATGGTGAAACTCAGAGTTTTTGTGCGAACATTATACTTTAATAAATAAAAATCGATTCGTCATGCTGTTTGTTAAGTACCTACGCGCTCGTATGAAATGAGTCAGCGCGTTGATTTGTGGTTAAAAGGTTTTTTATCATCATCATATCAGCCGCACGACACCCACTGCTGGGTATAGGCCTCCCCCAAGGATCTCCACGATGATCGGTCCTGCGCTGCCCGCATCCAGCGGCGCACCGCGACCGAGCACCAGATCGTCAGTCCACCTTGTCGGGGGCCTACCCACGGAGCGTCGTCCGGTACGCGGTCGCCATTCCAGAACCTTTCTTCTCGCTACCTATGTATTCTACTGCCACTACATTTGATTTGAAGAATCATTTGAGCAATATGTTAGCTTTTGAAGCCGAGACCTCAGCTCGTGTTCGAACTCAAATGGAAAACATTCTATACGTTAAAACGCTACGCTTACTATTAAAGCTTAAACACGAGCAATAGATTATTAAATCACATGTCGCAAACTTATGTAAATCACAGACTTCGATGTATTGTATGGAATTGACAAGCTTACGGCACGTAATTTTATACACTCGCGACCAAAAGTATGGAATCACAGGCCTATTTTCATACAAACGAGGTAACTTTGAAGCCTTGGTTCTCCGCTAAGGATTGACCTAGCTGTGATTTGATTATGGTTATCCAGGGAGTGAATGGAGGAGATTCAGATCACCATACACACCCAACTGATCTGATCAGCATTCTAAGAGATATAAGGATCAGAGTTCTGTTTCAGGACTTTCATACATTTTTAATCTAATTGCGCGGTTTTTTTAAACATCCTAATATCTCACAGCACGCTGATCATATCAGTTGGAAGTGTATAGCGATCTGTATCTCCTCCATTCACTCCCTGGATAGCCATCATTAGATCACAGCTAGGTCAATCCTTAGCGGAGAGACAAGACTTCAAAGTTACTTCGTTTGTATGAAAATAGGCCTATGATTCTATACTTTTGCTCGCGAGTGTAGTTTATTGCTTAATTCTTTAATGCTTTATTAGCAAGCGTTGCGTTCAAACGCGTAGAATGTTGCCTATTTAAGTATGGGCTGGCGGATCAATTTAGAATACAAACTTTTCTTTATTGTCTTAGGTATGGTTGTGTTTTTTTTATGCACAACTTGACCTTCACCTCACCTGATGTTAAGTGACGATAAGGCCGAAGGTGGAAGCGTACTACATCCGGAATCCTCATCACTGAGGAACTGGCTATCTTACCTCTAACTGCCGGTACACAACTATTTTTAAATTGTTGTTATGGCGTCAAACTTAGGTAAGATAGTGGTAGCTAGCCAGGCGGACTTGAAATAAGCCCTACCACCAACAAATTTATGATAACATTTTTAAATCTCATTTCTGTACAGCTTTGGCTGCTATTGTGATGTTATTTTACATGAATATTCTTAAAAATATGTCATTAAAGGTATTTCGGATTACATATTAGAAAATCAAAACTTTGTCGAGCAAATTTTTAAAGAACAACAAAACAACAAAGTTTAAAATAACAATGGTCATTTGACCAAAAGTTCAACTGACCAAAGTCTGGAATATTAATGTTTAAATTATTTATTACACTATTGACCAAATCGTTCTAAGGTCAAAGAATTATTGGATAAATTATTAATTATCAAATGGATTAACTGAAAAAGGTAAAAATATTAATATTAGCGAATAGCGCCTGTAAATTTTTTTAGCTCGCCTGGTTCGCGCGCTGGGTTCATGTCAACCTAACATGCTCGTCCGTCGCTACGCTCCTCGCACCTATCTCGTGACCTGCGGTCTACGGTTTCTAAGTCCCAGTAGACTAGTTTATTTAGACTCATTTCCGGCTGCTGAATTTGCTATAAAGCATTGTAGGCGAAGCCCAAAGACACCTCCACAGAATCATTGGTAATTATGTAATTAGATTAGTAATGATTTGCTATTTTAAAATTACATCTAGCAACTTTTGATCAGTCGTTCATTTGATGTCACAATCATACATTGGGATTATAAAATTTGTCTATATAAAGTATTTGGTCTATTCAACTTTGTTGTTTTGTTCGTTGTTCTTTGAAAATTTGCTCGACAAAGTTTTGATTTTCTAATATGCAACCATTAAGTCAAAGATTTTTTATTAATACACAATGGACACCGATGTGGCTTGGCCGCAGCGATTGTGCTAGAAAAAGACAACACGTGCGTGTGAGAGAGAGGGGCTATCGCGAGGTGCACCATGGAAGGTGTAAAGATGAAACACGAAAGTGACGCGAGTTTTAGTGATGGGAAACGACTGGCAAAATGTATCGATAATGACCTCAGAGACAGAGCATTCTAATTTCTACTATAACAACTCAGCTGGGGCAAAAATTATTTCGTATGTCTGTCTTTCCAGCCCCCTTACTCAAATGGCCACTTTTCTATTCGTTCGCTAAGCTTAAAAATAAGCAATTAGACGGTCAAGTCACACGACGCAAGTTTATGTAAATCACAGACATTGTTGTATTGTATGGAACTGACAAGCCTACGATACCTAATTTTGGAGTTTATGGATTATTTTAAATTTTTAAATAAGCGAACGAATAGAAATGTTGCCATTTGAGTAGCCCCCCAGCTGTCCAACTTTTCTCCTCAAAATGTTGCATTTCTCAACCGATTCTCGTGAAGTTTTGTGAGCTTGTTCAATAATTATATTGATTCGAAATTTTGCGGAAAGAATCACCTATTCAAAAATTGATCAAAATTAGAAGCGTCATCTAGCTTCGAATAGATATGATAAAAGAATACCTAACCTACCAAACAGCACATAGTACTGCTTTTCAAAAGCAGTATCAACCTCGTGGCGAAATCTATTTGATTGATTTTTGAAAAACATACAATTTGAGCAACGACTACATCTCAATGTGTCTCAGTCAGATTGTATGTAGTATGTTTTTTTGTCTGTTTTTCTGTGTTATAAGTTTAACGTGTCTGTGTAACTGTCTGTGGTATCGTAGCTCCTAACAGATGAACCGATTTTCGTTTAGTTTTTATCGTGTCATAGATAATTTAATCCCGAGTGTTTTTAGCCATGAAAATTTGTTCGGTCATTTGAAGATCATCAGCTCTTTTCTTGTTGATGAGGGGATCTAACGAAATTCCTTATATCCGATCGATTCGAAATTTGGTACCGTGATACTTCAATGATATTGAAAGTATATGGTAAAGTAACCATGATCTGATCAGCCATTTGAAGATCATCAGCTCTTTATTAGTTGATGAGGGGATCTGACTACCTTCCATATGTCCCATTGATTCGAAATTTAGTACTGTGTGTCGGGGGGTTTTTAAATTTTTAATTTTTGTTATTAACAAGTAACCCTGTATAATATACAAAATATAATATCTCAAAACACAATATCGACACATCGATATCCTAGGCCCACCCCTAAAGGTCACGGCCCAAACGGCCGGCTCAGAACCCGTTTCGCAGATACTTCGACGTCTAAATAATAATAACCGACACTCGGCGAAAAATAATACTCACTCTGTATAAAAGAATGCATAAACGAGCGAAATCGACATTTAATAATGTAGAGACTTTTAATTTGTGATTTGCTCATTTTCTTATAATCAAAATAATTTGTAGGAGGTTTTATTGAAGTGAAAACTTCTTTAGCGGCGTTGTACGCTTTTTTGTATGGGGAAAAAATGTTAAACTCGCGTCAGTCAGTCAGGATCACGTGACCCTAATGGAAAATTCGTAAGAATATGTGAACACTTGTGTCACCATAGCAACGCGCCAATTTTTAAATTCAATGTCTAAACTCTAGATTTTCTGTCAAGCTATGGGTAAGACTTTCGTACAATTCTGTTCTGTATTCGTAAATTTAAATGCAGAGTAATTTCGTAAGACAACAATTCGTGCAAAAAGTTTTCACTTCTGCCGGCACTCCCGGAGTGCAACCCGATTTTTTTTTCCTGTTACCTTATTGGGATAAATAATCCTTACTCCGTATAAAAAGAATGCTTAAACGAGCTATTTAATATACCGTTACGGTAACAGATTTACTCTTAAAGATCGGTAATTGGCTTTGGTTAAAAAATAAAAGGTATTTTTTTTATATTTTTTTACTACAGATTAGGCCAATTTAAGAAACTAATTTGAATATTTTAACATTTGGTCCCGTATTTAATTTTTTATAAATATATTTGTCGAGCGGATATGGTCAACCGGAATGACGTCATTAGTGGCATGAAAGTTTAAGAAGAAAACCTTTGCCATCTACTTATAGAAAAAGAAAGGCCAAGTGTCATTAACTGTCATAATGACTTTATGGTTGTTTGTAAACAAATAAGTTATAGTTAATATTTCTTCTATTTTATTCATTTAATCCAGTTGTGACGGTTCTAGCCTACCTTCTTAATTTGCCGCAATAATTTTTGAGGTGGTAAAATTATAATAAAAATGCTTACCAGAGGAAACTCTGCTGAAAAACTTTGTAAAAACTGACACGCCCAATCTACCCAAATTGCGAAATGTATTGTATGTATTGTGTCTATTTTGGATGTAGGCTACATGGATGAATTTGTAACGATTGCTTGTGGACTGATAAATTTGCAGGATAACATAATAAACATTGTGAAAATATGTGCATACTTTATTTCTATTTACAAACATTTAATAGTAGGGATGTAGAAAAAATTACGAGATAAGTTCATCGATATTTTTCTGGCGATATTAAATACTCTGATATATCGATAGATGTTTTTACAATAATTTTTCCAAAACATTTTTTTGGTAATTACGTATGGATTCTAATAGTTGACACTATTTTGTCACTGGAGCATTTTGATTTTTTCCAACTTTGAGTCTTAAAAATCATCTTAAAATTCGTCAAATCGAGCCAAAATTTCGCGTAGGGGTTTATTTTGCTATTTTTTATGTTTTACAATACCTTAAAATTAGAATCCATTACTTAGTCATCGTCCCATTTCATCCCATTTTTTTCTGAGAAATATTACCTATATCGATATTTTTTCACTTCCACCTTCCACCATCCCTAATGCCAAGTTCATTGTCAAAATTGTCTTTGCACTTTTTTCTTTTTTTTATTATGGCTGGGAGATCTGTATGTGATGACGTCATATGAAGGTCATTTAAAGGTTAAAGCTTTTTATTGAATATTATAAATATCTTTAAAAATATAGACTTATTTTTAAATTTAATTAGTAGACACTGTACCGAAAGCTTATTCCTCGAAATGGTTTTGAGATTTCCAGTCATGTTCAAAAAGTTATCAAAGCCAATTCAATTACTGACCAAGCGAACGCGAAGCGCTAGGGAAGCGTCTCCGTTTCAGCAAAAATAACTTCGTACCTAAGTCCGGCTGTCCGGCTGTCCCGCTGTCTGGGGTTGTCCATCTGTTTTTCTCTACAGGTCACAGTTATCGTGTTTGTGAGTAGGTTCTATAACTGTATAGATTTTTTGTCGATTCAGTGTTTCAATTTTTTTCAAAATAGCAGAGATATGTGGAAAAAACATTTCAGCCGTTTCAAAAATTTTCACAGACGTGAGGTCTACAGCTCACAGAACCACCCAAGTAACACAGATAGCTGTATAACTACTCACTTTTAGAGTTATTTAAAACTCTGTGCTTATTAAGACACTTCTAAGAGTACACTGGTGACCCTACAGCTGCATAATAGCTGTCAGTGATATTTAAACAGCTTAGGCTAATTAAGAGCTGCATTAAGGCTTATTAAGATCGACAAAACCACCATTAATACGCTAAGAGTGCTATAAAGGTATATTTTCTCGACTCTATTCAGCTTCTAACATATTCTAAAGCCTAAAGCCTAGTAAGGACTGTTTAGTGGATAAAATTTCGCCAAATACTGTATTAGAAGGTATTTGTGAACTCCTATTACACTAACTTATTAAAGAGGCACGTGTGAACTATTATGAAGTGAAAAGCTGTATAATGGATGATATGTGACCCATATTTCAACTTCTAGCTGAATATGTCTACCGCTAATCAGCCTTTATACTGCCATTGATATTATCTGCATAGCGGCTGTTTATACATTCACTAGATGCCTCGCAGCTGCTTAGAGACTCACTAGTGTATCGGATTAACGGCCTCTACTTTATAATGGTTCACATAAGTACATTAAAACAGATGTTATCTGAATAAAAGAACATATGTGGTACTGTAATCAGTCAATGTAATTAGTAACATAATCCACCATTTTTTGTATAACCTATAAAAATTCTGATTAATTTTTCAACCTTTACGATGTTTAGTGCAAGAAATAGGAATGTAATGCATCAGTTTTAACTTCAAAACATCTTAATAATAACTTTTTATCTTATAATTCTTTTCAAAGCACTACATTTTTTTTTGTCAAGATTACATCACAGTTTATTTATATCACAAAACTAATTCAAAACAGAATATTTTCGTGGCGCACTAAAATTTTGTTAGATAATATATATGTATAATGTCAGTAAAATTACGTTCCCAGTCATTTTCCCTTTATAATATGTCAAACAGAGTATGAATATGAATAATATCCACCAATATTATCGTTAACTCTAATTCATTCACGTAACATAAAGTGTTCAATTGTTAGCCTTATATGTGCTTAAACGTTTACACTTCAAATATTAGTTCACTTAATTTTACACAGGCCGCAAGCAGCCTTGCGCGGTTTAAAATATGTATTAAAGCGTACATGTGACATATTTTCTGAATAAAGAGTAACTTGTGATCTCTTAATCAGTCGAATTTCAGCGCATAGTACTGTCGTTACCCTTTATAACACTCTTAAATTTCTGCTACACAGCCTGTTACCCTTTATTACACTGTTAAGTTGCTGCTACACAGCTCTGAAGCAGCTATGTGAACTTAAGGCTGAATAATTTGTGCCCATTTAAGAGTTATAAGAGCTGTATAAGGTCGTATACAGCCTTTATGCAGGTTCCATATTCAGCTTTAAGCGTGATGGAAATTCGTTATTCGGCTGTTAAGCAGCCTCGTTGTGTTACTTGGGCACTAACTAGTAATATAAATTTGTGTTTTTTTTTTAATTAAAGTGCTCTTTACGTTTAAAGTTAGTGTAAGTTTAAATCATTTTTTATTCATATAAGTATTAAAAAATTATCACATTGTGTCATTATGTTGTTACTTTAATAAAAATACAAAAAACCTATTGGTAAATACATTGACTGATATATTCACGATGTAATAAAAAAAAACCGGCCAAGTGCGAGTCGGACTCGCGCACGAAGGGTTCCGTACCAAAAAACGGCAAAAAAATACGTTTCTTGTATGGGAGCCCCTCTTAAATATTTATTTTATTCTGTTTTTAGTATTTGTTGTTATAGCGGCAACAGAAATACATCATCTGTGAAAATTTCAACTTTCTAGCTATCACGGTTCATGAGATACAGCCTGGTGACAGACAGACAGACAGACAGACAGACGGACAGCGGAGTCTTAGTAATTGGGTCCCGTTTTTACCCTTTGGGTACGGAACCCTAAAAAAATAGTTTAAAAGTAACTATTGGGTACAAAACGTTTAATATATTATAAAGAATCAATAAAAAAATAAAAAAAAAACTACGAGACCATATTCGATGACACAGATTTTTCTACTACTAATTTTTGTAATGGGCAATAATCTGAAAATTGACAAATCGAAGATTGAAACATGTAAACTGCTTTGGGTTGTGACTTGTGATTTCCAATTCAATATAAATTTTTATAAACAACTTGATATCAGAGTATGTGTGGGATCTCTTCAGATATTTTGTGTTACTTTTTTATGTTACCTTAATGTTACATTCATTAGGTTTTACGTCGATCAATAAAGGACAACATTGACATTTTAGTTTTATTTTCTCAAGTGTTGCGAGTGGTGACTAATTACTCAGCTCGCGTTCAATACGTTCTTTTCCTCGGAATTTCATCAGATATGGAACTGCTGAATACACAACCAATTAAAAGAATTCACACGGAACCAGTGCATCGGCCGTTTGAATTAAAAAGAAAAATAAAAAGTCAGACATTCCACACAATTTTGAAATGAGAAGGGTTGAATAGTTTGAATTTAGAGTGCTCGGCGTTTTAAAAAAGTTGCCTTTAGTGGCCAGTCACTTTTATTCGAAGTTTAAAAGGAGAATGTGGTTCGCTTAACTTTTTTTTTAAATATTGTTAAGTTTATTAAATTTGAATTTCCTGTATAACAAGCAAGAAAAACCGGCCAAGTGCGAGTCGGACTCGCGCACGAAGGGTTCCGTCAAAAAATCACGTCTGTTGTATGGGAGCCCCCCTTAAATTATTACATAATCTGTGAAATTTCAACTGTCTAGCTATCACGGTTAATGAGACAGCTTGGTGACAGACAGACGGATAGTGGAGTCTATTGTGATATGGTCTCGTTTTTATTCTACAATATGGTATGGGATGCTATATCCCTATGTATCATACTCAAGAGATCATTTTGTGTCAAAGAAATCAGAAACAAAGAGGAAAGCAGAATTATCAGCTTTTCCTATTCTAGTTGTTTGTGTCCACGCAGGCGAAGTCGCTGGCAGAAGCTAGTAACAAAAACTAGTTAGTCAATGGCACATTTAATATTAACAGGCCTCATGTAAAGCCAAGCTTCTAACTCTACGCACCCTAACTATACAAGCCTTAACTTAAAAACTCTACACCTTAGTCAAAATGTGTGGCTTGGCCGTTTCGCTACATGGAAAAATGTATTTACTGTTCAACAATAATAGTTTTTGTAGTAACGAAACGGCCAAGCCACATATTTTGACTAAGGTGTAGAGTTTTTGCAGTTATGGCTTGTAGAGTTGGGCGCGTAGAGTTAGAAGCTTGGCTCTACATGCGGTCTGATAACTTTTTGACAGTGCAAGCCATACGGAGTCTTGGGAACATTATACATGACAATGTTTTTGGTGGGATTATCTTTACTGTGTTTGAAGATAACAATTGTCAGAATTGACTCCAGAGGTCATCACCGTCGGATTGTAGGAATATTCTGGAATGTCTTGCCATCCCGAGGTTTTGCATTAATTTGTTACTTTATCTCCTCAGAACTATTAGGGAGAGGGTGGCAAAGATAATGTAATGTATTCGAGTACCTTTTATGCCTAATAAAATAATATTTAATTTAATAAGTATTAAACCAACTCTGAAATCAACCACCAACCAACTTTGAAATTGCAAAAAAAAAACAGCTGTCGCATACATTTTTATATTTTCGTTATTATTTTTTGTATGAAACAGCTAATTAGGGTTCCGTAGCCAAAATGGCAAAAAACGGAACCCTTATAGATTCGTCATGTCTGTCTGTCTGTCTGTCTGTCTGTCTGTCTGTCTGTCCGTCCGTATGTCACAGCCACTTTATTCCAAAAGTATTAAGCCTACATAGTTGAAACTTGGTAAGTAGGTGTATTCTGTGAACCGCTTTACGATTTTTACACAAAAATAAATAAAATAAAAGATTAAGGGGGGGCTCCCCATACATGGAACTGAAACTGAAAATATTTTTTTTCATCAAACCAATACTTGTGGGGTGTTTATAGATAGGTCTTTAAAAATGACATTGAGGTTTCTAAGACTATTTTTTTTCAAAGTCAACCGTTTGAAAGATATCTGCCGCCAAAGTGGTAAAATGTGTGTCCCCCCCCCCCTTTAACTTTTAAAGTAAGAGGGTGAAAAATCTAAAAAAAATATATGCTATAGATCTTAATAAACACTTTCAACGAAAATTAGTTTGAACGAGATACAGTAATTAGTTTTTGAGATATAGTACATTTTACAAAACCGCAAATATAACTTTGTCATTCATACAAACACTGTAAAAAACAAAGTTAATTTTTCAGACGAAAAATGATAGCGGTATTAAAATATGGTATGGTATATAATGTACCTACGAAACCCTACTGCGCGTGGCCCGACACGCACTTGGCCGGTTTTTTTTTCGTGATTTCAGAGTTGGTCTTGTAGTAAAAGTTGTTCAGTTTGATGGTCCCTATCTACCATATCATCTTATATTTATAAAGATTTGATTAAGATCAACCAAATGGTCCATGGGATTTCAATGGGTTTAAACTGAGTAGTCGGGTTTAAACCGGGTCTTTTGCCCATCTCTAGCTGGTATAAAGATGATTTTTACTTTGAATTGAAAACAATTTTACAATAGAAATGGAACCGCTTTATTTAGTTCAACAAAATGGTCCATGGGATTTGACTGGGTTTAATTAAACCAAAGTCGAGTTTAAACCGGGTCCTTTGCCCATCTCTAGCTGGTATGAAGATGATTTTTACTTTGAAATTAAAACAATTTCATAATAGCAATGGAACTGCTTTATTTAGTTCAACAAAATGGTCCATGGGCTTTGAATGGGTTTAAAGTGAGTAGTCGGGCTTAAACCGCGTCTTTTGCCCATCTCTAGCTGTTATGATTATATTACTTACAAAGGAAAACAATATCACAATAGCAATCGAACTGCTTTATTTAGTTCAACAAAATGGTCCATGGGCCAATAAGTCCCACAACATTGCAACTGGCAGTGAATAAGGTAAAAGCGGTAAACAGTTTCGTTCCCTGTCCAAGTCCTCGCTGCAGTTGGATAAGATTTGTGCTTTGGTTCCGTAATCAGACTATCATGGTGGCATTTACGTAAATGTAGCTCAGCATCTTGATATACCTGTAGTTAACATGTCTTCACATGTCACCTCTGGTAGACTGCAGCACCACCCAGGTCTCAATCAAAGGCTTTCTCATAGTTCACGTGTGATAATTTTATTGGCTGATAGTGCAACTGTGTGTTGTTTGCGGGATTCCCACGAAATAGCTGCTCCACTTAGCTGAAAGCTGTAGCCAGTATAGGACCGCCTGTCAACTACGTTACTGCCGTAGTCAGCATCAGCGTATCCAACGAGTTCACTTTGATCCCTAGTAAAGGTCAGGGCGAGATCTATAGTGGCTTTCAAATATCTTAGAACGCGCTTGGCCGCTCTCCAGTGTGCCTCCCCGTAATGTGTATTGTATTAGGCACAAGACCAGATATTGCGTACACGGCACGGTCTCTTATCTCAGCCAATAAAATTATCACATCACGAACGCCAAGCAAAGTGAAAATTATACATTTGGGTCATGCACTGAGTTTAAACCGAAGGCGAGTTTAAAGCGGGTCTTTTGTCCACCTCTAGCTGTATGATGATGATTTTACTTTGAAATGAAAACAATTTCACAATAGCAATGGAACTGCAAATAAGTTACAGTATTCATACATAATTCATGATTCACTATTCTTCAGAAGTTTTCAGATGTCTTCGTCATTGAAATGTATATGTCATTTGAATAACTCTCATTCAAATTCAACTAAGATATGAATTCCGGGTGAACTGCTGTTTTTAATATGGATACTGTTGTTGAATGCTTTAACATAAGATGTAATATGTAACTTTATAAGTTCTGTTATATTAAGACATGACATGAAATTTTTGGTTTCCGTAAAATGACATGCAATTTTTAAATTAAAATTTTAGTTAACGATGTGTTTGCTATTTTTGGTGAAACAGAAACAAAAATTTTGGATGTTGACAGTTGAGTGGCGTTATATCGCTAAATCATGCGATATGTTTTGGTGGTCATGCTACAGATTGTAAGAGTTTTGATTGACCAAGTGACCTTTTCCGTCGAGCAAGTTTTTTCAAAAATTTTCGAAAAAAAATTTCTGCTATTTCGAAAAATGCTCAAAAAGACACAAAAGTGAGGTCTCAGCTCACAGAGCCACTAGTTTTATTAACCAAGCTATCGCGAAGCTACTCCGTTTCAGATTGGACATAAACGCTTTTGTATGTCCGGCTGTCCCGCTGTCTGGCTGTAAGTCTGTTCTCTTCTACATGTGATAGATATAGATAAAGATTTATTCAGTAACCACTACAACACACGACAACAATAGCAAGAACACTTAAGGCAATACAAAAAATTAGATAGCTTAAAACTTACAAATTGTCCAAGATAGCCGTACCGGAGTGTGCAGCAGCAGACATAAAAGGAACTCAACTCAGTATTGATAGTTCCAAAGAACCAGACATTGTCACATTTCACAACCGATTCTCGTGAAATTTTATGAGCAGGTTCTATCTATATATATAAAAGAGAAAATCACTCACTGACTCATCACGAAATCTCAGAAACTACAAGTGCTAGGAGTCTCAAATTTTGCATGGGGGTAACTTTTAGGGTGTAGGTGCTCACTAAGACGGGATTTTGCTAAATTCAACCCCTAAGGGGGTAAAACAGGGTGACAAAGTTTGTATGGGAGAAAGCGATTCCTTGGCCCGATTGACTTGAAATTTGGCATAGACATTCTTTCACAATATTAATTGAATACGTGTTTCGTATTTTCTTGAAATGTATCCCCTAACAGGGTTGAAAAGGGGTAGAAAGCTATTTTTAGGGTGGTTGACTTCGATATCGGAATCAAAACTTCTTAGTGCATTTGTACGATTAAGAAAAATAAATGTCAGTTGTCAGGTTGTCACCTCCTCTGAGAGTATAATTATTATGTTCGTTGGTTCACCACGGAGAAAGCAAAAAGTTGTCATCGCACGAGCTGACGTTTTATGTTGTATAATATTTTATCCCTATTTTCACTACTTTACGAAATATTAGTCAAATAAAACGTGGCAAAATCTGGCAAATATCTGACAAGGAATGTGGTATTAGAGAAGTGTTTCGATGGAGAGCCTGATAATAATGCACAACATTAGTTGCACCGAGTTCCACCCGGCATAAATCTTTGCCCGGCATGCGTTGCAATGTCACGTTTTTATAGCCAGGAATCTTTTTAGTAGTAAGCAGTAGATATGAGCGCCGAGGGGTTAAAGGCCGGCGGCGGCGCGCCGACTTTTTTGGGTCGGCGGCGGCGGCGCCGGCGGCGGCGTGACCTCTAAATGTTTATTTTTATTTATTGACAGGAAATAATAAAAAGAAATAGTTTATCGATCAGAAATACTTGTTTTTATTAGAATTTAAAAAACGTACATCATATCATCATCATCGTCTACTTGGGGCAACTAGTAACGCTTGGGAATAACGGGCAGGCTCAAGAAGTACAATGCCGTATCGGACTCAGTTGGGGCGCGCTTGGTAAGCTGCCTGAAATTTTCAAGTGCAAGGAAGTCCCCCTTTCTCGGAAACGAAGGGCATACGAGCAATGCGTTCAGCCGGTCATGGTCTACGGGGCAGAAACTTGGACCCTTACACAATAAAATATCCACAAGCTGGAGGTAGTCCAAAGGAAGATGGAGCGCGCCATGTTGGGTATCACTCTACGCGACAAAGTTATAAACACGGTAATCTGGAGTCGCACTAAACTAACTGACGTGGGGCGCATCATTGCACAAAGGAAGTGGTGATGGACTGGTCGCATATGTCGCAGAACCGATGACCAGTGGAGCAGAAAGGTGCTGGAGTGGAGACCAAGGACCGGTACCAGAAGCGTTGGCCACCAAAAATTCAGATGGTCAGACGACATCACCAAGGTAGCGGGGAAAAACTGGATGAGAAAAGGAAAAGACCGAACAGGATGGCGTGCATTCGAGGAGGCCTAAACTCAGCAATGGGTGACTTAAGGCTGAAGAAGAAGAAGACATCATATCAGCCGCACGACACCCACTGCTGGGTATAAGCCTCCCCCAAGGATCTTCACGACGATCGGTTCTGCTTGGTCCGCATCCAGCGGGTTCCGCGACCTTCACCAGATCATCGGTACACCTAGTCAGGGGCCTACCTACGGAGCCGAGTCCGGTGCGCCATTCCAGAACTGCCCAACCCCAACGTCCATCGATTTTTCTCACTATGTGTCCCGCCCAACTGCCACTTCAGCCAAGCAGTCCTTCGAGCGATATCGGTTACTTTAGTTCTCCTACGGATCTCCTCATTTCTAATTCGATCACGTAGGGAAATGCCTAGTATGGCTCTCCGCAATGCACGATGGGTTACCTTGAGCCTTCTTATGAGACCCATTGTTAGCGACTACTTTTCACTGCCTTAAGGCATCACTGGCAACACACACTGGACATAGAATTGAGTATAGTTGGTAAACAACTTTGGGATGGCTTCGCCAAATACCGGCACCAGACGCTTGAATCCATTTAGCGGAGGATGGAGGAGGAGGAGCGGCCAGGAAGATCATCAGCAACGATAATCTTTTTTGTAGTAAGCTAAAAAGCCTCGAGCATAGACGCGGTTGAAGGTTATTGGTCAAGTCGCGAGTGAATAGGTATCTTCTAGGCAAGCGCGTTTCATAGTGAATCGCATTATCGCTTACCATCAAGCATAATAAGGCAAGCGCTTGCCTATCTATCTTAAATAAAGTGTTCCCAACATGAACTACATGGGCATTCGACATGATTTTCGTCTTATCCATGTCCATTCTAAGATTCACTCTTTGGGAGGCACTACGGAGATCTTCGAGCATTGTGTTCAGATCTTTCATGGTCTCAGGTCTCAGCACTGTCAGCCATAAGAACTATATCATCGGCAAAACGACGGTGTGTTAGGTACTGGCCATTAATGTTGATACGGAGTGCTTTCCAGTCCAAAAACTTAAAGATGACCTCCAACGCAGCTGTGAACAGTTTCGGAGAAATAACGTCTCCCTGTCTCACACCTCGCTGCAGTTGGATGGGGATTATGCTCTGGTTCTGTACTCGGACTGACATGGTGGCATTTTCGTATAAGTACCTCAACACCTCGATATATCTGTAGTCCACTTTGCACCTCTGGGGAGTCTGCAGCACCACCCAGGTCTCTATCGAATCAAAGGCTTTCTCATAGTCCATGAATGCCAAGTAATAGTTACAATAGTAACTGTGTTTATTAAACTTTAATTATGAAAACAAGAAACAGTAATTTTATTTAGTTTTGTTTTAAAAACGTTTAGAATTTGTTCTTCTAATAACTACGACAACGAAGACGTGGCCATTTTGATGCAAACGTGTAACGCATCCTATCCTACCATGAAAACGAGCTCATTCACACCGACTCATTAAATCTTTTCTCTCGCTCGGCGCGCCGTTGCCTTTTCGCGGCGGCGGCGGCGCGGTAGAATTGGCGGCGGCGGCGGCGCGCCGGCGCGGCGCTCATATGTAGTAAGCAGACATCATAATCAGATGTGGATGAATGGTTTAGGAGTGCAAAGGAAACAAATCAACATACATCCATTTTTATTTATAAAGAAAATAACTATAAGCGAAGATATTAGATTTTTTAACTATAAGGTATTAAATGTAACAATATTGAAATAAAACACTTTTTAACGGATACTAGCGCGGTTTTATTGAATGTACTTTGGTATTTAGTTGGTATTTGGTTTGATTTTTGGTTTTTCCCGACGTTTCGGCACCTTTGCAGCTGCCGTGGTCACGGGGGACTGAAGCTACCCGTGAGCCTACCCTCAAGCGATGAATTTTTTTATACGTTCAGAAATTAAAATTTAACAAAATTTTAATTATTTTATGTTGATTTATAATTTAATTTTATGAATTATTTAATGCTAAAAAGAGAGAGAAATCTACTGAAACTACCACCATTTCATAAAATTGGGAGGCCCCTCCAAGAAAGAAATGGCGAAAGAAAACTTGGAGAGAACTCTCCAAGTTTTCTCCAAGTTTTCTCCAAGGTTTCAGTAGATTTCTCTCTCTTTTTAGCATTAAATAATTCATAAAATTAAATTATAAATCAACATAAAATAATTAAAATTTTGTTAAATTTTAATTTCTGAACGTATAAAAAAATTCATCGCTTGAGGGTAGGCTCACGGGTAGCTTCAGTCCCCCGTGACCACGGCAGCTGCAAAGGTGCCGAAACGTCGGGAAAAACCAAAAATCAAACCAAATACCAACTAAATACCAAAGTACATTCAATAAAACCGCGCTAGTATCCGTTAAAAAGTGTTTTATTTCATGTCTAGTGAGCGCGTAAGCTTGAGAAGTGAATATGTAACAATATTATTATACTTATTTCGATAAATTACTTACCGCTAAGAAATTTTATTAAGTACCTACCTACCTAATACAGAATCGTTAACAGGGCGTCGATTCTGTAACCAAACTCGAACCCTACTTCGAATCTCACTGCACGGGAATTTCAAATCATAAATAAGATAATGATAATATTTTTTTTTCTATCACAAAAGATTTTAGGTAGCTACGCAGGCTACCAAAATTTTTTGCAATCAGTAAAATTGCTCATTTAGCGCTATCGCACACAAGCAACTTTTGTCTCCGCAACTTTTTTGTCTCTCACGTGATTTGTATGAAAAGTTGCAGACGACCGTGTCGCTTCGTGTGCGCGCTTCCATATAAACCCGTGGACTTGATGCGGAGACAAAACAGTTGCTGGGAGACTAAGTTGCCTGTGTGCGACAGCGCTTAGTAAACAAATGTCTAATAACGAATTCACGCGAAGTAAAGTGAGATGCGAGTTTGGTTACAGAATCGACAGACTGCGCGGGTAAAACCGCGGGGTGCAGTGCAGCTATTACCTATATAATCACAAAATTGTATAAATGTGAAAGTTTTGATGTTTGGATGTTGTTCATGATTTGTTACCTACTCAATCATATCATACTCAATCACGATTCACGTCTGAACGGATTTAGGAGAAATTTGGCATAGATTTAGATTAAAGTCTGGAATACTTAACACAGGCTTCTTTTCATCCCGATCATTGGTTTCCAAGGGAAGACTTACAACGATTACCGACTCCCACGCGGGCGGAGCCACAGGCAAAAGCTATACCTACATAGTATAAAACAAAGTCGCTTCCCGCCGTCTGTACGCTTCTCTTAAACTATGCGTAAAAACCGCATTAAAATCGATCCATAAGTTTGGGAGCTAGGTTGCCTCAGATAGACAGACACACATACGTCAATTATATAATAACACCCCTTGCGTATGTACGTGGTATAGGTATATGTTGTCCTTCTAGGTATATGTATCCTGTAGTATAATAATCTAATAAAATAACTTTACACTGACACCACATTAGCACAGTTTTACATTTAGTAACTACATTGCACCCGTGCGAAGCCGGGGCGGGCCGCTAGTAATTATATATAAATTTTGTCAATTCAATTTTTCGAAATTTTCAAAATGGTTGAAGTGTGTGGAAAATCATATTTCAGCCATTTCAAAAATGTCACAAACGCGAAGTCTACAGATCCACAGAGCCACTTTTATTAGCAGGTAGGTATTATTAGAACACGCTTGTCAATACTGATATCAGAATTATGCACTTGTTTGTCCTGCCCTCTATGATGAGATTTTACTACTTGTAGTACCGCTCTTGTACTTACTGGCGCCACATAAGTTAAAAGAATAATAAATGAAGCGTTTGGAAATGAATAAAATAACATTTCTGAACGCATCGAGTAACGAGAACGCATTCTTGTGCATCTGTCACTCAGTTTTCCCACGCTGTCATTCGTTTCTTATGTCACTTCAAAGGCGCCACGAAATTCTCGCGTAATCCTAAAATAAGTGCAAAAAACCAGTTTTTATCAAGTTTTGAACATTCACAATGAATGAGAAAAGAAATTTAGAAGATAAAACATCGAAAATTGAAAGAAAATTACAAAAGTTACTCAAGCAAAAAGTTGAAAAAATTGGATTCCGACAAAAACTTCTGTTTTGTTTGTAGAATACACGATGATATTCAGTCAGGGTATGTTTTACATGTTCCCTTGTTCTTTCAGCAATGAGTTTTGCTACTGATATAGGCCCATCTTCTGGATGACGCTATATTGTAAAGTATCAAAACCACTGAGGTACTTAACCTACCTATAATGTTTATGCAAAGTTCATACTATGAACAAAACGGATATAGGCCTGCCTTAGTGGTTCAGCTGTATCGTAACGTTCGTTTGCAATAATACAAAGATGTACCTATTAATGTTTATTAAACCTTAATGTCTAAACATGAAACAAAGTTTGTTGCTATTGCTATACACAGTCAGTGCATACCCAATACCAAAGGTAAAGAGAAGGAAGCAGTACCTACCTACCTACATGAAACTCGACTTGTGTCCGAGATATGAAAGAGTTGGAACAGAATTATAATTGGCAATTCTTAAATTCGGACCTGCCTGCGGGGTATGGAGGAGTCAGTGATGTAGCTACTAAACTACACACTAGATCCTGGATCTACAATACGTTATACCATGACTGCCATATGCCATATTTGCCTGCATATCGATTCCATAAAAAGGAAGCAATATAATCACCAGATTGTGGGACGGATGATAAACAGTTCACCGTTGAAGCAGGCTCAGTTCTGAAAGATATATTATAGGTACCTATATTGTTTTCCTGAATGGAAAGATTTTTTGTGCCTTGAGTTAAGATTGAAGAAAAAATGTGAACAGATGAAATTCAACAATTTTACCCACAATTAAGTCGGTAACTCTGAACTATTAAAGAGACATAATTACCTATATGTAAGTTTTTTGGATATCATTATACTTCAGATTCGTCCTCGATATTAGTATATTAACACATGTAGTACCGCTTGCATGTATCACCACTTAGCACGTTATTTTAAAGCAATAACCTAAAAAACCTAAAAAGAGAAGGTTTTTGACCTAAAATTGACAGATATTTTGACATTTCCGGTCCAAATTCGCCCTGTCACTGCTACACGCCAACCACTTCATTCGCTTTTCGTGCTTCGCCACGGACGCACGTATACAGTCTCAAAGTGAGACTTCTTTAGAATTATATTTTTACAGTGAAAATTAAATTATAGTTAAGCATATACTTCGTGAAGAAAGAAAAAAGTTTTCAAGACGGAAGAGGACAAGAAGAAGAAGTCAAGACGGAGGGACACTTTTAAATGCCGTTTACTTGGTTAAACAGCATAATTGTCTGCTATTTATCTGATGCGAACTTACCATACTGGGTACTTTCTGTCAGTTTTTTATTTATCTGATGCGAACTTACCATACTGGGTACTTTCTGTCAGTTTATTTATTTTTTTGTCTGATGCGAATTTACCATACTGGGTACTTTCTGTCAAAGCATTGTGTTTAAGACACAATTAAATATCTATTGCACTCGAGATAGTCATACTGGACTATTTCACCGCATAGATACGTCAAACAACGCTACTGCAGCAACTCAAACTGCCGTTGACGACGCGACATTGTAAAAAAGCAGACTACCCTCAAAGGTTGCCACGTTGTTGGAACCGCTGCCGAGCACCAATCGGGTGACTCCGTTGTCCGCTGAATCGCCGCCATCCACCTTCCAGGCAGGCGGCCGCTGTGCTGGAGCTGCAAGAGCAGCCCTGACAACAGCGTTGCTCATCAGGTATGAATTTTGATATCATGATATCCTTGGTGTTGAGTTAATCTCAACGGTATTATAGTGTACCATCGGTACTAAGATAAATTTATAGTTTACAAAACTGACAGAGTTACTAATAAATGCTAAAACTTAATAACTTAATGGAACCAGATATTGAGTTATACAGCAAATAGCTCATACCTGATACTTCACACACCTATTATGTGAAATAGCTTAGCTGCTGAAATAGCTAGCTGCTGGCATGCTGATAGAAATTTCAACTAAAAATGGAATAACAGAATCCTTACATTTTATTATCTATAAATGAATCATAATTGCAATGCAACTATCCTACTAATATTATAAATGTGAAAGTTTGTGGTTTTGGATGTTTTTTCCTCAATCACGCCAAAACTACTGAACGGATTTGGTTGAAATTTAGCACACATATGGTAAGTAGCTTAGATTAAAACATGAAATACTTTTAATCCTGATATTCCCACGGGAACGGAAACCACACGGGTGAAAACCCGGGTGGCCGCTAGTAAATCATAAATGCAATTTATGTTTGTTGGAATACAGTAAAAAATTTAATCATTTGCCTTAACTAGGAAACCTTGTATTTCAGGCGGGTAGACCTAACATGTTGAACTTGTTCATTACTAACTATTTAGTATGTTTCTTTTTAAGCCTTGTACAAATTATCTCTAATTACTTTTCAAATTTAATTTGTGTGAGTGTGTACAAAATAATGTTTCTGATGTGGGAAAATTATTAGCTACAAGTGTCAGTGAAGTTTTAGGCAGCTTTCCAATACAAAACTATATACACCTTTTTGTGACAGTATTTCGAATTTTTTACATAATGTGGGGCATTACGACGTTCAATTATACCGTACACGATCAACTCTAGTGTAGCTGAGGCTGCTCACTTAAAAGGCCACCGACAGTTCAGTCGAATATGAATGATGCATTGGCCACAGGCCTGTTGTGAACGATATCCATCAACAAAAAAAAAACTGGAAGTAAATCGGGCGCAGTACTCAATAAAACAATTTTAAAACTGATTTACATATTTATTTGCCTTAAAAACGACAACAAAAGACGTAGGCAGGTATGTCACATGCTTCATCTCCGACGGCAAGCGAACAGCGAGACGCGGCGAGGAAGCCCCATCAGCTGTTTGTTTCGTCAGTCACAGCAGACTCGCAGACGGGCATTACGGCCCATCCAAATAGTTGCCGATGATGCATCATAAATTTTTGCCTTCAATCATCATACGTGAGGTAAGGACACCCGTTAAGATAATGTATTCGTGAGGGTGCGTGCTGGTGTGACATCTGTCTGTATTCAGCGAATACAGGCAGTGGTCACTGACTACAGGCGCAAAGGTCCAATTAATCGTTTGCGCCGGTAATCGTCTGTGTGAATATACCATTTAGCCGCGCTACTCAGGTCACCCAGATTATTATTATATTTTTCTATTATATATATACAGGGTCACTGGAAATATGACGTATTCCTGCTAAGGGGTTATAGATGAGGTCAAAACAAATATTTTTTGTCATATAACTTTTTCTCAAAAAATTAATAGTTTTTGAGTTAATTGAAATTAAGTACATTTTTACCAAAAGTACGTTTTCAGACACAAAAATTTAAAATAAAAGATAACTACTCATTCGATTCCGGATTTTTTACTATTTTGGGATAGAAAACAATCTGAGTATTGATAATAAATAAAAAAAAATTCATAAAATACAGGTGTTTGTAAAAAAATCAATCCTTAAATGCATTTATTTTTTATTTTTTTTCAGATTTTTTAGAAATATCATCAAATATCTTTAAAAAAATCCTAGTAACTAAGCGTGCAGAATATTTTAAAAACATCAGCATCTATTCAGCTTTCAGTTAAGGTATAAAACTTAATAATAACTTAAATAAAAAATGAGAAATTAAGACTTAACTAAATAGCAGTCCCATTTTATGTTGCAAAAATTTCCTACTTCAAGCGCTTCGAAGGTGGCCGTATTATTCTACTTATATCATAAATGTGAAAGTTTGCTTGTTTGGATGATTGTTAATCAATCACGTAAAACGACTGAATGGATTTGGATGAAATTTGGCACACAGACAGTTTATAAACAGGATTTAAACATAGGAGGATACTGTTATCTTGGTTAAGGGTTCCCTAGGGATTTTCTCGAAGGTGATTGCGGACAAAGTCGCGGGCGGAAGCTAGTTTGCCATAAATGATCGTGCTTACTAAAAATACTTTCGTCCGAGTGAGTTTGAAACAGAATTATTTTCCGCCGATGAGTCAAAATTTTAAACAGACAGCATCAAAAATAACCATGCATATCAGCAATTTTTAATGACCCGCTGCTGGGGAACAGGCCTTCCTTTCCTTTTGGGATGAAGCGGACGGGCCATAACCCACCACGTGGGCCCAATGCGGATTGGTCGGTGTTAACTCAGTGTACCTTACATTGAGCCCTTGGTTCTGGCTGCATTTACAGTCGTTAACACTGACCAATCCACATTGGGTCCACGTGGTGGGTATGGCCCGTCCGCTTTATCCATCCACAAGCCAATAGGTAGGCCAGTTCCCCAGCAGCGGGGCATTAAAAATAGCTGATATGCATGGTTATTTGTGACACAATTTGTATAAAATTTTGACACATCGGCGGAAAATAATCCTGTCTCAAACTCACTCGGACGAAAGTATTTTAGTAAGTACGACCATTTATGGCAAACTAGTTTCCGCCCGCGACTGCATTCGCATTTACATTCGAGAAAATCCCTAGGGAACCCTTAACCAAGATAATAGTATCCTCATATGTTTTAATCCGGCTTATAAACTATCTGTGTGCCAAATTTAATCCAAATCCGTTCAGCCGTTTTGCGTGATTGATTAACAATCATACAAATAAGCAAACTTTCACATTTATGGAATAAGTAGGATAATACGGCCACCTCCGAAGCGCTTGAAGTTGGAAATTTTTGCTACATGAAATGGGACTGCTATTTAGTTAAGTCTTAATTTCTCATTTTTTATTTAAGTTATTATTAAGTTTTATACCTTAACTAAAAGCTGAATAGATGGTGATGTTTTTAAAATATTATGCACGCTTAGTTACTAGGATTTTTTTAAAGATATTTGATGCTATTTCTAAAAAATCTGAAAAAAAATAAAAAATAAATGCATTTAAGGATTGATTTTTTTACAAACACCTGTATTTTATGAATTTTTTTTTTATTTATTATCAACACTCAGATTGTTTTCTATCCCAAAATAGTAAAAAATCCGGAATCGAATGAGTAGTTATCTTTTATTTTAAATTTTTGTGTCTGAAAACGCACTTTTGGTAAAAATGTACTTAATTTCAATTAACTCAAAAACTATTAATTTTTTGAGAAAAAGTTATATGACTAAAAACATTTGTTTTGACCTCATCTATAACCCCTTAGCAGGAATACGTCATATTTCCAGTGACCCTGTATATATATAATAGAAAATATACTATAGTATATCATCTCCAGTCGAGCAGAATGCATAACAGTTATAATACATACAAATAATAGTTTTGTTACAATTTGTTGAAGGTTCAACAGAAGGTGAAAAAGTTAAAAAAAAAGCAGGTTGTCATATCAGATTTAGTTAAGAACTGTTTAAAATTTAATTTAGCTTTTATAAAAAATTATGTACTCTAAGAACTTAAAAATGATTTTATCACGATTAAAAATGTAACTTATTGTTTTTAAAAACACAGTCTAGACATCCCATCACCTTTAAGGTTTTAATATTGATAAGGAAAGTGATAGTAATATACGAATTTAAAATCATAAATTTTGGGCATTTTAGTGCCCATATTTTTATTACAAAACTACCGCCGCCGGCTATAAAGTTTTTTAAATAGCATGATTTCCCTGTTATTGGACAATATTTACTATTTATAAGGGTCTCAGAACATTTTTTAAAGAAATGAAGTTCATCTTTTTATATACAATGTTATTTTTTTTTATACAGCTACCGTCGCAACTTTCCATTATATTACAGATGTATAAGCAATTATGATCTTTACAAGACAAATGTTCACAAAACTGCAGAAATCACTAAGTTGAATGTCATCGATGCTTACACAGAATTCCGCGTAAGTCTAATTAGAGACGACATATTTTCTTTTGGGCCTTTCAACAATGGGGTGGACTAGGAGACACTAGTGGTCACATCAGGAATCACAAATTGCAAAATATTTGCATATCAATTATCTAGAACATGCAGTTCAATATGCTTTCATTGCAATTTTTCTTATTGTATTCAGTGCGGGGTGTTAAGTATTCTAGATATTATTATTCTAATGCTAAATAGAAATTATTCAATTCATAAATTAAAAAACTAATCACAAGTTTTAGTTTTTTTTTTCCAGATTGAGTAAATTCAAATGCAATGCAAGTCGAATTAAGCAGTGGAGATAAAATGCAGTACATTTTCTTTTTCTCTATTTCTAGCATTTGATTTCAAAAATATTTATTTTCTAATTTGAGATTATAGCATTTACAATGCTATTTTGGTTTAGTATTGTACAAAGACTATTCTGACACTAAGATACCTTCTATTTTAATTCTTTTCCACCAGGTTTTTAAACGAAGGTGTAACGATTGTGCCATCATAATCGTCACAATCTTGAGCCTCGGTTTGGCACCTCTTTTTCACATGTAAGGTACTTCTTCGTATATCTTATTCTAATATAAAGTATTAACATTCTATAACTTTTAATTTCAGGGACGGAAATTAATCGCACAAATAAATTGGTTTTTATAACATTATCAAGGTGGTATTATTTTACAGGTATATTATTTATGTTATTATTGAAGCTGCTGTCTGTTAATACTATCAGGAAGGACAGAGTTTGGTAACAGAAACGGTTCGATTATTTAACAAATACTAATATAGACATAATAAACAATTTTTTTTTTTTACAGATGTGTATAACACAATTATCAGTATTACATAATTTTGCTTTCATTATTGAATGGACAAAATTGAGCTAATCTCAAGGTTTGGTAAAGAATTTAACTAAGTACGCCTTTGCGTAGACTTGTACAAATACAATGGATATCTTAGATTACTTAAGACATTTTATTACATATTTTCCAACTTTATTCTTTTTTCATCATTTTTATCTTAAAAGTTTAACTTTGATTACCTTGCCTATTGCACAAATAATGCAAACAATACAAAAAAAAAAAACAAGAATGGATCTTACATATTTAAATAAACAGTTCATAATCACTTCTTATTTAGAAAATTAAATTCTATATGTAATGTAAGTAATAGATTGCTGAAATGAAACATTTAATGAAATGAAGTAGACTTGTGTTGTGTCCAACCAGTTTTAGTACTCGACGTATGCCGATACCTTTATACCCCTAACAAAAAATGTTACTATATTGTTGTCAATGACTCCGCTATATTTGCAAAATATTAAAACATATTATCACCGATAATCAAACTGAGTTTTCCAAACCAACCTTGTATATTTTATATGTATATATGTGCGTGTATATGTATATATATATATATATGTATTGTACCAGCCATCTATAGGTATCGTTTTCAGTATATGTAATCATCTAAAACGTTCAGAATGATGTTAAATGGTATTCTTTTCTTTTTTAAAAAGACTAATACGCAAGAAATGATATTTCCATTTTCTTATTATAATGCTTTTAACATCTACATGTGTTAATATACTAATATCGAGGACGAATCTGAAGTATAATTAATGATTAAACGAACTTACCTGTAAGTGAAGTTCTATCATAATTATACGAAGGATTCGTCCGAAGATATTAGTATAGAATCCCACCCTCCCTAATCATTATTGTAAATTACAATAACTGTTTACCCACTGAAGAAAATGAGGAAATATCATAGGATTTGGACTTTAAACTAAATGAAGTGGTTGGCGTGTAGCAGTGACAGGGCGAATTTGGACCGGAAATGTCAAAATATCTGTCAATTTTAGGTCAAAAACCTTCTCTTTTTAGGTTTTTTAGGTTATTGCTTTAAAATAACGTGCTAAGTGGTGATACATGCAAGCGGTACTACATGTGTTAATATACTAATATCTTCGGACGAATCCTTCGTATAATTATGATAGAACTTCACTTACAGGTAAGTTCGTTTAATCATTAATAATGTGACCAAAACTTAGTATCAAGCAGCAGTGTTAAAACAAGAACTTGCAGCAGCTGTTTATTATTATGGAAGAAGTACAAAAATAATTGGGTACAACTTTAGCAGCAAAGAAATTGTTGAGTATAAAATAAATTGTTAATATGGTGAATTTACACCTCTTCAACAATGGAAATAAATTTGACATTGTGTGCGATTTCAACAATGCTGCTAGAAAATTGTGTGTTTTCACTACACCTGAATAATAAGATTATAAAAGCAGCATACTAAGATTTTCTTTTTGACATAATACAGATTTTTACTTATCATTTTTGTCAAAAGTTGTCAATATTATTTAATATTCAAACTATACAGTATAAAAGCCTGTATAAAACCTTAATAATAATAAAAATTACTCGATCACTAAGGTTTCTAACTAACTGCAACCGGAGCTTTAAACTGAAGGGGAACTAGTCTTAAAGGTCCAGAGAGCAACAGTTGACAACGGGAAGAAGCTACATACAGATATCTAAGATACTTATTTCTTTTTACCCAATGCCTATATGAGTTAAATTGGCCATTATAATCACTTACTAATTAATGAGTACCTATATACAATTAATTTAAATTGTATTTCTGATTTACCTTATTTGCTTCTTTTATAGATAGGTACTTAAATGCAATACTTGATGAAACTCAATGTTCATATTAAATGTTCATTTAATTCGGACAATAAACTTGATTTATTCGAACAGTACCTATTGTGTGAGTTAAAATATTTAAAGATGCATATTATATTATATGTGTAACATTATTCCATTCATATTAGGACATACTATGTACCTATGTCTTACAATACATAGTGAGTACCTACTTAATAAAATCAAGTACTTAACTCCCCCTTATTTGGTCTTGTGTGTATGACAAAATGTCACATGTCTCAATGCTAATCATGTTAAAGTGAGTGACATTTTTTAAATTTATAATTATGTAATTGAAAAGAAATCATGTCATTTTGTTCCTTCTAAAATGAAAAGTCCTTGGTTTGATATTCAATACATATAGGTAAATACAATGACGATACATACCTACATACATACAGATTCATACAAACTACTAATGAAACTAGATTTTTCTATAAGATTTCTTTGTCAGGACAACCTGCCTAGATCTACTCAAAATGAAAAAGGAATATATGTACCTACTTATCATTTTTATAAATTTAAAGATAATTTAGTTGCTTAACAACTTACCAGACATGTTAATGTTGGTTAAATAAGTCAATCTATCAACAAATAATTTTAACCTGAAAACATACAGATTTAAGAGTGCATCACTCCATCTAGAGAAGAGAAATCACAGTTACCTAAAACATACTGTTATTATTATAATTTTTATCTTATAGCTAAAATCATTTAGACTTTAATTCAGTCTTAAAACTTTAAGTTTTAATCATATAATTTTTCAGAACATGATAATTCTTGTAAAAATTAATAATGCCAGTAGGTTATATTTACAGATGTGATAGAATACAGTATATAATTACCTGCACATTAATAAGATAGCAAAAACCATTAAGCAGTACCTATTTTGAAGATTTACATCAGATTAACACCTTCACATCAGGGTACAAAAAACCAAATTAGTAGCTTGATTGAAGATTTAGCTTCAAGAAATATATTAGATTACACTGAATAGGAACTATATAATAATATAATTATATTATCTAGATTCTTAGTACCTGACCTATTCGTTTGTTTGCTTTAAGAAATTTACCTAAATATTATTCTTATATATATTTTTTTTATAAATACCTACCTACATGTTACTTTATGCATTTTTAATGCATCAAATGTATTGAAAATTGTATAACTACCTGTTATAATCTTACTACCTATCACTACTTGAGGCTTTTTATAGTTACTCCACTCCACACCTCTCTACAGAGAAACAATGCATTTGTTTGCAAATTCAATTTATTTATTGAAGGCTGCAATTGTTTATTACTATATTTTTTTTTGTAATCTACCTAAACTACTTAATATGTAGTTTCAATACATGACATCCTTTTCATTATGATCTCACCTTCACCAAATATCGTTCTAAAGACACATTTAACTACCTAGCATAAAACAATTTTTAACAATTGTAGTTTTTTGTTTTCACCTACCTAACCTACTTATTATCACTCGCAAGCACTCACAAGTGTCGTTTAGTTATGCTGCACACGGAGTATAATATAATAATCCACTTTGATGTTGCATGCGCATGCCTCTTAAGGTGCGTTCCCACGGCCTGTCTGTAGACGCACGAGAGAAGACCGACACGGCATGGCACACCGTGGGAAACGACGCGTTCGCCGGTAACTTCAATGGATCGGTGCGTGCTCGCCCTCTCGTGCGGCTCGGTGCGGTGCGTGGTAGCGCCGATCGTGGGAACGCGGCTTTATTAGTGTTTTGATTATGGTGAATTACTTAGTTATATGTAAGTAAGTACAGTCACAGAATACACATACCTAATACTACTTATTTAGTAAACATTATTTTACCATGCCCACCAAAATTAATATATAAATATAACTTTAAATGGGAAGTTTCTATTTGAATGTTGTTAACTATTTTATAGAATCAATTTCATTATCTGAAGTAACATTGTCTATATGACGATCTCCGTGGTCGAGTGGTTTACACACACCGATTTTCGTGGTGTTGCCATCTCTGAGTTCCCGGTTCGACCTCTGGCAAAGTCAATTTAGAAAAATTTACTTTTCTAGATTGGCTTAGTTTTGACTGTTTGAATCACAACTGTTATCTCTAATTTACTTTACACAAGTACTTCAGCTAGGCACTTTGAAATTGAGTTGGAGCAATATGTATGTGATGTTCAATATTTATATTTATCTATTTATTTATTGAAAAAGGCTCATTTTATTAACACTACATTTTTTTTTGGCTGTGTGCTGAATATACCTCATCAGTTTCTCCACTGACTAGTAGTGTTTACATGATGATATTTTACTCTGCTACCTACCTTTTGTTTGCGAACTTGGTACTCTCGCAGAATAACAAGCCGACTTGATTCCTCTCACATCAACATTGTTTGATTGACACCACACCCAATACCCATACTTAGTAATGGGAGTGAAGTATTTTTTGGAATTAATACTAACTAACCAACATTATTACTTATTTATAGTATACCTAATTGTATAAATAAAATTTTAATTATAAATTCTTCTAAGTTTTTGGAAGAAACAATACTAAGATTTTAATTGGTACTTAACCAAAATGTCAATAACTTATTGAATCGACACCAATTCTGAGGTACATAAATTTCATTTAACATATTTTTTTTTAATCTTTATTGTACAGTATAAAGGTACAAAAGACTGACTTGCTGTTAATGGCATTCTCTACCAGTCAACCTACGGAAAAACGATATCTATTTGTTAACGTGGTTCAAAATAAGAACATAATATAAATCTCTATTTTAGACGCTTATTTACACTTAAATATTTAATTTTTAAATGATTAGGTACCTCTACCTATTCAAAAAACTGATTCTGCAACTGAACTTTAAACATCTACAAGTAGTAAAATCTCATCATAGAGGGCAGGACAAACAAGTGCATAATTGTACAATCAAACAAACTTACCAAGTGATGTTCGATTGAGATTATGCACTTGTTTGTCCTGCCCGAAGATGATGAATCCCTCCCACCCTTACAGGTACATGTTCCTATACCCTATAGTTGCAGAATCAGCATCAACTACCTACATCAGGGCGTATGTGACCTAAACTTTAAACTTAATGACAGCGTGGGAAAACTGAGTGACAGATGCACAAGAATGCGTTCTCGTTACTCGATGCGTTCAGAAATGTTATTTTATTCATTTCCAAACGCTTCATTTATTATTCTTTTAACTTATGTGGCGCCAGTAAGTACAAGAGCGGTACTACAAGTAGTAAAATCTCATCATCTTCGGGCAGGACAAACAAGTGCATAATCTCAATCGAACATCACTTGGTAAGTTTGTTTGATTGTACAAATATTCACTACTCTATGGGCCTACTTAATCTTTGGTAAGCTTTCTTAGCTTGACCTATGCAAATGAGGGGTCCATCTTGAATTCTAAGGACTTTATTAAACACGCTTTATGCTAACGTACCGTTACTGAAGTTACATGCAGGCATAGAAACGTGGCCTATTTTGGTGTTGCCATATCGTAATTGGATAGACTTTAGGGTTGGACCACATGTATTATCACCGAATCGCTCTTTTCCGTTGCGCTATCTTTTTCTGTCGCTCAGTACCGCTATTTGCTAGAGCGAAAAAGATAGCGGGAATGCAATCGCCTATACACGGTTAATTTTTAGGTATATCTAAAAATGAAATGAGTGTATCTCTTCCCTATTCTAATCGAGTATGTTCAGTTAAAAGTTTCAATCTATATATATAAAAGAGTAAATCACTCACTGACTCATCACGAAATCTCAGAAACTACAAGTGCTAGGAGTCTCAAATTTTGCATGGGGGTTCCTTTTAGGGTGAAGGTGCTCACTAAGACGGGATTTTGCGAAATTCAACCCCTAAGGGGGTAAAACAGGGTGGCAAAGTTTGTATGGGAGAAAGCGATTCCTTGGCCCGATTGACTTGAAATTTGGCATAGACATTCTTTAACAAAATTAATTGAATACGTGTTTCGTATTTTCTTGAAATGTATCCCCTTACAGGGTTGAAAAGGGGTAGAAAGCTATTTTTAGGGTGGTTGATTTCGATATCGGAATCAAAACTTCTTAGTGCATTTGTACGATTAAGAAAAATAAATGTCAGTTGTCAGTTTGTCACCTCCCCTGAGATTGTAATTATGTCACCGTACGAGCTGACATTTCATGTTGTAGGTATAAGATTTTATCCTGATTTACACTACCTATTTAACGAAATATTAGTCTACTTATAAAACGTGGCAAAATCTAGCAAATATCAGATATCTAACGTGACAAGGAATGTGGTGTAAAGTGTTGAAATTGAGAGCCGGATAATAATGCACAACATAAGTTGCACCCAACATAATTTGCAATGTCACGTTATTTTAGCCAGGAACCAGGTACAAATAAACATACAGATTTTTATTTAAAAAGAAGATACCTACCAAACTATTAAGTATGAGTATTAAATGTTATATTATTATACTTATTTTGTTATATTACTGCTAAGAAATTTTATTAACTACCTACCTACCTACCTAATACAAAATCGTGAACAGTAGGGCGTCGGTTCTGTAACCAAACTCGAACCCTACTTCGAATGTCACTTCACTGCACGGGACGGGAACTTTAAATCATAAATTAGATAATGATAAGATTTTTTTTTTCATCACAAAATATTTTAGATAGCTACCTAAATTTATTGTAATCGGTAAAATTGCTCATTTAGTTAGCTAATTTCTAATAACAATTCACGCGAAGTGAAGTGAGGTTCTAAGTGAGATGCGAGTTTGGTTACAGAATCAACAGATTGCGCAGGTAAAACCGCGGGGTGCAGCTATTACCTACATATCACAAAATTGAAAAAATGTGAAATTTTTGATGTTTGGATGTTGTTCATTTTGTTACTCTATCACGTCTGAACGGGTGAACGGATTTAGACGAAATTTGGCACAGGGATAGATTATAGTCTGGAATACTTAACACAGGCTTCTTTTCATGCCGATCATTGGTTTCCAAGGGAAGACTTACAACGATTACCAACTCCCACGCGGGCGGAGCCACGGGCAAAAGCTAAACATAGTATTTAAAACAAAGTCGCTTCCCGCCGTCTGTACGCTTCTCTTAAACTATACATAAAAATCGCAATGAAATCGATCTTTAAGTTTGGGAGCTGGTGGCCTCAGACAGACACACACACACACACTTCAATTATATTTTAACACCCCTTGCGTACATCGTATATATGTAGATATCCTGTAGTATAATCAAATAACTTCACACTGACACCACATTAGCACAGTTTTACATTAGTAACTAAATTGGTCAAGATATTGAGGTTTGTTTAAGTCCCAAAATTTTACTGATTCTCATTCATAATTACACGCGCGTAATCAAAAGAGACTATCTTGTTTACCTACCTAAATAATGAAAAGAATGAATCTACGCACGTTTCTTGCTATTTTGTGTGTTTTTTTTAATTTTTGTTTAATCAAATTTTTTTCCCGATATTTTCAAACTATTAATTTTTAACTTTTAACTGCACGTTCATATTTAAAAACGTGGTCTGATATCCCCATTTAATTTTTAAATATACTTAAAAATTAACGATGTGTACCTACCTATAGGATTCCGCTGCGTGCTGTCGCATACGCCGCGTGCTGAGCGACAGAAAAGGATGTGACGGAAAAAGGCGATACCGTGCTGACCCATGTGGTCCGACCCGTAGTGGCGTTCGACATATTGTAAGTCAAAGTGAAAAAAATTGAATAAACTTAAAAAACAAACAATATTTTTTCGAAATAAGATCATCAATATTTCGAATTATACTTTCTTACAGATTCTTTTAAGGTGTATAAAATGAATTTACTGAATATTTATAATATGTATTTAAGCTAATTTACATCTGAATTGAATCACTTAAGCCAGCAATAATTCACTAAAACATTACTGGCAAACGCAGTCGATATAAGCTGCGTGGCCATTTTGAATTTCGACAAAAGAGACTGGAAAAAGTAATTTTTTTCGCAATAAAACGTCCGCACCAGATAAGACGCGCTCGGAAATTATTATATATTCGATGTATAAGAGCAAAACTGCAAAACATGGGTAGCCACTCGCTAGGGTTGTCAACTAACAGTTATTATTTTATTAAATTAACTTTTGAATGAATGAATGAATGATTTATTCGGCAACATGATTAAGATACATTAAAATAAATATAAAAGAAACATTTATGATTAAACTAGTGGCCGTCAGCGACGCCGTTTGCGTAGACCCTTTGACCAGAATAAAACGTAGACTAAATGTTAATCCAGGTCCTCATCTGTCTACCAATCAAATTTCATTAAAATCTGTCCAGTCGTTTAGGTGTGAAGACAAACACACTCAAACTTTTGCATTTTTAATATTAGTAGGATTAATTACTTATTATTTCTTTGAGAAACTCTTCAAAAATTATTTTAATAAAAGCTTGTTAACAAATTTGCAAACTGCATTAGATTAGGGGCCCTATTTTTGAAACGCTCGGCTGGCGTCGAGCGCTCTTTTCTACTGATTTTCGTTCGACATCCTATTAAGTACCTGATACATTTGAGTCAAATGTCGAACGAAAATCAGTAGAAAAGAGCGCTCAGAAGATCAGTAGGGAAGATCAGGGGCCCTATTTTTGAATTCAGCGATTCAAAAATAGGGCCCCTGATCTTCTTTTAACTTTTATCAATAAACATCAAAACTTTTAGATTATGATACTATTATGATTTTGTTAATTGCACCTTAAACCAAATATTAAACGAATGACAGTTACATGTATCTATCCTCTTAATTTATAGGAATTGTACAATAAAATTAAAAAATACTGTGCAAAGCATGTCGTATGACGATACAGAGAAGCTATTGGTAGTAATAAAATAGTATTATATTTTATTCGAGTGTTATTTTGTTTTTATAGTGTTTTATTAGCGTAATTTGCAATATATAAAAATGACTTTTACTCATGTTTGTTTGAAAATTGATTGTACCTACGCTTATTTTAACTTGCGTGGAAATTATTTTTACTGTAATAAAAAAATATTTATAAGTTAGGGATTATTTGATTCATATTAATGTTGGCTATTCTCTCCTGAAACACAGGTTTTTCGTAGTTTAAGCAAATGTTATTATTAATTTACTTCTATACACTTTGTAAATGATTGTATAAAACTGCATTTTTGAAAATAAATAATTATTCTATTCAAATGTAAACTGTGATCTAAACGTAACATTATTTCGTTGTTATTTTAAAATAAAACATTTTTTAAAGTAACGTATGGCCAGCCCTGCGCGGTCATATCGCACAGTGCGAAACTGCGAACGCTGTCCAGACACACGTAACACACAACACACTCCACCACTCAACACAGTGCAGGTACTCGGGAACACTGCATTTTTACATTCTTTTATTGGTATTCAAATGAAATGAACCGTGTAGCGGCTAGTTTAAAATAATACCTACTTACCTTTCACACTAGGCAACTATACTAAGCATTCGCTAGCGTTTCCTCTTGCCCACAAATCTTAATTGATAATAACATAATGTTTTGGAGCGAAGGGAGCGCTGTGCGACCTGAATTGCACTTTATAGTGTCGGCGCAAAAGTCGCAATAAGCGATTTTGCGGAGTGCAACTCCTGTACGCTAGTACTATTATCCATTTTGTGGTAATATTGTCATTAAAGAATCAATATTTTTATAATACCTCTTGTAGAAAATGCCTCACACTAAGTACCTACCCACGCAATTATTAGGCCTTCATCATTTGACGACATATTAAGGCATCTGAAAACCTTAAGTCATCGGCTGCTATTAAAAACGCCTTTTCAGCAAATTTCTAAAGATGTTTTTGTGGTTTAAGCTGCGTAATTGCCTCGTAACGACATGGATTCTTTTGAAATTTTCTAATATATTTTGGGAGAAAATAAATTGTACCTAAATATGAATATGGTACTACAATAGACTTATGTATGAAGATTGGAGAGCAATAGAAGAAATAGGTCCTAAAGAAACCTCTGAAAAACATCACAATTAACCTTTAAAGACTTTCTCATTGATTGATTTTTTTTCACGTCTTAACTACTCAACTGATCCTTATGAAAGCATATACGTTGTTAGGGATAGACAAAAGTACATGGGGTATCTTTCATTCAGAAAAAAAATACTGTACAAAGGATAGTAAAAACTGTCCACGTAAACGAAGTCGCAGGCGGCCGCTAGTGTATTTGTTGTACAACGATTTCATAAAATAAAATAAAAAAAGATTTATTTTTAACCAAAAAAGGTACAGTTTGGCTTATGTAATCTATTTAAGTATAGGAGAAAAAAAACCATGCATTTTACCAGCGAACTAAAGTTATGGAATAAGCATTGCATAAAAAATTGCACCACACCAAAAGTACAACTAAGTTGATAGAGCTAAAAATGCTGGCATTTAATAATGCAGCACAAAGCGTCTGAGCACTGGTTGCTTATTAGCGACCATAATTTGTATACTTATAGATCTTTTCTGTACTCAAACGAAAAAGTAAGTTGCGTTATTTCTGCATCTTTTAACTGCCTTTGCATCTTTTACACCATTTGATTATAAAGTCCGTCATTTCTAATAAACTTTCACATTCTATCTTTTCTCTACCTAACCTACAAACTGCAATTTATTGAAAAGAACACTAACGTCCGTTACCGGGCGCGTGGCTGGCCCGACTAAAGCTGAGCGGGTTGTACTTTTTCGGCCCCGAGGTGCCATTTTTTAAACAATATTTGTTTGCAATTACACTTCCATAGATTTTAGTTTTTAGTTTGAGGAGTTTGAGGAGCTCGGTGGCGTAGTGGTTTAGCGCCTGGCCCAGCGATTGCGTAAGTTAAGCAACGTTCGCAAGGGTTGGTCATGGGATGGGTGACCAAAAATTTACTATCGCGAACTCCTCCGTGCTTCGGAAGGCACGTTAAGCCGTTGGTCCCGGCTGCATTTGCAGTCGTTAATACCCACCAATCCGCATTGGGCCCGCGTGGTGGGTTATGGCCCGTCCTCCTTATCCATCCATAAGGAAGGCCTGTGCCCCAGCAGTGGGGACATCAAAAATGGCTGATGGACAGATTTTAGTTTGCAGCATTTTACAATGGATTCCACCTGTCACCCGTCATGACAATTGCATATCCATTGCGTTAACCAATTATCAAAATAGAACAAACTACTCATAGCTACACCGCAATGTAAACCAAATTGTCGCGTTATTAAATAGAGCCCTGTTCCTTTCCCAATATAAAAAAAATTAAGTAGACGTATAATTTTAGGCTATTGACCAGACGCCTTTCAATCTAGGTCTAAAATTACATGAAACTGTAGCGTAACATGCTAAACGTTGTAAGCGCTTTAGTCCATTGTTTGGGCTAACAAGGTGAAATAATAAGGGCATGAGTTAACTTGTCGCTAGTAATATGAATTCACCCCTCTAGGAGCGCGTTTCCATTGATAAAAGTATATTATGGTACTAGCTTTTGCCCGCGACTTCGCTCGCGTGAATAAGATAGTTGTGCATTTATTTTGAAAGTCACGGATTACCAATATGCCTGTATTTCTCAGTAGACCTCATTTCACACATCAAAATTTTCCCATAAAAATTCATCTGCGACACTCTGTAGCACCCTGTATATAGGAATTTTCCAAAACCCTTTCTTAATGCTCACCTACACCATGAAAGGTATCTATCTAACCTCCAAAAAATGGTGTCTCTATCTTCAACCCTATACATATTCCCATACAAACGGGAACACCCTGTAGCACCCTGTATAACGGAAATTTTCCAAAACCCTTTCTTAGTGCTCATCTACATCATAAAAGGTATCTACCCTCCAAAAATGGTGTCTCTACCTTCAGCCGTTAGGGCTCTACACCTATCCCAACAATCAATCAATTTAGAGTTTTATATATATAGATTACGTAACACCAATTTTAATAATAATAAACACATCTGCAAAACACGTAACAAAGAAAAATAATAAAAAAACCGTCGAGATAACCTCCTCCGTTATGGAGTCAGTTAAAAAGACAATTGCTGCATGCAGCTGTTTGCATATTTGTCATCAATTTTGTATTTATTAGTTATTTTTAAAGTAATAACGGTGTACGAAATTAGAAGTCTTGTAATTACGCTTTCTAACAATAAAGTGACGACAATAATTGTCCTAGTAATTATTACAGTCATAATTACACGACTTAAGTTACTATTCGACAAGAGTTAGGAGTCATTATTATACAGTACCTACCTATGTTAGTCGATTAACCACATTTTTCCTATCTGTGTATTTATTATTTGGTATGTGAAACGTAATAATGTCTAGTTGCTTATTATAGCAATAATTATGTAATTTTGAATGACACTGAAGAAAATAATAGTAGATTATACAACAAGTGAAAAAAGAGGGAATTTAGTTCGAGAGACTAAGTTGGATCCCGAGAGCAGCGAAGGATTCTAGAGTTGAATCTCGAGCGTAGCGAGGGATTCAAAAGTAGAACCCTGAGCGAAGCGAGGGATACAAAGGACCGAGATGATTTTTTTTTTCACGAGTTGTGTACTCTACTTTTTACCATTGACTGCGAGAAAACAAATAGCAGTACTTATACCTATAGAATTTATAGTTATTATATTTTTATTATTTAGATAGGTAATCAGAAATATTTAAACATTAGAAAATAGTGAAACTAGAAGTTTTCGGATGATATAAAACAACCACGCTAAGAGGGAAATTACATGATCGGTCTGGAATCTGTCCATTTCATCAGTTTAGACCTTGAACTGATGGAATGTACGGATACAAATGCATGACTGAACATCTAATCTCCATATATTATTATTATAGAAAAGAACCCAAAGGTAAGACACTAAAAAGAACCTAATTAATTTGGCGGGATATATTTTAGAAAATAACCCAAAGATAAGATACTAAAAAGAATCTAAATAAAATTGGCGGGAGGCTTTATCTATGCTATGGAATAGCTCCATACTTTCAGAACGTTTTTTTTTTTTGTACATAATTCATACGATGCGCGCTTGTTCCAAATTCAAAATATTTTTATTCACTCGGTGAATAAAACAGCGTTTTATTCACTCTTATCGTTGAATTAATCGCACTTTTTCGAGTGGCAATGGTAAAAAGGTTATTTTACACTTCTAAGGCTTCCGCGCGTACAGATCATTAGAAATAAAAAGAATAAATAATTATTTTATAGCTGCGTTCTGATTTTAATAATTATTATTGAATTAAATTGATTAAAATTAATTAGAAAACACGATCTAGCTACTGAATCTACTTCCAGTTCACAAATTGGGAGGCCTCTCCGAGAAAAAACTGGCGGAAAAAATTCAGAGAGGTTGTGTCGACCTCCCTTTTGATCCCTATCTACCTATAATAAAATAATTCAATAAACTTGAATGCATTATTATAAAGTTACAGTACTAGGCACGTATCTTGAAATTTTTTCGACGGAGTAAGTTCGCGCATGTGCTCTTGTGAGCGACCAATAGCGCGCGCCCCTCTCCCGCCGCCCGCGCCCCTCAACGCTACGCATACCCAAAATACGCGTTTCGCGCAATTCCCGATTTCAAGTTATATGCCTCGTACTGTACGAGCGGGTAATTTCATAAAAATATGAGTAGCTTTTTAGTTCAGTCGTCACGTGACCACGGCCCCTGGAATGGTGTCGAAACGTCGGAAAAGCCAAAAATCCAAAAAATCAAAACTAATTAATTCTAAAATAACATCCGACTTAACCAATATACGCGCTGTAATCCGTAAAAATGTTTAATTTCTAAAAATAAAGGTTTCTATTTTTATTAGTTTTTGGTAGGCACACAAAATTACAGAGATAAGGAGAAATCCCGAAATCAGAAATATTATTGCCTCAAAATACTTTGATAAATTCACTATCGTGATTTTATTTTCCCGTCAATGTTTCAATACAGAAAAAGGTACAGTGGAAACCAGTCCCCTCCGTGATTTATGTGCACAACGCACTGTGTTGCCGTGTTATGAAAATATTTAATTATTCGGCCACAGTTCGCCGAGTCACCGCCCGGGGTTGCCAGGAATTCCAGCGTCTAATTAGGGAAGCGGCAAAAACCCCCACAAAAGTGTTGTCACCTTTGTGCCGAAATTGTGGCGTCATCGGGTAAAGTATGCGATGATATGGAAACATCTCTTCTCACAGGGCTATTTCTGTTTAACCCTCATTATAATGTTATATTATTTAGATGCTCATGGCGTTAATTAATTGCTTTTATCAAAACATTTTCCACTTTCGAATTTAATACTAAATAATATACTTACTAGAAAAATTCAACAACACGCTGTATTTTTTGTGTATGTCCACCGATTACTTGAAGGCGGCTGAACCGATCAAAATGATTCAAATGTTTTTACATTAGGTTTGTTCCCAAGTTGGTCCCATTTTTTGAAATCAGTTCAGTAATTTACAGGAAATCCTGAAAATATCTACTGTCGTTTTCGTTACCATTTTATGAACTTCTATGGATGATAATCAAGCATTACTTCTTTATTTTGAACCAATTTTTCTTTTGTTTGTAAGAGGATTCTTTAAGAATGATCCCACCAAAAACATTTTCATGTATAGTTTTGCCAAGACTCCATATGCTTGCACTGTCAAAAACTTATCAGACCTCATGTAGAGCCAAGCTTCTAACTCTACGCGTCCTAACTCTACAAGCCCTAACTTCAAAAACTCTTCACTTCAGTCAAAATATGTGGCTTGCCCATTTCGCTACATGGAAAAATGTATTCACTCTTCAAAAATAATAGTTCTTGTGGTAACGAAACGGCCAAGCCACATATTTTGACTAAGGTGAAGAGTTTTTGAAGCTAGGGCTTGTAGAGTTGAATGGAGTCTTGGCAAAACTATACATGAAAATGTTTTTGGTGGGATTTCATTTCTTTTTGTAAGTAACTAAGAATTGTGGTCTAAAAACGTGTGAAATTCGATCAAAATCAACCAGCGTACTTGTACTATTATTTATTTTATTCTGTGGTAGAATTAATTCATTTATGCTGTGACATTATTTTCCTCTTTGACGTAGAATGTGATAGTGCAAAGAACAAAATAGAGTCTGCGTGAGGTTTGTGCCACGAAAGAAGTTGTTTTGAAATGAACACAATTTCTGTTTTATTTTATTTTTTCCGTTATTTTAACAGTGATTTACAAAGTGTTAAAATAATTAATAAATATTTAAAGATTTTTCAGATACATAATGTCTCATTTTTTCAGACCTCGAGCATCAAAATTTGCGGAAGTCTCATACAAACTTCCATCCCCTAGTTTAAGGGGTTGGGGGTAAAAGTTCCAAGTTTTATAATTTTTTTGTTGTTTGTAAACTAAAACTAGCTTACATACCAAATTTTAGCTTTCTAGGACTTCAGCAAGTACCCTAGGAATTTTGATGATTATCAGTAAGATTTGACGAAATCGGGGTTTTTTAGATCTCAATAAAATCCTAAGTTTAAGAGCTATGCAATTGAATCTTTGTATATTTAATAAGTCTACTACTGACTTTCTGGTGTAATTCAAACCCAAGTTATGAGGGTTAAGCGGTGGGAGGGTTAAAGTCCAATTTTATAATTTTTTTGTTGTGTGTGTCTTAATACTAGCTTACATACCAAATTTCAACTTTCTAGGACCTCAGGAAGTACCCTATGAA
This sequence comes from Agriphila geniculea, assembly GCA_943789525.1. Taxonomy (NCBI): domain Eukaryota; kingdom Metazoa; phylum Arthropoda; class Insecta; order Lepidoptera; family Crambidae; genus Agriphila; species Agriphila geniculea. The sequence continues at coordinate 776,965 of OX038897.1, read as the reverse complement.
TTTTGATGATCATGAGTGAGTCAGTGACGAAATCGGGGTTTTTTAGATATCAATAAAATCTATATTATAAAAGCTTTACAATTTTAACTTTGTATATTTAATAGGTCTCCTACTGACATCATATTCCGAGAATTTTGTTTATCTAGTATATTCCAAACCCAAGATGTGAGGGTTCAAAAAAACGACGAAGCGGTTCGAGAAAAGGTAGGTAGGTAGTGCGCCCTTGCGCTTCGCTTCCTCGTCTTGGCGGGAGCACTCCCGTGCTCCCAGATACTTTTTTGATTTCATTGTATTGGACTTTGGATTATGAAGACATAAGGGAACTCCTCAAAATCAAATAGGAACTTTATGGTGATTGAAATATTGCTAGGGTTATACTTATGACAATCTTAAACAAGTTAGGTAATTAACTATGGTCAAGGACGTTTTGGACTAGACTTGTCTGTTTCTTGAGACCGATATTTTTAAGGCGTGCCGCGCCTTTCGTGGGTTTTATCTTCCTAGAAAACATACCTACTAGATAAGATAAGATAAAACTAGAGTAATTATCTACCTAATACAGAATAAGAATATACTTTAGTTCATATTGCTATATCTTAAACCATGTTGATTTTAGTAAATGTTTTATTTGAGCATTCCGTTGAATTGTGGCGAGCAGCGGTTGAACAGTATCAATTGGACTGAGAAATGACCGCGTCCAACTGAATTGAATGAAAATATGAGCCGCACACGAAACTATGGAGTCGGCATAAACACAGAATACATAATAGTGGCATAAAACAGATTTTTTTTTGTTGTTTTCCATTATGGGGAAGGCTTCTCAGCACCTGAAGGCCTATTACTAAAAAGCATCGCGATAAGCGTACGATGTTCGTTTCTCTCCGTGGCACTATTGCTCACCAATAAGGTTCAATATCAAGTAAATTGAACGACGAATTGCGTCCGACTATCGTGATTCTGATTTGTAATAGGCTCTCTGATATTAAGTGACATGCTAGTTAAATAGGATATCACTGCACTCGAAATCATCTACTACTGAGAAACTGGGTACCTGGGCCATCCCGCCAAGATGACCAAGCGAAGCGCAAGGGCACACACCTTTTTATAGCAACAATTAGGTGAAAAATTTATTCGCTGTTCATTACCTTTCTTTTATACAATAGTTCTTGTAGTAACGAAATGACCAAGCCACATTTTTGACTAAGGTGTAGATTTTGTGAAGTAAGGGCTTATTGAGTTAGGGCGCGTAGAGTTAGAAGCTTGGCTCTACATGAGGTCTGATAACTTTTTGACAGTGCGAGATCTTGGCAACATTAAACATGAAAATGATTTTGGTGGGTTCTATCTTTTTATTTGAGTATTTGAGTACATAATATTAATTATTTACGACTTCATAGAGACATTATATTTTTTATTAATTTATGTCACTCATTCTCATTGTGAATCCCGGTGCCTCTCCATACATTTCTGTGCGGCCATATCCCGAAATAATTCATAATATTAATTGAAGTATCACAACCACGAACATATTGTATGCGCGCGCTCGAATTAAATACTTGTTGTTATAGTGCATATCCTCATATACATTATTATAGATAACACTACTAGGCATTGATAGTCCAATGTATGCGTACGCATTATTTTTTAAGGGAGCTTGTACCTACCCGTTTATATCGTCGCTAATATATTTAATTTTACTATCTACGTTTAACTCATAAACAAGATCAATACTTATTTAAGAAAGTAAAGAAACAAATTTACCTTATAGCGGTGGTGGTGGCCGGATAATTAAGGATACCAGTCGGTTGGTTCTCCGCCGAGGATTATGTATGTCTTCCAAACGGTTAACTTTGAGAAGAAATAGTCTTTGGAACCTCAATATCATTTTTAAAGAGCTATCTAAAGACACGTATGGGTTTGATGAAAAAAAATTTTTACAGCTTCAGTTCCATGTATTATTATTATTTTTATTTTTTTACTTTTGTGTAAAAATCGTAGAGCGGTTTACAGAATACATCTACTTACCAAGTTTCAAATGTGTAATCCTTTTTCGTAACACGTAGCTCCAAACAGCTTGTTTGGACTCCACCCTTTGAGCGACTGCTGACTGCCTATGTTCCATGACACTGTGGTCCGACTGTTATTTTCATAAATTATGCATAATAATTAAGCAGTATACGAATTTTCAGCCTTGAGATAGCTCTTGTACCGACCTCGAAATTCATACAACTTACGTGGCGTGCTGACTCGGAATGTTCCATGACACTGCGGTCTGACTACCATCTTATTTTTTTTTTACTATTTTCTACTTTGAGATAACTCTTGTAGAGCATGTCGAAATGCTACACACTTGGAAGCGTGCTGACGCCAGGTGTTCCACTTCCTGGCGCTTGGAGTACACTCTATTACAGGGATGGCGAACCTTATTGTACCAACGTGCCATTTTTCTAAAGAAATCTTTAACGAGGTCCTAGACGTGACATCAAAAAATAATGTTGACTTTGTGATTATTGGGAAAATAAGTAATAATAATAAATACTATCAACTCAAAAGTCTTTATTTACTACAAAAAATAGGTACATTTGTTTTAATTATACACGTAATTTAAATTAATTACTTACTTCGTAATTTTTTCGTAGTGCATAATGAATTTTGTGATTGGTGACGTGCCCAAAATATTGTGTCGCGTGCCAATAATGGCACGCGTGCCATTGGTTTGCCATCCCTGCTCTATTATATTGAAAGAAGGACCTTGACTCTTGCAGTAATTTTTGCGAGCTCTCTAGCTATCAGATATTATCATTGTTTCTATAAGTTTAAATGGTATTGAGTATGAAAGTGGCTTTTTTTGACAAAATAAAATATGTAGAGCTTTAAATTTTAAGCCAACACAACTAAACTGAAGAAAAACCCATACTTACTTAATTTTACTACAATTTTTTTATTTCAAGTGTTTTCCCGAAAGTCCCTATGTCCCCTCAAATACTAAATTCACTAAATTATTCATAATTTTTAATTACGTACGCGGTAATATTAAATATTTGTTATTATAACACACCACACCACTCTATTCATCACTCTCACGTCAACCCTTCTAGAAGGGGGATAATTTAGGGGATGAACCCTTATTATTATTAGGAAAAATTAAAAGCATGTTTAAATTCCACAGCTAAATCAATTAACTAATCCCAATAATGCAATAACAGTTATCTTGTTGACCTATATTTTGGTTTATATTTCACAAAATACTTTTGGCTGATAACTCAGTTTATGACACCGGAAAATTGGTCAGAAAATGCTATAAAATTAAATCAAAACTCACAATTAAGTATACGAGTAACATTATGTGGTAATCTAAAAAAGTTTATCCACACCCATGCTTTAAATCCTCTGTAAAGGGTTCTGAAACAGTTAGCTTACTGCCATCATTACAATATCCCGAGCGAGAGCTGGGCCTGCTGCGCCGCGCGCCCACGCGCGAGCAACGCATTATGAAATTCAGTACAACATTATTTTATAACACTCTTGCGAATAACATAATGACGAGGAGGGGGAGGAAAGTCAAAGTCAAAACCTTTATAGAGGATACATATCATGGGTGTAGATAAATATCATGGGTGTTTTTAATCCATATGTATTAAAATATTGTTTGTTTCCCAAATAAAATAAAAAAATGGATATAGATAAAGTCTTGTATGCAACTGTACATAATTAGGTATTAAAACACTTATGTGATAAACCCACATTCGTGTTTTAATACCCCTCATTATAGTACAGTTGCATAAATAACTAATCTTATATTACAGTCTAAATAAAGTTTATCTATTATATTGAGTTATCAAAATAAATGCACAATTGAAATTAACCAATTGCTAATGCTTTTAGAACTTTTGACATCTATACCACATTGGTATAATAAGTTTTTAAATAAACTAAATGGATTTTCAAAATGACAAAAATCTGTAGGTGCGATAGATGGCGTTGATAAAGATGTATGTGTCAATGTAATATATATTTTTAGTAAGCTTCGAAGAGTACTCAGGTAGGTAGGCAGGTGTAACCCTAAAATGTTTCTCTTTGGGCAGATGTCAGCCAGCGAGCGCTTACTTGCCTCTATTGTACATGCCGTTTATTTCAAAAGTCAATTTTGACACTTCTCTTTCCATTAACGCCATCTAGTGAGGCAAATAGTTACTTTTTTTTTATTTCATTTTGATAAGCCCTCATTATTCCCTTTACTACGATCGTGTGAAGCAGATTTTAGGGCCGCCAAACGCCCGCCTGTGTAGTCGCGCGGCATTTTCCTGCCCGTAGGTATTGTCTCTTTATAAAAGTAATACTGTGCCGTGTACGGATGTCTAAATCAAAAACTCACAATCTGATATATGCTACGCAGTTCATTTAAAATAAGTCAACCCTAACGTTGCGCCGTCAGAAAAGGTAAGAGCACGCGATAGAAAGAGAGGCAACTACTAGGTGAATTAAACTGTAGGCTATTAGCGCTGCGCGACCTGAATTGCACTTTATTGTAACGAAGCAAAAGTCGCTATTTATTTAAATGACTTAGCGGCGTGCTGCTTCTGTACTTGTACTATTAATTATTCTGTGTCTTTACATAAAAACCCCAAAAATATGTTTTACATTGAAAAGAGTTATTTTATCACCTACACTGAACCGCTTCGCAGCAATTTCAAAAGCTGAAAAGTTATTACCCAAGCTTGGCAGCAACAAACTCCTTAAAATTGAAATATGAATCGTTTTTAACGCTAAAGGGGCTAAGGGGCAGTCCAATTTGAAGCCAAAACACCAAAGCGTGGTGCGATCGTATTAACATGCGCAAATGCTTAGCTATTGACCTAAATAAGAATACACGCTGTGGACACGCAAGACCAGTGTATATTGAGCTTTGGTGATTTTAGTTTTGGTGCTAGAAGTTAAAGTTGAGAAGAAAGAGATGGGTCTTTTTAAATTGGACGTGTTTTGGATTTTTGGTGATGTAGTGCGCTTGAAGTGGGTTGGTGTAAGTTACATAAAAAACAATTTTAATGAAAAGAACTTGTAATTATAAGATTCAAAATAGGCCAATCTGTTATTTTTAGGGTTCCGTACCAAAAGGGTGAAAACAGGACCCATTTACTAAGACTTCACTGTCCGTCTGTCTGTCACCAGGCTGTATCTCATGAACCGTGATAGCTAGACAATTGAAATTTTCACAGATGATGTATTTCTGTATTTCTTTTGCCGCTGTAACACAAACACTAAAAACAGATTAAATAAATATTTAAGGGGGTTCCCATACAACAAGATTGTATAGATAATGGTACGAAACCCTTCGTGCGCAAGTCCGACTCTCACTTGGCCGGTTTTTTACTTAAATACATAAAACAAACATGTTGACCTGCTACACTCAATGTGAAAAGAAATTATCTGCATATCAATAAAACACAGTTATACTTGTCTACCAACAGATATTTTTGGTGTTATATTTTTATTCGGTTGTGCGTATTCTTTGCTTACGTTGCAAAATAACTGACTAATCTAACTAACATCTATATCGACAGACCTAGGGATATCAACTTCCTATGAAAGGTTAAGTTTAGAATTTCTTCTCGTCTGAATGCAGCTGTCAGTTACTATACGACGCCTAAACTAATAATTACAACTATACTTCCCCCGCTCGCACAAAATGTGGGCAAATATACTATTATTAGTAAGTAATGTTTTCTATTAACATAGTAATTTCATATTTTCAATTATCGAATGTAGAATAACCAATCTTATAGAACCACAATACTTTTGCAAAGAAACCTAGGAAAAGATCTTTTTATATTGGTTTAGTGACGAAATTATTTTTTCAATGTGTAATAAAATAAACTATTTATGCCATAAAAAATGTATCACTTTGATTTGAGGCAAAGCTATGTAACTTCCGGTTTACATTATTTCAGCAATCTAGTCCAGCGTACAAATCCAGCGCTGAAAGGACATAAGGACTTTTCATAAAGTTTGTAGGTTTGTAAAGGACGTCAAAAGCCGAAATAACAGACCCGATTAAAAATACCTACCATTATAAAACTACGCTATCTCGGAGTAACTCAGGCAAATATTCTTATCATTGAACATGGATGAAGTCTTGTATCGAGAGAGTCCTTTTGTTTGTCAACTAACATATTCCACTTTAAAATTAATTTGAAGACGTCTTGATAAAAAATCGGTTGGCACTCCGGGAGTGCCGGCAGAAGTGAAAACTTGAATATTAACGTAGTGCATTTTTGATATTTTGAAATTAGCGGCAAAGGATTAAAATTATTTCTTTCCTATTACTATACAGTCACACAATTTAATCAGTTTGTAATTAGAAAAAATTCTAAAGATTTCGCGCCAGTGGCCTTTTTAGGGTTCCGTAGCCTAAATGGCAAAAAACGGAACCCTTATAGATTCGTCATGTCTGTCTGTCTGTCTGTCTGTCTGTCTGTCTGTCTGTCTGTCTGTCCGTATGTCACAGCCACTTTATTCCGAAAGTATTAAGACTACACAGTTGAAACTTGGTAGGTAGATGTATTCTGTTAACCGCTTAACGAATTTAATACAAAAATAAGAAAAATAAAAGATTAAGGGGGGGCTCCCCATACATGGAACTGAAACTGAAAAAAAATTTTTTCTTCAAACCAACACGTGTTGGGTATCTATAGATAGGTCTTTAAAAATGACATTGAGGTTTTTAAGACAACTTTTTCTCAAAGTCAACCGTTTGAATGATATTCACCGCCAAAGTGGTAAAATGTGTGTCCCCCCCCTTTAACTTTTGAAATAAGAGAGTGAAAAATCTAAAAAAAATATATGCTGTAGATCTTAATAAACAATTTCAACCAAAATTGGTTTGAACGAGATATAGTAATTAGTTTTTGAGATATAGCACATTTTCCAAAACCGCAAATATAACTTTGTCATTCATACCAACACTGTGAAAAACAAAGTTATTTTTGCAGACGAAAAATGATAGGTGGTATTAAATATGATATGGTATAAGGTAACTACGGAACCCTATGGCGCGTGGCCCGACACGCACTTGGCCGGTTTTTTTTAATTTCTACATGCACGCATTCTACGATTTAAACTTATAGTCACAGAGTATAAATAAGTCTATGATTTCACCGAAGAGATCGCTGCTATTAGTTCCATTTTCAAAATTAGCGCGTTGCTGGTGATACGAGTGTTTACGTCTTAAAATGACGCGCCGCCATTTTCAACGCGCCCCGTAGAAAGAGAGGGGGATACTTCCGCCGCCAGCTGTCTACTCTCCATCCGCCACATCCGTCTTACGCATTTTCGATCAGCCACATGATTCTTACTGACGCGAGTTTAGCATTTTTTCCCCATAGAAAAAGCTTACAACGCCGTTAAAAAAGTTTTCACTTCAAAAATATTTTTTTACTTCTCATGCTCGTAAAATTTGTCTTTATGTTGGGTATAGGCTGCATAAACTCGCTTTTTAGGCTCTAGCCTTTGATGCTCTAAGTGTATAAAGTAAAATCTTTCTCTAAGTCTCACTCTGACAAAGGTCGTCAGATAAACAGCCATACACACAATTAAACTTCGTTAAATAAACTTGGTATATTCTTCTTCTTCTTCGAAGAAGAAGAAGCGCTCATGGCGGAACTTGACAGACTGATCGTACTCGATCACGTTTGTTAAGCAACGCTCAGTCCGGCCAGGTGTCGGATGGGTGACCGTTAAGTGGCATTACAACTGAGCGCTTCCGTGCTTCGGAGGGCACGTTAAACCGTCGGTCCCGGCTGTTGTCATCTGATAACAGTCGTCAAGCTAAGTTAGAGGCCTTACCAGGCGGCTTGATAAACTCTAATCCCAGAGGTGGCCACTATTCCTCATTTGATAAGAAGAAGAATTATTTTTTTTGCAATGTTTCTGTTTAATTTCCTCACAATCAAAGTGAAAAGCATAGTGTGTAACACGTACATAAAACCAATCTACTATCACGTCTTTATTTTTTGGTCGTGAACTGTCCTCCAAGCCGTGTTTCCATCTGTACCTCATGCGTCCGTCCCTTTCCGAAGTTTTTTGATCGATGAAGACAGATGCTCAAAGTTGGGCATTTTTACGCCACCTACAACATTCGACGCGATATATTATAACTTGCAATAGTTTCACTTACAATCCGTCTTATTGGAAGGATGGAACTCTGTTAAACTAAGCCGTCTAATGTTCTAGAAGAAAAATAGACTTTTTATCCACAACGGTGACCCCGAAAATAGGTGGTCAAATTTACAGAGCGACGAAATCTCTCTAGTTAGTTTGCCATACTATCATTATTAACAGATCTGGTTACCTGGCAATCGAATATAACATTGCCAGGAATTTTGACTAGTGGACAAGTAGTGCTAGGCGGCATCAAACTTTACCACTTTTTCGCGCACCTTTGATGCCGCCTGGCACTACTTTTCCACCAGTCAAAATTCCTGGCAATGCTATGTTCGATTTAGATCATGATTGGCTTGCTATACCACACCAAATCCAGAGCTCTGTAAATTGTATAACTTCAATCGCTTTTTCAGCCCCTTTGTTGCTCAACCACTCCCACCCCCACCACTGTAAATCTGCCAGGTGCCCGGATCTGTTAATAATGATGGTATGGCACACTAACAAAGGGGTTTCGTCGCTCTGTAAGTTGTCCGCCTATTTCCGGGGCTAGCTCTTAGTCCATACCAGCGAACTAAAATCTATGGAAGTGTAATTGCAAACAAATATTGCTTAAAAAATGTCACCACGGGGCCGAAAAAGTACAACCCGCTCAGCTTTAGTCGGGTCAGACACGCACCCGGTGACTGATGTTAGCCTTCTTTACAATAATTGCCGTTTGTATTATAGAGAAAAGAGAGAACGAGAAAGTTTATTAGAAATGACGTCCTGTGTAGTCAAATGGTGTAAAAGACGCAAAGAAGGCGGTAAAAATATGTAGAAATAACGTATCATAATTTTTCGTTCAAATATAGAAAATATCTATGAGTATACAAATTATGGTCGCTAATAAGCAACTAGTGTTCAGACGCCTTGTGCTGCATAATCAAATTCCAGCATTTTAGCTCCATCCACTTAGTTGTACTTTTCGTGTGGTGCCATTTTTTGAGCGCAATGCTTGTTCCATAGATTTTAGTTCGCTGGTCCATACAGTGCTTGACCTTCACCTCACCAATGTTAAGTGACAATAAGGCCAAAGGTGGAAGCGCACTACACCCGGAATCATCATCACTGAGGAACTGGCTATCTTACATCCAACTGCCGGAACGCAACAACGTCAAATTGTTGTTATGGCGACAGACTTGAATAAGATAGTGGTAGCTAAACTAGCCAAGCCATCTGAGTACAAATGTGAGTAAAAACCGGGATCCCTGTGACTTAAACGTGTGGACAAACCAAAAAACCACAGAGGTGGTTAAAATATACCTTAATAGGTGTTATTGATCGAGCGAACACGAAGCGCGAGCGAAACATCTCCGTTTCAGCTTGGGCAAAAATGCTATTGTATGTCCCTCCGGCGGCTGTCCGGCTGTCCGTCTGTTCTCCACAAAATTTCACGAGAATCGGTTGAGAAATGTGACCTGTATCATCACATTTCTCAACCGATTCTCGTGAAATTTTGTGAGCAGAATCTATAATTATGATGGATTATTTTGTCGTTTAAATTTTTCGATAATTTTTAAAAGGCAAAAGGGAAATATCATATTTCAGCCATTTCGAATGTCAAAAATGCGAGTTCTACATATTTAGGTATTAATTAAATTTTTGGCAGACAATTTATGGCACATCTTAAGGAAAATAATGTTTCCAGATTCAAAAGAACCAATCGTAACTAAGGATGATCATCTTTTACATACAAATGAGAGGTGTTTTTACATCATCCATTTAAAAAAAGCGAATTATTTGACAGCGATGGCCATACATTCGGATTAAAATAATAAATGATTATGTTAAATATTTTTTCTTACAGAATGTCTACAATAATGTGGTGTATGTCATCTTAATAGTCTCGGTTGCGTTCGTGAATTATTTTAATATTATTGCTCTTTACAAAATCTTTTTGTGAGCTTTTTATGTTAAAAAACCGGCCAAGTAAGGGTTCCGTACCGAAAAACGGCAAAAAAACACGTTTGTTGTGTGGGAGCCCCACTTAAATATTCATTTTATTGTTTTTAGTATTTGTTGTGGCAGCGGCAACAGAAATACATCATCTGTGAAAATTTAAAGTGTCTAGCTATCACGGTTCATGAGATACAGCCTCGTGACAGACAGCCAGACAGATGGACAGTGGAATCTTACTAATAGGGTCTCATTTTTACCCTTTGGGTACGGAACTCTAAAAATTAGTACCTATCTACAGTAAAAACAGCATTTTCTTAAGAATGCAGTGTACAAAGCTTAAAAATGGCTAAAAATTAAAGCCTAACAAGAAATAAAACAATTTTTAACGGATACTAGCGTGGTTTTATTGAAAGTACTTTGGTAATAAGTTGGTATTTGGTTTGATTTTTGGTTTTCCCGTGGTTGGCCTAAAAACAATTTCTTCATTTTTAGGAAAGCCAACATTGTTAATAATTTTTGGGTTAGTTTCAATATGAAAAAACAAACCACATTTGGTACAAAGGAACTGGTTATCTTACCTTTGACTGCCGCAATACAACAATGTTGAAATATTAATTAATGTTTGATAATGTTTGTTAATTGTTGTTAATTATTGTAACTTAGGTAAGATGACGGTAGCCAGAAAAGAAAGAAGGTTGTAGTATTTGCCACATTATCATAGATATTCGCTAATAATTTCAATTTTTTGAAAAACATATTAGTAACCTTTATGTGCCATACAAAACATGCAAATTTATAATTTATTGAGCCACATATCTCTCGATGGAAGATTTATAATGTGTGTTTGGACTTATTTATAAAGGACTTTGAAGCATTTATTGCTTGTTAGGTATAATTAATTTTAAGACGTGCCTTGTATGAAAAGATTAGTGTTATAAATAGCTTTTTATTAGCATAATGATATTTTTTCATCTGACATTTTAATATTTTTTATTTTTTGTTAAAAAAATTATTAGTTGTCTTAACAGATCTCTGTACAGTTGCCCTATAAGTCTCGGTAAAGTTATTTGCCAGTTAATTCAATAGAAATTAATATGATCTACTTTTCAATTCAACCTGAAGTTAGTGCTAAACAAGACATGAAAAATTTCTTAGCAAAAATATTTGGCTGAGGTCTCATTAATTTTAAGAAAACTGACCAGCGAAAATTTTTCTATGTCTATGAAACTGACGGTTTCATATTTTCCGTCAAATCTGAAAACTGAAATGAAAAATAGATGACTAAGAAGAATAATGACCACTTCCCTTACAACTGTTGACCTATCAAATTACTTTTTTTTAACAGTAGATTTAGAATTACAATAAAATAAATTTGAATAGTTGCTGTGACCGCAGAATACTAGTATTCATTGAATTTGAATTGGCAATCAGAAACATATAGAATATTTAGTAAAATCAATATATTCTAGTTGTAATTATAATCTTCATTATTATTTTCTTTCTAAAGATTTTATTTTAGTAAGCAATTTATAAATAACAATAAAAATACATTTTATGAGCCATAATACTCTTACGCTAAAAATGCAATTTTATTAGCTTTAAATACTACACGATAATTAATAAAACTAGTGGCTCCATGAACTGTAGACCTCGCGTTAAAAAGTAGCTCAAATTGTATGCTTTTTTATTAAATAAATAACACAGAATAGATTATTATTAGATAAGTATTAGTTTTTTCAAGTAATAAGTATCTATACTGTGCAAATAAATATACGCAGTTCTAGGTTCTCTCACAAAGTCACAACCATAGACATAGAAAAATTTTCGCTGCGCTCAAGAAGACCAACAAAGCGTGGAAAAGAGAAGTTAACATCATGCGGACACGGTCTATGTAAAAAAGAGACAAAGGATCAAGTGACATGTGCCAACGTTTTTTACAGTAAGAGCCCCTAGAGTCCCGCCTAGCAAATGAGCAATCACAGTTTGTTTAAAATATTTGTTAATCTTAATTATAAATTAAAAAAAGGTATCGTGGAGCCATGGTGTCTTGTGCTCTAAGTAATTGTGATGTGACAAAAAGAAACAATCCAAGTAATCACACTATTCACAGGTAAATAAGATATTACCACACATTTCTCTAAAATCAAATTTCGCTACATTTATTCGTTTATCGACGAAGAAAACGTATGGAACATAATTTATTAATTTCCTTTGCCATATATAGTCATATTTTATGTATCTAAGTCATATTTTACGTATCTCATATAAAATGTATGCATTTATTTTCGGATCACCTGTTTATTGACATTGTTGTTCTTTGACATTCTATTTCTATAGTCACAACCTTATTTATTTTCAAATTTCGAATATTTGCCAGAAATGTTTTGATAGATTTTTAATCAATCGAAACGGCTGAAATATATATTTTTTACATATCTCCGCCATTTTGAAAAATTTCAAAAAACTGGCTGAACTAAAAAATTCTATATAATAATTATCGAACCTGCTCACAAAATTTCACGAGAATCTGTTGAGAAATGTGACCTGTAGAGGAGAACAAACGGAGATACCGGAAATTCTTACGTATAGGACGTAAGAATTTTTGCCCAAGCTGAAGCAGAGACGCTTCGCTCGCGCCGAAACGGGTCAGAAATGGGCATCTTTCTTTTAGAATCGTTTGAGTATTTGGCCGTTTAACAAGAAATAAAATCCATACTTTCTCTAATTTCTTTAACCAATAATAGAATTAAAATCTATTTAATAACTTCCATATTGTTCAGTTATTAACATTAATTATCTAATATTTATGTAAATTACGTGATGATTTAGTATAATGTGGTCGATCGTGGGTATGACGCTGATCTGCGCAGGAGTTGAACATACGAGTTAATTTGAAGACCGCCTGTCGAGATTTCCGGTTTGATTGAGATTTTACGGTGACAAGGTGAGGTGTGGTGTGCTTCCGTCAGCCACTTTAAGGTCTACTCAAATCTGAGTGGTATGATAATACGCTGTTCAAACCATAGTGGAATTATACCGCTACTGGTGCCGGCAACGGTACGGGTGCGTTCATGGGGGAGGCAAAATTTCGCCATACACGCGGTACTTATAGCTTACCCATTTGGTATGCGGTTCCGGTTTCGCGACAGGTGCGAAAATGCCATACCATATACCCAGCGGGATGGGTATTGCTCGGTATTTCTGCAACCCATGGCGGTAGCGGATACCGCTCAGATTTGAGTAGGCCTTTATGTCGGTACATATTAATGTTCTTCAGAAATGTACACTGAAAATTATTGAAATGAAATAGGCTTAGAGTAAGACGCGCTTCTGTACGCGATGCTCTAAGGAAATAGGTATTTTCAAAGTGGATCTTTCTAAGGGTTTTGACGTTAAAATTACAGAAAAGTATTTACTTTTGTATTCAAACTGAATAATTCAATTTCCAATCATGACAATTTATTTATTTTCAATCATTTTTGTCACTCGGGAACAAACCAACCAAACATAATTCAATGGATTTCGATAATTTATTATGATTATTTTCCTTCTCATATTGACATGTTTTGATGTAGCCATCTTAGAAAATTTTATGAATATCGATAGATTAAAAAAAATATGTAATTTTAAGGAGTTTTACTGTTAATAATTCGTTTGTTTTGGTCTGAATTAGTTTTTGGTTTGAGAAGAGATTTAAGATACCTAGGTATAATTTAACGGCGAATGCGAAGCGTCTCCGTTTCAGCTTGGGCAAATATGCTTTCGTAATTATGTCTGTTCGGCTGTCCGGCTTTCCAGCTGTCCGTCTGTTCACCTCTACAGGTCGCATTTCTCAACCGATTCTCGTGACATTTTGTGAGCAGGTTCTATAATTATATAGATTTTTTTGTCTAATCAGTTTTTCAAAATTTTTCATAATATCGGATATATGGGGAAAATCATATATCAGCCATTTTGAAAATCGTTCAAAAATGTCACAAACGCGTTCTACATAGTCATTAGTTTTTAGGGTTCCGTACCCAAAGGGTAAAAACGGGACCCTATTACTAAGACTCCGCTGTCTGTCTGTCTGTCACCAGGCTGTATCTCATGAACCGTGATAGCTAGAAAGTTGAAATTTTCACAGATGATGTATTTCTGTTGCCGCTATAACAACAAATACTAAAAACAGAATAAAATTAATTTTTAAGGGGGTCTCCCATACAACAAACGTGATTTTTTTTGCCGTTTTTTGGTACGGAACCCTTCGTGCGCGAGTCCAACTCGCACTTGGCTGGTTTTTTGCCTACTTTATCTGTAAAATAAGATGACTTTTAACTCTAAGCACAGAATAGATATAAGTACTACCGTACAGAAAGGAATCTCTCCGCCCCGCCCCGCAATCAATTACCTCACCCCACCGGCGCCCACCGCGCGAGTTCCGTGTGCCGATCCGTGTGCTCATTCAATAGCTCACACACGGTTGCGCGTGTGCAAAAACGTCACTGTGTAGCGTCTGTGTAATAGGTAGTTGAAACGCGACGCTTGTATGGAGTGCGTGCTCTAAGCCTTATATTTTTGCCTGTTTACAGTATGTCATTTCCCGTGATCTATCTAAGTATCTCTTTACCATTTATCAAAATTGGTTCAGTGTTTTTGTAGATTATGTATTGTAGTTCATTTCACATCTCATAGGATTAGTATTTGATCTCTATGTTGAAATTAACTGTTTTATAGGAAAATTCTATTTTAGATTTTAGAATCAAAACATGTGGGTAGTTTCAGGTAGTTTGATAAAGGTATAGGAAGTAAAAAATAGAATACATTATAAATTGAGCTTGATAAATCGTCAATGTGCGGTAGTTTAGATATGACTGATCGAAAAATAGATAGACATTCCATAAAAGTTTATAGACATAACTTTGATTTATTGATTGGACGCTAAAATGCTGCTTATTTATTTACTAGTTGCTCTGTAGAGTTTGCGTTTTGTGTCATTTTGAACAGTTTTTGAAACGAAAAAAAAATATTTTTTTCGAAAAACTGAATCGCCAAAAAATTATGCATAATTATAGAAACTGCTCACAAAATTTCACGAGAATCGGTTGAGAAATGCGACCTGCAGAAGAGAACAAATGGACAGCCGGACTTACGAAAGCATTTTTGCACAAGCTGTAACGGGAATGATTCGCTCGCGCTTCGCGTTTGCTCGATCAATTATCTTCCCATTTTCCTTTGTTTTCTCTGCTGACAATCAGGCGGAAAACCAAAAAGCGGTTCAATAAAGCTTGACAAATATTAACTTCTCAAATACAGCGAGAAATTTTTATCATTTGGTTCCCGCAGTGGGATGGTTCCACTCGTGACTAGTGGCTCCGTGAGCTGTAGACCTCGAGTTAAAAAGTAGCTCAAATGGTATGTTTTTCTAAAAC
This sequence comes from Agriphila geniculea, assembly GCA_943789525.1. Classification (NCBI taxonomy): domain Eukaryota; kingdom Metazoa; phylum Arthropoda; class Insecta; order Lepidoptera; family Crambidae; genus Agriphila; species Agriphila geniculea. Next base: position 761,456 of record OX038897.1, on the reverse strand, counting down.
AAATAACACAGAATAGATATAAGTTTTTCAACTAATAAGTATTTATACTGTGCAAATAATATACGCAGTCCTAGGTTCTGTTACAAAGTTACAACCTTATTTATTTTCAAATTTCGAATATTGGCCAGAAAAGTGTTGATTGATGAACTTTTAAGTTTTCTTAAAATAAAAAAACAAAATTTGCTTTACACTTACTTGTTGTATGGTCTTTGTTTACACTGCTAACAAAAAAGTCTTGTTACGTTTTTTTATCAGTTTTCAAAACGTCTAAAATGTGTTTTTTTTTTTTACATATGTCATTTCATTTCAAAAAATTTCGAAAAACTGGCCCAAGTGAAAAATTCTATATAATTATCGAACCTGGTCACAAAATTTCACGAGAATCGGTTGAGAAATGCAACCTGTAGACGAGAACAAACGGACAGCTCTCGTATTATACGAAATAATTTTTGCCCAAGCTGAAGCATAGACGCTTCGCTCGCTGTCAGCTGTTCCATACATTTTGATCTATTCCATTTTAAATTTTCTATGGAACAGCTGATTTTTTTTCGCGATTTCAATGTTGGTACCATTGTAAAAGTTGTTTGTATTTGTTAGTTATATGTATGAGTACATTGGCTCCTTTAAATTTTGTGCACTATTTCAGAAGGACCTATTATACAGGGTTATTTGTAAAACACCAACAACCTCGCAGGAGTAAATTACTAACATCATAAACAACAACATTTGTTCTACGACTTTTCCGAAAACAGACAAAATAATTATGATCTTTCATACAAAACGCGATCAGCTGTTTGGGACATTTGTATGGAGAGTCGAATTTTTTTTTGTCTGTTTTGGAAAAGTCGTAGAACAAATGTTGTTGTTTATGATGTTACTAATCTACTCCTGCGAGGTTGTTGGTGTTTTACAAATAACCCTGTATACATAACAAAAATCTTATATATATTTTTTGCGCGATATCAAAGTTGGCCCTATAGTAAAAGTTGCTTGTAATCATGAATGGAATCACCCCACTACGGGAACCAAATGATTAAAATTTCAGTGTGTACGTTGAAATGTCAACTCTTTATTCTAAAAAAACATTTCTCTTTATAATATTCAACTAGGTAAGTAAGTAAAATAGATTTAAAAGTCAAGAAGTCATAAGTGACTTTGAATCCAAGGGTTAAATAAAATTGTAGCTTTTTTAATTTTGAGTTAACATCAAAACTTATACCTATACCTACTTAATCCTTGTAGAAGTTAATACTATCTCAAACGTTAAAAACTGTTAATCATTTCAACGAAAATAGCGTCACGTTTCCATATATTTTTTGTCAAAATGTTAAATATCATACCAATATAACCATACACAAACGAATTAAACTATCACCCGTTTACGTCCATACAACTTCTAAATATACCCGGCTCAGTTTTCCGCCCGGGCGTCAAAGCGTCGTCTTAGCCCCACTGACTCACGGGTAAATATTTACCGAGCGATCGCTGCGCGCCAAATGTTCACGCCACAGAGTTAAGTAAGTATAGACACGAACAGTTAAATATTACTAAACAAAAATAATATCAAGTTAGTGACCTGGGGCCACTGACGGCCATTAAACGAGTACGCTGGACAGGTGAACGTCACCAATCGTTTGTTCCGATTTGAAAACCACCATATTGGCGCTGAGAGCAGAAGATTCTACTATGGCAGTAGTGAGTGAACTTGGAACTTATTCATGACATATGTAGGGCTCTATCGGCTAACTTATATTGCTATCCAAATCGCTCTGATTTTATAGATAGATGTGATACATTGCTTCTTTTCTTTAGTAAGTTTTAATTTGTGCCAAAACGAAGTAACAATGTATCAAAAATACATCTGTCAAATTACAGTTAACATTAGCTTCATTCTTATTAGCCGATAGACCCGCTGTCACCTCGCGTTTGTGCGTTTGTGGCATTTATGAAAAAAAATCGAAATGACTTAAATACTTGTTTTTATGTTATCAACCCCCATAAATATCTACGGCATTTTGAAAAAATACGAAAAACTGAATTGACAAAAAAAAAACCAGACATGGCACAGTTAGCACGGCACGGTCACGACTCTGTCACTGCTTTGATATTGGCATTATCTCATCAGTCATATTTAATGTTTTTAGGCCAGGCCAGTAATCACAGGCTTTCCTTATGGGTGGATAAGAAGGATTGGCCATAGCCTACCATGCGGGTCCAATGCGGTTTGTTAACTGAAAATGCAACTGGGACCTACCACGGCTGAACGTGCTTTCACGGAAGAGCTCGAGAAAATAAATGTCTTGGTAGGTACAGGTACAGGCCTTTCTTATAGGTGGATAAGGAAGATGTATTATCATTTTCCACCACGAGGGATCAATGCGGTTTGTTGACTGAAAATGTAGCTAGGACCTACGGCTGAACCTGCTTTAATGGAACAGCTCGATTGTCTTGAGCTCTTCCTTGAGCACGTAAATTTTTTGGTCACCATACCATGACCACTTCCTGCGAAAAATGGTGAATATAAAAACCCACTGCGTCATCGATTTCCTCATTTTGTAGCATGGCCACCGTGACACGATGTATTATCGCGTGGTATAGCATTTTATCAACACTCAACTGTCAAAATCCATTGTCTTTTGAGTGTACTTGCGAAAATTCATAGGGCGAATGTTATAACCCACTACATCATCAACCTCATTCTGTAGTATGAACACCCTGACATGATAAATTATATTATCGCAAAATATAGCATTTTATTTTCACTAAATGTCAAAATCCATTGTCTTTTAAATGCTGACAAAGTGATAAATCGATATACTGGCATAATAAAAATGTTTATGTTTATGTTTACTACTTCGCGTTTTGTGATCATGCTAGGGGGGCAGATATTTTATGAAATTATATTCATTGTGGATTGATTTGCGTCCTGTCTATCCGTTCCTAGGACTGCAGTCATAAACGCATCCAAATTAGCGGCTCGCAACCCGCGCAAACAGAATAAAACTCATTATACTGTTTAACACTGTAATCAGAACCACTGCAATTATACACTTACTCACTAAAAGCATAACTAACGTTTAACATTAAGCTTTTTTTCTATATTTGGGAAATTTAAGTCAGCAGTAGTTACCACACCAGCATCTTAGATATTACATACATTCATACAATGAGAGGGATGAAGAAGTAGAATTTGGTTGTCTCTGATTTTCATTCAAAAACGAGAAGGTTATCATTTCAATTGTATGTTTTTTACTGAGCGAGCAGGTGAAGCGCGAGCGAAACAATTTCGTTTCAGTTTGGACAAAAATGCTTGGGTGTGTCAGGCTGTCCGTCCGGCTGTCCGTTTGGTCTTCTCTACAGGTCGCATTTCTCAACCGATTCTCGAGAAATTTTGTGAGCACGTTCTATAATCATATGGATTTCTTTGATCGAGTCAGTTTTTCGAAATTTTTCAAAAGGTGGAGATATGGGGAAAATCATATTTCAGCCATTTCGAAAAATGTTCAAAAATGTCACTAACGCGTGGTCTGCAGTTCTCAGAGCTACTTTCTAGAGCCACGTTATAACTTTCTTTTATCAGTTGCGAGGACATCTATTTTAGGCGTGAAATACACAGAAGAGATGCGGCGGAGATAAGACGCAGATACGGCAGCGATGCCGGCGATACGTGTATTTGATTGGCCGAAAGCATCCGAAAGCCTCACATCTGCACCGTATCGCCGCCGTATCCGCGCCGCGTCGCTTCTTTGTATTTCACGCCTTATATCACTTTTTGACCGAGTGAGTGCGAAGCGCGAGCTAAGTGTCTCCGTTTCAGCTTGGGCAAAACATCGGAGACATGGGGAAAATCATATTTCAGCCATTTCGAAAAATGTTCAAAAATGTCACAAACGTGGCCCACAGAGTCACGAGTTTATATTTGTTTTGGTTGCAGATATCGCTTACGGTTCTATCTGTCGGGGCGGAAACAGTTTAGTGAACATCAATCATTGAAAAATCGCTCTTAACATCTCATTCATTCGTGTCATTCTTAACTATTTAATACATCACTGTCAGCCGCGGCCATTATAACGAGGACACAGTACAAACCAATCAGTAGGTCATGTTAAAATTAATAACTGTAAATGGGCGTTTTATGCTGTAGGTCAGGGATGGCGAACCAATGGCACACAACACTATATTTTGGGCACGTCATTACGCGACGATTTGATGGCACGTCTATGACCTCATTAAACATTAACATTTAGAAAAATGGCACGTTGATACATAAAGGTTCGCCAACGCCGCTGTAGGTTAAATGTAAAACTATATACCATAGTTTTTCTCTAATTGATAAAGTCTCGTAACATGAATCTGGCTGTGTTTATGTAAACCAGCTGAATGAAACCACTTACAAAAAAAACTTTACTTAAATAGAGACCGTATTGTGACCTCTTATTTCCAGGCAGTTTTCTGACTGAAGAAATCTACTTATCTCCTTTATTTGCTATACAAAGAGAAAGAGATGTCACTACGGCAATTTCTAAATCTAGCAGGTTTTAAGATCTTGCAGTACGACCCCAGGGATAACAATTGATCTCGTGTGAAATAAAGAATTTCTCTAAGATTTTTATATAAAGGCTTTCTACATAATTGGTATGGTATTTTCGAACTTTCACGACCATCATAACATTATGTTGAAACAAAAGATACATACTGTTTCACACCGCACTGTGTCACACATGTGTAATAGTAGCCGAGATTTTTTTGTACCACCTTATTCTACGAATTGTCCGAAGCACAGACAATGGTGGAAATTATTATGAGCATGGATGGACAACATTTTGTAGCGTTGTTACATGTACTTAGCCTTTTTTATATTTTTTATAGTGGGGGAATGCTTTTACGCATCCCGAAAACACCCTACTTCTTCTTTTTCTTGTCGAATGAGGATTAGTGGCCACCTCGTGTGTTAGAGTTTATCAAGCCGCCTGTAAGGCCTCTAACTTGGCTCAACGACTGTTATCAGATGACAACAGTCGGGACCGACGGTTTAACGTGCCCTCCGAAGCATGGAAGCGCTCAGTTGTAATGCCACTTTAACGGTCACCCACCCGACACCTGACCGGACCGAGCGTTGCTTAACAAACGTGATCGAGTACGATCAGTTTGTCAAGTTCCGCCATGAGCGCTTCAAACCCCCTACTAAGACTCGCTCTAACGCGCAAGACCTATGGGACTGTGATGTCACGCACCGTGTGGACTTACCGTCACATCCAGCTTATTGACCGAGCGAACGTGTAGCGCGAGCGTAGCGTCTCCATTTCAACTTAGGCAATAATTCATTCTGTCTGTCTTTTCGGTTGTCTGACTGCACTTCTCTTTTCTACAGGTCGCATTTCTAAACAGATTCTTGTATAATTTTGTGAGCAGGTTCTATAATTGTATAGATTTTTTATGTCGATTCAGTTTTTTGTTTTTATTTTAAATGGCGGAGACATGGGGAAAGTCATATTTCAGCCATTTCAAAAATGTTCAAAAATGTCACAAACGCGAGGTATACAGCTCTACAGAGCCACTAGTATTAATTTAGTTAAGGATCTGTTTCACTATCAAAAAGTAAGTTCTGAGTATCTTACTTGACAGATGATTAGACGTATTTTTTTCATAATTATCACAACTATCAATTTTGTTATTTATCTAAGAGTCTAGATTGAATTGACAGTTGTGATAATTATGAAAAAATACGTCTAATCATCTGTCAAGCAAGATACTCAGAACTTACTTTTTGATAGTTTAACAGACCCTTAAATTAATACTAGTGGCTCTGTGAGCTGTAGACTACGTTTGTGACATTTTTGAACATTTTTGAAATGGCTGAAATATGACTTTCCATATATCTCCACCATTTAGAAAAAATAAAAAAAAATTATCGACATAAAATATCTATATAATTATAGAACCTGCTCACAAAATTTCACGAGAATCAGTTGAGAAATGGGACCTGTAGAGAAAAACAAATGGACAGCCGGACAGCCGGACATACAGTACGAGGCATATATCTTGAAATGGGGTGGGGATTGAAAGATACGCGTATTTTGGGCATGCGTAGCGATGAGGGGCGCGCGCTATTGGTCGCTCACAAGAGCACATGCGCGAACTTATCCCCACTTCGTCGAAAAAATTTCAATATACATGCCTCGTACTGTACGAAAGCATTTTAGCCCAAGCTGAAACGGAAGCTTCGGTCACGCTTTGAGCTCGCTTGGTTAAAAATGTGTAATTATTTTTTTATAGATAGGTACCTCTTTTTTGATTCGGAATCCAGGTCAACGATTATCGTCACGCTCAACAGATTTCCCAATTATCTCTAAATCTAATAAATTCCAATCAACAGATCGCAAAACAGGGAATGTTCCGCGCCCCTGTAAGGGCCGTTCTAATTGAGTTACTAATAATTAAAGCCCAGTCGAAAGCGTATTGATTGATCGCCAACTGAAAATGCTATTCTTTTGTATTAAGTAATAACTAAATAACTAGTGGCGCTGTTTATTACAGAGCCACTAAGATAATTTTCTTTTTTCTTTTTGAAAACCAAATTCTTAAAAAAAAAAAACATTTAAAAAAGTTTTTTTTTCTAAAAAAAGGTAAATAATCTAGTTCGTTTTTTTTACACGACTGCCCAAAGCAAAAAGAGTGTATATGTGTTCAGGGTTCATGTATGTGGGTGGGTATGTGAGTTTCTTTATTTCACAATAACTTCTAAACGCCTGAACTGATTTGGATAAATGGGGTATCTTCTTGGGGAATGGGGAAAGGTCTTGATGAGCACATTCCAAAACTATAAAATATGTCACTAAAATGTGTGAAATAAAAATAAATAAATTTAAAAAAATATTAAAAACACGACTGCCCTGCCAAAAACGAACTAAAAAGTTAAACAACAAGTGTCATTGCAGTCGGGGAACCTATTACATCAAAAATTGTTCCATAATAAGGTCCCCCGACCGCAATGACACTTGTTGTAACTTTTTAGTTAGTTTTTGGCAGGGCAGTGGTGTTTTTTTTCTCAGTGTTTTCTCTTTTTTTTTCTTTTTTAGGTTTCCATACCCAAAGAGTAAAAATGGGACCCTCTTACTAAGACAGACACTGTCCATCTGTCTGTCTGTCACCAGGCTGTATCTCTTGAATCGTGATAGCTATACAGTTGAAATTTTAGTCGCTTAAACAACTTCTTGTCAGCTAAAAAAGTCTGGAACGGGTGGTAGGAAAATATGGAAAAACTTAATAATTAAGTTTATGAGTAAAGCTATTTTTGACTTTGGCTTTGACAACAAATACTAATAAACAGATGAAAATAAATATTAAGATGGGGCTCCCATACAGCAAACTTGATATTTTTTCGGTTTTTTTTTTGGTACGGAACCCTTCGTGCTCGAGTCCGACTCACACTTGGCCGGGTTTTTTTCCTTAAAAAAGGAAAATAATCAATTTGGTATTTTCTTTGTGTTTTGTCCTTTTTTTCTACAAATTCATTATCGGTACATAAAAGCATTACATTACCAACCACAAAATACATCGAAATAAACTTTTTTTTAAATCAACTCCAATGTCTCCAATCTTGTTAGCGCGAAAAAAACAAGCACGTAAAAAAATAAAAATTAACAAAGGAGTCTTCACACACATACTGAAGAAAGAACAATTAAAATGTTCAATTTGCTAGAATCCCTTGATACAATAATTACCCGAATAACTGCTATCTCTACTGATTTACACGAATTGACATAAATACATTTAATTATAGCCTTTTCGACCCACGTTTTAAGGCTGTTTGCAGACAAGACACTGATTTAGCCTATTTGAAAAACATTTATTATTTTTATCCACAGACTAAAAGAGTAAACTAATGGCTGTGTGAACTGTCTTTTACGTTTTCAACCGCCATATCTCCGCCATTTTTGAAAAATTTAGAAAAACAGAATCGACAAAAAAAACCATACAAATATTAAACAATACACATATATTCACGAGAATCGGTTGAGAAATGCGACCTGTAGAGAAAAACAGACGGACATACGAAAGCATTTTTGCCCAAACTGAAACAGAGACACTTCGCTCGCCCTTCACGCTCGCTCGGTCAATTATCACAATTTAAAAGGATCTTTTTTACATGTTTACTCATGTTTACTTTACAATGAGTAAAAAGATTAAGATGTATGCAAAATCAAAAACGTAAACAACTAATATCCTTAATTATAAAAAAAATAAATTCGAGCGAAGCCACGCGGGCGTTCTCTAGTAATCCATCAATTTTGCATTTCAAAAGTTAATGCCTTTCAACCTCTCTCGCGCTATCTTGCGATGAATCAAGATGCACACGATGTGTGCCGTTGCCCTAACTAAAGGAGCAGCTTAAAAAAGAAAGGAGAAAAAAGATAAAGGTTCTTTTTCATGGCGTTCCGAGCGAAGGTTGTTATAAAAACCGAGGTTGCTTGACGCGCGCGCCACGCCTCCAACGTCCGACTATAAAAGACCCTTTTAGAATTTCGAATGTTTGCAGTGAGCCTGATGGAGTGTGGAAGATTTATATTTGGAACAACGAGTTTTTTCGCCATAGATTTAAATAGTTTTTTTATATTATTTAAAATTCCGTTACTCATTTATTTTGCAAAGTCTGTTTGCAGTTTTTTTTTTTCAATTTTTTAGGACAGTGCCTAAAATGCAACATACACAATGCCTAACACGGTTGATTGACTAAGAAACAGATTGCCTACAATGTATCGTAACTATAATGTTGTCTGACAACTGTGACAACGATGGCATGTTGCATTTTAGGCACTGTGCTCATAACCCTTTTTTCACACAATACAACGACTTTATTCATTTTTGACTTTTCAAAATTGGTAAAAAGGTAAGTGCGAACTGTAAAAAACGCGGGAAAACTTTATTTTTAAGCACAGGCCGTTTATTTTTAACCGATTTCAAAAAAGGAGTAGGTTCTATGTTCGTCTGTATATATTTGTTTTTTTTTTGTGTATGCTTCAAAGCCAATATTGACACTTTACTTGACCATCGACGCTTTATCTAGTGAGGTAAATAGATACTATATTTTTTTTAATGTCACTTTGAAAAGCCCTAATTAAAAATAAGAAGGAAGAAAAGGTAGCAAGGCTGGCAAGCTTTTTTTGTAGATTAATACGAATAGAAAACTTTGCAAAAAAATAAAGAATGACACTTCCACTTGGTATACATTCGAAATTCAAAAAATATTTCAAAAATATCGGAAGGAATCGATTTTAGAATGGTCCATTTGTTTCTCTTGTACGTGTCGTGTACGCAGGGCTGCCACTCGCAAGTTTTATTGCCTTTTGTTTGACGAAGTGTAAAAGTATTCATGTATTATGACAAATCAACAAAACACTGATTTGCGCCGTATTGCCGCGTTCCACGTACAATGCGCCTATAAAATCGTGCAAAATACCCTTTGTATTCACGAACTGTAGGTAGTAACATTCTAAATAAGTACAATATTTTTATTAAAATGTTCTTATTTATTACTTTTGAGCTTGCTTTAGCTTATTATTTTGAAACAGAAGCTTTCTCTTGAGGTTTTAGTAGAAAATAAGTTTTTACTGCCATGTTTTGAATGATTAATTTCTGACTTGGTATTTTGCACGTAGAATCAAGCTTTAAAATATTTGTTGTTTTTAGATAGGTACCTACATACATTAACTATAGGTACTTACTGCTGAATGGTTCTGGAATGACGAACGCGCACCGGACGACGCTCCGTGGCCCCCGACAAGGTGGACCGAAGTGAGGGTGAAGGTTGCGGTGCGCCGCTGGATGCGGGCCAAGCAGGACCGATCGTTGTGGGGATCCTTGGGGGAGGCCTATACCCAGCAGTGGGTGTCGTGCGGCTGATATGATGATGATGATGATGACTTACTGCTGAGCAAGTCTCGGCTTAGTATTAACCTGTTAAGGCCAGTAATTATGTACGGAACTGAATGTAAACGGATGAAAGAAAATACTGAGGCATGTTAGTGGAATGGATATGGATGTTGATGGCTGGAAAGTTAGTAATAATAATTTTTTGGGGCAGAAAGTAAGACGAAGACTGCAGAAAAGATTGATGGATTAACGACCTGCGTGGTGCAGTGGTCAACATGCCGCTTACCACGCAAGAGGTCCTGGCTTCGATTCCCGGCCGGGCAGAAATTGTAATATTGAATTTTAATTTCTGTGACGGGTCTGGGTGTTTCTATGTATAATAAGTATATATTTAAAAAGTATATAAGTAGTATATCAGTTGTCTAGCACCCATATAACAAGCTTTGCTTAGTTTGGGGCTAGATGACGCTGTGTGAAATTGTCCAAGTATTTATTTATTTAAGTATTTATTATGGATTGAAGACCGCAGAAAAGATGGATTTATATAAAAAACTTTAATTTTGCTTAGCTTGTAAAGCTGAGATAGTTTGTCATACTTGTATGCAGGCCGCAAATTATGTCACATGTATGAAAAACCGGCCAAGTGCGAGTCGGACTCACGCACGAAGGGTTCCGTACCAAAAAACGGCAAAAAATTACGTTTATTGTATGGGAGCCCCCCTTAAATATTAATTTTATTCTGTTTTTAGTATTTTTTATTATAGCGGCAACAAAAATACATCATCTGTGAAAATTTCAACTGTCTACCTGTTGTTAGTATTAATATCGAGCAAAAAACAGCAAAAAAATCACGTTTGTTGTATGGGAGCCCCCCTTAAATATTAATTTTATTCTGTTTTTAGTATTTGTTATTAGAGCGGCAACAGAAATATATCATCTCTGAAAATTTCAACTTTCTAGCTATCACGGTTCATGAGATACAGCCTGGTGACAGACAGACAGACAGACAGACAGACAGACGGACAGCGGAGTCTTAGTAATAGGGTCCCGTTTTTACCCTTTGGGTACGGAACCCTAAAAACCGGCCAAGTGTGAGTCAGACCCGCGCCCGAAGGGTTCCGTACCAAAAAATGGCAAAAAAATCACGAATATGAATAAAATAAATAAATATTCTGTTTTTAGTATTTGTTGTTATAGCGGCAACAGAAATACCTACATCATCTGTGAAAATTTCAATTGTCTAGCTATCACGGTTCATGAGATACAGCCTGGCGACAGACATATAGATATATAGGGTCATTTTGAACTTACCATCCAAATTTTGAGGATGTGTTCAATCCATGAAACTGAACAACTTTCTCTAAGGAACACATGGTCAAATATGTAAAATAAAAATCGACTTTCCATACAAATCAAAGAGATCACGTGATCAATTTAGTATGGGATGACCAAAATTTTCTGGAGAAATTTGACACATGTTTCTTAGAGAAAGTTGTTTAGTTTCATGGACTGGACACATCCTTAAAATTTGGATGGTAAGTTCAAAATGACCCTGTATAAGGTCCTTCTTAAATAGTGCACATAATTTTAAGGGGTCAATGCACTTATGCATACAAACAACTTTTACTATGGTACCAACATTGTAACCGTGAAAAAAAAAATCAGCTGTTCCATAGAAAATTTAAAATCGAATAGATCAAAATGTATGGAACAGCTGATTTTTTTGCGATTTCAATATTGGTCCCATAGTAAAAGTTGTTCGTATGCATGAGTACATTGACCCCTTAAATTTATGTGCACTATTTAAGAAGGACCTTATATAGACAGCGGAGTTTTAGTAATAGGGTCCCGTTTTTGCCTTTTGGGTACGGAACCCTAAAAACTACCTCAATATGAGTTAAGCTAAACTAATTTACTACTGGGGAGCTCGGTGGCGCAGTGGTTTAGCGCCTGGACCAGCGATTGCGGAGGTTAAGCAACGTTCGCAAGGGTCGGTCATGGGATGGGTGACCAAAAATGTATTATCTCGAACTCCTCCGTGCTTCGGATGTCACGTTAAGCCGTTGGTCCCGGCTGCATTTGCAGTCGTTAACACCCACCAATCCGCATTGGGCCCGCGTGGTGGGTTAATGGTCCGTCCTCCTTATCCACCCATAAGGAAGGCCTGTGCCCCAGCAGTGGGGACATTAAAAATGGCTGATGTGATGATGATGATGAAACTTATTTAGCTTAGCTCTTTGTCTGTACTGTAATGCAACTGGCATTAAAACGGCTAGAATTGACAGCCCTGTATTGTTAGTCTGTGGTGCAAACCAATTCTTAATTACTAAAAAAAAAAACAAAACAGCCAATTCGATATTCAACCATTTTGTAAAATCGACACTTCTCTTTATTAGTGCGTAACAAATGCCTTGAAAACATCGACCACCGTCACTTGAACTACGCAGACTGTCATTTAGTTACTTTCTATTGGTATGTGAAACGCAACGGGAGTTCTTGTCCGATTGGTTGATAGTTTGGCGGGTTCGTTTTGCTTGTTGTGTTCGATTTTTGAATCAAAGTCTATTTGTTTAGAATGTTAATGAATGAAACAAAAACCGGTCAAGAGCGAGTCGGACTCGCGCACCGAGGGTTCCGTACCATCATAATTGCACCATCAAACCACACTGCAGAGTAGAATAATAAAATTAGTATTGCAGTTTTAGGTCAGCGCCATCTCTTAACCAATAGTGGAACTAATGTTAACTTTTTTAGAAATTTTATAATTTCTAAAAAAGTGTGCTATATTGAGACATCGATTTATTTTTCCTGTAATCTTTATATAAACTGCTATCACATAGAATTATTTTAGATTTTTCTCTTTGCAAACTTCGGAGATAAGGGGGGGGAACGGTCATTTTTTTACATTTTTCATCATAAGTCAAAAACTATGCGGTTTAGAAAAAAAAAAGAAAAAATTATTGAAAACGTGCAAATGGCGTTCTTTCATATGATACCCCACATGCCCTAGTAGCCCTACTTCAAATTTTTAAGACCCCTTTTCAGGCCCTGCTGTAAAAAAGATATTTATTTTTTTATTTATTTCTTATTTGCAAAATAGTTGGGCAAATGTTATCTTAAACTATTCCAAATTTCAAGTTGATACCATTAGTAGTTCTCGAGATATCCAGCTGTGACAGACAGACAGACAGACTGAGTCACACCATAAGGGTTCCTTTTTTACCAATTTGGTACGGAACCCTAAAAATGGGAAATCCGTTTCTTTGGACCATCAAACCACAAAGTAAGTAGTATATTTTGTGATCAAACTGAACAACTTTTATCACGGGACCAACTCTGAAATGGCGAAAAAAACCGGCCAAGTGCGAGTCGGACTCGCGCACGAAGGGTCCCGTATCAAACAACGGCAAAAAAAACTCACGTTTGTTGTAATGGGAGCCCCCCTTAAATATTTGTTTTATTATATTTATAGTATTTGTCATTATAGCAGCAACAGAAATACATCATCTGTGAAAATTTCAACTGTCTAGCTGTCACAGTACATGAGATACAGCCTGGTGACAGACAGACAGACGGACAGCGCAGTCTTAGTAATAGGGTCCCGTTTTTACAAAACGGAAAACCGAAAAAAAATCAGCTGTTCATACTTTAAGGTCGAGAGGTAGGTACCTAATACCTATTGCGCTTTTGTATAGAACAACAGATTTTTTTTCTCGCAATATCTGAGTTGGCCCCATAGTAAAAGTTGCTTGTAATCATGAGTGGAACCACCCCACTGCGGGAACCAAATGATTAAAATTTTTGCGTGTATTATGTTCTGCCGAACTATTGTTTTTCGAAATTGTGACCATTAAAATAATTAACTGTCGAAATTCAGTATGACACTCCATTTTTGCCGAAGCTGAAACGAAGACGCTTTGCTCGGTCAATAAGCTTTATTTTTAGGGGTACCCAAAGGGTAAAAAACGAGACCCTATTACTAAGACTCCACTATCCGACTGTCTGTCACCAGGCTGTATCTCATGAACCGTGATAGCTAGACAGTTGAAATTTTCACACATGATGTATTTCTGTTGCCGCTATAACAAAAAATACTAAAAACAGAATAAAATAAATATTTAAGTGGGGCTCCCACACAACAAACGTGATTTTTTGCCGGTTTTTGGTACGGTACCCTTCGTGCGCGAGCACGACTCGCACTTGGCCGACTTTTTTAACTTAGTGACATTTAAAAGCGACCTCCAAGCAATATATTTCTACAACAGTCACTTAGCTTGACGGCAGACATATTGTTTTGATAAAGTAATGCATCGGTGCATTAGCGAAATCAAATTTAGGGTATGTTAAAACAAAAATAATTCTAAAAGTGTGGCTTTTGCTATCTAGATTTTCTATTTCTTGCTAGCTCTTTGTAATTTTAGAGAAACAAACAACAATACAAAGGGACCATAATAGGAAAACATGGTTTGCGCGGGCCATATTTTTATATAGAAAATATAAAGTTGTAGCCACAAAAAAAAACATACGACAAGTTAAAGAGATTATCTAGTAGCTACAAGTATTAAATCTGAATATCATCAGAAGCTCTTATCGCGGGCCATATTTTTGGGGTAAATAATAGCGGAAATGTATTGAATACTATCTACATCAAAATACAGTTTTTAACGTACTGTGCAGTTGCTGCAATAACTTTTTTTCAAGAAAGATAAATTGTGCTAAAGATAATGATGTAAAACAACTAAAAACTTCGAAAATGAGCAGAAGTGAGGTTATTTTCCATACTCTTTACACGTAAAGAAAAAGACAGAGACAAATATGATTTCGCATAACGGAGCCTTAATAAATAGTACATTACTGCCGCGGTATATAATGACTGCGTTGCTGGCAGCGATTATGATGGCCGAGAGCGGAGCTTAGCGCAGGTCCAGGCCGTCACAGCGCGGTCAGCATTGCAGCCCGCGCATGGACAAGCTGAAATAAAGGCCGAGACCGGAGGTCGAGGCCTTTATAGCGCGGACAGCAAGGGCTGCAATGATGACCAAGCTTGAAGGCCGAGAGCGTAGTTAAGCTTAGCTCGAGGCCATCATAACGTGGCCAGCAGTGCACTCATTGTGGACCTAGGGTTGTATAGTGCTTTACTCAAAAATGCGAGTACTACCACTATAGTGGGTACGTATAACCTAATTTCGAAAAAAATACAAAACTGCAAATATCTCAGAAACGGTGCGTCGGAGCCAAAAAATAAGGTTTTTTTCGACCCCCTATGGTACTCCGGAAGTGGTCAAAAGGTATTTAATGAAAGGTCAAAAAACGGTCAAGTGCGAGTTTTTTATATTTTTCCATACAAATTTTACATAAAAATACAAATATCACCTGTGTAATAGGGTTTTCTCCCCTCAATGTACAACACCCGTGCAGATAAAGAATGGGATTGAAAATGGCGGCTCACCGCGCTTACCACAACGAGTGTGACCGAGAGAGCGATAGGTGTGGCGTTCTATATTTGAAACAAAACTCGACAATAATGGATTCTCAAAGGAAATTGCTGGTAGCTAAAACAAGACAATAATAAAATCTCATACAACTTTGCCGCGTCACCATCGGAGGAGCGCGGCAACCCCGACTTTGCTCAAAGAAGGTTGTCAAAATAATGACCATATTACAAGCATTTTTGAGTAAAAAAATTAACAATCATTAAGTTTATTATAATAACATTGCTAAGGTACTCATTATGATACAGACCATAAAGCCATCACATTATTTATAGAGTGCTAATTAACCTGCCGAACATACAGTTCAAGGTTCGTTGACCCCTAATAAAAATTAATCACTACACAATACAAGTGACGCTTATCTCTTAAAAAGTATAATCTCATAAGTTTTTGCCGCGCTCCATTATTAAACGCCATTTTGAACATCACCAAATGTCATTAGCGGTATAAATGGGTTTCGCGCCATAACGAACGCCAGTGTTGCCACAAAGGAAAATCATAAATCAGCTGTCAGTTTGGCAGTTGCTGAAAGGAGGTCCGTCAATGCATCGATGCAAAACTTAAAAAAAACGTCTTAGACTCTTTTGATTAATTGCGTAAAACGAGGCGTGCTTATGTTTTTTTTTTGGGGTTCCGTACCCAAAGGGTAAAAACGGGACCCTGTAAGACTCCACTGTCCGTCTGTCTGCCTGTCTGTCACCAGGCTGTACCATCTCATGAACCGTAGCTAGACAGTTGAAATTTTCACAGATGATATATTTCTGTTACCGCTATAACAGAAAATACTAAAAACAGAATAAAACAAATATTTAAGGGGGGCTCCCATACAATAAACGTGATTTTTTTGCCGTTTTTAAGGTTCCGTACCCAAAGGGTAAAAACGGGACCCTATTACCAAGACTCCGCTGTACGTCTGTCTGTCTGTCTGTACCCGGCTGTAACTCATGAACCGTTATTGCTAGATAGTTGAAATTTTCATAGATGATGTATTTCTGTTGCCGCTAAATTAACAAATACTAAAAATAAAAATTTAAGGGGGGCTCCCATACAACAAATGTATTTTTTTTGCCGTTTTTTGCTTCATATTAATAACGACAACAGGTAAACTGTTGAAATTTTCACAAATTATGTATTTCTATTGTCGCTATAACAACAAACACTAAAAACAGAATAAAATAAATATTTGATTAGGGCTTGTCTGTATGGGTACAGCAAACATGATTTTTTGACGTTTTTGGTACGGAACTCTTCGTGCGCGAGTCCGACTCGCACGTGGCCGGTTTTTTTTTCATATCTGCTTTGAATGGAGATCTCTTGATTTTAATACTCGTGAGTCAATGTCAAGTGTATTCATTCTTAGAGATTTATTTACAAATCTTTTGTGGGAGTTCTCTTTGTGCCTCAGTGATTGCTTTTTAATAATTTGTATGGAAATTTTAACTGTTCTTGTTGTTATTTTGAGTTTAATCTCTTTTAGATTCTATTGATGATAAATTAAACTTAAATCTCTAATGTTAAAATAATGTTTTGCTGATGATTTGGCGTAATTATTGATCGTCAGACTTCGTTTCACAGCTAACCTCAAAAACGACTCAATAATAGGTAAAAAACGACTCAATAATAAACAAACGAATAAAGTTTGTTTAGGCCATTTAGTATAATTTAATTTCGCGCGCGTTTTTCATTATGTGGATCCTTATATTCCTTCATTTTCCCACTCACCTACGCCGAGTGAAAGAAATAAAAAAACCGGCCAAGTGCGTGTCGGGCCACGCGCAGTAGGGTTCCGTAGGTACATTATATATCATACCATATTTTAATACCGCTATCATTTTTCGTCTGAAAAAATAACTTTGTTTTTCACAGTGTTTGTATGAATGACAAAGTTATATTTGCGGTTTTGGAAAATGTACTATATCTCAAAAACTAATTACTGTATCTCGTTCAAACTAATTTTCGTTGAAAGTGTTTATTAAGATCTATAGCATATTTTTTTTTTAGATTTTTCACCCTCTTACTTTAAAAGTTAAAGGGGGGGGGGGGACACATTTTACCACTTTGGCGGCAGATATCTTTCAAACGGTTGACTTTGAAAAAAAATAGTCTTAGAAACCTCAATGTCATTTTTAAAGACCTATCTATAAACACCCCACAAGTATTGGTTTGATGAAAAAAAATATTTTCAGTTTCAGGTCCATGTATGGGGAGCCCCCCCTTAATCTTTTATTTTATTAATTTTTGTGTAAAAATCGTAAAGCGGTTCACAGAATACACCTACTTACCAAGTTTCAACTATGTAGTCTTAATACTTTTGGAATAAAGTGGCTGTGACATACGGACGGACAGACAGACAGACAGACAGACAGACAGACAGACAGACAGACAGACAGACATGACGAATCTATAAGGGTTCCGTTTTTTGCCATTTTGGCTACGGAACCCTAAAAACCGGCCAAATGCGTGTCGGGCCACGCGCAGTAGGGTTCCGTAGGTACATTATATATCATACCATATTTTAATACCGCTATCATTTGTCGTCTGAAAAAATAACTTTGTTTTTCACAGTGTTTGTATGAATGACAAAGTTATATTTGCGGTTTTGGAAAATGTACTATATCTCAAAAACTAATTACTGTATCTCGTTCAAACTAATTTTCGTTGAAAGTGTTTATTAAGATCTATAGCATATTTTTTTTTTAGATTTTTCACCCTCTTACTTTAAAAGTTAAAGGGGGGGGGACACACATTTTACCACTTTGGCGGCAGATATCTTTCAAACGGTTGACTTTGAAAAAAAATAGTCTTAGAAACCTCAATGTCATTTTTAAAGACCTATCTATAGACACCCCACAAGTATTGGTTTGATGAAAAAAAATATTTTCAGTTTCAGGTCCATGTATGGGGAGCCCCCCCTTAATCTTTTATTTTATTTATTTTTGTGTAAAAATCGTAAAGCGGTTTACAGAATACACCTACTTACCAAGTTTCAACTATGTAGTCTTAATACTTTTGGAATAAAGTGGCTGTGACATACGGACGGACAGACAGACAGACAGACAGACAGACAGACAGACAGACAGACAGACAGACAGACAGACAGACAGACATGACGAATCTATAAGGGTTCCGTTTTTTGCCATTTCGGCTACGGAACCCTAAAAAGGTGCACCTGATTCGCGCGACAGTGGCGCCAGAATTGTGCTAATTCGACGATTCGAGAAGACTGCAACTACTTGAAAATTCGCAATGTCACGCTTTTGTGTCTCCGCATAAAATAATGTTTAACAACTAATTTATACCGCTCTGTCCGGTTGTATTAGTGTGTGTATTAGTGCAACCACAACCAGTGAATTGAGAAGAGTGAGAACTGCTTTTTCGCCGGCCGGCAGAGCAATTAAAGGACTTCTGCCATCTGAGGTGTTGTGGGTGAAAGACAGTGTAAACCGTTGGGCGAGCTGGTGACAATCAAGCCTTCGGTGAGTCCTTTCTCTGCACCTACCTAGTTCCACATCAATTTTCTTTTTTCCGCTAAACTACAGTCCATTGAAAACCGCCATACCAGAGTTATTGTCATGGAAACTAAGATCCCACCAATCACTTGTCCATGAAAAATATGGCCAAGACAAGACCTAGCTCACACTGTCAAAAAGTTATCAGTCAAATTTTAATCATTTGGTTCCCTCAGTGGGGTGGTTCCACTCATGATTGGGGCCAACTCTGATATTGCGAAAAAAAATCAGTTATTCCATACATTAAGTTCGAGTAGGTATTGCGCTTTTGTATGGAACAGCTGATTTTTTTTCGCGATATCAGAGTTAACCCCATAGTAAAAGTTGCTTGTAATCATGAGTGGAACCACCCCACTGCAGGAACCAAATGATTAAAATTTCAGCGTGTATACTGTTAATTACTTTTATTTTAATATGTTATAGAATAAATAGTTCTTGTAGTAACGACCAAGTCAAAATGCCAAATCATTGTTTCGCCTGCACGTTATAAAATACCATGTTATCTGTACTTTCATGTAAAATTATGAATTTAATATAAAATAAAAATACCTCATTCAACATTTTAAACAACTTAAGTCTCCACTGACAAATTACTTACACTTTTTAAAATAAACTTGGCACATAAAACAAAACTTTCTTAAAATATGCTAAATAGTGAACCAAAGTTTTCTTTTTAATCTCCTGCTTAGCAACTAGTTATAAATTTAAATGCTCAACACTACTTAAAATGCTTAAAACATTATGAGTCTTATGACTCAGCACTAGACTGAATTCTTACTCACGACCTTTTGACTTGAAAACTCTACATTCGAGAATGCAACGCTCAAAGCCGTCATAAACTTTAAAAAATGTAAACATGACAAAATTAGAACCTCTTTGCTGTCCAAAATAATGTTCAAATAAAAAAATAAATGTCATTGCGAATTAAAAAAGTCGTAATACAAACAATAAAGAAACCGGCCAGCAATAAAAGTGGTCTCAATAAAAAACCGGCCAAGTGCGAGTTAAACTCGCACACGAAGGGTTCCGTACACACCAAAAAACGGCAAAAAATCACGTTATTAAAAAATCACCATACAAATGGGAGCCCCTTAAATATTTATTTTATTCATTTTTTTATAACGGCAACAAAAATGCATCATCTATAAAAATTTCAACTGTACCTGATGTCGTTATTAATATCGAGCAAAAAACGGCAAAAAAATTCACGATATATGGGAGCCCCCCCATATATATTTATTTTATTCTGTTTTTAGTATTTTTTGTTATAGCGGCAACAGAAATACATCATCTGGGAAAATTTCAACTGTCTTCCTGTTGTCGTTATTAATATCGAGCAAAAAAACGACAAATAATCACATTTGTTGTCTGCGAGCCCCCCTTAAATATTTATTTTATTCTGTTTTTAGTATTTTTTGTTATTGCGGCAATATAAATACATTATCTGTGAAAATTTCAACTGTCTAGCTATCACGGTTCATGAGATACAGACAGACAGACAGACGGACAGACAGATAAGACGGAGTCTTAGTACCGTTTTTACTCTTTGGGTACGGAACCATAAAAACTATACGGCCAACTTTTTTTACACTGAGTTTTTAATGTTTAAAAAATAAAGTTGACTTTCCCGCGCGAAGTTGGTGACGTCATTTCGTATCATACGTCTTAATCTGTAGATAACGGGCATTTTTTATTATGTTCCGTACAAGTAAAATGGACGACGGTTATCTAGGATAGTTTTGGTTGTTTTATGATCCGCTAGTGTTATGGGTTTTTTATAGTGTTTCGAAATGTATAGAAGTGGACGTCGTGAAATGTGCTATTAGCACCGTCAGAGGATGACAATAAAATTGTTTTATTTACAATGAAATGGAATCTGCGGCTTGAGTGGTTTTTAAAACTAGTGGCTCTGCAGAGCTTTAGGGCGCTCGTATTACAAAATCAAACTCTAACTCGATATTCTCTCGAAATCAATATCGAACTTATATTTGAGACATCGTTTTATTTTTCCTGTTTTCTTTATATAAACTGCTATCACATGGAATTATTTCAGATTTTTCTCTTTGCAAACTTCGGAGATAAGGGGGGAACGGTATTTTTGTTTACATTTTTCATCATAAGTCAAAAACTATGCCGCATAAGAAAAAAAAATCTTGGAAACGTGCAAACGGCGCTCTTTTATATGATACCCCACATGCTCTAGTAGCCCCACTTAAAAATTGTAGGATCTCTTTTCAGTCCTTGTTGTAAAAAAATTATTTATGTTTTTATTTATTTCTTATTTGAAAAATAGTTGGGCAAATGTCATCTTAAATTATTCCAAACTAGCGGCCGCCCGCGGTTTCACCCATGTGGTTCCCGTTCCCGTGGGAATATCGGGATAACAAGTATTCTATGTTTTAATCTAGGCTATCTACTATCTGTGTGCCAAATTTCAACAAGTTCAGTATTTTTTGCGTGATTGAGGAACAAACATCCAAACCCACAAACTTTCACATTTATAATATTAGTAGGATAGGATTTCAAGTTGATACTATTAGTAGTTCTCGAGATATCCAGCTGTGACAGACAGACAGACAGATAGACAAGACAGACAGACAGACTGAGTCACACCATAAGGGTTCCTTTTTACCATTTTGGTACGGAACCCTAAAAAGAAATATATTATGTAGATTCGGTATTGGTTTACGCACGATCTAACTCCTGAGGATGCTCCGGGTTGGGGCGAAACACGTGTAGAGTAGTCTAATTGGTGAAGGTGCAAGGTGTGTTGCTGTCTGGCTAAATGCAGGTTTGTGCACTGATATTTTGTTGTGTGCATGTGCATATTTTTGCGGGCGGGCGGTGCATCTTGCATATATTGTTTGCGGAAGTAAGCTACATAATATTTCTTTTTCAAGACGGTTTGGAACTTCCGCCAAGTGACGCCTGATTCAATCAAATTAAAAGCCAGCAATCAATAAAAAAATGTATTGCCTAAATGCAAATAGCAAGTAGATCAAATACATTTCCAAGTTAGGTACAAGTAAGTTATTGTAAGTCTAGAACAACTTAACTCTACCATAAGGAGGTTTCCGCTCCGTGCCCTTACGCACAAGCTGCCTGCGCTCTGGGAGGCAAAACGGCGTAAGTCATAAACTGAGCGAATTAAAAATGTAGGTAAAATAATGTCTTTTGAAAACTGTCTTTTGAATTAAATACTGGCGGCCGCCCGCGACTTCGTCTACGTGGATTTATTTTTTCTATCGGGAACAGTAGTATTTTTTGGATGAAAGTTACCTCTAAACCCTACATTATTTTCTGTGCCCCTGACAACACGCAGACGTGATGATCGGTTGAGGTAGTTAAGGGTCCATGATAGGAAAACATGGTTTGCGCAGGCCATTTTTATATAGAAAACGTAAAGTTGTAGCCACAAAAAAAAAACAGAATATCATCAAAAGCGCTTGTGGCGGTCATATTTTTGCCGTAAATAATAGCGGAAACGTATTTAATTTTACATCAAAAATCAAAATACATTTTAACGTACGGTGCAGTTGCTCCAATAACTTTTTTTCAAGAAAGATAATTGTGCTAAAGATAATAGTGAAAAAACAACGAAGAACATCGAACAAATGAGGCTATTTTCCATACTCTTTACACGCAAAGATAAATACAGAGACAAATGTTTCCGCATAACCAAGCCTTAAGTAAAGCTGGGTACCCACTTAGGCTCGCGAACTTCGTGCTCCGCGAACCTACAATATGTTTAAAGTGGACGCTATTGCGAATTTCTACTTGCTCCCTTTGTGTTAACTCATTCGCATCGCATCACAAAATGTGGAACAAAATGTGTCACATAATTTTGAATACATAGCGGCGATAACGGAACCAAGAATTACTCACGTAGCTTCCTCTGTCTCAGAATGCTATACCTGGCGCAGTATACGCTGAAATTTTAATAATTTAGTTCGCGCAGTGGGGTGGTTCCACTCATCATTACAAGCAACAACTCTGATATCGAAATCAGATAGGTGATTGCGTAAAGTCAATCGTATTTATTTGACAGTTCATATTATATCATTTCATAATACACGCTGAAATTTAAATCATTTGGTTCCCGCCGTGGGGTGGTTCCACTCATGATTACAAGCAACTTTTACTATGGGGCCAACTTTCCTGCTCGCAAAAAAAAAATCAGCTGTTCTATACATTAGGGTCGAGTAGGTACTGCACTTTTGTATGGAACTGCTGATTTTTTTTTGCGAGCAGGAGAGTTGGCCCCATAGTAAAAGTTGCTTATAATCATGAGTGGAACCACCACACGGCGGGAACCAAATGATTAAAATTTCAGCGTGTATATGTCATCCCATACAAATTGCAGCCGATGGAATACCATATGAACTGTCAAATGAATACGATTAACTTACGCAATCGCACCCCTGGTGTTCCATACAAATGCCTACTCGACCTTAATGTATGGAACAGCTGATTTTTTTCGCAATATCAGAGTTGGCCCCATAGTAAAAGTTGCTTGTAATCATGAGTGGAACCACCTTTAATAAGGGAACCAAATTATTAAAACTTCACGCCTTATTGTACCGTTTTTTTGACCGCCTTTATGGTCTAGCTAGCTAGTGGGTCGCCCAGCCATGTAAGACGTAGGGGTCCCGAGTTCGATTCCCAGGGGGGGTACAATTTGTCAATTTGTACTCGGTTTGTTTGGTGGTAATGCTTATTTGAAGTCCACCTGGCTAGCTACCACTATCTTACCTAAATCTGACGCCATAACAATTGTGTTTCTGCAGTTAGAGGTAAGATAGCCAGATCCTCAGTGCTGCAGATTCCGGGTGTAGTGCGTTTCCACCTTCGGCCTTATCGTCACTTAACATCAGGTGATGGCCAAGCACTATCCCGTTGCGCGTAAAAAAAAACCGGCCAAGTGCGAGTCGGACTCGCGCACGAAGCGTTCCGTACCAAAAAACGGCAAAAAAATACGTTTGTTGTATGGGAGCCCCCCTTAAATATTTATTTTATTCTGTTTTTAGTATTTGTTGTTATAGCGGCAACAGAAATACATCATCTGTGAAAATTTCAACTTTCTAGCTACCACGGTTCATGAGATACAGCCTGGTGACAGACAGACAGACATACAGACGGACAGCGGAGTCTTAGTAATAGGGTCCCGTTTTTACCCTTTGGGTACGGAACCCTAAAAACCATGATATTTTGCACCTATGCCTTGTACCACCCCCCCTCAAACTTGTACTGATAACAATGAATGAATTGTTCTCCCCTCATGTTATTCCGGGCGCCGCTCGGGTCCACGTAATTAATAGTTATTGTTGCACATTATAGTTTTTAAGGTACATGGAGATCTTGGACAGTTATTGTCGTTGTATGTAAGATTCGTTCTTTAGGACTTTGTCTTAGATCTCCTAATTTATTTTATTAATAAATTTATTTATTTTATTTTTTAACTTTTTTAATTTTTAGGGTTCCGTAGGTACCCAAAGGGTAAAAACGGGACCCTATTATTAAGACTCCGCTGTCCGTCTGTCTGTCTGTCTGTCTGTCACCAGGCTGTATCTCATGAACCGTGATGCTAGAAAGTTGAAATTTTCACAGATGATGTATTTCTGTTGCCGCTATAACAACAAATACTAAAAACAGAATAAAATTAATATTTAAGGGGGGCTCCCTAACAAACGTATTTTTTTTGCCGTTTTTTGGTACGGAACCCTTCGTGCGCGAGTACGACTCGCACTTGGCTTTTTATTGGCTTGGGTTTTTATTCTTTCATAGGAAATTGTTTTAGTAAGCGATAAAATAATAAAAGTTTGCGATGTTCATATGAATGAGTCCTATTGTCCTACTAGAATCGGCCGCGCGACGTCGTACTGTGCGGACGTGTGCGCGTGAGCTCCGTGATAGGAAACAGAGTTTCCCGTTTTTCCTAAAAGTTTTGAGTTTTTCTTTTAACCCCCCGTGGAAAATTCTAGCTGCAGTGTTTTCAGTGCCTCTAGCTTTGAATTAGTGCTTAAACTTTGTGAATAACCTAGTGCCTAGACACTTCAATAGGTTATGCGAAATGGACGCAAATATCTAACGACAGGACGTGTTTTATTGTGTTTCTTCGAAAGTGACGATTTTATACTGTACAGTGCGTTTGTTCTAGTGTTTTAGTGCTTTAATTGGCTGTATTTTTAACCTAAAGTGCAAGATTTAGGTTAGAATAGCGACCACGTGCGACCGCATGGCGAAACCGCATGGCGCGCGACATTGACGTTTGACGTCTGTCAACGTCTGTCACTGAGACAGCTGTCACTGTCGCTGCGTGCGTGCGTTTCGTTTCCACGTGCTGAGCTAAGTACAATCTCTTATTGACTGTGCCTGTGTTGCTGTGTTTTTCTTTTTATTTCCATTCTGTGTAAAACTTTGTAAAACTTTTAGCGCTAGTGCTGCTTTGGCTTGCTATCTGGCTCGCATCAGGCTTGGCTTGTCAAGTCGGCTTGGCTTGCAGGACAATAGTGAAGGACCATAGACTCTAGTCTGTGCTTGAGTGTCATGGCGGTTTGACGTCGACATTGACGTTGACACCTCCTGTCACTCGGACGGCGGTTGCTGTCACTTTGCTGACAGCTGTCAGTGTCACTCGATTGGCGGATGCTACTGTCATCCGTCACACGAGCTGTCACTTGAATTTGACTTTTGGCCTCGTTCCGTTTCATTATACGTAATTAAGTGACACGAACGTTTCCCTTTTTATTTATTTATTTTGTTTATTGTGCACTTGTGACTTTACATACAGGCGCCATCCTGTCTAACAAAGGCAAATAATGGCAGACCCAGAGGAGCAGCAGCGACGGGCTCGGTTGACGACCCGGTCTTCTAAGACCCCTAGGAGCCCACCCTCGCGTGACCAGGAGCTGAAAATAGCGGAAAAGCGGACCCTCACATCACCTGAGGAACAGCAACCGGCCCCCAGGCAAAGAACTGAGCGCAACATCACGGCTACAAGACGACCGATACCCGAACAACCGGTACCTGACCGACCGCTACCCGCGGCGGTCACTGAAACCCCCCGGAGACGCCAGCCACCGACGGAGGCGGTGGCAGCAGGGACTGATGACGCGGCTGAGGACGTCATTGACGTGCCCGGCACGAGCCTCTGCAACCTTGGAAAAGCGGAACTGCTGGAAAGAGTGCATGATGCCATAGCCAAAATCTGCTCTGTCGCTACCGGCACTGGAAGCAACAAGCTAAACAAACAAGACATCGGTACAATCGCCTCGCTGGGACAGGAGATTACGGCTGTGGTGGCCATTCTCGACATCAGGCTCGCAGAATCAGAAGTTGCGCTGAAGACTGTGGAGCTAAAGAGCAAGGAAGACGAGCTGCAAAGAGCGAGGGTATCAGATTGTGCCCCCCGTACGGGATACGCGGACGCCCTGAAGTTACGAGCGCAGGATCCGAAGCCGATTCCGGTCAGTAGGGGCCCCGTGCTGGCGTTCTACCCCAACGACGATTCTAGTGACACTATCAAGACTGCTGAAGATACAAAGAACGAGATCAAAAAGTGTATCGACCCGCGCGGCTTGAATGTGCAGATTGAGCGGGTTAGGAAGGTCGGCAACGCGGGTGTCCTCATCCAGACTACCAGCAACGAGGCAGCACAGAGGCTGAGGAATGCGGTGCCCCCAACACTCAAGGTCCAGGAACCGAAGCAGCGCAACCCGTTGGTGGCGCTGTCGCCACTCTCGAGCGACCCCACTGGCCCGGAACTGATCGAGTGTCTGCATACGCAGAACTTTGCAGCGGACGAGAACTGGCCTCTGGCTAGGCTACAGAAGGAAGTGAAGCTGGCCTTCAAGAAGTCTAGGCGATCTACAAACAGCACGACGGCGGTACTAGAGTGCTCACCGGCGGCACGCGCCGCCCTACGTGGTAAAGACAGAGTTTACATGAACTGGGACGTCCTCACCGTACACGACTATGTTCAAGTCACGTGCTGTAACAAATGTCAGACGTACGGGCATCCAGAAAAGTACTGCCGATCGACCAAGGCTGTGTGCGGACGATGCGGCGAGGACGGCCACAGGTCAGCAGACTGCAAGTCAGAGACCGCCAGATGCGCAACCTGTACGAAATTTGGCAAGAAGGATGCTGGTACTCACACCACGGCCTCCAGGAACTGTCCAGCTCGTATTTACGCAGAAGAAAGAGCGGTCACTGTAACAAAATATGGCTCGTAAACACATAAAAATCGGACAGCTGAATGTAGGTGGTGGAGAGGTGGCCACTAAAGAACTACCGGCGCTAGCACGCGAGCTCGGGCTCGACATCGTTCTTGTACAGGAACAATACTCGACGCCTGAGCTTCTCCTCCAGCGGGAGCCCTCATCACTTGCTGGACTGTATCTTCATAGCGCGAATCTCTCCTGTGCTTCTCTCCTCCACCTATCGAACAAATACTGTATGGTTGCGCACATTGACGAATATGACCTGTACCTTGTATCAGCGTACTTCAAATACAGCCAGGACATTGATGTGCACATTGCACATATGGAAAGAGTGTTGGCAGCCCTAAGAGGTAAGAAAGTTGTGATAGGAGTGGATTGCAACGCGCATTCACCCCTGTGGCACTGCACCGTGGAACAAAGTACCGGAAGGGGACGTATCGAAGATCATAAGCGGTCCGTAATGGAAGATTTTCTTTTAGCGAATAACCTGCGGTTGCTGAATGCGGCTGGTCAACCAGCGACGTTCAGCACGGCCAACGGCGAGTCGAATGTCGATCTTACCCTCTGCACGAGATCGGTCCATGGCAGCGAGTGGACAGTGCATGTAGGCGTGAGTACCAGCGATCACAGGATGGTCACCACAGTAATTGAGACTGATAGGCGCCAGCAGGAAGTACGTGCTGTAGAGCCAGTGGTAGAGCCGACTGGGTTTCGTGACCGTGGTGTCGACTGGGCCAGGTTCGAATCTGAGCTCCATGAGCGGGTTGGGAGCCTTAACTTTGGTAAGTCAGCAGAAGCCTTGAGCAGGGATCTGTCTGGTTGCATAGTCGCTGTAGCTAGGAGGGTCTTAGGCGAGAAACGTCAGCGTAGGGACGGTGGCTACGAGTGGTGGACGCCCGAACTAGACAGACTTAGGCAGGCCGCCAGTTCTCTGCGGAGAGCGTGGCAGTTAAGTAAGAAGGCAGGGGGGCTGCAGGAAGCTAGGAAAAAAGAGCTATTTAACGCTGCTAGGGTCACGTATAGGCGTGGAATGGAGGAGGCGGAGGCAAACCACTTTCGCAAGATCGCGGAATCCGGAAACCAGGACCCCTGGGGACTGGCGTACCGGGCGGCTAGCGGGCGGAGCCGACCTCCAGCCAACGTTTTAAACGGCACCAAATTTGCTTCGGGCTATGCCGGGACTCTGGATGAGGCGATGCGCGGGCTCGTGAATGCCCTGTGCCCTGACGATGATCCGTCGAAAGACACTGAGTACCATGCGCAGGTGCGCGCATCGTCCACCGTCATCCCGACTGGCGCGCCTGCGCCTCCTCCCTCCCGTGACCAGCTGTGGCATATAATTAAGAGCCTGCCCAACACGGCTCCGGGGCTAGACGGGATTACGGCTAGGATAGTTAGGCACGTTTGGGCTGTGGCCTCAGTCGAGCTTCACATGGTGTTCTGTAGATGCATCGAGGAGGGAGTGTTTCCCGGCGTATGGAAGGACGGTCGGCTGATTGTTCTTCCCAAGGGCAACGATAGGGAACTGACGGATCCTAAGGCGTACCGCCCCATCACACTACTCTCGGTACTTGGTAAGATTCTCGAACGCCTAATATTACTCTGCGCGCCTCAGATCTCTCTTGAGATATCAGACTGCCAGCACGGTTTTACCAGGGGCAGATCTACGGTGTCGGCCCTTAACGCCATCATCAGTACCGCCAAAAACACCTCAGAGCGGTACGTCCAGACCATCTTATTGGACATATCTGGGGCCTTTGACAATGCCTGGTGGCCAATGATTCTGGACAAGGTGAAAAAGTTGGGAGTGCAGCCTAACATCTATATGATGTTGACTGCATACTTTACTGGACGCCGAGTTGGCCTGTTCGTTGGCGGCCGGGTGTTGTGGAAGGAGTCCACGATGGGATGCCCGCAGGGCTCCGTGCTGGGGCCGGCACTGTGGAACGTCTTGCTGGACGACTTGCTGCGGTCGGCCATGCCGGATGGGGTGAGCATGGTGGCTTACGCCGACGACGTCACCTTGTTAATCGAGTCGCAGTCGCGCGCAGCCATTGAGGCTAAGGCTGCTGAGGCCCTTAAAATAGTCCTGGATTGGAGTGTCCAGAACCGACTGGAGTTTTCCTCTGCCAAGTCATCTACGATGACGATCAAAGGGAAATTCCAGAGACCTCCAACCATTAAACTTGGCTGCAACTCGATTCGTAGTGTTGACTCGGCAACCGTGCTGGGCGTAGTGATTGACTCGAGCCTCCTGTTCAGCAAGCATGCACAATCTATAGTCGACCGCGCGGCCAAATGCTTCGGGAAGATGTCGCGTGTCTCGGCGTCATCCTGGGGCATTCGTTTTCCAGGCTTACGCATTTTGTACCAGGGCACCTTCGTTGCCACCATTGTGTATGCTGCTGCATGCTGGTACGAGCGCCTCAGGGTCCAGTCCATCAGCGGGACCCTGCTCAGGGGTCAGCGGCAGGCCCTAGTTCTACTAACGAAGGCCTACCGATCCACCAGTACTGCCGCACTTCCAGTCCTTGCTGGAGTGTTGCCCGCAGACCTTGAGGTGATCCGCGCTGGCAGGATGGAGGTAGTGCGCCAGAACGCGGATAGAGAAGTGTGGGGGGTGCGGAAACGCGAAATTTGGGGGGAGGTAGCTGCCGAATGGCAGACGCGGTGGACAGCGGAGTCCAAGGGCAGGGAGCTCTACCAGTTCTTTCCAGACGCGTCGGAACGTTTGAAAATGGGGTGGATCACACCGGATTACGCCACCTCACAGATACTCACAGGGCACGGCTGCTTTAGGAAGCGATTATCCGATTTAAATCTATGCAGGGAGAGTGTCTGTGAATGTGGCCAAGAAGACGAAGACAGAGACCACGCGTTGTGGCGCTGCCCGATTTATGACACCATCAGAGAGAGATTGTTAGATGGAGTCCAGATGTCGACCCACGGCCCGGCTTGGCACACTGATCTCGTCTCCAATGAGGCGAACTACAGACGGCTGCGAGAGTTTGCGCACGCATGGCACAGCCTCAGGGAACGCTGGAGCGAGGAGTAGAAACACCATGCCCCAGAATGGGGAGAAATGGTAGAGGGACATAAGGAACAGATTAAAAAAGAATTTGTAGAGAGTCAAGCATTGCGCGCGGAGAAATTTCGCGTGCATCTCTCGTGATTCGGCCATTATAACCACACGGTTGGTATGGCCATGGGAGGTGGTGGGTTATGTCCTACTAGAATATCAAATATTTTTTGTTGTTGTAAAAAGGCTATACATATAGCTTAAATTACAACAACAATTATGGTTTATTCATAGTAGATTCAGTCTTACTTTGTTAATTAAAGTAATAGAGGCAACTAATTTTAACACCACCAATATTTTTTTTATGTATTCAGTATTTCCAAAATAGTTAAAAGCTCTGCTTATAATACACATAAGCTAGTATATTTAAATCATTTCAATAAATAAACCATTTACATATTTTCTGCATATATCAAAAGAAATAATAAAACAAAGCGAGAAGAACCGATGGCTATTGGGGCGGAAAGGTTCTTGAATGGCGACCGCGCACCGACGACGCTCCGTGGGTAGGCCCCCGACAAGGTGGACCGACGTGAGGGTGAAGGTCGTGGTGCGCCGCTGGATGCGGGCAGCGCAGGACCGATCGTCGTGGAGATCCTTGGCGGAGGCCTATACCCTGCAGTGGGTGTCGTGCGGCTGATATGATGATGATGATCAAAAGAAAATGAAACAAACACAGTTCAACAACCCAGTTTACTATCCATGTTTAAAATCTTACACTTTAAAATTTTCCTATTATTTCTTGTCTACTTTGGTGGACACACCGGTTTTCTTAGCTTCAGTGGACACACCGGGTTCCTTGGCTTCGTAACTACTGGCAGATCCTGGACACACAGGTCTCCTTGGCTTCGGTTCTTCTGGCAGATCATCTTTACAAGGTATCCTCTCTTTTAGACCAACTTGCTTCCCACAAGTAGCATTATAAATCGCTAGTAAAGCTTTAGCAGAATGGTAACAAGCTTCACGGAAGTATTCATCAGTTTCTTTAGGGAAACAGAGGGCACCAGCACTTAAAGCTCCTAGACTTGTGAAGAAAACCCTTCTTGGTATACCACCTCCTCCGCCAAGGAGGTATCCTAGTAAAGTTCCTGAAGCAAGGACTCCTTGCCTCACAGCCAAATTATCAGGATGTCTCATATAGCTTTTGATATCACTCTTAGTAGCTCTTATAGAAGACTTGACACACCTCCCTTTCTCTCTAACAGAACAGCACATATCTTCAATCTTCTCTCCAAATTTCTCCCTATACTCAGTAACATGGGGTAGCAATGCAGTATGTAAAACCTTTTTTTTATACCCAGGGCATTTTTCTTTATCAATAATATAATCTTTGTACTTATAATGAGGTGCCTCGTAAATAGGCAAGTCCTTAAACTTCATTGGAGGTGGTTTCTTAGGAACTTCCGGTTCTTTCGATGACCAATCTGCTTTAACTGTTGGTATCAATCTGAATTTACCACCAACCATAACTGCTTGCAATGCTTCAACCCAAATTTTTCCAATTAAATACAAATCTCCGTAGCAAAGCCTAGATAGGGATCTTTTCATTTCATCATCGCTTTTGAAAATACAGTCTACTTCTTTATCTTTGTTACATTTAGAGTCTTCTATGGGTTGCATTATAATTATAATTGTTTTAATGTTTACACAAAAATTTTGATAACATTTTATTAGACGTTTAGCTGACATAAGTTGTCATTGGGAGATCATAGTCAAGATAGAATCAAAGTGATTTATTTTTAGAGATAGGATACATAAACAGCCCTTTTGGTCAAATTGTTATGAATGAGTTTATATTTTTGCCCAAAAATAGTTTACCCTGTTGTTTTGCTGCAAAATATATGTTACGGCCGCGTCTGATATATATCCATAAATATTATAAGTAAGTTTGTATGTGGGAGATAAACTGAAATCACTGAAATCAGATTTAATTCAATAAAAAACATCATTAGATACAACAACAACTCGCACCCAAATTACTATTGGTAATTTTCACTCTAGCACACAAAGTTTTTATTATTATTTATGTAAAAAAAAAATCTCAGCTTAAACCTGGTTGGCTCTCTAATTACGGGATTTATTATAATTGTGAGACTTTTGTACCTTGGCGTATACCGGTGTAGCCGACATTCGTTGCGTCATATGCAAAAGGAACCATTGTACTCATGAGAGTTTGTCATGTACTTTTTGAAAACCATATTTTTAATAAGGTAATAATTACAAACTTTTTTTGCGCTTGGCCTTCACCCCACTTGATGTTAAATGACGATAAGGCCGAAGGTGGAAGCACACTACACCCAAAATTCTCATCACTGAAGAACTGGCTATCTTACCTCTAACTGCCGGAACACAACAATTTTTAAATTGTTGTTATGGCGTCAGACTTAGGTAAGATGGTGGTAGCTACCCAGGCGTACTTGAAATAAGCCCTACCACCAACCAAACCGAGTACAAATTGTACCCCCCCTGGGAATTGAAACTGGGACCCCGGCGTCTTACACGGATGGTTGAACCACTAGATCACAGAGGCGGTTAAACCTTAAAACTTCAAACATTCAACACCTAGAACCAAAACCAAGTTCATTTCAATAGCAAATTCATTTCAAATCGAAGATTTTTTCCCAAACCTATAGATCCATCAAATTCGCACCGGATTGTAACAGAAGATACCAGATTGAGTCCAGGATTCGATTACACTCGGTGCAATTGCTTCAGGATTGCTGAAAAAGACCGGCCAAGTACGTGTCGGGCCACGCGCAGTAAGGTTCCGTAGTTATCTTATACCATATTTGATACCACTATAATTTTTGTGTGCAAAAAATAACTTTGTTTTTCAGTGTTTGTATATTTTACAAAGTTTTATTAACATTTTTGGTTTCGGAAAATGTGCTATACATGTCTCTTAAACTGCTAAATTTTCGTTGAAAGTATTTATTAAGATCTACAGCATTTTTTTAAAGATTTTTACCCGACTGCAAGAGGGTTATGTTTTTCGCGCGTATCTTGTATGTTTGTATGTAATATTCTTTATTACCTCATATCTTTTAAACGGCTGAACGGATTTCCATGATTAACATATCGTTAGATTTGTCTTGCCAGCCCAAGTGTTCTTAAGAAAGTGGCATTATAAAAAATCCAACATGGCGGCTGCACGGTGCTATTATACGTAGCGGAAAAAATTTTTTTTTTAGATTACATCAATATGTGTGTCAAATTAAAGGTCTCATTAAAAGGATTTCAAAAAGGTATATCATGATTGTAATAAATAATAACTAAAAAGAAAAAAATAAATTAAAAAAAATTAAAAACCCTCCTGCATAAAAAGACAAGTCAACTGAAAAGATGGAAACAAGATTAAATATTAAAGGCAACATTATAACATGCAGTCGGAGGCATATAACTCAAATCATTCATAATGTCTCTTTATGCATGCCTCCGACTGCATGTTATAATGTTGCCTTTAATATTTAATCTTGTTTCCATCTTTTTTTAAATTTGAGATTTTTGCATTTACAATGCTATTTTTAAACGGGAATTTTTCAGACGGGAAGTCTGAGTATTGATCTGGTGCGAGTCGTATTTTTTCTAGTATATTATTTAGTATTGTTTCCATCTTTTCAGTTGACTTGTCTTTTTATGCAGGAGGGTTTTTAATTTTTTTCACTCTCTCATTAAAAGTTAAAGGAAAGGTCACACATAAGGGTTCCGTTTTTTGCCATAAGGTTACGGAACCCTTAAAAAATTCAGCAATATGCAGTGCACTCTATTTCAACCAAACGTCTGCTTCTAGAAGAAAATCAATAAGCCTTATTCATTAAGAGATATGATTCAAAATCCTCTGGCTTTCATTTTCGAGATAAAAATTTAGTTGGTTTGTTGAAAGCGAGCCATAACGGAAGGTTTCAGGTGTCTAGAGCTTTCAGTGAAAGGTATTGATGTGTTGTTCCGACTAAGTTACTGTTAAGTCTTGAGTTAAAGTAGTGGAAACTTAATTGATGTCGTTCGGTTGGATGTCTTTGTCTTGGGACGTTGAGTTAGGTTTTTTTGTTTTTTGTTAATGTTTAACAGTATTCTTAGACACGGATCCGCTGCCACTTCATTCGAGTATGTGTAAAAGAGAAAACCACAGATTAAAATACGTTGTTTTTTTAATATTGAAAAACTGAATCGACTTAAAAAAAATCTTGACAGGGTGTTTGTATGGGCAATTGAAAAGTGCCAAGGGTCAAAGGTTGCCACTATGCAATTTATCGTAATAGTTTTTTTTTCCAAAAAGTGGTAGTTTTCAGCATTTATAACAATTTTCCGGGGTTTTATGCATGGTACTTTAGCTACAATATTGATATTCTGTAGAGGAGAACAGACGGACAGCCTAACAGAATAATGAAAGCATTTTTTAACTGAAACAGAGATTGTAAAACTTACGCCGTAAATTGAACTATCATAGACGCTTCGATCAACAATGCCCTAGATGTCCGGACTACTCCGGACAGTCTCAAAAACGGCACCTCGAAAAAAAATCGGGTTGCACTCCGGGAGTGCCGGCAGAAGTGAAAACTTAAATATTTACGTTGTGCATTTTTGATATTTCGGAATGGTAAGGGAATAATTTTGCACGAAATGCCGTCTTACGAATTGACTCTGCATTTGAATTTACGAATACAGAACAGTATTGTATGAAAGTCTTATCCATAGCTTGGAATAAAATCTGGTTTTGACATTGAATTAAAAAATTAGCGCGTTGCTATGGTGACACAAGTGTTTACGTCTTGAAATGACGCGCCGCCATTTTCACCGCGCCCCGTAGAAAGAGAGGGGGATACTTCCGCCGCCGGCTGTCTACTCTCCATCCCGTCACATCCTTCTTACGAACTTTCGATCAGGGTCACGTGATTCTTACTGACGCGAGTTTAGCATTTTTTCCCCATTACAAAAAAGCGTGTAACGCCGCTAAAGAAGTTTTCACTTCAATAACGCCCCACTTTCAAACTGGGCACTTATTTTGTACAATGTATTCTCTTCTTTGTTTCTCACTATTTAAAGTTAAATTTGGAAAGAATAGTAATTTGTACACAGATAAAATATTTATGTTGTTTTGTCAGTCGGTGCCACATTTGCGTGCTGTTTTAGTTCGAAGCATAGTCGTTACAATGTTTTAAGCTTAATATAAAGCTCATATAAGCTTGTAAAATAAGTTTAAAGATCGCATTCCAATAATGATAAACATTTAATAGGGCTTTGTTCTCACAACAATATTATCGAGTTGCCAGGAGCTACCCATTGTCTATTGAGGCTTAAACAAAACGTTAAACAAAGCCTTAAGTACAAATTTAATTTTGGATTACTTGTTATAAGAGTTTTAATAAGCTATTTGTAATAAGAAGGATTTTAATTGAAGGGATGATTTTTGTCACAACCATCAAATCAATCATTAAAATTAAACGTGAAAGTTTTGTTCCTCAATCATACAAAAACAGCTGAACGCATTTGGATTAATTTTTGCACAGAGAGTTTAAAACATAAAAAAGTTAAACAAAGCCTTA
Source organism: Agriphila geniculea (assembly GCA_943789525.1). Taxonomy (NCBI): domain Eukaryota; kingdom Metazoa; phylum Arthropoda; class Insecta; order Lepidoptera; family Crambidae; genus Agriphila; species Agriphila geniculea. Next base: position 725,738 of record OX038897.1, on the reverse strand, counting down.
AGTACAAATTTAATTTTGGATTACTTGTTATAAGAGTTTTAATAAGCTATTTGTAATAAGAAGGATTTTAATTGAAGGGATGATTTTTGTCACAACCATCAAATCAATCATTAAAATTAAACGTGAAAGTTTTGTTCCTCAATCATACAAAAACAGCTGAACGCATTTGGATTAAATTTTGCACAGAGAGTTTAAAACATAAAAAAGTTTTTTAGCGGACGAAACGGAAGCTACTCCATACTAAAATCCCACTTGCTTCAGGTTATGAAATATGTGAAAGTTTGAATGTTTAGATGTTTTGATCACGCAAAAATGGCCGAACGGATTTGGATTAAATTTGGCACACAAATAGATTATAGCCTGAATTAAATCATACGTTACTTTTTATTATGGTAAAAGGAGGCGGTAGATTTAAATAAAAACTACACACATAGATCTTTAGAAAAACAGAAAAACAACAAAAGATTGGATCTTAAATCTTGTTTGTAAGTAAAAACTTTTTTTTATTTTTTAATTGAAATTAAATGAGCATTTGTCTACAATCACACCTGTTAAGTGATGATGCGAACTACGATGGAGCATGCTCACTTAAGGTTAATGCACATTATGTCGGGGCGCAGCGGGGCGGGCCGCAGCGCAAAAATCGCTCGCATATATTTTATATGAAGTATAGCACACTACGCCGGGTAGCAGCGGGCCGCATTTCCATATAAAAATAAAATGCGCTGCGGCCCGCCCCGCTGCGCCCCGCCATAATGTGCGTTAACCTTAAAGGTTAACGCACATTTAGGCGGGTCGCAACTGGGCGGGCCGGGCCGCATCGCATTGACGGATTTTGAGTACAGTGGTGCCTGCTTAGTGTAATTTACCCTAGATTTAGGGGAAACATTATTAATAATTATTAGGGTATAGATTTTCCTACGGTATCTCTTAGGGTAAATCTTGTGTTAACTTTACTATTACAAAAATAATGTTAGACAAAGGAGACCCGGCCTTTTATTGTAAAGTTGTATACCTTTTTAAATGTTTAATCTGTGATTCATAATCTGCTGTACTTTTTAGGGTTTGTAGCCTAATGGCAAAAAAGGAACCCTTTTTGCCATATGACAAAAAGTTTTGGGGTATTTTCGGATGACTCCTGATCGATAAATCCGCTTGCACACTGAGTCGGGGCGCAGCGGGACGGGGCGGGCTCCATCGCACGCATCCAAAATCCGCGACGGCTTATGCGGCCCGCTCCGCCTCGGCATAGTGTGCGATAGTTCATATAAAAAACGTGTTAATATGTGGTTCATAATGTGGTTCATAAAAACAATATTAATTTTGGCATAGAATTAATATTGTTAAACATATCGGAAGGAGAGCGCTGTAAGCTGAAATACAGTTTCGACTAGTTCGGCTACATCTGTCTACCAACTGTCATCTGTCAAGTAGAGCTACCAATTAAAATGTGAAATTTCTTAGCCATAATGTTTCTTAGATAAATATTTATTAATACTATGTAAAAGGCTTTTTGTTAAATAAATAAATTATTATTATTATTATAAAAAAAAATGTATACGCGCGATTTGAGCGGATTTTTGCGATGCGGCCCGCCCCGCTACGACCCGCCTAAATGTGCGTTAATCTTTATAGATAAATCCTATTCACATTTCAGACTAGCCTTGAAAAGGCCCAAATTATAACTACCTATTGGGAAACATCGGCAGGCAGCCTGTTTCTCAAACCTACCCATTTCTTTTCACTGTCAAAAATAAGTAATGCATTATTTATGTATGGAAGGTAATGGGGCTGCAAGCGCGCGACCCTGGAAAGATATGAAGCAACATGAGCTAAATACAAGAAAAATCGCGTTTTAAACGACGTCTGGGAAACATTTATGTTACTTTTTCTTAGACATTACCTTATAATACGTGTTACAAAATAACCCCTAATCACAGAATAACTAATAGTACAAGTACAGAAGCAGCACTCGGCAAAGTCATTTAAATAAATAGCGACTTTATCCCCGACACAATAAAGTGCAATTCAGGTCGCGCAGTTCACCCAGTAGTTGCCTCTCTTTCTATCGCGTGCTCTTACCTTTTCTGACGACGCAACGTTAGGGTTGTCTTCTTTTAAATGAACTGCGTAGCATATATGATAATGTGAAAAACGACAATTGTTTATTGGTTTTTTGATTTTGATATCCGTACACGGCACAGTAATGTTGATTCGACATTGTTACTATTATAAAGAGACAATACCTATGCAGGCATTAAGATGCCGCGCGACTACACAGGCGGGCGTGTGGCGGCTGCTCACTTGTGGCTCTGTTCTGTAGGCACGGCTAGCGGTAGGTGCTTATCGCGCGACCTTGAGCGAGTGAAGGAGGCCTGCCCTAATGCCGAATATGCCTGATTCAGAAGAGACGTCCAGTCTTTGTCGTTCGTCCCACTTCCGGCTGCACTGCATCTAAATCTATCTGCCTACGTTAAATGAAAACCCTTTTTAACTGCGGAGCTAGTCACATTCATAATAAATTTGTTTTCTGATGGGTAAAATAAATAGATATTGGATTACACTAAGCATACGGGACCAATTTTATTGTGCTGCAGCGGATGCGATATTTACAAGTGAATTGGTTTAGATTGATCCTTTTAGCATTGATCGTTTCGAAAATTGGATGGCAATCAAATCAACCTTTGGACAGGCACATGACCACGTCATGACATCGTCAGCGTGGATCTAGGACACTTTCGTCAGATTCCTTTTTCGTCAGAAAAAAATATAGGCTGTTTTTTTCCTGACGAAAACGGAATTCCTCTTTGGTCAGAAAAAACTTTGTTTTTTTAATAAAACTTTGATTTTTTAATTATTTTTTTTTTGTCACTTTCTGAGAATTTCACGACCGGACTTAAACAATTATTTTTTTAGTAAAGTTAATCTCCTCTAAATCTATGCTACCCTGGTACTTTGGTAATGTAATTTAAGGTGACGTATTACGAAGAACATAATACAAAAAGTGATTGAATGAATTTATGGAATTTAACAGCTATAAAGTAATATAAGTTTCGGTGGTAGTTAAGCAAGCCATTGAGCGATGCGAGCGAAAAAACAGCTTTAATTTTTTTCTGACGAAAGTGGAATCTGACTAAAACTCCGTTTACGTCAGAAAAAAAAACAGCCCATATTTTGTTCTGACGAAAAAGGAATCTGACGAAAGTGTCCTAGATCTCAGCGTAAAACGGTGCGGCGACGCGATACGGTGCGTTGACATGACGTGCAAATTTACGATGCCGCAACGTTGCACATTGTCGTGCCTTGTAAAATCACGTACTAGAGAAATAGCGGTCTCTTTCTAAATATGGATATAGCAGTCTCGCTAAAAATGGATATAGTCTTGTTTTTTACGATCGATTCGATTGATTTGCGGTTTTCGATTGATTTTGAGCTCGAATGCGTCGTTCCGCGGCGGCGTTGCCGTACCGTCCATTAGCACGACGCTACAACGCACCGTTCCACGTTGACGACATCGTGACGTGGTCGGTCATGTGAACAGGCCCCTTATATGGATAATTAACATAAATCTGGAATGCACAATCTGGAATTTTACACCAAAGTAAGAAGCTAAAACACTTGTATTTTATAGAAAACAGAAACAACGACGTTATATACGATATCATCCCCGTCAATTGGTAATGCGCTGGAACCTTGTCACGTTGACGTGATGCGCAACTAAAAATGTCATGAAACAAGAAAATTCTAATAGGTAATCGAATATATTAATTATTGAATTATTACTAAATCATAAATAAATTCAATAAGATAGGGTCTAGGTATACAGGGTGGATTTTTAAAACGGTACATTAAGGGCAGGTACCTTAACCGTTATAGTTACAGGAAAACATTCCTAGGAGACATCCATAACTTTTTAAGATATTCTGAACTGCATTCACAGATTATGGAAAAAAATTACCGTTAGCAAAAAAAATGCTAAAATACCAAAAAAAAAATTATACCAATCGATCCTATTTCGTGTGGGGATCAAAAGACTCTATGGGATCATTTAAGGTATGAGTACTAGAAACGACAGAAATCGCCAAAAACTTTTCCCATACATTTTGTACTGAAAAACGATAAATCAACTCGAAATATTTTTTATTGCCAAACGATCCTATTTCTTACTGTGATCAAAATACTCTTTGAGGATAACAGAATTTTGAATACAGAACCTGATATTTTTTTAGATCTAATGTTGTAGAAGATTGTGCTTGCGTGTGAAGCCGGTGTTGTCACTTATTGTAGTTTCTTTACTCAAATTTCAGTTGGCCTTAAAGAGCATTTTGATCACAGTACCAAATAAAAAATAAAAAATATTTCGAGTTGGTTTACCGTTTTTCAGTACAAAATGTATGGGAAAAGTTTTTGGCGATTTCTGTTGTTTCTAGTACTCATACCTTAAATGATCCCATAGAGTCTTTTGATCCCCCACACGAAATAGGATCGATTGGTATAAAAAAAAATTTTTTGGTATTTTAGCATTTTTTTTGCTAACGGTAATTTTTTTCCAAAATCTGTGAATGCAGTTCAGAATACCTTAAAAAGTTATGGATGGTCTCTTAGGAACGTTTTCCTGTAACTGTAACGGTTAAGGTACCTGCCCTTAATGTACCGTTTTAAAAATCCACCCTGTATAAAATTTTTACAATTGTTTTTCGATTTTGAGGTTAAAATCATGGCCACCAGGCGCATTACCAAATGACGGGGATAGTATCTCTTTCTCTTAAATCGAAGGCGCTATGCTTAATAAAGCACGAGATACAAAGCAAAATAAGGACTTTAACTTGCTGTCCTTTATGCTATTAAATATTTCGACCCATTTTTTATCAACACTGAATTTGATCGTGTATTATCATCAAAAATCGGGACAAAACTGATGGATCGTCAGGACGCGGGACAATATCAGAAATCGGGACTGTCCCGGCAAAATCGGGACGGGTGGCAACCCTGATAACTGAGGATTGTAATCACTGCCTGCTTTTATGATCTGCCTCCATCGGCCTCGGTCCATAGTTGCCGTCACTGCTTGATGGAATTTGCTTGAGGAGGTTGCTACTCTTACTTGGTCAGACCATCTGGTTGGCGAACGACTTTTTTTATACACAACGGGATATGGTGATTGGAATTGATCTCACCTGATGTTAAGTGAGGATAAGGCCGAAGGTGGAAGCGCACTACACCCGGAATACTCATCACTAAGAAACTGGCCCCTCTAACTGCCGGAACACAACAATTTTTAAATTGTTGTTATGGCGTCAGACTTAAATAAGATGGTGGTAGCTAGCCAGGCGGACTTGAAATAACCCCGACCATTTTTTTTTATGAAAAAGGGGGTAGTGCTTGGCTTTTAACTCACCTGATGTTAAGTGACGATAAGGCCGAAGGGGAAGCTCACTACACCCGGAAACCTCATCACTGAGAATTCCGGGTTTAAGTTGTACTCCCCTGGGAATCGAACCCGGTACCCCTGCGTCTTACGCGGGTGGGCGAAGTACTAGACCACAGAGGCGGTTGAAACGACAAACAAATAGAAAGTTTGCGTCTTGAAATTATATTTTATAGTTTTTAGGGTTCCGTACCAAAATGGTAAAAAAGGAACCCTTATGGTGTGACTCAGTCTGTCTGTCTGTCTGTCACAGCTGGATATCTCGAAAACTACTAATGGTATCAACTTGAAATTTGGAATGATTTAAGATGATGTTTGTCCAACTATTTTGCAAATAAGAAAGAAAAATAAAAATATATATATATTTTTTACAACAGGGACTGAAAAGGGGTCTTAAAAATTTGAAGTGTGGTGACTAGGGCATGTGGAGTATCACATGAAAGAACGCTGTCTGCACGTTTTTAATCATTATTTCTTTTTGTTTTAGGCCACATAGTTTTCGACTTATGATGACAAAAGTAAAAAAAAATTGTGCCCCCCCCCCCCCCCCCCCATTAACTCCGAAGTTTGCTAAGAAAAAAATCTGAAATAATTCTATATGATAGCAGTTTATATAAAGATTACAGGAAAAATAAAACTATGTCTCAATATAGCACACTTTTTTAGAAATTATCAAATTTCTAAAAAAGTTAACATTTGTTTCACTATAGGTCAAGAGATGGCGCTGACCTAAAACTGCAATACTAATTTTATTATTCTACTCTGCAGTGTGGTTTGATGGTGCAAATGATGGTACGGAACCCTCGGTGCGCGAGTCCGACTCGCTCTTGACCGATTTTATTTATTTATAAGGCGTAAGGAATTTTGTGGACTCATATTTCTACCTGACCCTAGTTGGCTAGTCGTCACAATCCAGTGCTAACACAAAAGAAGGTCGTAAATAAGTGTGAAGTGAATTTAGGGGTCTAATAAAAAGTGGAAAGAATAAGGCAAAATTGTCAAGGAAAATTGAGCTTTGTTAAAAGCTGATAAAGTTGGAAATGAGGCAAGGGTATGATATACCGCTACCTGCATTCATTCAACATTGTCCTATAGCCCTGTGACTATTGGTATATAGTTTATTTATACGCAGTAAGCTAGACAGCGTGTTACAAAAAACCGGCCAAGTGCGAGTCGGACTCGCGCATGAAGGGTTCCGTACCAAAAAACGGCAAAAAAATTACGTTTGTTGTATGGGAGCCCCCTTAAATATTAATTTTATTTTGTTTTTAGTATTTGTTGTTAGAGCGGCAACAAAAATACATCATCTGTGAAAATTTCAACTGTCTGCCTGTTGTCGTTATTAATATCGAGCAAAAAACGGCAACAAAATCACGTTTGTTGTATGGGAGCCCCCCTTAAATATTGATTTTATTCTATTTTTAGTATTTGTTGTTATAGCGGCAACAGAAATACATCATCTGTGAAAGTTTCAACTTTCTAGCTATCATGGTTCATGAGATACAGCCTGGTGACAGACAGACAGACAGACAGACAGACAGACGGAGAGCGGAGTCTTAGTAATAGGGTCCCGTTTTTACCCTTTGGGTACGAAACCCTAAAAATCCCAAAGCGTCCCCGCTGACGGGCGATTAATCGCCGAGCGATTTTTTGTCACTGAGAATAGAACATATTATGGAGTTTTATACGTAAATGCCGACGAGCTAGTTTTTGTAGCTGCGATAAACGCGGCGTTAATCTGGCTAAGTAAAACCTTTGTCGTGTCATTTCGCGGGCGTTTATCACCGCGATTATCGCAGCTACAAAAAGTTGCCCGTGAGCGGTTACGCTAAAGCCGAATTTCATATACAACGTTGTTAATGAATAAACGCAAAATGAGAAAACCGTTTCTTCGGACCATCAAACTGAACAACTTTTACTATGGGACCAACTCTTAAATCGCGAAAAAAAACGACTGTTTAATACAAAAATTAATAACGACAATATTTTAAAAAAATTTTTTTTCGCGATTTCAGAGTTGGTCCCATAGTAAAAATTGTTCAGTTTGATGGTCCGAAGAAACTCAGATCAATTGGTCTGAGCGAAGAAGCGGTTTTCCCATTTTGCGTTAATTCATGAACACGCTGTATAGAGACCATTAAACTGAACAACTTTCAGAGTTGGTCCCATATAGTAATATGGGACCAACTCTGAAATCACGAAAAAATCAGCTGTTTCATTTTGATATTTTCGTTATAAAATTTTGTATGAAACAGCTGATTTTATTTCGCGATTTCAGAGTTGGTCCGATAGTAAAAGTTGTTCAGTTTGATGGGCCCTATCCCTATCTACCATATTCGGCTATAGGGTTTTTTTTGTAACACGTTGTATAGTTGACAAAATTTGGAAAATAGTTTAAAAATAAAGTTTGGTATCTATTTTACCCAAAAAATATATTATTTTAAGAAAAATAAGTCATTTTACCTATGAATTTTACGTTTTAAGAAATGAACTCAAAATGACATCGAAAAAGGCCAAAACTGTAATGGCGTCTTGAATGACGTCACGCCTCGCGAAACATTCGTGTTTGTTTATGACCGTCAATTGTTTTTATTCGAAAACGTCGTCGTCGTCGTTATCGAAAATGACAGCAACAACAAATGTTTCGCGAGGCGTGACGTCACGCGTCTCTGATTGGTGTTCAATGTCACGTGATTAAATGGCCAATTTTGCCGATTTTATTTTCCGTAAACATTGGTAATCTTTATTTATTTTAATGAAAAAAAGTGTTTTTTTGGTTACTATTTAACATGATTAATCATTAGAAACCTTATGCTAGCCGATTTATTCTTAGTGGAAACAAGCCTACTAACTCAAAGATAAAGCATTTGGATAATATACTTTTTTCAAAAAAAGGGTCTACTAAAACATACAGATCTACTTACTTACCTACTACTTAAGGCGATCCCCTAACTAAAAGTGGCGCCCTCAGAGGTTTTTAATTAATAAGTTGTTAATATAAAATGATTTTAATAAAACTTTTCGTGGAATATTTAAGGCTTATAGTCTAGTATTTTTAGAAGGTATCACTACATTGCCCCAGTCATGCGTAGAAATAGGTAGCAAATGTATTATAAACGGCCACTTTTAGCAGTTTTGCTATTTACTTCTAGCAGTAACTACGAGGGAATGTAATGATACCATCTAAAAATACTAGACTATAGGCCCTAAATGTGGCTGTGAACGAGACATGTCGCCTTATTACTGGCTGCCTCAAACCGACGCCTGTCACCTACCTATACCAGCTAGCTGGCATCCCCCGCTGTGAGACGTGAGGTGACTACGGCGATGGAAAAGCGGAAACAGGAGGGCGACCTCCGACACTCAATGCACATGCACGAGGCAGTAGTTAGCCGTCTGAAGTCCCGGAGAAGCTTCTGCAGAACCACAGCCTTGGAGAAAGACGTAACAACCCATGAAGCGCGCATGCGAAAGTGGAAGGAGCAACTCGCCGAAGATGACACCGTGATGGAGCCCGCCGAAAAACTGCCTGCTGGGTCGCGGCTGAAGTGGTCGAACTGGAAATCTCTGAACCGGCTGCAATGTGGCGTCGGTTGCTCTAGGGAGAACATGCGGAAGTGGGGTATCCTGCCGGAGGATGCTAGTGTCGCCTGCCTATGCGGGCAACCACATACCATGCAACACCTGACGCAGTGCCCACGTTGCCCCACTCCCTGCACTCTCGAAGACTTGCGGAGGGCTACTCCCCGAGGAGTGGCTGTGTCGGAGTACTGGCAATATAAAATTTGATTTGCCTTCAAACGAAGAAGAAGAAGAAGGCCCTAAAAATTCCTCAAGATGTTTTATTAAAATTATTTTGTATTAGAATTACAAATAAAATTTACCGCGGTGCCACTTTTGGCCAGGAAAGCGCCTTAAATTATTCTCTGGATGCTGAAGTAAAAAAAAAATCACATAATCAGAACAAAAATAAATTTATTAGTCAAGCCACTTACCATGAGTTTCTTGAAACTTGTACTGGATTGCACTCTGAAATTAGAGTTGAGTTGAGATAAATTTATGCTAAAAAAATAGTAAATTACTACTTTTTTAGGGTTCCGTACCCAAAGGGTAAAAACGGGACCCTATTACTAAGACTCCGCTGTCTGTCTGTCTGTCACCAGGCTGTATCTCATGAACGGTGATAGCTAGACAGTTGAAATTTTCACAGATGATGTATTTCTGTTGCTGCTATAACAACAAAACGAACTCAAAACTAAAAGTAGAATAAAATGAATATTTAAGGGGGGCTCCCATACAACAAACGTGTTTTTTTGCCATTTTTTGGTACGGAACCCTTCGCTTCGTGCGCGAGTCCGACTCGCACTTGGCCGGTTTTTTTTAACATGAGGTAGGTATGATATCGTTTGAAGAATAAATATCACAATACTAGCGGTCGCCCGCGGTTTCACCCGCGTGGTTCCCATTCCCGTAGGAATATCGGGATAAAAAGTATTCTATGTTTTAATCTAGGCTATTTACTATCTGTGTGCAAAATTTCAACCGAATCCGTTCAGTAGTTTTGGCGTGATTGAAGAACAAACATCCAAACCCACAAACTTTCACATTTATAATATTAGTAGGATGTATAAACTATCTGCTTAACCACTCATCCGATAATCATGAAATTTTGCTTACACGTTAAAGGACATCGACCAAGTGCGAGTCGGATTCGCGCACTAAGGGTTCAGTACCAAAAAACGGCAAAAAAAAAATCACGTTGTTGTATGGGAGCCCCACTCAAATATTTATTTTATTCTGTTTTAGTATTTGTTGTTATAGCGGCAACCTTGAGCGCAGCGAAAATTTTTCTAAGTCTATGGCGGCAACAGAATCACATCATCTGTGAAAATTTCAACTGTCTAGCTATCACGGTTCATGAGATACAGCCTGGTGACAGACAGATAGACGGACATCGGAGTCTTAGTAAGGGTCCCGTTTTTACCCTTTGGGTACGGAACCCTAAAAAAGTTTTCCACGCAAACGAAGTCGCGAGCGGTCGGTAGTTATAGTATTATTTTAATACTTCATTAAATATTTTTTTGACTTACATAATATATTTACTTACATCAGACAGAATACTACAGCTCCTATTTAACTTATAAACTATCAATCACTTCATAAACTTTAAATTATCAATAAAATTCACTTCAACTTGAATAATGTATCAAAGAGATGTCTTAAAGTAAATAAAATTCTTTTTATCGTCACTTTGAAAGAGCCACTTAAAACTTTTACTTAACGATCACCGAAACTTGGCAAACAGTTTTCTATACACAAAAACTAACAGTACAAGTAAAGGCTAATATAATAAATCTTTAAGTTAATTCGAAAAAACCGTTCTAATCGTTTTATGTTTCACCAAAAATACAGTAAATATCAAAACACTATTGGCGGCCATTTTTTCTGTGAATAAACAACGCGCCAAGTGCAAATCTTTTTTAAATCGCTGCTTTGGCATCAAGGCATCCACAGCCAAAGCTAGAATCGATTGTAAATTTCAAATTTGGAACGTGTGATGTGTGCCAAAAGTCGTGACTGTACGAAAAGAGAGGTGGTGTTAACCATTTTTTTCGATTACCGATTTATTATTGGAATAATCGGTGGATATCGCCGGTCATCGCTTGTTATTCGATTTTATCTGTTGTGCACACAAATCACGTTTTCACGCTAATTTAGACTAGCTTTAATGTTCACTGTGTATTGAATTAAACTTTTTAAAAACCAACATGACATTTCAATTTTCTAAAGGAACCAATTATTTTGTAAGATTTTTTCCACTAGGGTAATTTTTTTAGACAAATGTTAAGGGTTATTATGACTAGCACATATATTTTTTAGTATATAGGTATTAATGTTTTTTGTGGTAAACCACTTCAGTCTGATGCCACCAATGAACTTGTAAGTCTTTATGACATAAATTTTAACAAGCTCCCTTATGTCACAACAATGCTTTTAAGGTCATTTGTTTTACATTAAATTACCCTAATCCAAATCTTAATCGCATTTCCGGCTCTAACGGCACTAAATAGGGCTTAAAATCAACGTCATCTTTATTTACATAAGACTGTTTAATTAAGCGTTATATTCAAACGAGATTATTCGAATAAGGTTTCGTATCGATTTGGGTATGATGATGTTACACGATGCGAGTTACTGACTGGATAGCCAGGAGACAGCTGTGTTATTCGTTTCTTCCTGACATTTACACAGACACTAGTCTTAAAATGTCTTCCAGGGACTGATGATGAAGCCAGAACAGAAGGTAGCACCCTGACAGGTGAACATGGAAACTCTATAACAAAACGACGTAACCCCATCGAGTTAGTGCTTGTTTGATTCGTCTCGACGAAGATTCTAGTCATAGATGATATCCAAGGTCTGATGATGGAGCCAGAACAGGTGGCACCATGACAGGTGAACATGGGAACTCTGTAATTAAACGACGCAACCCCATCGAGAAAAGGCTCGTTTGATTCGTCTTGACGAAGATTCTAGTAATAGCACAGAATAGATAATAGTACTATTATATCCAAGGTCTGATGATGGAGCCAAAAGGTGGCACTCTGAAAGGTGGCCATTGGAACTCTAATAAAACGACGTAATCCCATCGTGTTTGGGTTCATTTGATTGGTCTTGAGGAAGACTATAATAGTAGATGATGTCCAGGGTCTGATGATGGAACCAGAATGTGACCATGGGAACTCTTTATTAAAACGACACTACTAGTCACAAAACATATCTAAAGTCTGATGATGGAACCAGAAAGTGACATCCTGGAAGGCGGCTATGGGAACGGAAACTCGGTAAAAAAATATATCGATTTTTAGGATAGGCCTTCTGATACTAATTAATGGCCGAGCGAGCGCGAAGCGCCATCGAAACGTCTCTGGTTTAGCTTGGGCTAAAATGCTTTTGTATGTCTGTCCGTTTGGTCTCCTCTACAGGTTGCATTTCTCAAACGATTTGAAATTTTGAGTTCAGGTTCAATAATTATATATTCTTTCTTGTCGAGCCAGTTTTACGACATGTTTCGAAAAAAAACCACATTTTAACTATTTCGAAAAATGTTCAAAAATGTCGCAAACTCTAGGTCTACAGCTCAGAGCCACTAGTTAATTCTGTGTACCCTCTGAATAGAATGGGACCCGTTAATTAGCGAATGTTATCGGCCGTTTTCTATTGATAACCGATTAGTGATGGTACATTAGGTACGAATGGCCGCCACAAAGTTAAATATAATCTTCGTACTGTTTTGCTAAGATATTCTGAACTTTGAATATTCTTGTTCTATTAAATGGTGATTTAAATTTTGTTTTGACCAGTTTTACAGTGCCGGTTTAAGTTCCAAATAACTCAGATAATGTCATAAAAATCTGGTACACGTTGGAAACAATTCTTGTTCACAGTTTTTGTTCAGTTGCTGAGAAATTTCTGTATTTACAACAATATTTTTGTTTCTTAAAAGAAAGTTCAAAAACTATCTCTGAATTTTAAAATTTATTTTTACTACTATTAGTACTTAAACTAACTTAGTTCCTTTTGAATTTATTTAATTTTGAATTGAGGCAACCTTCACTACATAGTATAAACCAAACCAAAGTCGTATGTCCCTATGTATGCTTAGATCTATAAAACTACGCAACGGATTTTGATGCGGTTTTTTTAATAGATATAGATTAAGAGGAAGGATTTATATAAATAATACATGGTGTCGACTCGAATTCCACACTACACCGAAGCAAAACGAGGGCGGGTCGATAGTTACTATATAAAGTTTCAATAATTGTCATGTGTGATTGTATATATTTAGTATTTCAGCAAATTAATATGGATTTTAGTTCACTAATTCTATACGTTCCATTGATTGGTTTTATAAAAGCAGATAATGTACCAATCATGGTTAATCATCTCGGTGTAATAATATCATAAATTTTCCCTTTTAAGTATCAATTTAATGTTTGAGAGATCAATTTCGCAGCAGACGAACAAAAAAGTGATAAAAATTCAATTGCTTTCGAATTAAAACCTCTAAACAGAAGTCGGTCGGTTATTTACAAAATGTCTTTTTATATTTTTACTTTAAAAGATACCGATTTCGAATCAAATTGATGTTAAACAAACGATTTCTTGAAATAATCGTGCTAATAAGGAATTAGCATAAACACTAATAACACATTTCATTCGAATGAATCGGTACCTTAATCGATACAGAAAAAAGTTAAAGTTCCAAATTTAAAAAATGATACGGTCTAATTTCGAATCGATGCCCGCTGGCAAAGTGCACATTAAAATAAACGGAATGCGAATTCGAAAAATTACGAAATGCGTTTTTGATAAACTTAACATTTTTTGTGCTCCGTTTTACGCTGATCTCACGTAGTTTTTTTAGGATCCAATATTTTTTATTATGCCCTATCAACGACCATTACAAGTCATTATGTTTAGATTGTTGTACGGCGTCCTCCTGCGTCGACGTCCCGCTGTTTCGGCCATCTTTTTTTGTTCGACCGTATAACCCAACCAAATTAAACATACCCTGATACCATATTTTTATATGGGAATTAGCGAATTTTCATTTTAATCGCGTCAAATTATTGTGATGGCTGTTTTATTAGCTGGAGGTTTTAAAAAGGCGTTCCGTTCCACGTAACTGAGTTGTGAGAGGGTATTTTTGATTCGGTCGTGTTGTAAGGCAGTTTCATACTTTATGCCCATATTTCAAAGTGTTGTACCGAATAATGACTGCATTGATAGTTCTTTTTTAAAGCCTCGGACAAGACATGTGGATGAAATTCTTTAGTGATGTTAATTTAACCCTTGCCAAAAGACATAAACACGCATCGTCTGGGGACTCCATACATAAATTAGAAATAAATGACTATTTTTGGTGCGGACATGTTGAAATTTGTTTGTAAAGCTACATTTGGGTAGCTGTGTCTTTATTTAGATAATTAATTCGTTACTTTTGAGTTGTTTTATCGATGATTCGATTGTTTTAAAGAATGAAATTAAACAAAAGTTATTTTGTAAGGTATAGTATATATTTTTCCATTAACTTTTTTTATTTATTCGTAAATACAGACTGCCAATGCAGTTTTAAGTAAGTACCTACTTACCTAGATAATAAGTCGACCAGCAATAGTGGTATTATGTATTGTTTGGTAAGTATTATATTCTTTTATTATAACTATTCGAATCCAAGCTAGACGGGGCTTCTACTTTTGAACATTTTTCGAAATGTATGAAACAATTTTTCGAAATTTTTCGAAAAAATACGTCAAAAAAATATATTAACGAACCTGCTCACAAAACTACGAGAATCGCTTGGGAAATGCGACCACATTTTTGCCCAAGCTGAAGCAGAGACGCTTTGCTCGCGCTTCGCTGTCGCTCTGTCAATATTATGTCGTGTAGGGTTGTTTATATTTTTGTTAAATTCTTACATTGCTACTGTAAAATTATACTTTTTTACATTTACAAGTAAGTAATTATAATATCAAACTACGATAGAATCAGTTATACATACCACGTTTTTATTAAAAATCTAAGTTTGTAACTCACGAAATTGTAAACTAGATTACTCAAATCAGCCAAAATTCAACTTAATCGAGATGAAATAAAGTTCATAATAGTATAATACCTAAACATTCTAGAACGCCTTTCGACACTCATTTGTTTCTAACCTACCGAAACTTTAAAATGCCTTAATACGTGATCATGCAAAAACCGCCTCTACCACTTAAGTAATAAGTACCTTTCACACCAGAATTAGGGCCTGTCCACATCACCACGTCACGATGTCGTCAACGTGGAACGGTACGGTGTCGCGGCGCGGTGCGTTGCTGTTTCGTGCTAATTAATGCACGGTATGGCAACGTTGCCGCGAAACGACGCGTGTGATGTCATCGGAAGCCGTGGCGACGATGCGCTTTTCGTTGTGTTAGTGATTAGTTGTACATAAAAGATGTCAGAAAGTAAGAAATAAAATACATATACATATTTTGGAACCACACAACGATCCACAAATTATAGCAAAAACGGAAAAATCAAAAATAAATTTAAAAACATAAATACACATTGCGATGTCAGAGATTATTGATTCTGATTGATATCACTTATTGAGGAACATCCAGTGCTCTGGGATAAGACAATAGAAGATTTCAAGGACAAAAACTTAAACAGTAGGTTGGAAAGATGTTTGTCGGAACATTTCTGACTTTGAAGTAAAGACAAAACAAGACTATATCAATATCTAGGAAGAGAATGCTATATCTCTGGTACGTGAGTGAAGTAAGTCGAAACATTTTTCCTAACTTTGACTACAAAAACAGTAAAGACAAAACAAGACTATATCCATTTCTAGTAAGAAAATTAAGAATGAAGAATATATGATACGTGAGTGAAGAATGTACCGGAATTTTACAAGGCACGACGATATTGCTGCGTCGTTACGTGCATTTTGTGATACGGTATTATTATTTGAGTGTTAGAGTCTATGCAGCTCAGATAAAGCTGTAGTCACTAGGACCTAAAAGATCTATTGTGACTCGCTACCTAATTATATTAACTCTTAAAGCCCTGCGGCTCCCAGGAAGTAAATTTGCACGTCAAGTCAACGCACCGCGCGGTGCGTTGCGTTATTGCGTCGTGCTAATGCACGGTACGGATCTGATGTCGCTTGAAAGCTAGTGGTCGGCGTACAAACTCAAAACGCAATGTTAAACCGCAAATCGCTGGATCGAATCGAATCGTAAAAACAAAACTATATCCATATTTAGAAAGAGACTGGTATATCCATATTGAGAAAGAGACTGGTATTTCTCTGTATGTGAGTGAAGAATGTATCGGAATTTTACAAGGCACGACAACGTGTGACGTTGCGGCATCGTAAATTTGCACGTCATGTCAACGCACCGCGCCGTTCCACATTGACGCTGTCGTGACGTGACGTGGTGATGTGAACAGGCCCTTAGACAAAAACTAAGCACAACAGTTTCTCCGTTCGGATACAAACACCATTAATATTTCTGTATATCATTTCATTAAAACAAAAGCTGGCCCTTGGGCGGTACACATTTCGATATCGCGTAGACCTAACAAGTGGTTAGAAAGTGCATTAATAAAAGAATTTTAAAATAAACTTAAAAAAAGGTGTTATATCTTACTGACAGATCGCATTTATTGACCGAGCAAGCGCGAAACGTCTCCGTTTTAGTTTGTGCGCATTAAAAAGGAAGATGAAAAACGCTTCGTGCGCATGCATGGAATGTCAACCAAATAGGGGTGAAAGGGTGCTAGTCAAATTATAAAAGCAATAAGAGCTATTCAATTTCAAATGTAAAAGTCAACATTTATGTTTAGAGGTTGCATAAGCATGTTTTTTGCGAAGGTTCTTTAACTTTTTTCACATATTGAGAAAAAGTAGTGACTTTAAATCTTCGATCAAGAATATCCTAGATAACGCTTCTAGAACCAAAACAGTTAAAAACTTTGCGCCTATTTTGTACATAGGTTACATTATAGCTTATCGTATATATATTTTGTACAAAATAACCTTATTTTGTACAAAAACACGTCTTTTACCGCTTACTTTGTGTAAAATAATCGCCCAGTTTTTAAGTGGGACGCTATTTAAAGTGCCATTTTTGAGACTCTGAACGGACATCTAGGGTATTCTTGATCGAAGCTTTAAATACAAATTGACATGAAAAAAATACTTTTAGTTAAATTAATTTAAAAACGTCCACTCTAATTGTTTCGTGGTCTATAGTCCGCCGTCCAACCAGTCATTACTTGCCTATTGTGGCCGAAAAAAATTATAAACACAGTGGTCGATGACGCACACACGTGGTCATTACCGCAATGATAGGCCCTGCGCTGGGCTCACTCCACTTTGAAATATCCTAGTAATATCACAGAATAGACATAAGTACTACCGTACAGAAAGGAAACTCTCCGCCCCGCCCCACAATCAATTACCTCACCCCACCGGCGCCTACCGCGCGAGTTCGTGTGCTCATTCAATAGCCCTAGACTTCACGTACACAGTTGCGCGTGTGCAAAAACGTCACTGTGTAGCGTCTGTGTAATAGGAATGGAGTGCCTGGGGTATGGCCCAGTGCTAGGCTCACTCGACTTTGAAATATCCTACTAATATTAAAAATACGAAAGTTTATGTGTGTGTTTGTTACCTCTTCACGCCTAAACAGCTGGATGGATTTGGATATAATTTGGCAGACAGATAGTTTATAAATTGGATTAAAAATAGAATACTTTTTATTCTGGTAAAATTTCCCTAGAGTTCACGTGGACGAAGTGGCGGCCGAGCGTTAGTTGAACATAATAAAGCACTTTAAATTTGTTTTTTATTAAAATTTTACGTAATTCGTTATCAGCTGGCCTTATTGCTGGGAAATTTTCTACCGATGCAACTAAACATTTCTAATGAAAAATGGATCGAAAATTTTCGAACCTTTCATTCGCAATCGGCTGTCAAGTAATTATCAGAGTCTCAATTTATCGTACAGTCGATTGCCTAAAAACCTCCTTGGTCGAAATTAAAAAGTTAATAAAAACTAAACGTGTCTCTAGAGACATTGGGAAACGTTCGAAATTCAAACTGGGTCACGTTCATTACTCACTCATTCGTTCATTACTGACCGGTCACGGATGAGGACACACGGAGTCATATTCTGACGAACGAGGCATTTTGTTTAAAGTATTTTAGGTTACTTATGGCCGATTTCACCAACATCCCCTAAACCGTTACCTAACTATGTGCCCCTTTAAATAAAAGAGCCCCCAAACGAACCTCTTGTTTAGAATACGTTTCACCAACTAAACAGCCCTTTAACTATGAGACCATAGCTAGGGGACAGTTTTTTCATCATTTTGGATGTGTTAACCGTAACTTTTGACCTTTAACTTTGTAATTATTACGTTAATTTAATTCTATTGATCTATTGTAGCAAATGTTTGACCCGAAATTAAAATATAAGTATAAAAACACTTTTTTAAACTTGAACTGTTTGAAGCCTTTGGACTACCGTAGAACAAAATGTGTTCAGATATTCCTTTAGAAAGTCTGAAATCACCATGTTGATTCTTCTTATTTATTAAGCCGTATTTCACTATATTTTTCAAATAAGAAATAAAATATTAAAAATATTTTGAATAAAATATAAAATAAGTATTCAAATAATAATCACAATTAAATGTAAAAAAATCACTACCTATGTTTATTATTCTTATTTATTAAGTCGTATTTCATTATATTATTCAAAAAGAAATAAATTATTAAAAAATATTTTGAATAAAATATTAGGTAAGTAAGTATTCTAATAATAATCACATTTAAATGTAAAAAAAGCTTTCTCATCTACGGTCATGAAAATCAAAATTCTTTTCAACCTTCTCTAATATAAATAAATATTAATAACCTATAGGTATCTTTTTTTCTCTTTATTTTTAAAGTAGCTTTTGTATTAAGTTACATGTCAGCCCCATAGTAACTTTAATGTAATGTGGGGTTATGCACTTATATTAAAATAATTATACTTATATTTTTTTATTGTATTTTTTTTATTATATTGTAAATTATATTTTATATAACTATATATTTTTAAAAGTCCACGTTATCACTTTTTTAAAATAGCCCACTCATTGTCGAATTATTTGATGTCGTCTAAATAATGTATTTCCCAGAATTAACTCAAAAATTTTAAAGCTTTCTACAATTGAATAAAGTGCCTATCCATTTTCTTTAGTAATTAAAAAATATTGCTCTCGAAAAAAGATTTTTAAACTGCCACATAACGTTATGGGCTGAATATTGCACCCCCTAAACTTAGCAGTCCTTTTAGCACTATAGGGGTCCCATGTGCGTTGGTGAAACGCATGAACGCGGTTATGTGGTCCCCTAACAGTTTTGCGGGTCCTGTTAAATTTAGGGGACGTTGGTGAAATCGGGCATAACATACATATATAAGTTTGACCATCAGCCATTTTAATGTCCCCATCCCCACTGCTAGGGCACAGACCTTCCTTATGGGTGGATAAGGAAGATGGGCCATAACCCACAACGCAGGCCCAACGCGGATTGGTGGGTGTTAACGACTGTAAATGCACCCGGGACCAACGGCTTAACGTGCCTTCCGAAACACGGAGGAGCTCGAGATAATAAATCTTGGTCACCCATCCCATGACCGACCCTTGCGAAAGCTGCTTAACCTCCGCAATCACTAGGCCACACGCTAAAACACTGCGCCATCGATCTCCTCTGCGTCATCACCATCGAGCTCCAAGTTTAATACTGTTTTAAATTTGGGATTATAATTTATTACTTAATTGTTAGTAATTAAATAAGCTTTCTGTAATTACTTCGTGGCCTCAACTTTCAAAGAAATATGGAAAACGTAGAAAGCATAGGAGAACCTGATTAATATTATAAATGTGAAAAATTTCATATTTGTTACTTAATCACACAAAACCAGCTGAACGGACGGATTTGGATGAAATTTGGCGCACAGATAGTTTGTAGCCTGGATTAAAAAACATAGCATTCTTATTATCCCAGTTTGTTTGTTTCTAATTTATTAATTTCTGGCAGACATTTCCCTAGGGATTTTCCGAATGTTTAAGCAGACGAAGTCGCAAGCGGAAGCTAGTGATATAATAATTTATTTTTTGAATTTCATTCACAATAGTTGCATCAATGCAATCCTATTTTCTACCAGAAAACAACTTAATATAATTTCCCATCTGATCTGAGATCCTTGTTATAGTTTTAATCTACTTTCTTTTTTAAACAAATAAGGGCTTTTTAAAATGACATTTAAAAACAAAAATAGTAGGTAATTATTTGCCTCACTAGTGGCGTTGATGGAAAGAGAAGTGTCAAAATTGGCTTTTAAAAATAAACGGCATGTACTATAGAGGCAAGTAAGCGCTCGCTGGCTGACATCTGCCCAAAGAGAAACATTTTAGGGTTACATCTGCCTGCCTACCTGAGTACTCTTACATTGACACATACACTTTTATCATCGCCATCTATCGAGCTTACAGTTTTTTGTCGTTTTGAAAATCCCTCATTACATCAACAAGCAACAAAACTTTAAAGCTCGGACGAAAACAGCACCGTATGTTTACGTTACATAACAATAGAACAATTATTGTAACCTTTGCTTTCAAATCGCATGTCGCGTGCCCAAATGTTTCATTGTTTCACGTATTATCGCCATATTGATTGGTTTCTTACGGCTTAACAAATGAACTCTGTGTATGCTTATTATGTTATTCAGCGTTTTGTATCTTCTGCTTAAATTCAATTCAATTAATCACATATTTTACCATTCAAATGAGCAAAATGTAAAGAGTAGGTAGTGTAGAAAATCCTTAATAAATTATAAAGGGTAGTATTTAATAGTGTAACAATAAATTCCCATTTTGGGTATCAAAAATACTGAATGTAGCATACTGAAATACTAAGTGGGCGACTACAAATGTTGAAAATGGGTGACTTTAACAAATCGAGTAACTAGTTATTTAGAACGGGTGACCAAATTACTATTTGGGCAACAACCTTAGCTAGGGCACACAAAACATTTAAAACTTTCCAAATATGTTTTTAGGGTTCCGTACCCAAAGGGTAAAAACGGGACCCTATTACTAAGACTTCGCTGTCCGTCTGTCTGTCTGTCACCAGGCTGTATCTCATGAACCATGATAGCTAGAAAGTTGAAATTTTCACAGATTATGTATTTTTGTTGCCGCTATAACAACAGATACTAAAAACAGAATAAAAATAATATTTAAGGGGGCTCCCTTACAAGAAACGTATTTTTTTTGCAGGACTTTGGTACGGAACCCTACGTGCGCGAGTCCGACTCACACTTGGCCGGTTTTTAATATTTTTTTAAAAAAGGTGACGATTATCCTAGTCGAAATGACAAAAATACTATGTTGGGCAGCTTAAATCAGTTATAATATAAATATACCTAACCTACTTGGTATAATCGTTGCCCACTCAGTATTTTTGTCACTCATTTAGAATTATTCATCTCCCGTTTTACGTATTTTTTGTAATTCACAGTTTGTTGCCCGGTTAGTTATTTTGTCGCCCAAAAAGTAAACCGCTGCCCGGTTTAGTATTTAAGTATCCCTTAATTATTTCCAGTTACCCAATTAATTAATTCCCATTTATAAATGCGAAAGTCCGTTTGATTATTTGTTACGTCTTCACATCTTAACAACTGAACCAATCATTTTGAAATTTTGCATATGTCGTAGGATAATTGTACAAACAGGATTTTTACAAAAATCCTAGTATGATTGTAAAATACCGGATAATTAGAATCTAAGAGAGATTTTTACAATCATCCGAGTAATGTTTAGGATTTTTACAAAAATCCAGCGTATCTTAGGTAAATCGCAAATTACCATCTTTTTGCGCGCGCTGATTGGCTGACGTCATCCTTTTTGACTGGCGGATGCTGTAATTGTCTATTAATTCATGCTGTGATCATTGTCAAATATTTCTCCAGTGTTTTGTACGATTTCGTGTTTTTATTTTTAAAGAAATGTGAGTGCTCACATCAATCAAGAGACATTGAAGTACGATAAGTAAAGTGTATGAATTGGATGTTATTCAATATACAAGTGCCGGGCTCGATCAGTGCAGACAATTTAGAGGTTATATATTAAAAGAACTTTTCTACACAGAGCTAAGAAAGTTCTACAGCACTTGTCAATATGGTTTTGCAAAACCTAAATAGACTTTCGAGCTAATTAATGTTTTTAAAACTTCAATTGAAGAATTAAATTCGGCAAAATTACGAAATAACCCCAAAACCCAAAAGCAATATGTTCTGACCAATCAGACTGAAGTTGTTATAAATCATCTCTTAAATTATCCAATCAGCATTCAAGTTTACGATTTTCCAAAACATACTCGGATTTATTTCATTGAATCAGGCGTCACTTGGCGGAAGTCCCAAACCATTTTGAAAAAAGAAATATATGTAGCTTACTTCCGCAAACAATATATGCAAGATGCACCGCCCGCCCGCCCGCAAAATTATGCACATGCACACACAAAATATCAGTGCACAAACCTGCATTCAGCAAGACAGCACCACACCTTGCACCTTCACCAATTAGGCTACTCTACACGTGTTTCGCCCCGACCTGGAGCATCCTCAGGAGTTAGATTTACGCTAACTTAGTGTTGGTTTACGCACGATCTAACTCCTGAGGATGCTCCAGGTCGGGGCGAAACACGTGTAGAGTAGCCTAATTGGTGAAGGTGCAAGGTGTGGTGCTGTCTTGCTAAATGCAGGTTTGTGCACTGATATTTTGTGTGTGCATGTGCATAATTTTGCGGGCGGGCGGGCAGTGCATCTTGCATATATTGTTTGCGGAAGTAAGCTACATATATTTCTTTTTTCAAAATACTCGGATTTTTACAAAGATCCTAAAACTTGTTCGGACGATTGCGAAAATTTATCTTAGCGCTATCGCACACGGGCAACTTAGTCGCCCAGCAACTGTTTTGTCTCTCACATGGTTTGTATGAAAAGTTGCCGACGACCGTGTCGCTTCGTGTGCGCGCTTCCATATAAACCCGTGGACTTGATGTGAGAGACAAACAGTTGCTGGGCGACTAAATTGCCCGTGTGCGATAGCGCTTAAATTTAAATTATCCGGTTCTTTACAATTGACCTAGGATTTTTGTAAAGTTCCGGTTTATACAATTATCCTACGACACATACACGTTGTAAGAGAAGAACATAGGACCTTTCATCCAGAAAAAAGTACTGTTCCCAAGGAATAGCAAAAAATACTTTCCACGCAGACGAAGTCGCGGGTGGTCGCTAGTGTAGAAATATTACGCTGCTGACGTCATCGGATGTGACGTAAGCAGCCATGCGTCAATGGAAACTATAGCCTTTTGCGGAATTCAAACCCACAACCGAAGCTTATACAGTTCGTAGATACATATAACCACTTCACCAAAGGGTGTAAAAAGACCAGCATTCCGCCCATCATCAGGAGCAATAATTTTGAAGTTATTTAAGGTCAAAGTTTTTTTTCAGAATTTTTATAAGTACTCACATAAACTTCTCAAGCTTACGCGCTCACTAGACATGAAATAAAACACTTTTTAACGGATACTAGCGCGGTTTTATTGAATGTACTTTGGTATTTAGTTGGTATTTGGTTTGATTTTTGGTTTTTCCCGACGTTTCGGCACCTTTGCAGCTGCCGTGGTCACGGGGGACTGAAGCTACCCGTGAGCCTACCCTCAAGCGATGAATTTTTTTATACGTTCAGAAATTAAAATTTAACAAAATTTTTAATTATTTTATGTTGATTTATAATTCAATTTTATGAATTATTTAATGCTAAAAAGAGAGAGAATCTACTGAAACTACCACCATTTCATAAAATTGGGAGGCCCCTCCAAGAAAGAAATGGCGAAAGAAAACTTGGAGAGGGAGCCGACCTCCGTCTTTTGTATTAATTTATTTATTTGCAAAAGCTCATTTATGAGGGGCCCAACCATTATATTAGATTTGACAAACCCCAAATCCTTGCTAGGGAACGTAGATTTATCCCTAGAATGCTCCGCGAGGCTATCGAAATAAATAAATATCCTAATTTCAATAGAGATGATGGTTGGAAAATTCCACCAGCTTGGGACCCCATCATTCACAAGCTAAAGCCCCTCACACACACTGTAAGATCTAATGATACGGTTAGTTCCTTTTGCAAATAAATAAATTAATACAAAAGACGGAGGTCGGCTCCCTCTCCAAGTTTTCTTTCGCCATTTCTTTCTTGGAGGGGCCTCCCAATTTTATGAAATGGTGGTAGTTTCAGTAGATTCTCTCTCTTTTTAGCATTAAATAATTCATAAAATTAAATTATAAATCAACATAAAATAATTAAAAATGTTGTTAAATTTTAATTTCTGAACGTATAAAAAAATTCATCGCTTGAGGGTAGGCTCACGGGTAGCTTCAGTCCCCCGTGACCACGGCAGCTGCAAAGGTGCCGAAACGTCGGGAAAAACCAAAAATCAAACCAAATACCAACTAAATACCAAAGTACATTCAATAAAACCGCGCTAGTATCCGTTAAAAAGTGTTTTATTTCAAGTACTCACATTATTTTCAAATTTTTGTCCAAAGCAACATTATCAAAATTTTAAATAAGTATTTCGTAACAAACAATCGCTTCAAAACATCATCACTCAATTTATCACATGCGCACACATAAACGCTGCCTTTCAACTCGGCCGCACGCAGCTGTGTAGCATTCACTCGCAGGCGCGGTCTGTTGTACGCGTTACATTGCGTGGTAATGTATGCAATACTTTTTAACACCAAAAAAATAAATAAATTTAAAAAATATTAAAAACATGACTGCCCTGCCAAAAACTAACTAAAAAGTTAAATAACAAGTGTCATTGCAGTCGGGGGAACTTTTTGTGGAACAATTATTAATCAATGAGGTCCCCCGACTGCAATGACACTTGTTATTTAACTTTTTAGTTCGTTTTTGGCAGAGCAGTCGTGTTTTTAATATTTTTTAAATTTATTTATTTTTATTTCACATATTTTAGTAACAAATTATATAGTTTAGGAATGTGCTCATTAAGGCCTTTCATTTGATGCTCATATTTAAATAATTAAAGAAAATAAATTTTTTTCACATTTGAAAATGGCGTCGTACTGTCGCCATATTGACATTTATCAAAAAAGAAATATAGCCAAGCCAGTGTTGCTCGGAATGATGTAAGGATTCTAACGATACCCCATACATTCAAATCCGTTGAGCCATTCATCAGAAGTTATGGTGGAATAAAGAAACTCACATACCCACAAACATACATGAACCCTGAACACATATACACTCCTTTTTGGGCAGTCGTGTAAAAATGAAAATCGTATCCCAGCTATAATTTTGAACAGAAATGGTCCTGATGATGGGCAGAATACATAGATCTCGGCTTGTTCGTTAAGATTACACCCTGTAAATGGTCAACTCGTTCAGCCATTCACATGGTCAACATATTCGTTCATCCATTCATCCAACTCTTACGGTGACTTAATTATCCTGTCTTCGTCCTCTAGATTTATTCTAACCATGTAGTAGCGCCTGCTACGTCACAAACCAACCGCACAAGTATTCAGAGTGGGGTAGAAAGAGACGGAAACAATGTTCCGTCCCTTTCCCACACTCACCTCGCAGGGCTGCGCGCGCGTCGCCCGCCTCACTTTTGTCCGTGCGCGCACGGCCGACGCACAAGTGTTCGACTAGAAAGAAATTGATTCTCCAATCCGTGACTAAGCTCAAAAAGGTAGTGTCCCAGTTATAAATTAAAAAAAAAAAGTTTTTCTTTCGTGGGCACTGAGTTGACTGACCTCCATTTGTGATTTCTTCGTGGCTAAAATAATAATGCCAAAACGAAAAATCGAGTCAAAGGAAGACAGATGGCTTCGGAAAATGAAAAAATATGAAGACAAATTGCAAGGCAACGGAAGAAAGCGTTCCACAATCATTTATTCTGATGATGAAGAAGAAATGCCATTGTCATGTGCGGAAGTGCCGAATCAAGGTTAGTTTTAGTTGTTCCAAATGACGCTTGCAATAATTTGCAACCACGCAACCCCCGTTGTATTCTGCGGGAGCTTTGTTGCATTTTATCTTCCCGATGTATTCTTCGGGAATAAATTTTGAATAATTATGCTGTGCATATCCATTGAATTCTGTGGAACAATGCTGTTCGCATTTGGTTCGCATACGCCATATTTTCACGTATTTTTATCTTGTTAATTGGGGCAATTTTTTTAAATTAAAATGTTTAACGTTTTAGATTTTATTGCTAAGTACTTTCGCTAAAGCAAAAAAGATTACTAGAATGAAAAACAGTAATTTATTAAGTATAATATTTTTTACATACCTACCCACATTTTCTTTTATTATTTATTTTTTCTTTTTATTGTACCGGAATTCTGTTTGCAGAATACACGGATCACGATAATTTAATCGTTGAAGAACCAGTAATCGCAGAAGTAGATATTGAACCAATTTTAACAGAAAGTTCCCCAGAGATTCCGGTTGAAAATCAGAGTCAGAGTCAAGGCAAGGAGTCAAATTTGCCTCAGCCAGACACTTTTGATCCAATATTATTGGAAGCGCTGGGGGAGGTCGAGGGAGACCCCATAGAATTCGGAGAACAAATTCAAGACGATTTAGCAAAGCGCTACCAGTATATACTGGTAAATGGACTTAAAAAAGAAGTTAAAGAAGAATTAATTAAAAAATACAAATTCCCTGCCAATGTGCCTTTAGCGAAGCCACCAACCTTAAATCCTGAGGTTGGAGCTATGCTTGCAGAAACATGCAAAGCTCGGGACAAAAGACTATTAGTAAAACAGGACCAGTTAGGCAGAGCTCTAACTGCCTTAGGTAAATCAATGACAGGCCTACTGAAAAGAAATCCGGACATCCCTGAGGCTATCCGTTTGTTAAATGATGTTGGCAAGCTCTTAGCAGACTCTCATTACACTGAAACAGACACTCGCCGATCGGTGATTACTCCTCTAGTTGATAAATCTCTTATGGAACCGTTTAAGAACAGGAAAAGAGATACCCTTCTCTTCGGTGAGAACCTTAGTGAATTGGTAAAAAATTCTAGAGGTATTAAGAAAACCGGACAAATGATTCAAGCCCCTATTGCCTCGACTTCAACATCCAATAATTTAAACATGAAGAGCTCATCGTCTCGGAATCGGCTGCGCAACGGCCCAGCTTACTCGTATCGAGGTGGTGGGCAACGAACAACATACCAAGGCCGTCGACGACCGGGTCCATTTCCACCGCCCCCGCCGCCACCGAGGCGCCAGTTTGCGCCACCGCCGCCGCCGCCGCCCCCGCCAGCACCTCCAGCGAGGCGCCAGCCTGCTCAGGCGCAGCGGACCACAACGCGGTCCTAAATTCAACCCCTCAGGTACATTCCGGCCGTCTTAAATATTTTTTACCTAGTTGGAAAATAATCACAAATGATGATTTTATATTAAACTCAATAACAGGATATAAAATCCCTTTTATGACCATTCCTAAACAAGATCCAAATTCCTATCCGAAAAGGTCATTCTCAAAAACTGAAACAGAGTCTTTAGATTCCGAATTATTGCATTTATTAAATATTCAGGCTGTGAGACGTTGCGTCCCCGTAGCGGGTCAGTTTGTATCAGACATTTTCTTAGTACCAAAAAGTGATGGCACGAAAAGATTTATTTTAAATCTTAAAAAGTTGAATAAATATGTATCTATCAACCACTTCAAAATGGAAGATATTCGAACTGGCACTAAACTAATGACTCAAGATTGCTATATGGCAAACATAGATCTAAAGGAAGCATATTTTTTGATTCCCATACATGTAGATCATACAAAATTTTTACGATTTTATTTTAACAATAACCTTTACGAATTTACAGCCTTACCTTTCGGTCTCTGTTCAGCGCCATATATTTTCACGAAAATATTACAACCTGTAATGTCTCATTTAAGATCGCAGGGTTTTAGTTCAGTGAGGTATCTCGATGATATACTGTGCCTAGGTTTTTCTGAGGAAGAGTGCCTAAAAAATGTTAATGCTACAATAAAATGTTTAGCTAACTTGGGCTTCATAATTAATCAGAAGAAAAGTACTTTAATACCAAAAATCACCTGTACCTATTTAGGCTTTGTTTTAAATTCAACAACGTTGACAATAGAATTACCAGACCACAAAAGGCAAAATATTTTAAAACAAACAAATACCATTTTATCCCAAATCCAGGGAAGAATTCGCATTCGTGAATTTGCAAAATTTTTAGGTTGTCTCACTGCCGCTTGTCCAGCGGTCAATTATGGCTGGTTGCATACTAAATCTCTTGAGAGAGCTAAGTACTTAGCTCTTCTTCTTAATGAGAATAATTATGAAGCTCATATGAAAATTTCAGATAATTTATGTGAGGATTTGCGTTGGTGGAAAAATAATATTTTATCGTCAGTTAATCCAATAAAACAATACAAATATGACATAGAAATCTTCACAGACGCCTCGACCACCGGATGGGGTGCTGCTTGTGATGGTGAAACAACTGGTGGTCAGTGGACTAATACCAAACGCAAACATCACATAAATTATCTGGAATTACTTGCCGTCTATTTCGGATTAAGATCATTCGCAAAGCAAAAATCTGATTGTGACATTTTACTGCGGATAGACAACACCACGGCTGTAGCTTATGTAAATCGCATGGGTGGTGTCCAATACCCCCACTTAAATCACATTGCAAATATGATATGGACGTGGTGTGAACAAAGAAAAATATTTATTTTTGCATCCTACATTAAGTCTTCCCAAAACTTTGAAGCAGATGCAGAGTCGAGAAAACTTAATGTTGATACTGAATGGGAACTAGGATCATATGCCTTCGCAGAAATAGAGAAAAAATTAGGTGTTCCTGACATAGATCTCTTTGCCTCTAGAATAAATGCCAAATGTTCTAAATACATTTCTTGGAAAAGAGACCCGTACGCATACAATATTGATGCTTTTACGGTAGATTGGGCTCCTTTTTTCTTTTATGCCTTTCCACCACTTGCTTTAATCTTAAAAACATTAAAGAAAATCATCAGTGATAAAGCAACTGGCATAGTAGTGGTACCACATTGGCCATCACAACCGTGGTATCCCCTCTTTAGAACTCTCTCGGTAGGTCAAATACACATATTTCCTCCCAATAACCAATTGGTCTCGTCTGGTTTCAGATCGATTCACCCGCTACATCGGCACCTTTCCCTGGCAGCGAGTGTGTTATCAGGGAAGGCTTTGTAAGGCAAGGAGTACCAACATCAGCTTTAGACATTATACTCTCTTCAATATCAAGTAAAACTAAAGCCCAATATTCAACTAGCCTTAAGCAGTGGTGGTTATTTTGTTTACGCAATAACTGTGATTTTTACAATGTTAATATAAGTAAATTGCTACAGTTCCTTACTAAAGGTTTTCAATCTGGTTCCTCTTATGGAACACTCAACAACCACAGATCGGCTATATCGCTGATTTCAACTAATAGTATAGGCCAGAATGACATAATTAAAAGATTTCTCAAGGGGGTTTTTTAAATTAAAACCTGTATTCCCTCGATACAATGTAACATGGAATCCAGGAGTTGTATTAGATTATTTGGCTGATTTAGATAATAGTTCAATTGGGTTCATAGAACTTGGCAAAAAACTAACAATGTTATTAGCTCTTGCATCAGGACAAAGAACGCAAACGCTGTCTCTTTTTAAGATCTTGAATATAAAAAAGTATAATGATAGAACAGTTATATTTATATCCGATTTGATCAAGACCTCAGGAATAGGTCGCGCACAACTCGTGCTTAACTTACCAGTTTTCTCACAAAAACTCGACATCTGTCCAGCTACTGCTTTGGATATGTATATATCGGCTACCACAGCTATCAGGCCAAAGGACGAAGACCGTCTTATTCTCTCTACCAAAAAACCCTTTCGAGCCGCTTCATCTCAGACTATCGGACGATGGTTGAAGCAGACTCTACAGCAGAGTGGTGTTGATACATCCATATTCAAAGCCCACAGTACACGACATGCTTCCACATCGGCAGCATGCCGAGCTGGCATTAGTGTAGACGTTATCAGGCAGGCTGCTGGCTGGACTGATCAGTCAGCAGTCTTCGCTAATTTCTACAATAGACCAATTGTTGACACTGGTTCTTTGTTGTTACCTAATGCTGCGATATGATACACAAATTGTTAAAATATTATGATACTTATACCTAATTAATATTAGTAAATAAAAGACTGATTTCTGTTATCTATCTGATTTTATTTTATTCTCACAACATTGAAAGACCTCTGAACATCTACATGGTTAGAATAAATCTAGAGGACGAAGACAGGATAATTGGATGATCAAACGAACTTACCAAGTGAAGTTCGATCCTAATTATCCTGTCTTCGTCGGAGAGATTTAAGGTCCCTCCGCTCCCTATCCCTATAGTTTCAATGTTGTTTTACTCTGAAAAGTGAGGCGACGCGCGCGCAGCGCTGCGAGGTGAGTGTGGGAAAGGGACGGAACATTGTTTCCGTCTCTTTCTACCCCACTCTGAATACTTGTGCGGTTGGTTTGTGACGTAGCAGTAGCAGGCGCTACTACATGGTTAGAATAAATCTCTCCGACGAAGACAGGATAATTAGGATCGAACTTCACTTGGTAAGTTCGTTTGATCATCCAATAAGATCACATAAACAGTCCAGTGAGTGTCACTAATAAACCTATCTAGCAAAGAGGTCACACAGACCCTCACATTCATTGTTTCACGTATTATCGCCATATTGATTGGTTTCTTACGGCTTAACAAATGAACTCTGTGTATGCTTATTATGTTATTCAGCGTTTTGTATCTTCTGCTTAAATTCAATTCAATTGATCACATATTGTACCATTCCGTGCTTAATCAAATGAGTGAAATGTAAAGAGTAGGTAGTGTAGAAAATCCTTATTAAATTATAAAGGGTAGTATTTAATCGGGTAACAATAAATTCCCATTTTGGATATCAAAAATACTGAATGTAGCGTACTGAAATACTAAGTGGGCGACTACAAATGTTGAAAATGGGTAACTTTAACAAATTGAGTACCTAACTAGTTATTTAGAACGGGTGACCAAATTACTATTTGGGCAACAACCTTAGCTAGGGCACACAACACATTTAAAACTTTCCAAATATGTTTTTAGGGTTCCGTACCCAAAGGGCAAAAACGGGACCCTATTACTAACATGGTCAACATATTCGTTCATCCATTCATCCAACCCTTACGGTGACTTAATAAGATCACATAAACAGTCCAGTGAGTGTCGCTTATAAGCCATTGTATAAACCTATTTAGTAAAGAGGTCACACAGACCCTCACATTTGACTCTGCATGAAATTCGAGTGATATGATGATATCGAGTGGCGTTCGGTGGACCACGTCATATGCAGGGGTAGACGATTTTATAAACTGTTTCATTTTTCAAGCTTTATGTCTTTTGTTACCCAATATGACTGTCCTAGCCCTCCCCCCCCCCCCCCTTATCGAAAAACCGCAAAAATACCCTACAGTGTAGAGTACATTTTTACCCCCCACCACTTAAGCACAACTCCGTTGTAGCAATTAAATCCGATTTCAAGTTTTTTTCTGTTCAATTCTACTGACAATTTTGAAATAGTAGTTTATGATACAAGGTTGGTAAGGAGGTTTTTAAAACGAGTTGACGTTTTATAAGCCCGAGCCGCAGGCGAGGGTTTTTTAATCGTCACGAGTTTTAAAAAACCTTAACAACCGTGTGACTTACTACGTTTTTCAATACATTTTCGAGAAAACATTATAGATAGGTACTACTGAAATTGTAATCTATAACATATAATAAAACGGTAAATTCTTAATATTTGTGCGCGAATAACGCAAAAACCGCTAAAAGAATAGGCTTTTCACAGTTTAATAGATTGAGGTCCAACTTAAAATCTAAGCTATGTTCCATCAAATTCAGGTGGGTGGAACCAGGGCAACAGCTTGAACTCTTCGCTACTAGCTTTCATGCACTAAAGAGGTCATTTTAAACTGTTCCCTTATTTTTCTACTGTCCACGCGGATGAAGTCGCGGGCGAAAGCTAGTATAAATAAAAAAACGTACGTAAATAAAATCGCACGGTGCGGGCGTGCGGTAAAATCAACTTACCGCACGCTGTACTAATCCGTAAGCAAAAACGCACGGCGTGCAGTAAAATCAATTTACCGCACGCTGGACTGTCATCGTAAGCTCACATTTTCGAGCAACTGTATTGAAAAAAGAAATATATGTAGCTTACTTCCGCAAACAATATATGCAAGATGCACCGCCCGCCCGCCCGCAAAAATATGCACATGCACACCACAAAATATCAGTGCACAAACCTGCATTTAGCCAGACAGCAACACACCTTGCACCTTCACCAATTAGGCTACGTAAACCCCTAGTGCGTAAACCAACACCGAATGACTGTTGTTGTTGTTGTTGTCATTCGGTGTTGGTTTACGCACGATCTAACTCCTGAGTATGCTCCGGGTCGGGGCGAAACATGAGTAGAGTAGCCTAATTGGTGAAGGTGCTAGGTGTGTTGCTGTGGCTAAATGCAGGTTTGTGCACTGATATTTTGTGGTGTGCATGTGCATATTTGTGCGGGCGGGCGGGCGGTGCATCTTGCATATATTGTTTGCGGAAGTAAGCTACATATATTTCTTTTTTCAAAATGGTTTGGGACTTCCGCCAAGTGACGCCTGATTCAATCAAATAATTCTACTGACCTATAAATAAGGTTGTTTATGCACAACGGGATAATGCTTGTCCTTCACTTCACTTAATGTTAGGTGACGATAAGGCCGAAGGTGGAAGCGCACTACACCCGGAATCCTCAGGACTGAGGAACTGGCTAAATGGTGGCTAGCCAGGCGGACTTGAAATAGGCCCTACCACCAACTAAACCGAGTACAAATCGTTCCCCCTCCCCCCCCTGTGAATCGAACCCGGGACCTCATCTTCCACGGGTGGGCAAACCACTATTCTACAGAGGCGGTTGGAAATTCCATGTCAAGTCAACAAGGAACTCTTAAGTTTCGCCATGTCTCTCTGTCCGTCCGCGGCTTGGCTCAGTGGTCCACAGTACTAGAAAACTGTTTTTTAACATGAAATGAATAAAATTTTTATAGAGTTGTCAAGTGTCATTTTAAGTAAGTAAATATCTTTAAATACCTGCGCATTAATTACCGCTACCTTCTTTATAAGTTTGAGGTTATATTTTCGCAATATTTTTTGTAAAAAGTTAGCAAATAAGGTTTGCCCACAATTTGGCAAACATTTTGTGTGGTCGGCACCAATGTTTGTGCCAACATATCTTTTAATTATTTGTTCAACCGTCATTACGTATTCATACTATGTACCAACAAACCAATTAGTTTTTTGTTTATATTGCTGTGAGTATATTTAAATAGCAACCCACCTACCTACTTAATTTTACTGTGAACTAGCATTGCAAATACTTTATTTACACTCCTTGTTTTTTCTCCTTTTAGGGCTGTATTAAAAGTTAGTGCTTATCTACACCCACACGTAGGGGAAACCGGGGAAATTAACAGAGGTAAGTTTTAACAAGCTAATTTTTCAAAAACTATACAAACTAGTAGCTCTGTAGAGCTGTAGACCTCGCGTTTGTAATATTTTTGTTATTTTTATGAAATGGCTGAAATATGAGATTTCCCCATATCTCCGCCATTTTAAAAAATTTCGGAAAACTGAATAGACAAAAATTACGTATAATTATAGAACCTGCTCATAAAATTTCAAGAGAATCAGTTAAGAAACTGTAGAGGAGAACAGACAGACAGACATTTGAAAGCAATTTTGCCCAAGCTGAACGGAGACGCTTGTTAGGTCAATTATAAATTAAATGACTAAATAACGGTGCAATAATTTATGTTCACAACAAAAAACTTTAGTTTTTACTTAGTTTAGTGAACTCATATAATAAAATTATTTTCGTGTATAAAAGTTTTGTTAATACTTATCTCAAAGCTGTTAATTTTAGCCCCAAACATGGGGTAAGAATTAACAGCTGCCATTTTTCAGAATACATGATTTATCTAATACATTATGTAATTAATGTTAGACCAGTGCTTATAGCATGATACCTAAAAGAGCATCATTTATCACAAAAATCAAGTCTATGCCATAAGCACTGGTCTAAAATACTATATTTAGATAATAATTTTGAAATTGCAACTAAAATTCTAACATATTTTGTCAAGATTGACCCCAGTCTCCTCTATAAAGATAACAATTTTATGCGTAGATAATTCAAAAACAAACGAACAAACAAGGCTAAACCAATAAAGATTTAATAGGAACAATAATAAACATTTTTTTAAAAGGTAAGCATTCCATTTTTATTGATTTAAGTAGGTGAAGGTAAATTTTTATGTTAACAACACAAAGGCACCGATTATAAACCTATTTTAATAATTAAAACAATTGATATTTAGTTTATGCCTTTAAAAAAGTAACAATGCTTAGAAATACTAAAAAAATAAACTAAATGCACCCATTAATATGACATTTCTGACACAACCAGGCATCAAATCGCTGACCCTCCGGTGCTAAACCAATCAATTTCAGAATAACACGGAGGGATATGTGATACAACTCAATAAGGTACATTCGTTAAGGGTTGATAGCTGATCTCTCCCTCTGTAAAAAAATTTAAACCTTTTTTCTTTTTTTAGGGTTCCGTACCCATAGAGTAAAACGGGACCCTATTACTAAGACTCCACTGTCTGTCTGTCACCAGGCTAATCTCATGAACCGTGATAGCTAGACAGTTGAAATTTTCACAGATGATGTATTTCTGTTGCCGCTACAATAACAAATACTAAAAACAGAATAAAATAAATATTTAAGTGGGGCTCCCATACAACAAACGTGATATTTTTTGGGCAAGTCCGACTCGCACTTGGCCGATTTTTTGAAATCTTCAAGTAGGAGTTTTTGCCAGCGACAGTTTCTTTGAAAAACGTACATTGTGATTAAAATGACAATTACCAACAGATCTGTCCAACTTCGAAGTTACTACAAGGACTGTTTATCGGAAAAATATGAACAGTGAATATATTTTTCCATGTAGCGAAATGGCCAAGCCTCATATTTTAAGTAAGGTGTAGTTTTTGAAGTTAAAACTTGGCGCGTAGAGTTAGAAGCTTGGTTCTACATGAGGTCTGATAACTTTTTGACAGTGCGAGCCGTATGAAAGTCTTGGCAGCAACATTTACATGAAAATGTTTTTGGTGGGATCAAAATGTATGAAACAGCTATTTTTTTCGCGATATCAGAGTTGGTCCATAGTAAAAGTTGTTCAGTTTGATAGTCCCTATCTACCATATTCAGCATAAGGGGTTTTTTGTAACACGTTGGTATATTTGGTAAAATAAAAAATCTATTATTTTCGATTTAGTCTCACAGATCATTTTGATCGTTAAATTAATTTAACTACCTACGTTATTATTTCTTGGAACAGAAACCACATATTTTTATTCAATTCAATTTATTTATACACCAATAAAATGCCAAATTATAGTTGAACAAAACATCAGCTATAAACAAGAAAGCAGTTAAATATAATAATAAAATAATATTTTAATGTCCGCCATAACTTGTTATTTAATAAAGGAAATCCACTTATATAGACTGAATAACTGAAATGAAAGATAAGTACTAAGAATATTAAATCAAAGTCCATCTATTTTCAATTATAAATTATAGGTTATATTATTACGTATAGTGGTGGCCATATAATTAAGGACACCTGTCAATTTTCATACACACGAGGTAACTTTGAAGCCTTGGTTCACCGCCAAGATTTGACCTAACTGTTATCTGATGATGGCCATCCAGGGAGTGAATAGAGGAGATTCAGGTCGCTTTATACACCCAAATGTTCTGATCAAAATTCTAAGAGATATAAGGATCAGAGTGTTCAGTTTTAGGATTTATATACATTTTTATGCTAATTCCAAGGTTTTTTTAATAACCTTATATCTCTTAAAATGTTGATCAAATCAGTTAGATGTGTAAAGCGATCTGAATCTCCTTTATTTACTCTCTAGATGGCCATCATCAGATCACAGCTAGGTCAATCCTTGGCGGAGAACCAAGGCTTCAAAGTTACCTCGTTTGTATTAAACTCAACTTGTGTTCTTAATTTTACCTGGCCATCTCTCCTCACTATTATATTTTATGCACGGTTTTATTTCTTTTTAATCAAAATAATAACAGTAACAAAAGTAAAACGAACTTTATTTTCTGTAGATATATAATTTAATGTATTTTGTAGTTCACTAGCTTCCTCCCGCGAGTTCTTCCGCGTAAATACCACTTGGGGAGTTACGCATCAATTTGAAAATGACGTGAAAAAAAAATAACATTACTTAGGTATTTATTTGTCATAATTAGCTGTCAAAATGCTTGTATTTCTTGACTCTATATTCTATTACGATGACAAATATAATATCACTTAAAAACCTTCATCAAAGTAAGCTAAATCTTAAACAAAGGCCTTAAATAAAGTAGGTATAAAAAACATCTTGGACGTAGCTATAAAGAAATAAACAACTTTTTTTTCTTTTTCGCATTCCCGCACCACAGATAATACTACCACCACCACTAACGTACCAAAAAGTTCTGATCTGATACCCATTGAATGGTGTTCGATTTTCAAAAACACCACCACGACCTCAGTCACGGTCGTGACAATGACCCCGTGACGTCTGACCCGTGTGAAACTTTGACATCGTGACGTTCGCGCCGCGTTCCAATTTTGAATTTCGAAAAAATGACGATCGTTACGGGCCGCTGGCCGCTGAGAATCCGATGGTTATGCTGCGTTCAGATTTCAGTAAAAAATACTTTCTTTATCTAGTAAGTAAAACTCTTACTTTTATTAATCGCAGGCATAAACTCATAAGTTTATTTGTGTTTACAGAAAGTTTGGTTATCCTTATAAAGCCGAATATGGTAGATAGGCTACTATGCATACGACCGACCACGGAAAATTTGTAATAAACTCTGAAAACCACCAGCACTTTTTATATTAACCTGCTTAAAGGAAACCCTAGATCGAAATTTGATTTTGATTTTGCCCAATCATGGGATTGATTATCGTAAACAATAGTCTATTCTGCGTCTATGGTTATCACTTTGCAGTTTTTCATACAAACATAAAAAAACACTCAGCCATGTGGCGGTTTTTAGGGTTTATACTTAATGATTATGGCATACGCATGGTACACTACCAATCACATTCGCCTTTATGAGACTTTTGCAGTACGAGACAAACATCTTGAAATTGGGTGGGGATTGCGCAGAACGCGTATTTTAGGCATGCGTATCGGTGAGAGCCGCGGGCGGCGGGAAAGGGGCGCGCGCTATTGGTCGCTCGCAAGTGCACATGCGCAAACTTATCCCCACTCCGTCAGTGTCAAGATGTTTGCCTTGTACAAGCATCCGTATATCGTGTGTTTCATATAAACTAACCACAATATTTTTTCTTTACAGGAAAGCATGCCAGTGCGCTCGCCCGCCTAAACGCGACACCACGAATCTCCACGGAGTTCTAATTTATAAAAATTGATTCTATTTCTTTTGCCCTTTCACTGATCGAAGGAAGCGAGCACATTCAGCCAGTGAATGGTATTGTATCCTAAGCCGTTACTTAAAATGGAAAAAAGTCAGAGTATTTTTCGTAGTTCATGCAATTTTTCTGATGTAACTTTCATCAAAATTGATTTACTTCGGATGAAACCAACTGAATAAGGAAAATATGTCTTGACTCTGGAATCAAATAATCCTACTAATATTATAGGTGAAAGGTTTGGCTGTTTAGATATTTATTATTCAAACGACTAAGCGGATTGACACACAGTTGACCTCCGTTTCAGCTTGGGCAAAAATGCTTTCGTATGTCCTTCCGGCTGTCCTGCTGTCCGTCCGTTCTCCTCTGAAATTTTTTGAGCAGGTTCGATAAAAATATAGATTTTTATGTCAATTAAGTTTTTCGAAATTGTTCGAAATGTCGGAGATATGTGGAAAAGACATATTTCAGCCATTTCAAAAATGTCACAAACGCGAGGTCTACAGCTCAAAAGCCATTAAAACATGGTTACATTTTATCCTGGTTAAATGTTCGATGGGGATTTTTCGAAGTCGACTTTAAGTGGCGGGCGGAAAGCTACTAAACTAATGGCTTTGTAGAACTGTAGACTTCGTATTTGTGACATTTTTGAACATCCGAAATAGCTGAAATATGTTTTTTCTTCATAGGTATCTCCGCAATTTTGAAAAAAAATCGAAAAACTGAATTGTAAAAAAATCCATAATTACAGAACCTGCTCACAAAATTTCACCAGAATTGGTTGAAATATGCGACCTGTAGAAGAAAACCCAAGCTATTTTTTCTTCGCCATAATATTTCTTGGCAAAAACAGAACCAATAGTTACCAATCTTAAACTGAAATCCAATAATGAAAGTAGGTTATCGGCTGATGTATAATAAATCACAGAACCGCCATAAAGGCAATTATAAGCTTTAACGCTATTAGAAAGTATTTATAGTCTAGCTTCTGTCCGCAACTTCGTTCGACATTCCCAAATCCTAAGGGAACCTTTGACCAGGAAAAAGTATTTTATGTTTTAATTTAGGTTATTAACTATACGTGTGCCAAATTCCATCTAAATCCATTCAGCCGTTGTTGCGTGATTAAGTAACAAACATCCAAACCACAGGGTAAACAAAACTGTGTTTAAATTTTCACATTGACTCCGTGGTCTGCTAAGTGACTATGCAATGATCCCAAAGTAGCTAAGGAAATGTTATGGCAATCGGAAAAATGATCACAAATACCCAGACTTGCCCCCCTAGCATGTCCACTGAAACACTATAATATATCGTGTGACGTCTAATAACGACAAATTGCGATATCATATCGCGTTTCAATAGTCATGCTAGGGGGCATGAGACGATACAGAAAAGTTAGTTTTCTAAATTGACCCGCCGAGGATCGAACTCAGGACCGCCATCTCTGATGGCAACACCATTAAAATCAGTGTGCAATAATTGTACGACGGTCACCCGTAGGTATATGAGAGTTTTCTGGACTAAATTATTGTTGTTATTTTCCCGTCACTTAATAGAAATATTTAGAAAACATTAACCTGTTCTAGGCCTTAACGAGGAATAGATGTAAATCTCGAGGAACTCGTTGGTGCAGAGTTAAGCAACTTTCGCTAGGGTCGGTTATGGGATGGGTGACCAAAAATTTGTTATCTCGAGTTCCTCCGTGCTTCGAAAGGCACGTTTAGCCGTTGGTCCCGGCTGCATTTGCAGTCGTTACTACCCACCAATCCGCATTGGGCCTGCGTGGCACGTTATAGGCCATCCCTCTTATCCACCCATGAAGAAGGCCTGCACCCAGTGTGCCCCAGCATTGGGGACATTAAAAATGGCTGATGTTAAATGTAAATAATTTAATCAGATGAATATTGATGTAGCTTTTGTATTTTTTTCTCGCCTCACTATTAGCACCATATTCGCCCACGCATCCCTAAAATCGGCAAGTTCCCGTGTACCGATGAATCAGCCACATGAATAAGTTATTAAATTTATCAATCACATACCGAAAGACATGTTGCATGCAAATGAGACTGCAAAAAATGCCGGCGAGACAGCGAGGACATAGTGAAGTTGGGTCCGTATAATAAACCAGTGGCTCTGTAGAGCTGTAGACCTCGCGTTTGTGACATTTTTATGCATTTTTCGAAATGGCTCAAATATGATTTTTCCCCATAATATCTCCGCCATTTTGAAAAATTTCGAAAAACTGAATGGAAAAAAAAAACAAATAATTAAAGAACCTAAATAGAGAGCTGTCCAGATGGACAGCTCTCTATGGATGGATAAAGATAGTTTTATTTTTATCGATTCAGTTTTTCGAACTTTTTCAAAATGGCGGAGATATGTGAAAAAACATATTTCAGCTATTTCAAATATGACACAAACGCGAGGACTACAGCTCACAGAGCCACTAGTTAATAAAATGATTGGACTACCTACGGATGTCTATGTATGTAAGGAACCCTAAAATCTATTATGACAATGTAAGCACAACTGTATGAATAATATGGGACATCACTCACATATTAGTACAATCTACCAGCGAGCTTGCGACTCCAGAGCAAACGCTCGCCACGCCTCTAGGCATATTTTTGTTTACTTACTTAAATTTCACCACAAAGTATTATCGGGCGAAACCTAAAGAGTTCTAAATAAGCGATTATGACATTTTTGAAAAAAAAAAATCGAAATGGCTGAATTGTGTTTTTTTTTCGAAAAAGGGAGACTGGTAGTAAACTATGAATTTTTTTTATTAATTGTGAATGTAAAATTAAGTTAGAAATGTTTAAAAAAATATGGAAAGATATTTTTAGGGCTTGAAAATATATTAAGCTATTTCGATTCGTTGATTTTAAACATGGCGGAGATATGTGGATATTTTAGCCATTTCGAAAAATGATCAAAAATGTCACAAATGCGAAGTCTACCAGCTCTTCAGAGCAGTCATAGAAATAGAATGTCAAAGAACAACAATGTCAATAAACAGGTGATCCGAAAAACGAATGCATACATTTTATATGAGATACGTAAAATATGACTATATATGGCAATGGAAATTAATAAACTATGTTCCATACTGTTATACTTCGTCGATAAACGAATAAATGTAGCGAATTTTGGTTTTAGAGAAATGTGTGGCAATATCTTATTTACCTGTGAAAAGTGTGATTACTTGGATTGTTTCTTTTTGTCACATCACAATTACTTAGAGCACAAGACACCATTGCTCCACGATACCTTTATTTTAAATTCTAATTAAGATTATCAAATATTTTAAGCAAATCGTGATTGCTCCTTTGCAAGGGCCGCTAGGGCCTCTTACCGTAAAAATATTGGCACATGTCACTTGATTCTATTTGTCTCTTTTTTACATAGACCGTGTCCGTATGATATTAACTTTTCTTTTCCAAGCTCTGTTGGTCTTCTTGAGCGCATCAAAAAAAATTCTATGTCTATGGAGCCACTAGTAATTAAAATTGAATAGCATTGTGAGTAAAGTGATGGATGACGTATGTATTCGTGGTTGAAATGTCTAGAATTTGTATGCAAATAAAACTACTCGTAATTTCCTAACAAAATGACTCACATTTTAGCGAATAGTGACAGGCATTGTTCAAACATAATGTTGACTTTGTTACAAGAAACAGTTGAAATATTCCGCCATTTATTTATTCTGCGAATTATGAAACGTTGACAGACAAACGTTTGATTGTTTAAGTATTTATCACATAGGTGACATACTTAAACAAACGGTTTTGTTATGCACATAGTTTTAGTAAATATACAAATGAGTATGTATTTCGTAAAATATGAAAATATTTAAGACCACAGAATAGTTTAATTTATTAAAAAAAAAAAAAAACACGACTGCCCTACCAAAAACGAATTAAAAAGTTAAACAACAAGTGTCATTGCAGTCGGGGACCGTTTTGTGGAACAATTTTTAATCAAAGAGGTCCCCCGACTGCAATGACACTTGTTATTTAACTTTTTAATTAGTTTTTGGCAGGGCAGTCGTGTCTTTAATATTTTTTAAATTTATTTATTTTTATTTCACACATTTTAGTAACAAATAACATAGTTTTGAAATGTGCTCATTAAGGCCTTTCATTTGATGCCCATATTGTAATAATTGAAGACAAAAAAATTTTTTCGCATTTGAAAATGGCGTCGTACAGTCACCATATTAACTTTTTAGGGTTCCGTAGCCTAAATGGCAAAAAACGGAACCCTTATAGATTCGTCATGTCTGTCTGTCTGTCTGTCTGTCTGTCTGTCTGTCTGTCTGTCTGTCTGTCTGTCTGTCTGTCTGTCTGTCTGTCTGTCTGTCTGTCTGTCTGTCTGTCTGTCTGTCTGTCTGTCTGTCTGTCTGTCTGTCTGTCTGTCTGTCTGTCTGTCTGTCTGTCTGTCTGTCTGTCTGTCTGTCTGTCTGTCCGTATGTCACAGCCACTTTATTCCGAAAGTATTAAGACTACACAGTTGAAACTTGGTAGGTAGATGTATTCTGTTAACCGCTTACTGAATTTAATACAAAAATAAGAAAAATAAAAGATTAAGGGGGGGCTCCCCATACATGGAACTGAAACTGAAAAAAAATTTTTTCTTCAAACCAACACGTGTTGGGTGTCTATAGATAGGTCTTTAAAAATGACATTGAGGTTTCTAAGACAACTTTTTCTCAAAGTTAACCGTTTCAAAGATATACATCGCCAAAGTGGTAAAATGTGTGTCCCCCCCCTTTAACTTTTGAAATAAGAGAGTGAAAAATCTAAAAAAAT
This sequence comes from Agriphila geniculea, assembly GCA_943789525.1. NCBI lineage: Eukaryota > Metazoa > Arthropoda > Insecta > Lepidoptera > Crambidae > Agriphila > Agriphila geniculea. The sequence goes on along the minus strand of OX038897.1, from coordinate 683,162 downwards.
ATATGCTGTAGATCTTAATAAACACTTTCAACCAAAATTGGTTTGAATGAGATATAGTAATTAGTTTTTGAGATATAGCACATTTTCCAAAACCGCAAATATAACTTTGTCATTCATACCAACACTGTGAAAAACAAAGTTATTTTTGCATACGAAAAATGATAGGTGGTATTAAATATGGTATATGGTATAAGGTAACTACGGAACCCTATGGCGCGTGGCCCAACACGCACTTGGCCGGTTTTTTTTAAATATAACCAATGTCACTCGGAATGATATAAGGGTTATAACGATACCCCATACATCCAAATCCGTTGAACCATTTAGAAGTTATGGTGGAATAAAGAAACTCACATACCCACAAACATACATGAACCCTGAACACATATACACTCCTTTTTGGGCAGTCGTGTAAACAATTACATTACATTTTACTTTACAACATTTACAAAGTTTTTTTTACAATTCAAACAGAATCACTTTAAGGTCACTTCAACTCCTAAACTAGGCCGAAATTAAAATGGAAATGGAGATGAAAATCTTCAAATGTCTTTTTGACATCGGTAACGATAGCCTAGTACCAAAGGCCCTGGGTTCGAATCCTGGTAAAGACTTTGTTGGATGAGCAACTTGTTCCCGATTTATTTTATTCCCGGGCGTTGTGTTCGTGCATGCACAGAAAACCATTTGTTCTGACCGTCTCTTCTGTAAACTTTATATATTTAAAGTGGAACTAAATGATGATGAACTAAACTAAGCAACTTTATCCATGGAACATAGGTAGAAAAACCGGCCAAGTGCGTGTCGGGCCACGCGCCGTAGGGTTCCGTAGTTACCTTATACCATACCATATTTAATACCACCTATCATTTTTCGTCTGCAAAAATAACTTTGTTTTTCACAGTGTTGGTATGAATGACAAAGTTATATTTGCGGTTTTGGAAAATGTGCTATATCTCAAAAACTAATTACTATATCTCGTTCAAACTAATTTTGGTTGAAAGTGTTTATTAAGATCTACAGCATATATTTTTTTTAGATTTTTCACTCTCTTATTTCAAAAGTTAAAGGGGGGGGGACACACATTTTACCACTTTGGCGGTGTATATCTTTCAAACGGTTGTCTTTGAGAAAAAGTTGTCTTAGAAACCTCAATGTCATTTTTAAAGACCTATCTATAGACACCCAAAACGTGTTGGTTTGAAGAAAAAAAATTTTTTCAGTTTCAGTTCCATGTATGGAGAGCCCCCCCTTAATCATTTATTTTTCTTATTTTTGTATTAGATTTGTTAAGCGGTTAACAGAATACATCTATCTACCAAGTTTCAACTGTGTAGTCTTAATACTTTCGGAATAAAGTGGCTGTGACATACGGACAGACAGACAGACAGACAGACAGACATGACGAATCTATAAGGGTTCCGTTTTTTGCCATTTAGGCTACGGAACCCTAAAAACGAAAAAGAAGCATATTCCCATACAAAATGTCAGCTAACCGACTTACTATGGGAAAGCGAAAAATATAGTTTTTCGACCTATGTTCCTTGGAGAAAGTTTTTCAGTTTAAGCAACACTACCACCTGTTTCAGTATGATCACATCATTTGGTACCACCTTATATTTTGTGGACAGTCACACACGTTTCCCAGGCTGTGTGTGCTCACAACAATCAGTTTAGGGTTATTTTAAACAAACATTTTGTTGTGTTTTGTTTGACAGGATATGCGGCCGGCCTAGACACGAGCCCTGGGGGCCTATTTCTGAATCATTCGTTTGAAATCGTGTGTGATATAAGTCGCATACGACGTAGGTAATTGACGACTAAATCGAATTATATTGGCAGTACTGCCAACCAAAGAGACTGACAACTCCTGACCAAGAATACGGATTATCGTCAAATTTAACCGCCTCTGTGGTCTAGTGGTTCGCCTACCCGTGTAAGACGCAGGGGTCTCGGGTTCGATTCCCAGGGGGGCTACAATTTGTACTCAGTTTGGTATGGCTTATTTCTAGTCCGCCTGGCTAGCTACCACCATCTTACCCAAGTCTGACGCCATAACAACAATTTAAAGATTGTTGTTCCGTCAGTTAAAGGTAAGATAGCCAGTTCCTCAGCTCAGTAGTAAGGATTCCGGGTGTAGTGCTGCTTCCACCTTCGGCCTTATCGTCACTTAACATCAGGTGAGGTGAAGGCCAAGTACTGTCCCGTAGTAGATTAAAAAAATCGGCCAAGTGCGAGTCAGACTCGCGAACGAAGGGTTCCGTACCAAAAAACGCAAAAAAAAAACACGTTTGTTGTATGGGAGCCCCCCTTTAATATTTATTTCTTTCTGTTTTTAGTATTCGTTGCTATAGCGGCAACAGAAATACATCATCTGTGAAAATTTCAACTGTCTAGCTATCACGGTTCATGAGATTAGCCTGGTGACAGACAGACAAACAGTGGAGTCTTAGTAATAGGGTCCCAATTTTACCCTTTGGGTAAGGAACCCTAAAAACGAGCGCTCGACGCCAGCTAGATCAGAGATTCACGAATGGGGTTCCGCGGAACCCTGCGGGGTTCCGTAAAAGGTTCTCAGGGGTTCCGTGAAAATTCAAGAGTTAAATAAAGGAATATCTTTTTGTTCTAAGTAAATACTTTTATATTAAAAAGTCCTTCTTTTAAAGTCAAACTATACGTTTACAAGATGCGAACACCAAGCCAAAAGCCTCAGTATGGTGTGATTTCACGTAAAAAAACAATGTTACAGTTAGCTTATTTCTTATTTGAACTAGGGTTCCGCCAAAAACCGGTGAACAGACCAAAAAAGGGTTATGTTTATGTAGCCAAAAGAATTCGGGAACCGCTGAGCTAGACGTTGCCGATTTCAAGCGAATGATTCAGAAATCGGGCCGTAGACTCGCCACTTCGCCCAGCGTATGCGCATACCACGGTTCTAAGAACCGGATCTGCGGTACACACATCATTGTTTAAACACAGACATTGTCACATTATTGGCTTTTTGCATACGTTAGCTATCATTTATCATGTGACTGTACTTGCGGTTTTTGTTGTATGACTTATGTTTGGTTATTAATCATTAAGAGACATGACGGATTTTTCCATTCGTAAATTAAGGTACTTAGTTAATTTAAAAATAATTAATAAGTAAAATTATCTTCTAGGCAAGCGCGTTTCATCGCAGATCGCATCATCGCTTACCATCAGGCGTGATAGTGGTCAAGTGGTAGCCTATACAACGTGTTAGCCCCATCTTACACGGCGCGACTGAAAATAAACTGGTTGAAAACTCTTATCACCAATGAGTTGCTAACAGTCACAGCACTAGTATTTCAATGGCGGTTAGTACACGACGCTACCAATTGCCAACTGGTTTGCAACGCGTCGGCAATGCGTTTGCAACTAATCACTCGCAACCGGTCGCGCGCAACTGATTGAAACTGCAACTGGAAACTGAAGTCTATTAACAAAAAAGAATTACGATAGTCAAACGATCTTTTGATCGATTTACTTGATTTTAAACCTTTTGTATGAGTTAATAATGCCAAGGAGTGGGACCGAACATCATACGTTTATCGCGATACTTTATCGTAATTAGCATAGGCGCTTTGTGTAGGTTTTTCAACTAAATTTGGTAGCGCCGTGTACGAATCTTTGTCACTTACTAGTTTGCAACTATAGTTTCAAACTGGTTTCGTCAGTTTTGAGTCGCGTCGTGTAAGATGAATAATAACGCAAAACCTCTTAGGTGGTGATTGTGCTCATGAATATGAACAACTTTTACTATGGGGCCAACTCTGCAACATTGGACCCCGCGTTGTTGGTTATGGCCTATCCTCCTTATCCACCCGTAAGGAACGCCTGAGCTCCACCAGTGGGGATATTAAATGGCTGATGTCGAAACGAATCACCTGCTGGTGGCACAACCATGGTTCCTAGTGAAATAGGGCCTTTACTAGTTGACAGTGCCTGAATTTCTCATCGATTTCGCTAAATTGCCCACCAATGCAACTAATTGCAATCACGAGATGCCATGCAAGCCATGCAAATGAGGCCGTAACTAAACTATTCATTAATTACCATGAGAATCGGTATTGAAGAATCGCTTACCGAGAAGTTTAAAATTAAATAAAAGCGTTTCTTTATCGCTTGTGTATGGTAATTTATGCTATTATTCTATACCGAGGCTGTTGGATGAGATCTGTCAGAAGACATAACAATATTTAAAGTTAGAAAATAATAATGTCAATTACACCCGGAATCCTCATCACTGAGGAACTGGCTATCTTACCTCAAACTGCCGGAACACAACAATTTTTAAATTGTTGTTTTGTCGTCAGACTTAGGTAAAATGGTGAGAACTAGCCAGGCTTGAAGTAAGCCTTACCACCAAAGCGAAAATTCTACCCCATCTGGGAATCGAACCCGGGACCCCTGCATCTTAAACGGGTGGGCGAATCACTAGACAACAAAGGCGGTAATTGTGTCGGATTTCTATAACACAAGTGCTATAGTTTCTTTGGAATCGGAGCAATGTCTGATGATGTTCACAATTTATTATTTCCTTGCACGTAACGTGTAATTTTCACAAAAACGTATCCTAAACAGTGCTATAATACATGTCGTTGCTAGAAACAGCGTTTAGTACGGAATTTGCATCTGAAGGCAGAACCGGCGTGGTGATGGCAAAAAATACAGATTCCTGAATAACCCGCTAGGTGAAAGATGGCGGTCCACTGCGAGCGAACATCTGCCAGCATATACGCTGCACTTACAATGTTGCACTTTGATTACTCAAAGCTGCACTTTGATTGGTGGCATCCCACTATGGCTATACTGACCGTTAGGGCTCCCACACTTAAAGCCCTTTCGCTCAGATAGTGTCGCCCTTTTATCGCGCCGCCTTTGCACGTGCCACTTCTTGTCAAAGGATACCGCGTGCGGCGTACACCCGCAAGTCAATTTGGATTTTGGCAATTTACATAGAAGTGACGAAGTAAAAGATTGTGTTTGTTACCGGTATTCCTGTCTCTGAATACAAGTGCTTGCGGGTGTACCGACACTATCTAAGCGAATGGACTTTAAACACGATACGACGTCGCCTCGTACCACGTTGCGGCATCGTTTCATGATGCGACGTCGCGTCGTGGAAATCTACGACAAGTATCGTAAAAATTTACGAGACGACATCGTTACATCACACCCCGGGCACTCCATACAAGCGCCGCGTTTCAACTACCTATTACATAGACGCTACACTGTGACGTTTTTGCGCACGCGTAACTGTGTGCGTGAAGTCTAGGGCTATTGAATGAGCACATAATTCGGCACACGAACTCGCGCGGTGGGGTAAGGTAATTGATTGTGGGGCGGGGCGGAGAGGTTCCTTTCTGTAGGGTAGTACTTATATCTATTCTGTGGTACGTGCCACGATGCACGGCTCGGCACGCTACAATGCAGGGTGAATTGACGCAGTGTTTTTATATTTTTATTCGTGTATTCTTCTGATGGTACGGGACGCTCCTCGACTAGGGTAATTAAATGATCGATCTTAATATCGTCCGTCACCTTTTAATTTCGAATAACAACTGTGGCACCGACGCAGGTATGCCTCGTGAGTTTTACTTCGACACGACGTCGTGCCGAGTCGTGGCACGTTACGATGTCGCATCATAATTTTTTACGATGCTTTTCGTAAAAATTTACGACGCGACGTCGCATCGCAAACGACGCCGCATCGTGATTCGACGCGACGTCATATCGTGTTTATGTGTGGGAGCCCTTAATCTGGCTTAATGATTACTATAGGGCATAACTCGGTCGTGCTGACAGGGCAATTTCGAAAATTTTATAAAACTGAATCGCCAAAAAAATAGAACCTGCTCACAAAATTTCAGTCTGAATCAGTTGAAAAATGCGACCTGTAGAGGAGAACAAATGGACAGCCGGAATTTGGTAGGACATACGAAAGATTTTTGCCCAAGCTGAAACAGAGACGCTTCGAACTTTTTCGGTCAATACTTTATACACTATAGTTTATAGCTCACAGTGGTCGCCAAGCAGCATTTACAAGCTGCCTTATGGAGCAGCAAGGCCACGTCGTAATGGGTTGAAATCACCAGCCGTTGTCATCGCTAGTTTTATTTCAGCCGCAGCGTATATGGCGATTTATGTTCTACAACTCAGGCGCAGTGGGGAATCTCGCTGTTAGGGTACCTTTGTTAAGATAACTAATTACTATATTTTACAATAAATACCGTAATTAGTTAAAGACAAGTTGATTGTGGTAGGGCTTATTGCAAATCCGCCTGGCTAGCTACCACCATCTTATTTATGTCTGACGCCATAACAACAATTTAAAATTGTTGTGTTCGGGCAGTTAGAGGTAAGATAGCCAGTTCCTCAGTGATGAGGATTCCGGGTGTAGTGCGCTTCCACCTTCGGCCTTATCGTCACTTAACATCAGGATCAAGCCAAGCACTATCTCGTGCAAAAATATAGGGGTTTCAATAAACTAACCTCTTTGAGAAGGTAACCATATCACATCAACTGGCACAGGGTTGTAATTGTAACATCATCTATTCATTGCTACCTGTGAAATAAATTAAGTCGCAAAGTCACAAAGTGCTGTTAACAACGGGATCCCTTGTTTTCGCATAATATTTTTATACCTAATTTGATTTGGCATAACGGATTTGGCATATTTTTTTTTGTCATAATAGTACTTTGGCATAATTAATTTTTGGCATACTATTTATTTAAGCATAATAATCATTTAGACTAATTTGTTTTCGCATAATGTTATTAGGCATATTGTCTATTCGCCTAATATTATTTAGACATAAAAAACAATAAGAATAAAAAAAAATTACGTACTTATTTTCTTGCAAAAGGGGTATGTATTAAAATGCCGAAAATTCATACATAACACATACGACCGAAATATCGACGTATAAAACAACTATTTTCAGAATACCGAAAATCCTAAATATCGATATCCGATAGACTGTAACTTAAAATATCGACTACTAAATGACCGATACTTAGAAAACCCGTAATTTAAAATGCCGATAGTTCAAAATCCCGAAAGTCTGTTAAGGTGTATTAGGTGCGACGACGAGCGAGCGTAGTGAGCGAGGAGGAGGTTAAGTTTCATTGCGACCTACAACGCACGAGCCGAGCTAGCGAAGCGAGCGTGCCGCGGCAGCGGCCGGCGAAGTGCCAGAACCGACCTGCTGGCATGTAACCCTCAATTAGCCTTCAGTTTTTTAAGCTTCGGGATTTAGTATTTTAGTTAAAATGTCCTTTCATGATTTTAAACGTACGTAACGTAGCCATGCATGTGACAAGCAATATTTATATTTACTTCAAGTGTAAATTTTTAGCAATAGCTTTTAAATGTGCAATTATCGAAGTGTGTTCCTTTTTTTATAAAAATATGCGTTAATAACATTATGCGTGTTTATATTTATGCTAAAGAATATTATGCTAAAACATGATTATGCTTAAATTAGTTATGCCTAAAAAAAATATGCATAAGCTGTTATGACTAAGTAATATTATGCGTAAACATCATTCGGCGAAATCATATTATGCTATGACATATTATGCCTAAAAATTTTATGCAAATACATAGGGAACCGTTAACAACATGTACAGAACCTTCGCTCTTTGCCGCTACCCACGCTTGCCGTTTTATTTAAATATTTTTTATTGATGGCGGCATCTGAAGGAAGTGGCCATTGAAACATAATTTAAGAGAGTCTCGCCAACAAAACTAAATTAATCTGGACCTTAATACAACAAGATAACATTGTTAACTCGAGACAATTATTTAAGTCAATTAATTAGGCTGGTTTCTTATAATATTAATGTAAGTAAAAGATGTGTTTTTGTATATTTTTAACCCATCAAGGCCCGGAAAATGAGACACAATACAACATGTTACAAAATAACCCCTACTGCCAATATCACCATCAAACTGAACAACTTTTACTATGGGACCAAATCTGAAATCGCGAAAAAAAAATCTGCTATTTCTTACAAAAATTATATCGAAAATATCGAAATGTATGAAACAGCTTCGCGATTTCAGAGTTGGTCCTATAGTATTTGTCCAGTTTATGTCAAAGTGTCTTTTTTAGGGTTTCTTAGCCTAAATGGCAAAAAACGGAACCCTTATAGTTTCGTCATGTCTGTCTGTCTGTCTGTCTGTCTGTCTGTCTGTCTGTCTGTCCGTATGTCACAGCCACTTTATTCCGAAAGTATTAAGACTACACAGTTGAAACTTGGTAGGTAGATGTATTCTGTTAACCGCTTAACAAATTTAATACAAAAATAAGAAAAATAAAAGATTAAGGGGAGGCTCCCCATACATGGAACTGAAACTGAAAAAAAATTTTTTCTTCAGACCAATACGTGTTGGGTGTTTATAGATATGTCTTTAAAAATGACATTAAGGTTCCTAAGACAACTTTTTCTCAAAGTCAACCGTTTGAAAGATATTCACCGCCAAAGTGGTAAAATGTGTGTCCCCCCCCTTTAAATTTTGAAATAAGAGAGTGAAAAATCTAAAAAAAGTATATGCTGTAGATCTTAATAAACACTTTCAATCAAAATTAATTTGAACGAAATATAGTAATTAGTTTTTGAGATATAGCACATTTTCCAAAACCGCAAATATAACTTTGTCATTCATACCAACACTGTGAAAAACAAAGTTATTTTTACAGACGAAAAATTATAGGTGGTACTAAATATGGTATGGTATAAGGTAACTACGAAACCCTATGGCGCGTGGCCCGACACGCACTTGGCCGGTTTTTTCTAATAAACTTAATTATTAAGTACTTTTGAATCGTCTATATTTTCCTACCATCCGTTCCAGACTTTTTTAACTGACAAGAAGAACGGGCGAAACTTATCAGCTTTAACAGTAAATAAGTAACGATATTTACAATTTCAATACATCGTTACGAAATATAGTACAACATGATTATTGGCAAAAAAGTTACTTATACTAGCAAGTCATGTGTCACATTTACAGGCATTTTGATCTTTCAAATAATCGTCTTCTTATAATAACCTTTACCCATGAGCGTCTTTTTAAGATGGTTTTTAAATTCATGCAAAGGAAGATCAATTACTTGTTGTGGAACTTTATTAATGAAGGCTATGCCTTTCCTCATAAATGAACCTCTAGTTTTTGCAAGCCTAAATCTTGGAACGGCAAGTTTATCTTTATTTCTTGTCCCTATTGAACTGGTGATCCCTATCTACCATTTTCGGTATTAGGGGTTATCTTGTAACATGTTGCAGATTTTCTATTGTTGTCCGGACGCCAGAGATCGCGGGGTCATTGATGAATTAAACGATATAGGGTAAGCTTTACTTATCTTGGCACCTTTTGGTCAACCAACAGACCAGTCCATCCCAATACCCTATAACAAGTAAAATCACTAAAATTGGAGCATATACAATAGTGAGTGATGGGTGCGCATTTTTCAAGTCACGGATGTATGCAAAGAAATAAATCAAAATGTTTTAAAACTGGCTATGTATCTACGCAAACTCTTGCGCCGCGGCTCCCCTTTGAACCCTAACGCCATCTATCGACGAACAATCTATTCTATCTATCAAGACTGGCGGTAATGAGCGCGCACTAATGACCGCTAAACGATTCTGTGATTTGCTCGGCGCCGGCGCAGGTCTCGGTGATTCACTTAGACAACGCATTGCTCATGCTTTTCAAATTAATGGAGAAACGTCTTGAGAAGAGAGTTTAGTTTAAATTTCACCGTATTTTGAGAACTAAAAACCCGCCTGCATTAAAATACAAGTTAACTGAAATAATAAAAACAAGGTCAAATGAGTAATTTGCCAACTGGACACAAGAAACTGCACACACGTGTCCAGTTAGTGAAACTCAAAATTATTCATCTGGATACACCAAGATTTTGACGCGTGTCCACCACACATTGAAACTTAAATTAAATCACTCTTTTGTTTTCGCCAACTGGACTCATAATAGTACATTATGATACAAGTTAGCTTAGGTTACTTATTGCACACAAGGCTGTGGGTTGCAGCCCGAGCCGCAGGCGAGGGCGTAACTCAGCCGAGTGTGCAATAAGTAAGAGCTCACGAGTTTCATACGACGTTTTTCAACACATTTGCGAGGAAAAAACAAAGTAATTTACCACACAGAAACAAATACGACAAAAACAAAATGATAATCATGATGACAAAAGGCGTGCAGGTTTTTTTTTTGTTTTTTTCACACGCCCAATGCAAGAATATTTTGCGAACAAAGGGGTTAGTGAGCATACAGCCTACTTCAAAATTATAAATTTAAGTGATAAAATGCTAATATTTTAATATTTTTTAACAAAATATTGTAAATAAGAAATAATTTGATAATAATAATTATTTGTTTGACTTAATTAAGGACCTACACATTTATTTATTCCAAAAATGCAAATGAATTTTCAGCGGCATAAAACCTCTTTGTTGTTACTAAAAAAATAACTGTATTACCCGGTTAAATTGAAAATGCTCTGTTTACTCGCATAGAACTTGCAGTAAGGTACCTATTTAACTTTGTAGGGATAATTCTATAACCAACTAGTGTTTTATATATTATTGCACGCGTTTGTTATAGTTCGGTTTATGGCCCTAAAAGCGATGTATTAGGGCTCACTTTACGAGCAAGTGTGTTGAAAAACATATTGATGGTATGGTAGTGTTTAGATGCAGTCGGAGGCATGCATAAAGTGGCATTATGAATGATTTGACTTAAATCATTCAATTCTATGATATATTGTACAAAAGTTCTAACTAAAACACTACCATCAATATGTTTTAAGTTTGCCTTTAATATTTATTGATCTTCTTGTCCGTCCATATTTTCAGTTGAATTGGATTTTGACGCAAGCAAGTTTTTTAGTTTTTTTTAATTTATTTCTTTAATTATGTCTTCTTAGTTATTTATTATACAACGTGTTACAAAAATACCCCTAATGCCGAATATGGTAGATAGGGACCATCAAACTGAACATCAAAAAAACAGCTGTTTCATACATTTTGATATTTTCTTTATTAATTTTTGTATGAAACAGCTGATATATTTTTTTCGCGATTTCAGAGATGGTCCCATAGTAAAAGCTGTTCAGTATGAAGATCCCTATCTACCATATTCGGTATTAGAGGTATTTTTGTAACACGTAGTATATTACGGTCATGATATAAGGTATCTTTTTGAAACCCAGATAATCCCTTTAATTTGATAATTGATTTTTAACGTATGAAGGTAACCTTGATAAGTTGCCTAATTCTTCCAGGAACGGAAAACAATCCCTACCTTTACCCTACCTAAGGGATAAGTTACTATTTTTAACATAACAGTCATTTATGGATAGATTTTGATGATTATTTTTTTGTTCGATTGAATTTTCTTGCGAAATAGTCCCATTATATTTTTTAACCGACTTCAAAAAAAGGAGGAGGTTCTCAAGTCGACGGTATTTTCTTTTTTATTTTTTTTTATGTATGTTTTACCATAACTTCTTCAGTTGTTAACCGATTTATACAATTCTTTTTTTATCTTAAAGAACATAGTTCGTGTGTGGTCCCATAAAAAAATTACAGAGATCTGGCTGGTAGTTTTTTCATAATCCTGAAAAATGTCAATTATTTAGCTTGCCATGCACGCAAGTCTTATGAAGTCAAGAAGTGGGTGGGGCTTTTAGAATTAAAAAAAAGTTGTCCTCCAGCCCCACCCGACTTCAAAAGAAATTGATTTGCCTATTGGTGATTTGAACATTATTTATTGCTTTTTAGTGCTTTTTAATTTTGAAGCTGTTTATGTTTTTATTTTTAGGTTTTTGAAGGCGGTTTTTTTTATAAGGCTTTAGTTACGATTATGTAATGTATGAAGGATATAAATCTGAAAAAAAAGTAATCCATTTTGGATCAGTTATTTCTGCATCACTTTACTTACATACTTGGCTTTTAGGTGTTATTATACTAAGTCCATGCAATTAACATTTCCGCCATTTTTTTTTATTTAATTATGAATGAAGTTTAATGTTATGAGAACATAGGTTAGTTTACCCTGCCAGATGTCATTATTCAAAGTCTTAACATTTCTTCAATAGAATTTAATTTCAAAATTTTTATGAAAGAATTTCAATGTTATTTGAGAACATTAGGTAATTATTTCTTGCCATTAACTTAATATATTATTGACTGTACAAACTGTACATAATCAGTAAAATAAACCAACTTAAAATACAAATGAACGCAGAGAAAGGTTTCGAAGCCCCAGAAGCCGCACGAACGACATGAATTTTCGAATTGAATTCATATTCTGAGCAAAAAAGACAAATCATTTTCACAAAAGAGTCTTCACAATACTTGTATAGTACCGAAATCTCCATCGGAAATAGATGTGAGCAACTTGTAACATATAAATTGGCATAGTTTGCGAAGACGTCGCGTCGCCTGCTGAATTATGCTTCAAACTGGAAATCATTTTGTTTGTCCTCGGTTATAGTCGAATATACTTTACTAGAAATTCTGTATGTATGTTAAATAAAACCGGTCAAGGGCGAGTCGGACTCGCGCACCGAGGGTTCCGTACCATGATAATTGCACCATTAAACCAAACTGCAGAGTAGAATAATAAAATTAGTATTGCAGTTTTAGGTCAGCGCCATCTCTTGACCGATAGTGGAAATCTGATAATTTCTAAAAAAGTGTGCTATATTGAGACATCGTTTTATTTTTCCTGTAATCTTTATATAAACTGATCTCACATAGAATTATTTCAGAATTTTCTTTTTTCAAACTTCGGAGATAAGGGGGGGGAACGGTATTTTTTTAAATTTTTCATCACAAGTCGAAAACTATGAAAAAGAAAAAATGATTAAAAGCGTGCAAACGGCGTTCTTTTATATGATACCCCACATGCTCTAGTAGCCCCACTTCGAATTTTTAAGACCTCTTATCAGTCCCTGTTGATATGATGAAGATGATAAGATGAATAAATAAAAGATATTCATTTTTTTATTTCTTTCTTATTTGCAAAATAGTTGTGCAAATGTCATCTTAAACTATTCCAAATTTCAAGTTGATACTATTAGTAGTTCTCGAGATATCCAGCTGTGACAGACAGACAGACTGAGTCACACCATAAGGGTTCTTTTTTTACCATTTTGGTACGGAACCCTAAAAACAAGGATTATTTTCGAAATTTAAATCTCACTCACTTAAAATGATACTTACTATTGTTAACTTCTGATTTCTGGCAAAGCTGAAAAGTTTCGCACCCATTTTTCTTGTCAGCAAAAAAGTAGGTATTGAATGGGCGATAGAATTAAAAATACTGATGATTCGTAATAATTTGAGCAAGTAAATAATAAAATATTGATTTGACTTGATGTTTCTTGCCTTTAAGTACAATTTTTTATTGCAAAATTTGTACTTAACGATTTTTTTACACGACTACCCAAAGCAAAAAGAGTGTATATGTGTCCAGGGTTCATGTATGTGGGTATGTGAGTTTGTTTATTCCACCATAACTTCTAAATGCCTGAACTGATTTAAATAAATGGGGTATCGTTAGAATCCTTACAGCATCCCAAATGACACTGGTTATATTTTTTTTTAATCAATATGGCGACTGCACGACGCCATTTTCAAATGTGAAAAAAGTTTTTTTCTTATATTATTACAATATGGGCATCAAACGAAAGGCCTTGATGAGCACATTCCAAAACTATATAATATGTCACTAAAATGTGTGAAATAAAAATAAATAAATTTAAAAAAAATTAAAAACACGACTGCCCTGCCAAAAACGAACTAAAAAGTTAAACAACAAGTGTCAGTCATCAAAAATTTTCCATAATAAGGTCCTCCGACTGCAATGACACTTGTTCTTTAATTTTGTAGTTCGTTTTTGGCAGGGCAGTCGTGTTTTTAATATTTTTTAAATTTATTTATTTTTATTTTAATCCATTGATAGATTTCACAGATCTAGCTATCTACATGTTGAAACAGATTCATCTCTGCCCCTACTCAAATAGACATTCTATGCGTTTAAACGCTACGCTTACTATTAATGTTTTAAAATAAATAAGCAGTAAAGTATAAAATTACGTGCCTCAAGCTTGTCAATTCCATACAATACAACAAAGTCTGTAATTTACTTATGTTTGCGACATGTGATTTAATTTTTTTTTATGCACAACGGGATAGTGGTTGGCCTTCACCTCACCTGATGTTAAGTGACGATAAGGCCGAAGGTGGAAGCGCACTACACCCGGAACCCTCATGATCACTGAGGAACTGGCTATCTTACCTCTAACTGGAACACAATTGCTCATGTTAAAGTTTTAATCTAAGCGTAGTGTAGTAATAGAATGTTGGCCATTTGAGTAGGGGGCCGTTCTAGTTTCAAGCCAGATTCTCATGTTGGAATACTGTCCACCTTAAAAACCATTCTGTAAATCTACACTGATAGAGATTCGAACCAGCATCCATTATTAAGGCTGGTTTACATTATCTTAGTCTTTAGTAGAGTGCTTTAGGAGAGTGCTTTAGTAGAAACATGTAAACGGTCGTCTTATGACTAAAGAGAGTAACGTTAGCCTTTCTACTCGCTTTCCAGTAGCACCCCCTGCGCACCCGCTCACCCCCCGCGCGATATTTTACTCGCACTGGAAGCATGTAAATCGACATTTTAGTAGCGTCTTTAGTAGAGTGCATTTGCCGGTGAACGCGTGACGTGTAATTGAATTTAATAATAGGTATTAGGTATGGCGAAAATGACACTCTACCTGGAAGCGTGTAAACGGTCACTGGTAAGGCACCAAAACTACTAAAGCACTCGCATTCCAATCTACTCGCACGCTACTAAGCACTCTACTAAATACTAAGATAATGTAAACCAGCCTTTACGTAGTGAAATAGAAACCACTCCACCAGAAGGCGTTATGTAACAGACAGTCAGTCAATTATTATTAGGTGTGATTGATTGCTGGCATATCTGTAACATAGTTAACTGTTGATAGTGTAATAGGTATAACAGAAGTATACAAGACTAGATAAATAACTACTACATATTTCAGTCAAACTGCGTAAATATAAACTCCTGTAAACCTAGAGTTTGTAATGTTTTTGAACATAGTTCGAAATGGCGGAAATTTTATTACTTCCCATATCTTCGTCATTTTGAAAAAAATCGAAAAACTGACTCGACAAAATATTTCTTATATTTAAAGAACCTGTTCACAAAATTTCACGAGAATCGGTTGAGAAATTCGACCTGTAGAGGAGAACAGACGAACAGCGGGACCAACATACGAAAGCATTTTTTGCTTAAGGTGAAACGGAGACGCTTCGCTCGGTCAATGATTGACATGACATGGTATCCAATGTTTGCATAGAGTCGCCATCTCAAAGACCCCGGCGGGTTCGATCCCCGGTTGGATCATTTAGAAAACGGATTTTTCTGCTATCTCAGGTCTGGGAGTTTATGATACCACCGCTGCGCCGTCTTTGATTTCCATGATACAAGTCCTTTAGTAGATATTTACTTTGAAATCAGAGAAATGTATGTTATGTAATTCAATTTATTTATATTTTTCATTGATTTTATACTTACTATGACGAAAGTCTTCATTCATGACATGACATCCGCCTGTCATGACATACGGAGCCGAAACGTGGACACTCACTGTAAGGCTGGTTCATAAATTTAAAGTCGCGCAGCGAGCTATGGAAAGGACAATGTCAAATTTTCTCTAAGAGATCGGGTCCGGAAAGAGGTGATCCGACAGAGAACTAAAGTCATCGACATAGCCCACCGGATTAGCAAGCTGATGTGGCAGTGGGCCGGCCATATTAGCCGTAGAACCGATGGCCACTGGGGCAGATGTTCTTGAGTGGAGACCGCGTATTGGCAAACGTGGGACGCCCTCAGACAAGGTGGAGCGACGATCTTCGCAAGGTGGCTGGCAAAAGCTGGATGAGAGTATCCGCGGATCGTGCTCAGTGGCGTGCACTTGGAGAGGCCATGTCCAGCAGTGGACGATGATAATCTGATGATGATGATACTTACTTATGTATCTGCCTCCTAAACATATTCAATGCTAACACAATAAATAAATTAGAAAATACAACATTCGTAAACCAGTTTTCATACTGTCTTATGATTAGTTGCGTCTAATAATCGGGTGGAAACGCAGATTGGCCAACTAGTAATTAAAACTGGCCACCGATCTGAATACGTGCGGAACGGGCCAGTTTTTGCTTTGGGCAGTGGTTGCTTAAGCGGTGGCCACTTTGTGCAATTCGGCTGCTTAAATCCAAAACAAAGTAAGCACATATTTGGAAAATTTTAGAGGACAATCAGAAATGTGTTTTGCTCTGTTTTAAACATAAATATATACATGTCACAGAAACAAAATCAAAATCTAGTAACACCACATAAGACTAATTGTCTTATACTGTGATTTGATTTTGTTTCTGAGACATCTACCGTGTTAGTTTGTTTTGTGCTATTTTGTTTATTACTAGGTTTAAAACTTCTTAAAATAATTAAGATTCTTAGTGACGTAGCGCTATGAGAATTAGACACGTTTGTAGAGCGTTACTAGGTGAATCAGGAAAGTAAAAAAAAAATTCAGGTTGTGCCTTACTGTGTTTTGTTTTTGAGCAGCCAAATTATTGCGCTGTCTTCTATTGAGAAAGGGTTATTATTACAGTTCCGTGCAAACTTAATGGCGGCTTGGAACATCGCGCGAGTCAATGCGCAGAACACAATTTAGATGTTTAGTGCGTAGGAGCGGTGACTTCACAACCGCCATTATGTTTGCATGGAACTGTACTCTCGTTATGAATCGACTTCAATGGAAAACGCTACACCATTTAAAGGTGTTCTTACACACATCATCATCATCATCATCATCATATCAGCCGCACGACACCCACTGCTGGGTATAGGCCTCCCCCAAGGATTTCCACGACGATCGGTCCTGCGCTTCCCACATCCAGTGGCTTCCGGCAATCTTCACCAGATCGTCGGTCCACCTTGTCGGGGGCCTACCCACGGAGCGTCGTCCGGTGCGCGGTCGCCATTCAAGAACTTTTCCGCCCCAACGGCCATCGGTTCTTCTCGCTATGTGTCCAGCCCACTGCCACTTTAGCTGAGCAATCCTTCGAGCGATGTCGGTTACTTTAGTTCGCCTGCGGATCTCCTCGTTTCTGATTCGATCACGCAGGGAAACGCCGAGCATGGCTCTCTCCATTGCACGCTGGGTGACCTTGAGCCTCCTTATGTGAC
Source organism: Agriphila geniculea (assembly GCA_943789525.1). Lineage (NCBI taxonomy): Eukaryota > Metazoa > Arthropoda > Insecta > Lepidoptera > Crambidae > Agriphila > Agriphila geniculea. The sequence continues at coordinate 665,815 of OX038897.1, read as the reverse complement.
CCATAGTTAGCGACCACGTTTCACTGCCGTAAGTCATCACTGGCAACACACATCACAGTAACAATATATATACAAGGTCATTTTTTATTCACCATCCAAATTTTGAGGATGTGTTCAGTCTATGAAACTGAACAACTTTCTCTAAGGAACACATGGCCAAATATGTAAAATAAAAATCGACTTTCCATACAAATCATGGGATGACCAAAATTTTGTGGCGAAATTCGCCACATGTTTCTTAGAGAAAGTTGTTTAGGTTCAAGGACTGGACACATCTTTGAAATTTGGATGGTAAGTTCAAAATGACCCGATATAATGAACAACAATTTTTTTTTGCCTTGCCATAGTAAGTCGGTCAGCTGACCAATACATTTTGTATGGGAGTATGAATTTCTTTTTCGGTTTTGAACCAATGTTCCATGGAGAATGTTGTTCAGTTTCAGCAACACTATGTTTCAGGATCTGACAGGGCTTTTTGATACATGATGTAAAGTCCGTTCGCTCAGATAGTGTCGCCCTTTTATCTCGCCGCCTTTGCACGTGAGCCGAATAAACAAAAGATACCGCGTGCGGCGTACACCCGCAAGTAAATTTGGCTTTTGGCAGTTCACATAGAAGTGCCGTAGTGAAAGATTCAAAGTCAAAGTCAAAGTCAAATAAGCTTTATTCAAATAAACTTAATTATTAAGTACTTTTGAATCGTCTATATTTTCCTACCACCCGTTCTAGACTTTTTTAGCTGACAAGAAGAACGGGCGCAAGAAACTTATCAGCTGTAACAGCCATAACTAACGATATTTACAAACTTGAATATATCGTTACCAGATAATTACAACAGGGTGACAGGATTATTGGCAACAACATAGACTTATTATATTACTTCAACAAAGTACTTATAGTAGCAAGTTATGTGTTACATCATTTCCACGCATTTTGATCTTTAAGATAATCGTCTACTTTATAATAACCTTTACTCATGAGCGTTTTTTTAACATGGTTTTTAAATTCATGCAAAGGAAGATCAATCACTTGTTGCGGAACTTTATTAATAAAGGCTATGCCTTTCCCCATAAATGAACCTCTAGTTTTTGCAAGCCTAAATCTTGGAACGGCAAGTTTATCTTTATTTCTTGTATTTAACTGGTGAATATTGCTGTTCTTAGCAAATGAATCATAGTGTTTCCTTACATAAACTAAATTTTCATAAATGTATTGGCCTGCCAAAGTTAAAATATTTATTTCTTTGAACAATTCTCTCAAGGTATCTCTCCGCCGTAGATTGTATATGGCGCGAACAGCTTTTTTTTGGAGTATAAAAATATTTTCAATACTGGCAGCTGAGCCCCACAATAGCAGTCCATACGACATTACACTATGAAAATAACTAAAGTATACTAACCTTGCCGTTTCAATATCAGTTAAAAGCCTTATTTTCTTAACAGCGAATGCCGCTGAACTAAGTCTACTTGACAAGGCTTCAATATGTGGATCCCATTGCAGTCGAGAATCTAGTGTGATACCTAGAAATTTAGTACTCTCAATAAACTCGACTTCATCGTCATTCAATTGTGTTTGTTACCGGTTGTGTTTGTTACCGGTATTCCTGTCTCTGAACACAAGTGCTTGCGGGTGTACCGACACTATCTAAGTGAACGGACCGGATACAACGTGTTCCAAAAAAACCCTAATGCCAAATATAGTAGATAGATAGGCACCACAAACTAACCAACTTTTACTATGGGATCAACTCTTAAAACGCGAAAGAAAATCAGCTGTTTCATACAAAAATTAATAACGAAAATATCAAAACGTATGAAACAGCTGATTTTTACGCGATTTCAAAGTTGGTCCCATAGTAAAAGTGTTTTAATTTCATGGTCCCTATTTACCATATTCGGCATTAGGCGTTTTATTGTAACACGTTGAATAGATATTAAGTCCCTGCAGCCCCCTACTCAAATTACCAACACTATACGTTTAAACTCTTACTTTAAAAGATTAAATGTAAGCAATTGATTATTAAATCACAAGTCGCAAATTTATATAAATCACAGACTTCGATGTTATTGTATGGAATTGACAAACTGACGGCACGTAATTTTATAGTTTACTGCTAATTACACGACTGCCCAAAGCAAAAAGAGTGTATATGTGTTCAGGGTTCATGTGGGTATGTGAGTTTCTTTATTCCACCATAACTTCTAAATGCCTGAACTGATTTGGATAAATGGGGTTTCGTTAGAATCCTTACAGCATCCCGAGTGACACTGGCTATATTTTTCAAATGTGAAAAAAAATTACTTCGATTATTACAATATGGGCATCAAATAAAAGGCCTTGATGAGCACATTCCAAAACTATATAATACTAGCGGCCCGCCCCGGCTTCGCACGGGTGCAGTGCAATGTAGTTACTAATGTAAAACTGTGCTAATGTGGTGACAGTGTGAAGTTATTTGATTATACTACAGGATATCTACATATATACGATGTACGCAAGGGGTGTTAAAATATAATTGAAGTGTGTGTGTGTGTCTGTCTGAGGCCACCTAGCTCCCAAACTTAAAGATCGATTTTATTGCGATTTTTATGTATAGTTTAAGAGAAGCGTACAGACGGCGGGAAGCGACTTTGTTTTATACTATGTTTAGCTTTTGCCCGTGACTCCGCCCGTGTGGGAGTCGGTAATCGTTGTAAGTCTTCCCTTGGAAACCAATGATCGGCATGAAAAGAAGCCTGTGTTTAGTATTCCAGACTATAATCTATCCCTGTGCCAAATTTCGTCAAAATCCGTTCACCCGTTCAGACGTGATTGAGTAACAAAATGAACAACATCCAAACATCAAAAATTTCACATTTTTACAATTTTGTGTTAATGTTCCCGTCCCGTGCAGTGAAGTGAGATTCGAAGTGGGGTTCGAGTTTGGTTACAGAACCGACGCCCTACTGTTCACGATTTTGTATTAGGTAGGTAGGTACTTAATAAAATTTCTTAGCAGTAATATAACAAAATAAGTATAATAATATTATGCAACATTTAATACTCATACTTAATAGTTTGGTAGGTATCTTCTTTTTAAATAAAAATCTATGTGTTTTTATTTGTTCCTGGTTCCTGGCTAAAATAACGTGACATTGCAAATTATGTCGGGTGCAACTTATGTTGTGCATTATTATCCGGCTCTCAATTTCAACACTTTACACCACATTCCTTGACACGTTAGATATCTGATATTTGCTAGATTTTGCCACGTTTTATAAGTAGACTAATATTTCGTAAAATAGGTAGTGAAAACCAGGATAAAATCTTAAGCAACATGAAATGTCAGCTCGTGCGGTGACATAATTATAATCTCAGGGGAGGTGACAACCTGACAACTGACATTTATTTTTCTTAATCGTACAAATGCACTAAGAAGTTTTGATTCCGATATCGAAGTCGACCACCCTAAAAATAGCTTTCTACCCCTTTTCAACCCTGTTAGGGGATACATTTCAAGAAAATACGAAACACATATTCAATTAATTTTGTTAAAGAATGTCTATGCCAAATTTCAAGTCAATCGGGCCAAGGAATCGCTTTCTCCCATACAAACTTTGCCACCCTGTTTTACCCCCTTAGGGGTTGAATTTAGCAAAATCCCGTCTTAGTGAGCACCTTCACCCTAAAAAGAACCCCCATGCAAAATTTGAGACTCCTAGCACTTGTAGTTTCTGAGATTTCGTGATGAGTCAGTGAGTGATTTTCTCTTTTATATATATAGATGTCACTAAAATGTGTGAAATAAAAATAAATAAATTTTAAAAATATTAAAAACACGACTTCCCTGCCAAAAATGAACTAAAAAGATAAACAACAAGTGTCACTGTAGTCGGGGGACCTTATTATGAAACAATTTTTGATGAAAGAGGTCCCCCGACTGCAATGACACTTGTTATTTAACTTTTTAATTCGTTTTTGGCAGGGCAGTCGTGTTTTTAATATTTTTTTAATTTATTTATTTTAAAGCTTTAATTTAATAGCAAGCGTTGCGTTCTAACGCATAGAATGTTGGCCATTTGAGTAGGGGGGCAGATTTTATTACCCCTGTCACACAGATCCGCGTTAACATTTTGCACATTGTACAAATATTCGCGCGATTTAGATTTCGAATTTCGATGAATGCATCGAAATCTTCGCATAGGTAATCATTTAGAATTGTCATGTCATCCTATATTTGTGGGTTTGCATATTTGCGCGAATGTGAGTGACCGGGGAGCTAAATGTTTAATTTCAAAATCTATCGCAGTCGCTTTCATTTGACAGATGGATGTGACACATTGCTGCATTTCTTTGATAAGTTTTTATTTGTGCCAAAAAGAAGAATCAGTGTTCTGACAAATGAAAGCGATTGCGATAGATTTTGAAATTAGACAATTAGAAGGCGGGTTAGGTTAGAATCTAACACATACTATACCTACGGTCAGAGTGGCGCTTATGTCTAGGGCATGGGTTCCCAACCAGTAAGGCGTTACCCCCAAGGGGGTGCGTAGAGCTATCCAAAAAACCGGCCAAGTGCGAGTCGGACTCGCGCACGAAGAGTTCCGTACCAAAAAACGACAAAAAAATCACGTTTGTTGTATGGGACCCACCCCCCTTAAATATGTATTTTGTTGTTTTTAGTATTTGTTGTTATAGCGGCAACAGAAATACATCATCTGTGAAAATTTCAACTGTCTAGCTATCACGGTTCATGAGATACAGCCTGGTGACAGACAGACAGACAGACAGCGGAGTCTTAGTAATAGGGGTTACGTACCTTTTGGGTACGGAACCCTAAAAATAACCATAAAAATTATATATTTTCACGGCGGGAACGGTGCCACCGATACGTAGTGCACCTCTTGTGTTCGACAGTTGATAAATCTACTTGAATTAATCAAAATAAACACATCTACTTATTCGTAAGTATTTTAGCATACCGTTGGGTAGGACGACGGACGCACAGGGTAAAAGGTTGGCCCCTGGTCAAGGGCAACGTGTGCGAACTCAATATGTATGAGTTTCATAGCAAATTTTATTCGTCCACATAAAAGGTTTATATGCAAATGTTTAGCAGTAAAGCTAGACTGGTGACACAGCCTGCATATACTAATAAAGTTATTTTTAACTTTTGCGGAATATCATATGGAGTTTCTTAGAACAATTTTCCGTTTTTAGGGTTCCGTAGCCTAAATGGCAAAAAACGGAACCCTTATAGATTCGTCATGTCTGTCGACTGGGACTGGGACTGAAAAGGGGTCTAAAAAATTTGAAGTGGAGCTACTAGGGCATGTGGGGTATCATATAAAAGAGCGGCGCTTGCACGTTTTTTATAATTTTTTCTTTTTTTAGGCCACATGGTTTTCAACTTATGATGAAAAATGTAAAAAAATGACCGTCCCCCCCCCCCCCCCCCCCCTTACCTCCGAAGTTTGCAAATAGAAAAATCTGAAATAATTCTATGTGATAGCAGTTTATATAAAGATTACAGGAAAAATAAAACGATGTCTGCTATTCTATTTCACGGTCTCATTATACCATAGAGTTATGGGATATAAAAAACCGGTCAAGAGCGAGTCGGACTCGCGCACCAAGGGTTCCGTACCATCATAATAAATACACAGCAGAGCATAATAAAATTACTATTGCAGTTTTAGGTCAGCGCCATCTCTTGACCGATAGTGGAACTAATCTTAACTGTTTTGAAATTTGATAATTTATAAAAAAGTATGCTATATTGAGACATCGTTTTATTTTTCCTGTAATCTTTATATAAACTGCTATCACATAGAATTATTTCAGATTGTTCTCCTTGCAAACTTCCGAGATAAGGGAGAGAACGGTATTTTTTTTACAATTTTCATCATAAGTCGAAATTATGCCACCTAAGAAAAAAAAATGATTAAAAACGTGCAAACGGCGCTCTTTCATGTGATACCCCACATGCCCTAGTAGCCCCACTTCAAATTTTTAAGACCCCTTCACAGTCCCTGTTGTAAAAAAGATATTTATTTTTTATTTATTTCTTATTTGCAAAATAGTTGGGCAAATGTCATCTTAAACTATTCCAAATTTCAAGTTGATACCATTAGTAGTTCTCGAGATATCCAGCTGTGGAAGACAGACAGACTGAGTCACACCATAAGGGTTCCTTTTTTACCATTTTGGTACGGAACCCTAAAAAGTAAAATAATTTCGTTGAAACCATCCAACAAGTTAATTGGAATTAAATCTATGTAACAATTAAGGTGGTTCGATGAGCTCATTAGCACTACCAATGGAAATATGTAAATAATTAACGTTTTATCAAGGGCTTAGAATAAAAGTTTTGGTTATTTTGCGCAAATAGAAGAGTAAAGTGCAAATTTTAAATATTTTATCATGGCCTTAAATAAATGAATCTCGATATTGGTAAATGTGGCTAGAGTCTGTCTAAAAAGTCAGTTTACATGAGAATTTTTTAAATTATTTATAAAAACTTATACTGGTAACCCTGTTGCTGCTGTCTAAATTTTAATTGTAAACATAGCTTTACTCAATTTCATTTAGATGGGTATTGGTGGTTGGGGATCTATATAGGTGGGTATTAAAATTACCTTTGAAATTACCCATGTAAACTGACTTTTTAGACAGACTCTACTTTTGGCACTATTGAAATGCACAACTTTTTCTTGAAACTATATTTAGAAAATGCATTTTACTCTTTTATTTGCGCAAAATTATCAAAACTTTTATACTAAGCCCTTGATAAAACTTAATTGATTTATTTCCATTGGTGGCGCTACTGAGCTCATCGGACTACCTTAAGGATATAACACTTTGCATACCTATAAAGCAATAATAATAATAGTAATTCATAGTTTACAAAGTAAATAAAATAATCTTGTCAGTAACAGTAATCATAGTGTAGTAGCTGTCCATCACAGATAGTATCGATTGCATCACGATATCGAAATCGACACGGTATCACTAATGATACCAACGTAACATCGAGAGAAAGGCGAAACAAACGGATTGTTTTAAAATAAGTATAACGACTTAAACAGGGTGTTTGGTGATGCCTTATAGAGCCGAATATGGTAGTTAATATAGTACCCTGTATACAATGTGCGTGTGGTGTGAGTATTCAGGTGGGGCTTTGAAAATGTAAGAAAAATGATAACTATTAAAGTAATAACACTTACGGAAATAGACTATATTTTAAATTTTAGGAACAAACTTTTCACAATTTTGGACACATGCTCCACTTGTATGTACGAGGTCTGGTTAGTTAAATAAATGCCAAAATATAGAACACTCACACGAGCATTGAAAAAGAAACAAAATGTTTAATTGCTCTTGATCTAGCACGTTTTGTGTCAAGATTTATGTGTCACAAATTTGCTCTGAATCCAAATTATAATATACAGAAATAATATTTCAATATTATTCAGTTAAAGTTAATGATTTTAGGAACACTCACACCTCACAGTGTGTGGTGTGAGTGTTCCTAAAAAACCCTTATAAAATCCAAATTAACCATGATAATGAATTGATTATTTTGTGAATAGTTTTCACAAATTAGGCACAAATTTTCCATACATATTTTTTTTTTTTACATACATCTAGTACATTGTATGATATCAAGAATGGCGTTTTCGCGAGGCGGGCGGTATGAGTGTTCTATATAATCGACCATAACTTAGTTGTTGCGCACCTCCTTGCTGTGCTAGGTTTAGTTTATTTTTCAAAAACCTTTTTAAATCAAAATTCTTTGTGTTACTGTCACCTTTTTTACTTGTCAATAATATCTGCATCTGTCATCATTGCTGCTACCTAATAAGCTTGTTCTAGGTAATTAATTTGCTATTCCTTCATTATATCTATATATCAATTTACAGTCCGCTTTCATTTCATTCCCTGTCGCTATCATTAGTCTACATAGGTTTCACAAATTTTTCGATTTTACCATCAAGTTTGCACAATTATTTCTTAAATTCTTCGTATGGTTAAATCAATTTCTAAGAAAGGAACACTCACACCACACGCACATTGTATACAGGGTTATTTGTAAAACAACCAACAACCAACCAACAACCAACCTCGCAGAAGTAGATTTCTAAGATCATAAACAAAAACATTTGTTCTACGAATTTTCCGAAAACAGACAAAAAATATTCGACTTTTCATACAAAACTCGATCAGCTGTTCAGTCATTTGTATGGAAAATCAATTAATTTTTTTGTCTGCTTTCGGAAAAGGCGTAGAACAAATGTTGTTGTTTATGATGTTGCTAATCTACGAGGTTGTTGGTGTTTTACAAATAATCCTGTATAGTAATATAACCATGCATACAACCCCGGAAAATTATTATAAACCCTGAAAACCGCCACATGGCTGAGAAGTTTTGTGTTTTTCATTTGTATGGAAAAATGCAAAATGACAACCCTAGACGCAAATAGATTATTCTGTTAGATATACAATCCCGTTAATGGGCAAAAGCAAAACACAATTTCGGTTTAGGTATAGTGGCTATCCAGTTTACATATAAAGAAAAAATGTTTTTTGCTTATCATCAGGAAGATGAAAAATTTGCTATACCGGGTGTAACAAGACCCTCAACGTCTACGTATTCTGCCCATCATCAGGACCATTTTCTGTTCAAAATTATTGCTGGGAAACGATTTTAATTATTGGTGTTTTTGGTGTTACGCAATGTGATACATACAACAGACCGCGCCTGCGACTGTATGCTACACAGCTGCGTGCTGCGGAGTTGAAAGGCAGATACATTGAGTGATGACGTTTTTAAGCTATTGTTTGTTACGAAATACTAAATGTTTTAATAATGTTCCTTTGTACAAAGATTATAAAATAACATAATAATATTTGAATAAATAATTTTGACTTTGACCTTCAATAACTTCGTAGCTATTAGTTTCCCAGGTATAGTCAAAAAGACAAAAATGATCCTGATGATGGGCGGAATGCGTGGACTTTGGCTTCGTTGGGCGTCTTGTTACACCCGTTATTTCATTAATACTTGATCTCTTTTAACAGACGAATTTTTTCAGTTCTATCTTTTGACAAGTGAGAAAATCTCTACAAATGGGAATATAATGAAACAGTAAAATTCTCTCCAACATTTATTGGTCGAAAAATAAATTAAAAACTTTGGATTTCAACAAAGGCTCGAAATCGTACAAATAAATACCTACAGGGGCTACACTTAAAACTTACTTAATATTTACATACCTTTACTTAGTAGGTAGATTACTTTCGAACCTCCAAAACGCTATTTTTACATCGTTCTTACAAATTTTTAACAACTTTTTTTTCTACTATTCGTCCCGTCATTAGCTAGGGGGAGAGTTTATTTTTTTATGACATTTTTTTATTAAAAAAAAAAACTGAGTTTCGCAGTTTTCAAATAGACAACAATTGGGCCAGTTTTGTTTTACATATTGCAAAACATGGATATGAAACGTAAAACAATGTTGTGTAATAAAGATTAATTTTGCGAAACAAAGTTATAGTTTTGTGACATTTATCAACAAACTAAGTTTATCGGCTGAATACTCAAAGGCTTCTTAGCTAAAATCTTGTTACACTTAAGGCATAAGAATAAATTCAAAGTAAGTAAGGTCTTCTTAAGCGCCGATTAACATATCCCGATGTAAAGTCTGTCCATCCTTACTTGTCTTATATGGTAAACAATCTTCACCCAACTCTTTATTGAAATAATCATTTATAAAATACCACAAATGGTTTTCCACATAGATTACGAAATAAATTGTTAATAAATTAACAACAATTTCATAAAGTTACTAACATATTTTTAAACAACAATTTAAGTATAAAAGACGTATTATAACTGTCAAAATCTGTTTACTAAATAAGACAAGTAAGGATGAACAGACTTTAGCATCTTAGTTAGGAACCAATTTCGGGTCCACCCGTACTTAACAATAAAATATCGTTCAATAAGTTCGATTTTAAAAGAGAATTTACACTATAACGGAAAGGTAAACATTGTTTAAGATTGGAGATGAGAATCGAAAATAAAAAATCATAAACAATGTTGACCTTTCCGTTATTTGTGTAAATTCACTGTTAAAATTGAACTTATTATATGGGTGGCAACAATCCTAAAGTAATTGCCGCTTTAACATTAAGGAAATTTCATAGAGATCCGTCAAATCTGCCAACTTTTTTTAAATTTAAGGTGGCACTTTAAGATTCGTTGAGTATTTGTCCGTTATTTTGACACGATTTGTTCAGCTGTCAATAAAATTATCAAACCAATGAAAGTTATGGAAAATCACCAAGAAATTTTGATTGGCATTATACGAATCCTTAAAGAAATTATTAAATCGCCATACTTAAATACCTATTTCATCAAATTTAATTGAAGATTTCGGTAATTTTTTATGAAAATATCTTGATGGTATTTCTGTATTATTTTACTTCATGAATGACTAGTATATGAAATCATGAAATATATAAAAAAAAACACTCAATAGCACATCTCCCCCACAGCAAATTTTACAAATCATAAATTAATATATTTCAAAATCAAACCAGATATACAATATGGCCGCTTTTTCGTTACAATTAAATACATAAAAATTACAATTGCAAAAAATATATATATCGTACGCTAACCAGCATTTTAGCACTAAATTCTAATTAAGTATCTTAAAAAACAGTTTTCAACACCCAACAATTTGATTTAGGATTAACTTTCAGGACTCTGAAATTTTTTTTTAACGTAGGACAGTTCGTGACCATTGCAATAACACGAGATTTGAGCATTTACCGCTAAATATTAAATTCAATAATTTATACAAAAATATTTTTAGAACTGTTTTAAGAGGTAGCTGAAGCCATTATAATCTTTTTATTACTAATTTTACTAGTAATTAATAATAAAATGAAAACTTAAGTACATAAAAGCGTCATTTAACTTAATTAAATTAAAGGTTTTTACAAGGATTGCTAATAGCACCACACCGTTTAAGTATCATAGGAAAATTAATAAGAAAATCGATAGTTAAACTTTAGAAAAAAAGAACGCATATTTTGATAAAAATGAAATATTCAACCTCTTAAAAAATAAACAACCGGGCCTTTACATTTCCAATCAAGACAACTGCTCCCATTTACATAAAATAAAAAATAAACTACCAGGTATTTACATTTACAATCAAGAGAACTGCAAAAATCACGTCCTTCTTTCTAAAATCTAAATCGACATTACAATTCGATAAAAACATTAGTTAAAAATACAAAAAATCAGTCCATTTCAAGAAAAAAATTAATCCTTTAACAACCTTCACTGAGCAAAAAAATTAATTTCATCAAAAACCGTTGAGTGCATCAAAAAATCTATGAATTAATTTAGTTTCAGTACCCAACGATACATTTGACAAAATTAGGCACAAGTATAGGATATTATGGCTCTACCTCGTGTTATTAAAATGGCAACTACCATAATAATTCTAACCATTAATATAAAGAAGTATGTCACAGTAATTTTAGGCTTAAACGTTATCAATTATTAGGAGATATGGAGGATGTAGATAAGAATTTGATGTAAAGGAGGAAGCTGTTAAATTGTTTGATCTGCTTTAAAACATAACACATATATATTTGGCTAAAGTACTTAACGATTCAGTTACTGAAAAACTTTCAGAACTAAAGTTTACTTAATCAAAACCCGAAACGGAACATTCGGGAAAAGTATTCCAAATCAATGGTTTTTATTCAACTTTAACAATGAGATAGTGAATAATAGCATCGGATTTCACGACGAATGAATTAGTTAAACAAGTCGGAAAAAGTAGAAACACTGAGCTAAAAAGTTGAATTGAGAGAAATCGCGATACTTATTTTACATTTCGACTCAGTGTGAAATTTGTCGATTTCACGGTCAGCAGTGTTTAAGAGACAAACAGAAGATTTACAGTTTATATCTCGAAATACATAGTATCGTCCATATTTCTGTTCCAGATTTTAAATTTGGTTCAATATCTTTTAATGAAAGTGACCATTGATCAGTTCAATATCTACCAATACTTTAAGAAATTCGTCCCGAATTCTACATGCCTAAATACCTAATTTAATAAAGTTGACGAAAGAACTAAAACTGATCATGATAACGCTGATTATGAAAAATTTAAGACTACAATAGCGTTGCCAATTCCAAAACTTTGATGATTTGTGACCTGTAGAAGTGAGTGGGCTCTTATATTATTGCAAAAGATAAGATTTGAAAGCAATAAAGCAGTATGTTCGTTTGATGTGGAATAAATTGTCAAATAATTTCACGATAAGCCCAAAACAGGTCTCACGTTCCGTTTATTATGCCCGTTGACTGCAAATGTGACATATTAATGGATTTTCCGTCACATTTGTCTCCAAAACCAGAGTGAATAATAATATTGATGAGTTATAAGATTTTGAATCATATCCAAACATTCTCAGATAGATCCAAAAACCTTGATTATCTCAGTGACACTATTTAGTTATTGAAGATATTGTTACTGAGACATACTAGAATGTGAATGATAACTAACAAATTTAAAGTGATTAAAATGAAATAATATTATTAATACTAAAATTTACTATAAAGTCTACTAAAAACGAAATGTTCGCTAAATCAATATAAGGACCTTAAGTAATTTAACAAGCATTAAGCAATTCTGCTGATTAAATTAGGTTGATATGATGTGGAGTCAAATGTAAATACAACCCAATCAAAACTAAGAAATGCAGACAACTGCATTAATGAAAAAAATAAAGATATAATGACAGTCAAAGTTACATCAAATTCTTATCCACAACCGAGAAACTCCAATGGTTTTAGTAAATATAAAATTATACTTTCTTATTAATAACTAGCGGACTGTTTTTCTTTCGAGATTCAAAATGAGGTCATTTATTCAGGCAATTATTTAGACTAAGTACACGTCACAACTAACTGAAAACTAATACGAGAGAGAATTATTAAGAAAATGTTATTAACTTTACTGTTATAAGCCGTATAGAATTGTTCAGTTGACGCTGAAAATCTCCTTTGAGAATTTGCCTCTAAGATATTTGCTAATGAGATTCCATCTTGGCGTGTGTAATGTTTTGATTGTACACGCCGCGTATTTGACTGTTACCAAATTGGTTGGTACATGAAATTTGATATTGCTGTCGTTAAGCTATTCTGTCTCAGGAGCCTTTTGATTTAGGCGATATCTTTTTTTATTACTTTATTCAAATCACTGTATTGAGTTTGAATATTTTTTACTGTCAAAATAAATTGTTTTGATTTTATATTTAAATTATATTGAGTATCTTGAAAGCTTTGTGAATGATAACGTCATCTAGATTTGTGAATACTATTAAAAAAATACTGGGATTATGCTTTTGATACTTGACAAAATACCACGATAATAAGAAAATACTGTTATTACAGAACCTTTAACTATTCTATGACCTGACATGATAGTTAACAGAAATAAAATTATCAACCAGACATCGTAAGTAATTGTACAAGTTATTTTCGTGTTAGATTCCATCTTCATGGTGTCCGAAAGCAAATTTGTCACAGTTAACTAATATGAAGCCATCAATTCATTATGGCATGCCCTCTTTGATGTGCCACCATCGCCTCATTTCCAAGCAAGATTGCATCTTTTGTGAGATATCTCATTTTTAATTACATTCGTCTATTTTTTTACACATTTCTTCTTTAATAAAAACCGTTATAGCTGTTCTTACTAATGATACATGATGATTAACTTCCACATCTTAAGTCAATGTTGTTTTATCTTAAATATTAGTCAAAGAGCTTGTCAATTTATAAACTCATCTCAATCAGAGAATCTGATTCTATTTTAAAAGTAACTAAGTGTGGAAATGAGTTTTTGTTCAATTACAACACTTTCGACGATTTAATTTAAATTAGCCAACGTTACAATTGAAGTTTTTGTAGAAAAAAATTTATCAACGGTAAATTCAGAAAATTTGACGTTCTCAAACAAGTCATTCGAGATAATGATCGCATTAAAGCGACCAGAATAAACAAGGGTAATCCTTACGCAGCTCCACAGTCCACGTCTCAAAATGACGGGTATGTTGCACTATCCCTTTCGGTGTTTTCTCAAAATAGCTAAAAGACATTTCTAAACATTACTACCGAGAAACGCTTAACTTGTGTCTTGGAATAAAAATAGACGCTCTCTAAAAGGTGGGCGACCTGCATAATAGGTGCCAGACCTACAGTATTTTTAAACGTTTTGTTTGGATAACATTGCATTAGAGGCGACAAGCTAGTCAGACTTGTTTATGTGTTTAACAAGATATCAGTTTCTTATACAAATCTGGAGGAGAATATTTTTAAATTATGCTTGATCCTTTGTTTGGGATTTCTTTAAAGCTTTTTTTATTAGTTGCTACAACTGCATCTTCAAAAGCTTTAACGTTGTTGAGTACTTATTTAATAACTAAGACTTCTTATTAAACTATTTTATAATATCTGTCACGTTCAAATTACACATAGTTTTGAAGCCAGAATGTCAAGCCAGTATCAATAAGCCAGCAGCCAGTAACTCTGCCTTGTAAACGGAAATGGCTACATCTCTAGGCTAGTAAGCAAGCACCTTCAAACCAGAACTGAAAACCAAGGCAGTACTGGCTTGCTGGCTTACAGATACTGGCTTCAAAAACTGATGTAATCCGGACATAATATTTTAAACATGGGAAATGCGTCAATGACCATTTAATACGATAAGTTTTAAAACCAGTTATGAGTAAATTGTAATTAGTTGGGAATGATATTGAATATGCGAGAACATATAGTTAAGTTAATTATCTTAGAAATCAAAATTGTTTGCCGAGTATTTAGTTTGCGAAAAGTTCCAATCGAAATTAATTAAAGCCTATCTATTTGTTCAATATATTTCAAATAGCTGTAATTTGATACTCAATTAGCAAAAGACTTCTAGTTGTACTACACGGAGTGGAATTTAATAGATTTTTAAGGTTTTGTCTTTTATTTGTCAAATTTTTCGCATTATGATTAGTTTCTAATCATATTGTCTTATCATTATATATTCGATAATTTTTCTTGCTTGTTTAGTTTTGTGCATCAATTTTATTGAATTTCTCTTTTAGTATTGATCGTTATTTCTTTTTTCTTTGTTGTTGACATTGTTTTTCTTCATTTTGACCATTGCTTATTACATTTTTGCTTACTGTACTACTAATACGGCTTATAACTGTAAAGTTTCGGTCTTAAGCACTACCTAAAAATATATCAACTGTCACTAAATGCGTATGGCTAACTCAAAACCGGTCTATTTCAACTACTATTAGCTATTTGACTATTTCGTTTATAAGCCATTAAAATGGTTCACACAATTGAAAAATGGCACGACCTGTGCTTACAATATACTTGTTCAAACGACCTGCAATGTGCACTAAGAAATTATGAACATCTCAATTAGTAGACCCTACAAGATCGTTTATCTGATGAATATTCTGAGTGGTAAATATATATTTATTTATAACGTACACTTCATTATCTAGAAAAAGCCTGAATAACAATTTGTTGGACTCGTAGCAGCCATTTTTAAAGATAATGATTTGTACAAAATCTCTACTATCGTTGATCGGTTAAAAATCATTATAAAAAGCTGAAATGCAAAATCAGTCATTGAAGAAATATTAAAGAACGCTCTTTTTTAATACATAAAGATTTATATCACATAATAAAAAGCATAAAGAGAAAAATTTACAATCTAAATAAACCAAAAATCACAGTTTTTCTGGACATTATTAACAACCTGCCCAGGTTAGTTTTTCACATAAATTAAGTCATAAGGAAAAAAATAAATGTCTTTTGAACTAAATAAGGTTACCTAAATCTTTTTAATCTATATAAGATTATTCCCTATAATATCTGTACTTGATTCATTGCGAATCCTAAGTCTTATTCATATATTCATCATTGCATTAATGAAAATATAAAAATTGTTTAATTCCTAGTGGTTTAAGAAACCTATATTACCATTATACATGTTAACATTCTTTATATATATATAGATTTAAACGTTCGTAACTACCTATGTAGCAGCGTCTCGCTGTGAACATTCACCGTTGTAAAATAATATTCGATTATTTACTAGGCCCGTTATATTAGTTACATTAAAAATTAGGCTTTCGAGACCTTCGCCAGGTCGGAACTAAGCGTTACGATCGTTATTCACAACTATTCAGTCTAGTTGCTACGTACTTACGAGTTCGAGTTACGTCCACAATCCTTTTGGGTCACACACACACACTTCACGAGAACACTAAAGTGTCTGGGCGCAAATGGAGTGAATGAAGAGTCTGTATATGTGTCGGGCATGGCTTCGCGGTGAGGTCTGGACGCGGCGGCCGGGCTGCCCTGGCGCATATTCACCGAGCGAGAGGCGCCAGCACCGCTGTAGCTGCCAATGCGAGAGCCAGCGACGAAGCTAACGCCGCTCCTCGAGAATAACTCAACTCTTCGCTCTTCACTACTTCATTCTGCGCCTTGTCATATTTGTGCGTCTTCTTCGTCACAGGTTTGAATGTAGTTGTCGTTGTTGTTGTCGTGGTGGTTGTAGGGGGAGGTGGAGGGGGCGGAGGTAGAGTTGGCTGTGGTGGTGGAGCGGGCGACTGCTCTTCAGGTTTACAGCATACGCGGAAAACCAGCTTCATATTATGACTTAAGCACCTCCCCCCGATTCTCCGGTGCAAGTCATCCTTGCTTGAGGTGGAAATGAAGTAATAGTCTTTCCCCGGGAGGAATTCTAAACCGCCCGGTTGGGGCGTGAACGGCCTAAACGTGATCGTGAAAAACATCAGTTTGTGCGGCTTGTCGCATATAGCTATTATACGAGGGTTCGGATTAGTTATTCTACACGTATCATACTCCTCTTTACTGACGTTATATATTATGTACTTCTCCGTGTCTTCCTCGTAAGTCCCTGGGGCGTACACGGGACATATAATATTCACTTGGTCGTATTCAAACTGTGCGTTCCCTTTATTCAAATCGAATACGTGATCCGTGTTGTCTATTCGAAATATGCTGTTTGTGGTGTTCCAGTGAATGTAGAATGATTTGGCGTAGTTCCCCATCACGCTTTCGATGAAGAATATGAGGACGAGAAGTGTCCAGGGCGTTTGCCGGAGCCCAAAGTAACGCAACGACACCATTATGCCACCTTCACCCGACTCGCATTATCCGAATAGCGTCTCCTGTAAAAGCGATGCACTAAGCACTCCTTGACGCACACCAATCCATATTTAGAGTGAAAAAAATCGTTCCCTACGCACTGACATGGTTAAACGATCACAATTCACACAGAAAACACGTCCAATCCGTCCAATTTCGTCACTGAGGCGGCGAGTCCACCATGTTCGGGCTCACACGTTAGATTCTTTTCATCGATAAATGTGGAATTTCGAGACGTGGCCAGCTTTAAAACGCGTCGAAACAATCACTTTTCGTATATCCACCCCGTTTATTATCCGTTTTCGTGTG
The DNA here is from genome assembly GCA_943789525.1 of Agriphila geniculea. Lineage (NCBI taxonomy): Eukaryota > Metazoa > Arthropoda > Insecta > Lepidoptera > Crambidae > Agriphila > Agriphila geniculea. Next base: position 648,246 of record OX038897.1, on the reverse strand, counting down.
GGATGATCACTTTTTGTGTTGGTATTCCGTTGAAATTAATCAATACATCACAGATTTTTTACAATACTTGGTGGTTCTTTGTTGGCGGAGGACGCGGCGTATAGAAGTGTGAGCGCCGCGCGGCGGCAGACCGAACTACTGGAATGCAACCGGGGCCCCTGCGCGCATGCGTCCCGCGCCCCGCGCCCCCCTATAACGACGCGTTCAACGCCACAGAGCTTTTGTAGCGGTATTATTTGAGACCCGAGCTTAAAACTCCGCCTTTTAAAACCTTTTTTCTGCATTTTATTACTTTTAAACACCTCAATTTTGCTGCAAAAAGGTTGAAATCTAAAATTTTAATTAAAAACTTTGTTGTTTTCCGTTACAATTTACAAAGTTTTGAGTAACAAATTGGAAAATCATGAATGTAGCCGTAAAAACTAGTAAAAAGCCATATAATATAGGAGCAAACAAGCCTAGCTAGCGGGTCAGACGATGGGACGGGGCGGCCAGACGGACTTGGTTAAATATAAATATATCTGTATGGGGTACTCCTTGGCCCGTATGATTGTACAACTGAGACACACACTGAAGAAAATTACAATTCTTATGAAAATGCTTTTCATTGAGCTTTTGTCTGCCATATCTTTATAGGTATAGGTAAAGGCAAAACAGTTGGAACCTTTTTTCTATTCTGTCAACAAATCTTGTTGTTGAGTGGTGCAAATTAAGTATGTTTCTTCTTTCAATCATTTATTTATGGAATTTCGATAGTGTACATTAATCACTAAACATATACAATTTATAAATGTATACCCCTCTTCATTTTAACATAAATTCAGTTTCATAATTAAGTTTTCCTAAAATTTTATTTAATAGTTATCATGATGGTCGTATTTCATCCATTGGGCTAGTTTGTATAAAAGCTCAAATGGAAAATAAAGACTTAACCCTTGATTTAAAAAAATATATATTTTAACAAATACTTAGGTACGTAGGAATTTAATGTTTCCAATCTAATTGGTAAAATCATTGTATATTTATGGCAAAAGCTCTAACAAACCCACTTAAATAAGAAAATTGAATAATGTCTTATAATTTATTACTGCTCGAATACGTACCTATGTCATTTTTTGCAATTAAAGTACATAAGTAATTACATATCTAAATCTAGAAAGAGTCTAGACAGTAGAAAAAACATGATAGATATAATTTTTTGATAGATTTAGGTAATTATTTCAGAGCATTTATAAAAGTAATTTCAGAAAGTGATTTACTGAGTACTTAATTAATTAATTTCAAGAAATTATCAAAGAAACTTTGATGATTGTGTTTGATAATATTTAAGGGTGTATAAATCTGTGTGTATGTAAGTGATTTCGTTTTGAAATTAAAATCATGTTTCACTCGTTAATAGATAATAACAATCTAGTTTTTCAGAGAGCTTATTTTAATAAGCAAATGTAAATAAATGAAGTAATTAATTAAGTTCTAAAATTTTTCGGTTTATTTCTACTTTATGTACCTTTGTTGTAATTTAAAGACATCTTGTCTTATGAAAAAATGTCCATCAGCCATTTTTAATGTCCCCACTGCTGGGGCACAGGCCTTCCTTATGGGTAAATAAAGAGGACGGGCCATAACCCACCACGCGGACCCAATGCGGATTGGTGGGTGTTAACAACTGCAATTGCAGCCGGGACCAACGGCTTAACGTGCCTTCCGAAGCACGGAGGAGCTCGAAATAATAAATTTTTGGTCACCCATCCCATGACCGACCCTTGCGAACGTTGCTTAACCTTCACGATTGCTGGGCCAGGCGCTAAACCAATGCGCCACCGAGCTCCTCTATGAAAAAAATAATAATGCAGGAAAATCATACAACGTGTTACAAAAAACTCTGATGTCGAATATGGTAGATAGGGACCATCAAACTGAACAACTTTTACTATGGGACCAATTCTGAAATCGGGAAAAAAAAGCTGTATACATTTTGCTACTTTCGTTATTTTTTGTATGAAACAGCAGATTTTTTCGCGATTTCAGAGTTGGTCCTTTTTTGTAACATATTGTATAGAAAATACACTCGTTAATCATTAACCCGCCGTCGGTCACATGGGGTCCTTAAAAGCCCGGAGTCTAAAAGAAAAACGTGTGGGAAAAACTGACATAACTTTTTGAATATTTTATTCACAAGCTTGTGCTTCTCAGTAGCCTGCGCAAGAAGGATGTAGGTCTACGTATAACGCAATACAAGTTTTGTAGATTTATTATACTTCGTCTGAGTAAAATACACATATATTTTGCGCAAGGGCTTTCAATGACCCCACGCGACCGTTTTAGTATATTATGAGACAAGTTAGCTTAGGTTGCTCATTGCACACGAGGCGGCTGTGGATTGCAGCCCGAGCCGCAGCCGAGGGCGTAACTCAGCCGAGTGTGCAATGAGCAAGAGCTCACGAGTTTCATACGACGTTTTTCAACACATCTGCGAGGAAATTACAAAGTAATTTACCACACAGCAACAAATACGACAAAAACAAAATATGACGATTATGGGAAAAGGCGCGTAGGTTTTTTTTTTCACACGCCCAATGCAAGAATATTTTGCAAACAAAGGGGTGAGTGAATATACAGCCTACTTCAAATTATAATTTTAAGTGATAAAGTGCAAATATTTTAAAACAAAATATTGTGAATTATGAATAATTTTATAACAATAAATATTTGTTTGACCTAATTAAGGACTTACACATTAATTTATATCAAAAAAAACCGGCCAAGTGCGTGTCGGGTCACGCGCCATAGGGTTCCGTAGTTACGTTATACCATACCATATTTAATACCACCTATCATTTTTCGTTTGCAAAAATAACTTTGTTTTTCACAGTGTTGGTATGAATGACAAAGTTATATTTGCGGTTTTGGAAAATGTGCTTTATCTTAAAAACTAATTACTATATCTCGTTCAAACTAATTTTGGTTGAAAGTGTTTATTAAGATCTACAGCATATATTTTTTTTAGATTTTTCACTCTCTTATTTCAAAAGTTAAAGGGGGGGGGGGGGACACACATTTTACCACTTTAGCGGTGAATATCTTACAAACGGTTGACTTTGAGAAAAAGTTGTCTTAAAAACCTCAATGTCATTTTTAAAGACCTATCTATAGACACCCAACACGTGTTGGTTTGAAGAAAAAAAAAATTTTCAGTTTCAGTTCCATGTATGGGGAGCCCCCCCTTAATCTTTTATTTTTCTTATTTTTGTATTAAATTCGTTAAGCGGTTAACAGAGTACATCTACCTACCAAGTTTCAACTGTGTAGTCTTAATACTTTCGGAATAAAGTGGCTGTGACATACGAACAGACAGACAGACAGACAGATAGACAGACAGACAGACAGACAGACATGACGAATCTATAAGGGTTCCGTTTTTTGCCATTTAGGCTACGGAACCCTAAAATAAGGGTTCCGTTTTTTGCCATTTAGGCTACGGAACCCTAAAAATGAATGTGAAATTTCAGCGGCATAAAACCTCTTTGTTGTTACTAAAAAAATAACTGTATTACCCGGTTAAATTGGGAATGCTCTGTTTACTCGCACAGAACTTGCAATAAGGTACTAATTTAACTTTGTAGGGATAATTCAACCTAGTGTTTTATATATTATTGCACGCGTTTGTTATAGCTCGGTTTATGGCCCTAAAAGCGATGTATTAGGGGTCACTTTACGAGCAAGTGTAATGAAAAGTATATTTTTTAACTCCACTATTGTAAGCGTAAAATCATATTTAACTGTAATCTAAGAAAACACAATGCTTAGATGGTTAGAAGCAGCACTTAAGTGACACAGTGTCACTTGAGTTGATGTGATGTAAGGATCTAACGATATCTCTGCTATCAAATCTGTTCAGGCATTTGGAAGTTATGGTGGAATAAAGAAACTCCCATACTTACATAGGTACTAACTTACATGAACCCTAAATACAGTACACTCTTTTTTGGGCAGTCGTTTAATAACTTAGTCAGTAGATGAATCAAATAAGTTACTTAAGAAAATACCAAAATCGCTATAGGTGTACCTATAATATTTGAAGAGTTCCTCCAGGATCCCATCATCAGATCCTGAACTTATGACAATGGGACCAACTTGGAAGTATTTACTTTCAAACAAAAAAATAATTTTTCAAATCGGTCCAGCCGTGTCATCGAGTAACATACATAAAAAAAAAAACATTCCGACGAACTGAGAACCTCCTCCTTTTTTGAAGTCTGTAAAAAGAGGTAAGTGTCAAAAACAGATACCTAAATGACGGGATGAGTTGACTCTGAATCTCCGATCCCCAAATAATACAGAGTCTACTTTATTATGTAAATAGGTATATTGTAAAAACTGAAGAAGTAAAAAAAATAGAATATCATCAAAAGCTCTAGTCGCGGGCCATATTTTTGGCGTAAATAATAGCGGAAACGTATTAAATTTTACATCAAAATACACTGTAACGTACTGTGCAGTTGCTCCAATATCGTTTATTCAAGAAAGATAATTTTATTGTGCTAAAGATAATGATGAAAAAAACAACAAAAATCATCGAAAAAGAACAGAAGTGAGGTTATTTTCCATACTCTTTATACGTAAAGAAAAAGACAGAGACAAATGATTTCGCATAACGGAGCCTTAATAAAGATTTGTTGCCTAGATATTTCTGTTAAATGACGGGAAATACAGTACGAGGCATATAACTTGAAATCGGGTGGGGATTGCGCGAAACACGTATTTTTGGTATGCGTAGCGGTGAGGGGCGCGGGCGGCGGGAGAGGGGCGCGCGCTATTGGTCGCTCACAAGAGCACATGCACGAACTTATCCCCACTCCGTCGAAAAAATTTCAAGATACGTGCCTAGTACTGTAACAACAGTTGCCTAGTAACAGATCCATAGCAGGCCTATCTACTAAAGATAGATTATAGAAATCGGCCGTTAGTTAATAAACATATCAAAATTGTTAGGTCATTGTCATGGCGCCTTCTTATCTGTAGATTAATAAACATCAATGTTGACATTAAACTTGTACGGTAGCTATCTATAGTGCAAACATGTCCGACATTCCGTCTGTTTGTATGTTATATAATTTCTCGATTACACTTTCGAACTGATAGTATAAATGTGTTACAAGTTATCAACAAACTTCCTACTACATACTAATAACAATAAAAAACCTATTATTGAGTATAAAAAAATATGTTGTTATAATAGAACGATTGACGAAATCTGAAAAAGCTATTAAGGCTGTATATTTTAATTTCAACGAATATGTGTTTTTCCAATGAAGTTATCTAAAGAATGAAAGCATTATTATTGATGTAAACTTTAGTTTTAGGAAGCGAAATTCTTAAATTATTGTCGTATAGAGAGAAAAACATAATACATTGTCAGGTATTTTAAAACGAAGACAATCTGTTCAAGTGGAATTTCAAATTTGCTTGTCGGAGGTATATTTCAAAAACGTTTCAGCTGTAACAAAAAAGAATACGACTCATATTTATTTTTTCACTTATTGTTTTTATTGTCAAGGAGTTCCCTATAGAGAGAAAATTTAAAAAAAATGCTTTTAATCACAGAGAAATAAAACATTAAAAAAATGATCAAATTGGTACATTTGACATGTTTTTTTACTGGTATTTACAGAATCTAAAGTAATTTTTAATATTTCTTAGGAATAATGAGGTATTTGTCTAATGTATTGCGTGATTTGTATATACTTATATCTATTTAATAATTTAATAGGAATTTTCAAAGTTCGCCCTCATTACGGCTCGCGCAGAGTTGTTTTGATCATTTGTATTGAAAATTTAAAAATGGAACGTGATGCGTATTTAATAATAATACATTTTACTCAAAAAAGCTTGTAATATGGTCATTATTTTGACAACCTTCTTTGAACAAAGTCGAGCTTGCCGGTGTTCTCCGATGGTGACGCAACAAAGTTATATGGGATTTCAATATTGTCGAGTTTTAGCCACCAGCAATTTCCTTTGAGAATCCATTATTGTCGAGTTTTGTTTCAAACATAGTTAGGTGAAAAATACACTGTACAACCCGCGCAGATAAAGAATGGGATTAGAAATAGCGTCGTTCATATTCACTTCTCGCTCGCACTTTTAACGCCACACCTATCGCTCTCTCAGTCACACTCGTTGTGGTAAGCGCGGTGAGCCGCCATTTTGAATCCCATTCTATATCTGCGCGGGTGTTGTATTGTTGTACCTAGATGATGTTTTTGTACTTTTATATAAAATTAGTATGGAAAAATATAAAAAACTCGCACTTGACCGTTTTTTGACCTTTCATTCAATAACTCTTATCTACTTACGGGGTTACTAAGGGGATCAAAAAAAAAAACCTTATTTTTTGGCTCCGACGCACCGTTTCTGTGATATTTGCATTTTTTCGAAATTAGGTTATAAGAACCTACTATAGTAGGTATAGTAGGCAGTATTCGCATTTTTTGAGTAAAGTACTATACAAGCCTTGGTCCACAATGACTGCACTGCTGGCCACGTTATGATGGCCTCGAGCTAAGCCTAACTACGCTCTCGGCCTTCAAGCTTGGTCAGCATTGCAGCCCTTGCTGTCCGCGCTATAAAGGCCTCGACCTCCGGTCTCGGCCTTTATTCTAGCTTGTCCATCAAGGGCTGCAATGCTGACCGCGCTGTGACGGCCTGGACCTGCGCTAAGCTCCGCTCTCAGCCATCATCATCGCTACCAGCAACGCAGTCATTATTGACCGCGGCAGTAATGTACTATTACAACAAAGAACAAAACCAGAAAAAAAAATTGTTTGAAATAAAACTCTAGTAAATTGTCAAGCTTTCAAGCTTGTAGATTACTACTAACGCCATCTAACGAACGCTTGCGTAAATGTGACAAAAGCTCCTTGCTATAATGTGAAAGAAACTGTTGATTATTTTTTAGAAATAACTTTGTTGTTGTTGTTAATATTCAGAATGGTTTTTTGTTATTTATTGTGTGGAAATCCTTTTATGTAAGTAGGTAAATAAATGATGTTTTTGAATCATTTTTAGGTGTCACAAAAAGACAGAAAAGTTAGCGTACACAATCTCCAATTTTACAGATCGCAACCCGCCGTAACCTATATTTGTATATCTCCAAAATTGATATTTTGTTATTTTTCGAGGTTTACCACATAGTTTAGCTATTGTCGTGTTAAGTTTTGTAAAATTTAATGATTTAAAAGTTCCTTAGTAAAACTACTGTAAAGTGTGTTAAGATTTACATCTATAATCAAAGGATAACATAATAAATAAATTATGCATTGTATCAATTTCACATTAATATCTTTAGGCTCGTAGACGCAATTTTTATAAACCGTTTTACTAACTATTATTTTAAAATGTAACTTGTGATTAACTTTTGGCTTCACTAAAATGCAATATGTAATTCAATTAAAAAAAAATCACTGATAATCAAATAAATGCAATTTTAAAAATTCATCGATTCCCATAGAACCTTGTTTCATTTCCCAGGCGGTCAGTGTTTGGTAAACACGACACCTCACACCTGCGCGCGCGCATGAAAATCGCGCACATCTACTTCCCAGAAAGGTCACAGTCATGTTGACTATTGTCTGTCACTAAACAGGAATTGACGTACGTCACTTTTGACGCACGTAGACCGCAACTTAATACACAGCCCCGTTTTTGAAGTGAAAACTTCTTTAGCGGCGTTGTACGCTTTTTTGTAATGGGGAAAAATGCTTAACTCGCGTCTGTAAGAATCACGTGAGCCTGATCGAAAATTCGTAGGACGGATGGGACGGATGGAGAGTAGACAGCCGGCGGCGGAAGTATCCCCCTCTCTTTCTACGGGGCGCGGTGAAAATGGCGGACTTTCGTACAATACTGTTCTGTATTCGTAAATTCAAATGCAGAGTAAATTCGTAAGACGGCAATTCGTGCAAAATTATTATTTAACCATTCCAAAATATCAAAAATGCACAACGTTAATATTCAAGTTTTCACTTCTGCCGGCACTCCCGGAGTGCAACCCGATTTTTTTTATACACAACGGAGTAGTGCTTGGCCTTCGCCTCACCTGATGTTAAGTGACGATAAGGCCGAAGGTGGAAGCGCACTACACCCGGAATCCTCATAACTGAGGAACTGGCTATCTTACCTCTAACTGCCGGAACACAAAAATTTTTTTTTCATTGTTGTTATAGCGTCAGACTTAGGTAAGATGGTGGTAGCCAGGCGGAGAACGAAAAAGCAATGGTGCAATAGAGCGCACTTTCCCAAGGGTTGGTCATGGGATGGGATGGGTGCTCAAAATATTAAAGTGGTTCAGACAATTTACACGCTGAAATTTTAATCATTTGGTTCCCGCAGTGGGGTGGTTCCACTCATGATTACATGCAACTTTTCTATGGGGCCAACTTTGATATCACGAAAAAAAATCAGCTGTTCCATACAAAAGCGCAATACCTACTCGACCTTAAAGTATGGAACAGCTGATTTTTTTACGCCATATCAGTACCCTTAGCACGAACAGTACCCTTAGCACGAACAGCTATCGAGAAAAAAAACGCGCGTAAAATTACTCGATAGTGCAATTTTGTATTGGAAATTTGTACAACGCCATCTACCGCCGAGTAGCGAAATTAAAATTTCCATAGATAATTCTCTATCGAGTAATTTTACGCGTGTTTTTTTCTCGATAGCTGTTCGTGCTAAGGGTACAGAGTTCGCCCCATATAGTAAAAGTTGCTTATAATCATGAGTGGAACCAATTCACTGAGGGAACCAAATGATTAAAGTTTTTCACTATGTAGACTCATGAGTCTCATGACCTATATAATTTTATAATAAAGTTATATTTCTACCAATTCAAACAAAATCTTGACAAATTACATTTCTAAACCTTCCTCATGGATCACTCTATTTATTGGTTTACCAATAAAACCAAAAACCACTGCACGGATTTTCATGCAGTTTTTAAACTGCATGAAAATCCGTGCAGTGGTTTGAGTTTATTGCAAACAGACATCTGTCTTTTGTCTAGACAGACAGACAGACGCGGCGAAGGAATTTGTTTTATAATTATGTAATGATTTTAAAATTAACTGACTGAACTCAAAAAGAACCCATTTTATTAATTTCTTCCGAAAAATAACCGTATTTTCAAAAACGCAACAGTTGCATTTCTTTTCTCATAAAAAAAGAGTCACTTTTTGCTTTCACAATGATATTTTTACAATCAAAAGAACAAAGAAACTCTTTCGTTTATGATGACCATTACCTACTTCTTTGTTTAAGTGAAATTTTGGTATCCTTTTTGAAAATGGGCATATTTGAATTTAACTATAACTTTTGTCGGTGATTTTAACTCTTTGAATGAACGAACGGGTATTAACCAAATTACCCGTAACTGTAATCTTTTTCTTTTATTAGTTTAGACAAAAACGGTGTTTTTGAAATGCAACTATTAAGAAAGGTTTAAAATGAAACGTTGGGTGTTTATTACTCAATTCTAAAACTGTTTTCTAAGAAACACCGATAGATTTGTTCTTTACATTTCGTATTTACTACAATTATGGCACAAGGTGTATATTTTCTTTGGCACGAGTAAAATAAATAAAATTTACCTAAAGTAATATAAACATGAGGAGCTTGATGGTGCAGTGGTTTAGCGCCTGGCTTTGCGATTGCGGAGGTTAAGCAACTTTCGCAATGGTCGGGTATGGGATGGGTGACCAAAAATTTATTATCTGGAGCTTCTCTGTGCTTCGGAGGGCACGTTGAGCCGTTGGTCCCGGATGCATTTGTAGTCGTTTACACCCACCAATTCGCATTGGGCCCGCGTGGTGGGCTATGGCCCATAAGAAAGGCCTGTGCCCCAGCCGTGGGGTCATTAAAACGGCTGATGATCGTTCAATTCCTTCAATTTATGGCACAAGGTATATGTTTTCTTTAGCACAAGTAAATAATTATGTGAAAATTTACCTTAAGTAATAAAAATATTGACCCTTGTGAAGTTTATAAGATTAAATATGTGTATGTTGTCGACGATACCCCGTTATTTGAAAAGTTCCGTCAAATGCGGTTGGGGTTCGACCCCCGGCCAGACAATATTGGATCTTAATGATTACAGCACAAATAAACGGACTTAATGCCAAAGGGCATTGTCCAGTCATATATGGTTCATAAGTAATTGGTTTGCGTCGATTTTATATCACTTTTAGTGCGAACATTAGAAATTGGCTGTAACATAAAGCACTACGTACAGTCAACAAAGTTATGACCTTAACAGTTTGAAAACAAATCGTTTGCAAGGATGGAACTAAAAGTTCGTCTTTACCTGCCTCCATTGTTTGATACAAAATATGCTTTTGTGACTTTTGGGTAAATGCAAGACAATACAGACTACTCAATCTCTCAATCTCAATCTCAAAATGATACATTACGGAGCGTATGATCAGAATAATAACAACTTAGAAAGATAAACAGCCAATGGCTCAGTTTTCAATTTTCTTCCTTCATAGGTACCTAGTCGTACCTTTATGAATGGAAAAGTTTCAATTTTCCTCCCTCTAGGGGAATAATTACTATTTTATTTGATTTTAGTTACGATTAAATAGTGTCTCAAGACGAAAGTCCATGACCAATGTGTGTAGTCAGTGATGACTAACGGTAGTGAAACGTGGTAGGGTAGCTAACTATAAGGCTCATAAGGTCACCCAGCGTGCAATGGAGAGAGCCATGCTTGGCATTTCCCTGCGTGATCGAATCAGAAATGAGGAGATCCGCACGCAGGCGAACTTAAGTAACCGACATCGCTCAGCTGAAGTGGCGATGGGCTGGACACATAGCGAGAGGAACCGATAGCCGTTGGGGCGGAAAGGTTCTTGAATGGCGACCGCGCACCGGACAACGCTCCGTGGGTAGGCCCCCGACAAGGTGGACCGATGATTTGGGGGAAGCCGCTGGATGCGGGCAGCGCAGGACCGATCGCCGTGGAGATCCTTAGGGGAGACCTATACCCAGCAGTAGGTGTCGTGCGGCTGATATGATGATGATGATGGATATAAATTAAGAGCAATTTTGGCTCAGTTTTAGTTGCTTCACTTTACATTCAAGGGTTCGGCTTCTAGGTCACTAGCATGAACACCTTTCGAAAAAAATGAATCGACAAAAAAACACAAAATTTTACGAGAATCGGTTGAGAAATATACCTGTAGAGGAGAACAAACGGACAGACGGACATACGAAAGCATTTTTGCCCAACAACCAAGCTGAAATGGAAACTCCAGAATCGATAGAGTATTTTGTATGGTAAATTTATATAGTGCCATCTACCGACAAAAAGCGAACAAAATTTTTCCGTGAATAAATTACTGTATTGAGTTTCCCTACCGTTTTTACTGAAGAAGTCTGCTCATCGCGATCGTCCGGAGTTTGTCCGGCGCCGTCCGGAGCTGTCCGGAGCGGTTTCGGACGTTTCCAGAAGTTCCACAATGGTTGATTATGATTGATCGATGGTGGTTGACAGCGATATAGCGCGCTAATGGCCTCGTGTAGTGATGTTCCGGGCAATTGATCGGTGGCGATGGCTTATCGATATCGATACGAGTGATTAGATTAGAAAATAGTTTTTTTGAAGTGAAAACTTCTTTAGCGGCGTTGTACGCTTTTTTGTACGGGGAAAAAATATTGAACTCGCGTCATGACCGAATTTTTGATCAGGGTCACGTGATCCTGAAAATTCGTAAGAATATGTAAACACCTGTGTCACCATAGCAACGCCCTAATTTTTTTATTCAATGTCAAAACTCTAGATTTTCCGTCAAGCTATGGATAAGACTTTCGTACAATACTGTTCTGTATTCGTAAATTCAAATTTTGCCCCAAACCCAATACTTCAAACTAAATACTTGTTTTTTTGAATTAAAATTACTTTTAATAAAGGCAATAATCAAAGGGATGAGTGGAAAAAGGTTTTAACAAAAAAAAAGTTAAAAATGAGTTATAAGTGTTTGAAAATTATGTGAAAGCCTGAAATGAATGCATTTTTGTCAGTTACACCTTTACACCTTTGCTGGGATTTGCAGTTAACACATTTGCTAGGATATTTTTGACGCGAATAAAAAGTGTGATTTGAGTTCATCAGTCGATTTATCATCTCTTAAACCCTATGTTCATGGAAAAAAGTAGATTATTTTCAGTTTTGCCAGATAATACCTTCTTCCACTCACCCTTTCAATTATCTATAAATCTAATCTAATTATCTCCAATTATCTCTGATAAGTTAAACTAATAAAAGTTACGGTTTTCTCCACACAAAGATTCAATAAAAAAAAATAAAAAGTTGCATTTTTTACAATTGTAAAAAACTTTTCTGCTAGAATTAAACAAAAAACATAAAATAAATAAAGTTCAGTAAAATTACGGATTAAATAGACATTACAAGATACAAGCGACACCATTTATTCATGAGGGCTTTTCAAAGTGACATTTAATAAAAATATAGTCACTATTTGTCCCACTAGATGGCGTTGATGGTCAAGTGAAGTGTCAAAATTGGCCTACAGTTAACACTAACCTTTTTATTCACGCCATCTATATCGAGCCTACCGTTTTTTTGTCATTTTGAAAAGCTCTCATTGAAATCATCGATGTGATATAGGTAGGTACTACGCACATCACTAACGTGCTTTTACGTCAACAAAAGAAAAAAAATTGGGCAATCTCTTTAACTACGTAATGACAATTCAATATTTTCGCCAGTCGTTCATCTTTGTAAATAATCTCCAAATTCTTTTTTACACGCTTTTTCTAAAGCTTTTGTGTATTTCACTAGCTATTGCCAGTGGCTTCGCCCGTGTGAACCAATGTTTCTATTTTTGAAGTGAAAACTTCTTTAGCGGCGTTGTACGCTTTTTTGTAATGGGGAAAAAATGCTAAACTCGCGTCAGTCAGTCAGGATCACGTGACCCTGATCGAAAATTCGTAAGACGGATGTGACGGATGGAGAGTAGACAGCCGGCGGCGGAACTATCCCCTTCTCTTGAAAATGGCGGCGCGTCATTTCAAGACGTAAACACTTGTGTCACCATAGCAACGCGCTAATTTTTTAATTCAATGTCAAACTCTAGATTTTCTGTCAAGCTATGGATAAGACTTTCGTACAATACTGTTCTGTATTCGTAAATTCAAATGCAGAGTAAATTCGTAAGACGGCAATTCGTGCAAAATTATTCCCTAACCTTTCAAAATATCAAAAATTTAAAACGTTAATATTCAAGTTTTCACTTCTGCCGACACTCCCGGAGTGCAACCCGTTTTTTTTATGTACAACGGGATAGTGCTTGGCCTTCACTTCACCTGAAGTTAAGTGACGATAAGGCCGAAGGTAGAAGCGCACTACATCCGGAATCCTCATCACTGAGGTACCTTACCTCTAACTGCCGGAACACAACAATATTTAAATTGTTGTTATGGCGTCAGACTTAGGTAAGATGGTGGTAGCTAGCCAGGCGGACTTGAAATAAGCCCTACCATAGTGGCACAAAGAAAACTTTCTGACTAAACGATTTCTACGAACCACTTTATTAAGTCTTCTGTGACGACTTTAAATGGTTTTATTACTTCTTCTTCTTCTTATCGAATGAGGATTAGTGGTCACCTCTGGTGTTAGAGTTTATCAAGCCGCCTGTAAGGCCTCTAACTTGGCTTAACGACTGTTATCAGATGACAACAGCCGGGACCGACGGTTTAACGTGCCCTCCGAAGCACGGAAACGCTCAGTTGTAATACCACTTTAACGGTTACCCATCCGACACCTGACCGGACCGAGCGATGCTTAACAAACGTGATCGAGTACGATCAGTCTGTCAAGTTCCGCTATAAGCGCTTCATTTTATTACTAGTGGCTCTAGTCTGTGAGATGGAAAGCCTTGCGTTTGTGACATTTTTGAAAATTTTTCGAAATCAATGTTTTTTTTTTTTTTAATTTCTAAAAACTAAATCTTCATCATCATTGTTTAATTTTCAAAATTTATCGCAATCGCTTTCATTTGACAGACGGATGTGATACATTGCTGCATTTCTTTGGTGAGTGTTTATTGTGTGGTGAGTTTTATTTGTGCCAAAAAGAAGCATATATGTATCACACCCTGAAAGCGATTGCGTTGCGATAGATTTTAATAAACGAATCGGTTGAGAAATGCCACCTGTAGAGGAGAACAGCTGGACAGCCGGACAAACATTCTTGATTTTTTTTTTTTTTTTTTTTTTTTTTTTTTTTTTTTTTTTTTCTCTGCTCCCCAAACGCGAGGTTTGGGCCTTTTTACAACTTGTTTCCTCATACATACCAGTTCTCGCTTTGCATGCCTCTCGTACTTTCATTCCGCATACGAGTCTTTCTTGCATCCATCCACATTCATTCTATAACGGTTGGGATTACCGCCTAATTTAATACTACATACTTTTATTTACTTTTTAATAAACGCCAGGTAAATAATGGTACACCAGTTTTTCCAACTTTCTCATTTTTACAATATTTTCTTATTTCCTATCTTTATATTAATAACCTTACATTGATTCGTCTATCTTTTTTATTATATTGCTATTTTTTATTATGTATCAATTTTACAATTAAGTTTACTTTTTCCATACAGTTTTTCATTGTTAACAGAGATTGAGATACTCGTGTTTACATTGACTTAACTTTAGATTTTTAACTAAACTATAATACTATTCCATTATAACTATTTCAATCTAACATAAAGCTTGTTATCTTCAACATTTCTAATTCTTATACATAAGTTATGTTTCTTAGTTTCTAACCATTGATTGCTTGCATTGCCTTTACATTTTCATACATACTTAATGCTATTTCTTATTTCAATTGTTACATATTACACTTTTATCTATCATTTCTTTACTTTCTTGTTTACAAAGGTAGTTTTATATATATTCTTCAGATATATATTACTATCCTATTTCTTATCCTATTATTGTTTTATTAGCTTATCTTATTTGGTTTCACTCCATTCTACTGTTATCAATTTCCTACTATTACCAAAACAATATTTACCAGTATTCTATAGCTTTTACAACTATGTTCAATACGTTTGAACTAATAATTTAACATGTTATAATTAATATTTTTATTACCATACTCTTAGCTTATCGACTCTATTTTTACTAAAAATTTTGAATTTAATTTTAATTTACTTATTTATAAAAACCGTATATTTTCAAAATATTACCGTTTTAATCTTGTGTTTGTGATCACGACATGACTACATTTAAAAACTCAGTTTTATCATGTATCATATTGTGTTTGTTGTTATGTTGTGTGGAGTTACTTCCTACTAATTAGTGTAGTACGCTGTAGTGAGTCTCGCCAGGTAGTCCCATTTTTTCCGAACAGAACACTCTTCGCTGTACGCGCTGTGGGCGGCATCTTTTTTACCGGTACGTGTACAGTTGCAGCACTCCGGAGGAGACCCAGCAAGCCAAGCTTCACAGTTGGCCCGCAAATGGGGTCCTGCGCAGTGGCTGCACTTGTCCACGTCCTGTGTACAGTATTTACGGCCGTGCCCGTACGCCAGGCAGCGTGAGCATTGGATGAGTGGAGACTGGTCCTCCACCTTGACCCTTTGAAGGTCGATGTGGAGTGCACCAGCCTTCACTACTCGATGCCAAATTACTGGGCTAACCTGCATTATAATATGCACTGCTAGCGGATTTTTCGTTCTTCTTTTGTATTTTATTTTTAATCTGGTTTCTTCGTCAGATAAGTCCTCGAAGATGTTCTTGTTTTGTTGAAGTACTGCTTCGACGATAGTATCATCGTCGTCCAGCAGTACATCCTTCAATAACACGAGGGGGTCTTTGTTGGCGATTTTAGTTACTTTCAGTTTTTCGTCCTTTTTATTGATTCTGTCAACCACGTGGTCCAAGTCCTGTCTTGTACGGCAGCCTATAATAACCTTCTGGTTTTTGGCCTTTCGTATCTTTTCCACTCTGATACCCTCCTTTTTCGCGTCCACCGCTCGCTTCACTCTATCGAGGACCTCCCCGCTCGTCTCAGTGGCGTCTTCCGAGGTCACTGCGATCGAGTGAAGCGCCGGTGGCGGCTGAAATTTGGGTGTTGCGGCAATTGCGGCATAAGATGGTTTGTTACCAGGGGTCACTGTCGTCGGCTGTTGATCTGCTTGCTCGACTCTAGCTTGGACAGTCTCTACCACGTGTTTGATCGCTTGGTGTTCTTCCCTGGCGTTAACCATAATTTCTTGCAATTTTACAAACCTTTCGACCATTGACACTTCTGGCTTTTCAAACTCCGTAAATCCCATTTGTTCTTGAATGTCGTCTATTTTATTATCGGTGTTGGATGTGTTGGTATGGATCTCGCCAATTTTATTGCCCAAAAGATCTTCTACCTCTTCTGGTACACTTTTCACTTTCTCATGCACTATGCATACATTTTGGTTGGTCACGTCCGCGGTCTTATATATGTCTTCTAGCCTTTCGGAGTGCTTGTTGTTTGTATAGGCGATGTTGCCCAAGCTACTTTCTATCTCGGCTAGTTTCGCCATAACCACCTCTATGTCCTGGCCAGGTGCTATAGCCGTTTTTGTGGTGGTTGACTGGGGTGTGGTTTGGAGTGCCTCATTTCTGCTTTCTAGGTCTCCGAACCGGTTGCCCAGTTCGAAAAGGATGGTGAGACTCCGGTCAGCTTGCTTCTCCAGGAAGAACTTTATGTCCCTCCGCATTTGCGGGTACTCTTTTATCTTTTCTGGGATCATCTCCATAGAGACCATCATTTCGTGGATAAGCTCGCTGACCGACCTGTCGGAATCTGAGTGCACTCCTTTCTTAAAGGAGTCCATTAAGTCCATGGACCTCCTTTTTACCGCCGATCGTTTGATGAAGGTCGCGCCGGGGTTTTGTTTCCTGGTATGGGGCTCCGCGGAGCCAGATGGTGGGGTTCCCGGGGTTTTGCGTGGGCCCTGAAACTTAGCAGGTCGACCTACTGGCGTGTGTACAAATGCCATCTTTTAAAATAATTGATATTGCAGAAGAAGTGCAAGATGGGGAGCAGTTCGTCAAAAATGTAGAGAATAAAGTGTAAAAAAAGTGTATAAAAATAGTATATATAAGTATATAATAATATGTGTAAATATATGTGCTAGTTGTCAAAGCGGCCTGCGCAGTCTTGATGTCAAAAATTGGGGTCAAAAATTATTTACCTTAGGTAATTTACCTGAGTTTAAAAAAAAAAAAAAAAAAAAAAAAATATTTTACTGTGTAGAGACACCAATTGTGACTCTATGTCTCTATATTGTCAATATGTTATAGAGGGTGAGAAAATACACCTTTCAGCAAAAACCGATTATTTTTAGGATTTTTTTTTTTTTCCCTAAAAGTTACACTTAAATAACTAAAAAATAAGATGGCGGCCGAAATGGTAGCTCCGACTGAGTCGCGTCTTGTGGAGCGATTATAGCCCTTAAAGGACCTTATAATTAAACACCAAGCCTCAAATAACTCCCACATTAACCCTAAAAATATAAATGAGGTGTCAAAAAATTGTACACACAAAAGCCAATAATACACAGAAAACAAATTTAAAATTAACCTCAACACGGAAGTACAAATCAAGGGGGAAGTTTTTACTCCTAACTTTGAAAAATTATATCTCGAGATTTATCTAACTGATTGGAAAAATTTAAATTTTGTATGAAGGGGCCTAATGGGTTCTAAATATATAAAATACAAGAAAATTTTATCAGATGGAAAAAAAAAATTGATATAATTATTCGAAATTTCAAAATTAAAAATCTTAATTTCTATTAGTCCCACGACGACGCTCGAAGTCTCGGGTGACTCGCCGTGCTGAGCTCCTCCTGATGTTGACCTTTTCACCACCCGGCCGCCCCGGGATGACAGACCACGTGGTGACAGGTTATGTTGTTTTTTGCTGATATTTTGGTGGATATTGCTGATAAAAATCAGTAAATCACACCGCTGCGTAGAGGGCGCTGCTGCGCATACGCCGATTACTCCAAATCCCACGCGTTTTTACAATTGAGGACGCAGTGGGCGAAAAACTGGTCAATTTTTGCACAAGTTTCACTAAACTTTCACTTTTTACTTAATTGTGCTTCACACTATGATCTGATTTTCACGCACTAAACACCATCGGATGCGCCTTGTCAGCGCGCAACTTTTGACGTATAGAACACCTTTCTACACTTTGGATTTACCACTTTTTAGATTTTTGTACTGTGGAGCGCACGTGGTTTGATGCTTACACCTTGGCAGTCGGAGCCAGATTCAAACATTCTTGATTACAAATGAAAGATTTTTTTACCTAGTTTAACTAGCTAAACACACACAACCCATTTGATACTCGGTCACCGTAATCTAATAAGTCAAATAGTTACCAAGCGATCGATCTCCAAGATAAAAGGTATTAAAACTGTTTCCTTGTAGGTACGACACTACACGACGATATGTTTGGACAAGCCACCCCAACGAACTAACAAACAAATATTTAAGTTTAAACTTTAACACAAAGTTACTAGAGGCTTTGTGAGCTGCAGACCTCGCATTTGTGACATTTTTTAAAAAAATTCGAAATCGTTTCGGTAATGTTTATTGTGTTTACGAAAAATTTCGAAAAACTGAATCGACCATTTTTTTAAATAATTATTGAACCTGCTCACAAAATTTCACTAGAATCGGTTGAGAAATGCGATCAAAGAGTCTGAACTTTCCTGATATCCTCTGAAAGAGAGTTCTATAAGAGGAGAGCATGGACAGTAAAGGAATAGGAAAAGAAACCGGTGGAGTGTAGTGGAATACTAAGGGTAAGATTTGAAGAAGATCGTAGTCTACACTGCGAAGAAGAAGAGAGATAGGAGAAACAGGCTTTAAGATAAGGTGGTGAGGTTGGAAGGAAAAGTATGGAGTAAAGGAGCGTAAGAGTGTGTAAGTCCCTGCGCCGGCGAATAGGGAGCCAGTTCAATTTAGAACGGAAGTTAGACACATGGTCAATTAGATTAATTTCCGAAAATTATCAACAAAACATTTCGCCTGAAAGTTCGCCGAAAGTAAAACTGAAAACGTTGTCGAAAGTAATTTGCAAATTCTGAGAACTTAATGCAGGTAGCGACAGTAGGGCAAAGGTATTGTAATCTATAGTACTATAGTGAATAGTGTCTTGACTTATACTATTGGTACCAGTAAATGATACCGTGGTATTTTATGGCGGAACGGTCAAGAGTAAGTTAAACAAAATGATAATGGTTTCAAATACACACATCAACTTTGTCTAGGGATACTAGGTGTTATTTTCATACAAACGAGGTAACTTTGAAGCCTTGGTTTCCTGCCAAGGATGTAATATGCTGGGATCTGATAACGGCTATCCAGGGAGTGAATAGAGGAGATTCAGATCGCTATACACACCCAACTGATCTGATTAGCATTCTAAAAACGTAATAGACCTGTTTAAAAAAACCGCGAAAATAGCATGAAAATGTATGGAAATCCTCAAACTGAGAACTCTAACCCATTAATCTTTTAGAATGCTGATCAGATCAGTTGGGTGTGTATAGCGATCTGAATCTACCCCATTCAGTCCCTGGATGGCCATTATCAGATTACAGCACGGTACATCCCTGGCAGAAAACCAAGGCTTTAAAGTTACCTCGTTTGTATGAAAATAACACCTGTATCCCTAGACAAAGTTGATGTGTATATTATTGGAAACATTCTCCACGGATTTCAACATACAATAACTTTTATACAACGTTAAACAACGTTATACAACGTTAATTTTTACGAATATGAAACAGCTGATATGTTTTTTGCGATTTCAGTGTTGGTCCCATAGTAAAAGTTGTTCAGTTTGATTGATGGTCCCTATCTACCATATTCGGCATTAGGGGTTATTTTGTAACACGTTGGTTAGAGCATCAACCTTTGGTTAGAGCATTTGCCTGTGCCTATATTATAAGGAACAGGCAAATGCTCTAACCAAAGGTTAATTATTTCGATATTAATACAAAACTAAATTCACACGGACGAAGTCATGGGCAAAAGCTAATATACACCCACTAAACCCTAAACCAATAAATCTTTCTTTAAAGCTCTATTTACGACAAACTAAAATTAGCATAAGGCAGTAGGTAAATAAAATCGAGAGCACAAAATATAGAGTTTGTATGTTCTACACAGAAGCGCCACACTGTACTCTTAGCACGAAAAGCCATCGAAAAAATTACGCGCGTAAAAACATTCGATAGAGTAATTTTGTATGGGAAATTTGTACAACGCCATCTACAACCTAAAATCGAAATGAGATTTTCCATATGATAACTCTATCGAGTAGGTACTTTTACGCGCGTTTTTGCGTTTGTGCTAGGGGTACTGTACCTTTAGAACATCTATATGGAGAAAAAAAGGCTTTCTACAGGGGAACTGTACCACATGAGTAAAGAGAGGACCAGAGACAAAGCTTCATACAACCGCGCGAATCGGTTGCTACTACAAGCACACGGGAGCATGTGTCTACTAGCCATAGACATAGAAAAATTTTCGCTGCGCTCAAGAAGACCAACAAAGCGTGGAAAAGAGAAGTTAACATCATACGGACACGGTCTATGTAAAAAAAAGACAAAGGATCAAGTGACATGTGCCAACATTTTTCACAGTAAGAGCCCCTAGCGTCCCGCCTAGCAAATGAAAAATCACATTTTGTTTAAAATATTTGTTAATCTTAATTAGAATTTAAAATAAAGGTATCGTGGAGCCATGGTGTCTTGTGCTCTAAGTAATGTGATGTGACAAAAAGAAACAATACAAGTAATCACACTTTTCACAGGTAAATAAGATATTGCCACAAATTTCTCTAAAACCAAATTTCTCTACATTTATTCGTTTATCGACGAAGAAAACAGTATGGAACATAGTTTATTAATTTCCTTTGCCATATGTAGTCATATTTTATGAATCTAAGTAATTTTTTTCGTATCTCATATAAAATGTATGCATTCGTTTTCGGATCACCTGTTTATTGACATTGTTGTTCTTTGACATTCTATTTCTATGCTACTAGCTGTTTGTCACATACGCGGCAAGACCGGAAAAAACTTGTTTTGTCAACTGACAGCCAGTGGACATAATCAGGGCACAGGGCAGGTAACAATTTTACACGTTTTAAAGAAGCTTTGTCTCTGGTCCTTTCTATACTCATGTGACTGTAGCTTTAGAATATTCTATATAGAGAAAAAAATCTCAATAGATTTTGTATGGGCAGTTTGCTTTACGGCGATAAATAGTTTTGTACTTTTCCATACAAAATTACTCAATCGAGATTTTTCACCTGCTTTTTTTCTCGATAGCTGTTTGTGTTAAGGGTACTGAAAGTATTTGAAAACACTTTTGTCATTTGTTTTGATGCTCTACGAACTGCTTGGGAACTGCTACAGTACTGAATATAACCCGGTTTGGTCTGAAATTGCCTGTACGAAACGTCTATGTAAGCGTGCACAGAAATCCGCCATCCACCAAGCGAGCGCGAATCTTTGCTTCAGCTTGGGCAAAAATGCTTTCGTATGTCTGTCTGTTTGTACTCCTCTACAGATCGCATTTCTCGACTGACTCTCGTGAAATTTTGTGAGCAGGTTCGATTGTCGAGCCAGTTTTTTGAAATTTTTCGAAAAAAGAACACATTTCTAAAAATATTGAAAAATGTCACAAACGCAGGGTCTACAGTGCACAGAGCCACAAGTTCTAAGCGACACTTCTGTATGCTTCATTCATATTATGTGCCAAAAGGACATTCTAAGCGCAAGTTGTTCAAAAGCATAGACTAAAGATAATTCCTGTCTCTATTGTTCGCGGTGCGTCATAGACAATTTGAACACGGTAACATAAACAATGATTAGTAACAAAGGAGAATGGGCTTAACTATTTCATTTTTGTTTGTTTCCGGTTTGAGGTGTCCTTTTGGTAGTAAACTCAACTAAACTGGAACTAATTCCTAACGCGAAAGTGAAATCTATAGGTTAAGTTTCTCAGAAACTGATTGTCACTTTTGTTTTACATATTTTTTTACTACCTTAAAGATACCCTCTCAGATAATTTCATACAAATTAGATTCTGTTTAATTTTTTAGGGTTCCGTACCAAAATGGTAAAAAAGGAACCCTTATGGTGTGTGACTCAGTGTCTGTCTATCACAGCTGGATATCTCCAGAACTACTAATGGTATCAACTTCAAATTTGGAACAGTTTAAGATGTGATTTGCCTAACTATTTTGCAAGTAAGAAAGAAATTAAAAATAAATATCTATTTTACAACAGGGACTGTGAGGGTCTTAAAAATTTGAAGTGGGGCTACTAGGGCATGTGGGGTATCATATGAAAGAAAGCCGTTTGCACGTTTTTATACATTTTTCCTTTTTTTCCTAGATTGCATAGTTTTTGACTTATGATGAAAAATGTAAAAAATACCGTTCCCCCTTTATCTCCGAAGTTTGCAAAGAGAAAAATCTGAAATAATTCTATGTGATAGCAGTTTATATAAAGATTACAGGAAAAATAAAACGATGTCTCAATATAGCATACTTCTTTAGAAATTATCAAATCTCTAAAAAAGTTAACATTAGTTCCACTATCGGTCAAGAGATGGCGCTGACCTAAAACTGTGTGGTGTGTGGTTTAATGGTGCAATTATGATGGTACGGAACCCTCGGTGCGCGAGTCCGACTCGCTCTTGACTGGTTTTATTTACTAATTTAGAAGATAGGCAATATTTTAACCGCCTCTATGGTCTAGCTAGTGGTTTGCCCACCCGTGTAAGACGCAGGGGTCCCACGTTCAATTCCCAGGGGGGTTACAATTTGTTCTCGGTTTGGTTGGTGGTAGGGCTAATTTAAAGTCTGTCTGGCTAGCTATTACCATCCTACCTAAGTCTGACGCCATAACAACGATTTAAAAATTGTTGTGTTCCGGTAGTTAGAGGTAAGATAGCCAGTTCCTCAGTGATGAGTGCGCTTCCACCTTCGACCTTATCGTCACATAACATCAGTGAAGGCCAAGTACTAACAACAAGAAGTGCAACACATTAAAAAATGGTGATATCCGAAATATGTGAAATTTGCCCTAAGTAATTAATTTGTAAAAATCTGTAATTTCCACAATTTGTTTCATATTTTATTTGGATAGAGTTTTTACTCAACAAATCATTGAATTACTGAAATAAATCGTATTTTTTACAAAAATCTTCTCTAAATTGGATTTAAAAAGGTTAAATATCTTTAAAGAAATTAACATGAAATCCGTATTTATGTAAGTAAATGAGAATTTAACTGCGCACCGTAAATATCTTAGAGGCGTGGCGAACGCAGCCAGGGCGGGCGGACGCAGTCAGGGCGGGCGGCGTGCATTCAAATACACATCTAATCTAATAATTAATTGCCAGCCACAGTCATCATTTGAAGAGTGAAATCATTAAAACGAGAGTACTTTTGAAGTGAAAACTTCTTTAGCGGCGTTGTACGCTTTTTTGTAATGGGGAAAAAATGCTAAACTCGCGTCAGTAAGAATCACGTGACCCTGATCGCAAATTCGTAAGACGGATGTGACGGATGGAGAGTAGACCGCCGGTGGCGAAAGTATCCCCTCTTTCTACGGGGCGCGGCGAAAATGGCGGCGCGTCATTTCAAGACGTAAACACTTGTGTCACCATAGCAACGCGCAAATTTTTTAATTCAATGTCAAAACTCTAGAT
This sequence comes from Agriphila geniculea, assembly GCA_943789525.1. NCBI lineage: Eukaryota > Metazoa > Arthropoda > Insecta > Lepidoptera > Crambidae > Agriphila > Agriphila geniculea. Next base: position 624,432 of record OX038897.1, on the reverse strand, counting down.
TTTCTGTCAAGCTATGGATGAGACTTTCGTACAATACTGTTCTGGATTCGTAAATTCAAATGCAGAGCAAATTAGTAAGACGGCAATTCGTGCAAAATTATTTCATAACCATTCCAGAATATCAAAAATGTACAACGTTTAATATTCAAGTTTTCACTTCTGCTGGCACTCCCGGAGTGCAACCCAATTTTTTTTTCCTTTCGGTCATTTTCGTAAATGTCTCTTTCTTTACAAATGTTTCTATCTTTCTTTCATTACAATAAAAAGCTCACTAACCACCAAAAAAATCTATTATGGTATACATTTAGTATTTCAGTATCAATCCTATCCTACTAATATTAATGTGAAAGTTTGTGGGTTTGGATGTTTGTTCCTCAATCACGCAAAAACTACTAAACTGATTTGGTTGAAATTTGGCACACAGATAGTAAATAGCTTAGATTAAAACATAGAATACTTTTTATCTCGATATTCCTACGGGAACGGGAACCACGCGGGTGAAACCGCGGGCGGCCGCTAAGTTGGTGATATGCCTAGAAGGAACTCGACTCGGCATTATCGTAACCAATTTCACTAAAAATATTTTATATATTTAAATATTTTATCATCAAACCCATAATATTTTTTCTTAAATTTTTCAATATTGATTCAGTTTTGGTTTTAACGTTAATATTTAGCGCAATTGATTCCAAAATTATGCTTAGATACTTACGGCTGTTTTACGATTCTACCAAAACTAACTTTTATTATTGTTTACATTAAAACCGAAAAGGCAACTTACTTGAATTAAAACAAGTAAGCATAATTATTAAACGCTAACTAAGTACCTAGTTCCGAAAAGAAAACTTAATTTTTCCATACAAAAAAAAATGATTTTTGTCTAAACAAACTAATAATATTTCTACCTCTGAAGCAGTAATCAAAAGCAGCTGCAGCTAAATAAATGAATCTGTCACTTCTTGTAATAACTGCAATTCCGAGTATCGATACAAAATCGATACGATGCCGATTTAATATTCATAATCGGACTGCCCCGATTGACGACTCAAAGGGAATCGTCAAGTGAAATTGCTTCAGTTACACAGAACAATACGATTTTCTTTGATAAACAGATATTTTCTTACCTAATTTTGTTAAGTAGATTAAATAAACTAGTGGCTCTGTGAGCTGTAGACCTCGCAATGCATTTGTGACATTTTTGAACACTTTTTAAATGGCTAAAATGTTAATTATCGAAAAATTTCGAAAACTGAATCGACAGACTAAATCTATATTTTTTATCGAACCTGCACTCAAAATTTCACGAGATTATATTTAATAATGCGACCTGTAGGTACTGTAGAGGAGAACAGACAGACATACGAAAAAAATATTGCCCAAGCTAAAACAGGGACGCTTCGCGCTCGCTCGGTCAACAAGCTCTACGATACATCGATGGACTTGCCAAAAAGCATAAGTATTTTGATTTTAAAATTATAGAAAGAGCAAAAATAAAGTCTTATGTTATAAATGGCTTTCGACGTGAAAATGACACTTAAATAATTAAAACGTCTGCCCGTGCTCTTTCATCGACTGCTTTATAATAATTATAGTTAATTGTATCACTAAATATCATGCGATCGACAATGACCATTATTATAACATTGGGAATTAATTAATTGGGTGACTGGAAATAATTAAAGGCGTCTGTTAATGGTATACTTAAATACTAAACCGGGCAGCGGTTTATTTTTGGGCGACAAAATAACTAAACGGGCGACAAACTGTGAATTACAAAAAAATACGTAAAACGGGCGACTAGTGGGAGATAAATAATTTAAGTTAACAGTGAAAATACTAAATGAGGGACAAAAACACTGAACGGGCAACTATTATACCAAGTACGTTACTATATAACTGATTTAAGCTGCCCAACATGGTATTTTTGTCATTTCGATTTGGATAATTATTATCCATCCAATTACTATTATCATAATAGTCACCTTTTTTAAATTTAATATATGCCTAATTTTAAATGTTTTGTGTGCCCTAAGGTTTTCGCACTAATAGTTATTTGGTCGCCCGTTCTGAATAACTAAGTACTCAATTTTTATTTTAGTCACCCATTTTCAACATTTGTAGTCGCCCTCTTAGTATTTCAGTACGCTACATTCAGTATTTTGATACCCAAAATGGGAATTTATTGTTAAATACTACCCTTATAACATTTCACTTTGTTATTATTGTTATGCCTTGCACAATGGTAAGAGCATTATCAGAAAAACATTTTGCAAAATTATTGGATTTACAAAATCCTAATGCCCTTGAGATGGATCAAATAAAACTCATGCTCACTTAAAACGGAGACAATTATTATATAGTTTTCCTCGCTGCTGAAAAGCTGTTGAGTTTCTGAATAATTAAATTAAATTATTTTTTACCGACTTCAAAAGGAGGGAGGTACTCAATTCGACCCGTTTTTTTTTTTTTTTTTTGTTTTTTGTATGTACACCGATTCCTCGAAGACGGCTGAACCGATTGGAATGATTCAAACGTTATTACATTAGGTAAACTCCCAAGTTGGTCCCATTTTTTTAAATTTTGAAATCGGTTCAGTAGTTTTCAAGTAATCTTGAAAAAAGCACGAAAATAGTATGATTTTTGTGTGAACTACCTCGATGATCAGTCGTATAACTTCTTTGTTTATGAACTGAATAAGATAATTATTTTTTTGTTTGAAAAGGGATATCTTAAGTGTAGTTCTTTAACCGACTTAAAAAAGGAGGTTCGTAGTTTGACCCGCATATATGTATGTTTCTCCGCGATTAACTCACGTTTGGCTGAGCCGATTTTTCTACCTAAATAATATACCTACACAACCTAATACAAAAGGTAACTACACTAAAAATTAAAAAATAAAAAATTGTTTAAAAAAACAAAAAACCGACTTCAAAAAACCTACTCTAAAAAGCAAGAAATAATATTCGTAATAATAAAAACACGTCTATTGAAGTCGGGTGGGGCTTTTAGAATAAAAAAAAAAGGAATTTGTACTCCAGCTCCACCCGACTTCAATAGACGTGTTTTTATTATTACGAATATTATTTCTTGCTTTTTAGAGTAGGTTTTTTGAAGTCGGTTTTTTGAAGTAAAAACTTCTTTAGCGGCGTTGTACGCTTTTTTGTAATGGGGAAAAAATGCTAAACTCGCGTCGCGTCAGTAAGAGTAACGTGACCTTGATCGAAAATTCGTAAAACGTGGAGAGTAGACAGCTGGCGGCGGAAGTACCCCCCTCTCTTTCTACGGGGCGCGGTGAAAATGGCGGCGCGTCATTTTAAGACGTAAACACTTGTCACCAGCAACGCGCTAATTTTGAAAATTGAACGAATAGCAGCGATCTCTTCGGTGAAATCATAGACTTATTTATTGGCTCCGTGCACGCTTTTAGCGCCACCTAGCGTGTTGCAACTTTGTTGGCTCTGACCTGACCGTTTTGACGTTTTGATATCTAATGGCGGCATTGTGACAAAATGTTAAAAAATACTATACATATTGTGTTATTAATGTAAATTTGCCGTGTATGTGCCGGCTTAGAATAGCACTACCCCCTCTCATCCCGTGGGTGTCGTAAAAGGCGACTAAGGGAACACAGCCATCAGGAGATGGGCAGCAGCGTCTCCAAAATTCTTGGCCTACTGCGATCGCCAACCCGCCTGCCAAGCGTGGCGATTATGGCAAACCCCCCTAATGATGGACACACAAATAAATTGGCCCCCAGTCCCCGGCGGCCCCGCTATTCCTAGCTACGGTAGCGGCTATGGTAACGGCGGGGCAGGGGGTGCTAAGAATCCCCGGGTGCGGATCGGCTACCACCAATCACGAAAATTGCACCTGGCAACCTATAACACGCGCACACTGAGGACCGACACGAAGTTAATCGAGTTGGAAGAAGTTATAAGCAAGTTACACTGGGACATCATTGGGTTATCTGAAGTCCGACGAGAGGGAGAGGACTCGATAATCCTTAATTCCGGTAACTTGCTGTACTACCGGGAGGGCGACCAACAGTCCCAAGGTGGTGTCGGGTTCATCGTCCACAAGTCCCTTGTCAACAACGTGATTACCATCGGAAGTGTGTCGACCAGGGTGGCGTACCTTATACTCAGAATATCCAAACGGTATTCGTTGAATGTCATACAGGTTTACGCACCGACCTCGACGCACCAAGATGACGAAGTGGAGGCTATGTATGAGGAGATCTCTAAAGCCATGCATAGCTACAAAACCCACTACACCGTTGTGATGGGGGACTTCAATGCAAAGTTGGGGAAACGATGCGGTGATGAGCTGAGAGTGGGGCAATTTGGAGTTGGGCAACGGAATGACAGAGGCCAGATGCTAGCCGACTTTATGGAGAAGGAGAACCTCTTTATGATGAACTCATTCTTCAGAAAGCCGGAAAGCCGGAAGTGGACTTGGGTCAGTCCGGACGGTACAGTCAGAAATGAGATAGATTTTATCATGTCGACGAAAAAGCAAATATTCAATGATGTCACTGTGATCAACACCGTTAAGACGGGGAGCGATCACCGATTGGTACGTGGCACATTGAATATCAACATAAAGCTGGAAAGATCTCGACTGATAAAATCAACACTCCGACCACTGCCGGCCCATATTCAAAACCCCGAGAGCTTTCAACTCGAACTCCAAAACCGTTTCGAAGCCCTTGAGAACAGCATAGATGTGGACGATCTAAACAATATGGTGGTGGATACTGTCCGTACGGTAGGGTCCAAGTTCTTCAAGACCCGCCGTCCCAAGCTAAAGAAACTCTCCGACCACACACTCCTACTCATGGATCAGAGACGTGAAATGAGGCTCCAGAGTTCAGTAGATGCTAATCGTTATCGGCAGCTTAATAGACAGATATCTAAGTCTTTGACGAGCGACCTTCGCCAATTTAATACGAATCGTATTAAAGAGGCCATCGAGCGGAACAAAGGCTCCAAAGTGTTCGCGAGAGATCTGTCTATTGGGCAAAGCCAGATGACGAAGCTGAAAACTGACGACGGACGCATCATCTCAGCGAAGCCTGAAATCCTGAGGGAGATCGAGAGTTTCTATGGGCAGTTATATTCCACGCAGACACCTGTTGAAAGCAAGGCTAAAGACCCCAGAGCCAAGCTTACCCGACACTATACCCAAGATATCCCGGACGTCAGCATGTACGAGATTAGTATGGCTCTCAAACAGCTGAAAAACAACAAGGCGGCGGGTGACGACGGAATCACTACAGAACTTCTGAGAGCGGGCGGTAAGCCGATACTTAAAGTCCTCCAGAAGCTTTTCAATTCCGTCATCGTCGAGGGCAGAACGCCGAAGACATGGAACATAAGTGAGGTGATTTTGTTCTTTAAAAAGGGTGACAAGTCCCTCTTAAAGAACTATAGACCCATCTCGCTTCTGAGTCATGTCTATAAGCTGTTTTCGAGAGTCCTTACGAACCGTCTCGCTCGCAAGTTCGACGACTTCCAACCTCCCGAACAAGCCGGGTTCCGAAAAGGCTTTAGCACCATAGACCACATCCATACGCTGCGGCAGGTCATACAGAAGACCGAGGAGTATAATCTGCCACTTTGCTTGGCGTTCGTGGATTATGAGAAAGCCTTTGATTCGATTGAAACCTGGGCGGTGCTGCAGTCCCTCCAAAGGTGCCAAGTGGACTACAGGTATATCGAGGTGTTGAGGTATTTATACAAAAATGCCACCATGTCGGTCCGAGTACAGAACCAGAGAACAAATCCTATCCAACTGCAGCGAGGTGTGAGACAGGGAGATGTTATCTCTCCGAAACTGTTCACAGCTGCGTTGGAGGATATCTTTAAACTCTTAGACTGGAAAGGGCTCGGCATCAACATTAATGGCCAGTACCTAACACACCTTCGTTTTGCCGATGATATAGTTCTTATGGCTGAGACCTTGGAGGACCTGAACACAATGCTCGAAGACCTCCGTAGTGCTTCCCAAAGAGTGGGTCTTAAAATGAACATGGATAAGACGAAAATCATGTCGAATGCCCATGTTGTGCCCGCTCCAGTTCATGTTGGGAACACTACACTTGAAGTTGTTGACTATTATGTATACCTAGGACAGGCAGTCCAGTTAGGTAGGTCCAACTTTGAGAAGGAGATCTCTCGTCGAATCCAACTCGGATGGGCAGCATTCGGGAAGCTCCGAAAAATCTTCGTGTCCGATTTACCGCAGTGTCTCAAGACGAAAGTCTATGACCAGTGTGTGTTGCCAGTGATGACTTACGGCAGTGAAACGTGGTCGCTAACTATGGGTCTCATAAGGAGGCTCAAGGTCACCCAGCGTGCAATGGAGAGAGCCATGCTCGGCGTTTCCCTGCGTGATCGAATCAGAAATGAGGAGATCCGCAGGCGAACTAAAGTAACCGACATCGCTCGAAGGATTGCTCAGCTAAAGTGGCAGTGGGCTGGACACATAGCGAGAAGAACCGATGGCCGTTGGGGCGGAAAGGTTCTTGAATGGCGACCGCGCACCGGACGACGCTCCGTGGGTAGGCCCCCGACAAGGTGGACCGACGATCTGGTGAAGGTTGCCGGAAGCCACTGGATGTGGGAAGCGCAGGACCGATCGTCGTGGAAATCCTTGGGGGAGGCCTATACCCAGCAGTGGGTGTCGTGCGGCTGATATGATGATGATGATGATGAATGTAAATTTCAAAATTACTATGATTTGGGTGGACAAAGTGTTGTGAAATCATTTTTGGTCATTTAAATTAAATATGGCAAGTAAGATCTATTCAAAAAGAGTGTTTTATTTTGGTTATATCAGGGTTTGTTTACTTCTTTTTTAGTTGTAGATTTTGTAAAACAAGAGGATAATAATAAACATATATAATTATTCCTGTATCGCTAATAATAAATTAAATATCGTTTTCAAGCAGATTACAGAGCCTTCTTTACTTCTACTTTTTGCCACCTTGAGCGCTGCGATCGATTATTATACCTTCGCACCCTCCCAATACTCTGTGACTATAAGTTTAAATCGTAGAATGCGTGCATGTAGAAATTAAAAAGGCCACTGGCGCGAAATCTTTAGAACTTTTCTCTAATTACAAACTGATTGAATTGTGTGACTGTATAGTAAGAGGAAAGAAATAATTTTAATCCTTTGCCGCTAATTTCAAAATATCAAAAATGCACAACGTCAATATTCAAGTTTTTACTTCTGCCGGCACTCCCGGAGTGCAACCCGAATTTTTTTTTCGCATTTCAACCATCTCAGGCGAATATTTGAAAAACTATCTATCAAAGCACAAAATAAAAAACTTCTAACATCCTCTCTTCTAAAATTTCCTACAATCAAAGTACGTTATTATGATCTCAGAATTTACACAAAACTATTTCGTTATCTTTAGTACTATGGGACGCCATAAAACCCGGAGAAAGTGCAACACAAACGGACAAACAAACAATTCACTATTGTTGCACCATTTCTATGGTAAAGTCCGTTCACTCAGATAGTGTCGCCCTTTTATCTCACCGCCTTTGCACGTGCTGCTTCTTGACAAAGGATGCCGCCGCATAAACAAAAGATACCGCGTGCGGCGTACACCCGCAAGTCAATTTGGATTTTGGCAGTTTACATAGAAGTGCCGTAGTGAAAGATTTTGTTTGTTACCGGTATTCCTGTCTCTGAACACAAGTGCTTGCGGGTGTACCGACACTATCTAAGCGAACGGACCGTAAAAGGCATTTGTTACTCTGCCAAGTTGTAAACTAATAGAGGACTTAAAACTATTTAACTAAATAACAATGGCTTAACTGTTTTATGATACAGTTTTGAACTGTTGGGTAAGTAAAGGATTGTTAAAGGTTTTCGGTTAAAGAAATGGCAATTGGAAGATAATAAACGAAACGTAAGTGATAGCTTTCTAATAAATAACATTATTGTTCCACGATTTTTCCGAAAACAGACATAAAATAGACTTTCCATAAAGCCCGTTCGCTCGATAGTGTAGCCCTTTTATCGCGCCGCCTTTGCACGTGCCGCTTCTTGTCAAAGGATGCCGCCACATAAACAAAGGATACCGCGTGCGGCGTACACCCGCAAGTCAATTTGGATTTTGGCAATTTACATAGAAGTGACGTAGTAAAAGGTTGTGTTTGTTACCGGTATTCCTGTCTCTGAATGAAGTGCTTGCGGGTGTACCGACACTATCTAAGCGAATGGACTTTAAAGTCCGTTCGTTCAGATAGTGTCGCCCTTTTATCTCGCCGCCTTTGCACGTGCCGCTTCTTGTCAAAAGATGCCGCCGCATAAACAAAAGATACCGCGTGTGGCGTACACCCGCAAGTCAATTTGGATTTTGGCAATTTACATAGAAGTGACGTAGTAGAAGGTTGTGCTTGTTACCGGTATTCCTGTCTCTGAATGAAGTTCTTGCGGGTGTACCGACACTATCTAAGCGAATGGACTTTACAAATGTCGAAACAGCTGATCGAATTTTGTATGAAATGTCGATTTTTCTTTTTGTTTTCGGAAAATTCGTAGAACAAACGTTGTTGTTAAGATGTTAGTAATCTACTCATGCGAGGTTGTTGGTGTTTTGCGAGTAATCCTGTACTACTTTAAAATGTTGTATGTTAGTCATATTAATAGGACTTTTCTGTTTGTAAAACATCTGTAATACTTACCAACATGTTGCAATAAATAACTGATTAATTAGTGATTAAAACTCACCCGTAGCTCGTTTTATTATTGTCACTGCTAAAAATAAATACTAAGGTCATCTTTTTTAGGGTTCCATACCCAAAGGGTAAAAACGGAACCCTATTACTAAGACTCCGCTGTCCGTCTGTCTGTCTGTCACCAGGCTGTATCTCATGAACCGTGGTAGCTAGAAAGTTGAATTTTTCACAGATTATGTATTTCTGTTGCCGCTATAACAACAAATACTAAAACCAGAATAAAATTAATATTCAAGGGGGCTCCCATGCAACAAACAAATTTTTTTTGCCGTTTTTTGGTACGGAACCCTTCGTGCGCGAGTCCGACTCGCACTTGGTCGGTTTTTTTGTAAATCTTTTTATTTTTTGACCGAGCGAGCACGAAGCGCGAGTGAAACGTCTCGGTTTTAGCTTGGGCAAAAATGCATTCGTATGTCCGTCCGGCTGTCCGACTATCCGTCTGTTATCATCTAGAGGTCGCAATTCTCAACTGATTCTCCAGAAATTTTGGTAGCAGGTTCGATGATTAAGAAATAGACGTTTTTTGTCGATTCCCTTTTTCGGATTTTCTTTTTCAAATGGCGAAAATAATACACACAGCCACTAGTTTATTTTTATAATAAAAAATATAATTCAGAAGTTCGTCATCTAAAGGAGACTTGGTAAATAATTCATTTCTCCACAATACGTTATGGGGGGTACCTACATAGGTTCCAGACATCCCCCCTCTTTACTTTCCGCAGTCTCCTATCACATTACACAGTATTTCAAAACAAATACGCGAGTTGATTGAGGCACGTTTACACTGACCTAAGTTTTTAATTATTTACGTTGACATTAAAATTAAAGAAGATTTAATAATTGAAAAATGATCTTGCAATGCAAAACGATTGAATTATTTTACATCCGAACTTTCAAATTACAACATTTGGGGAAAACGTTCCTTCAATCAGCCAAGACATGCTGTTTTGTAAGTACTTATAGATTTTATTAGAAAAGGCGGAACAAAGGTAGCAATTTTGCCGTATAACTATAATTACATAAATTTAAATTAAATACATACAAACTCTTTCCTTACTATCGTTTTTAACTAGTTTTATGAGTAGAACTAATAATTTTTACATTAAAGTAAAGAGAATTACCAAGATTTTCACATAGATTTTTTAATAGATTAGAGGTAAAAGAAGGTAAAATTTTAATTATAAGGAATAAATTATGTAGGTACCTATCTACATAATCCTACTAATATTATAAATGTGAAAGTTTGTAGGTTTGGACGTTTGGATGTTTGTTCCTCAATCATGCAAAAACTACTGAATGGATTTGGTTGAAATTTGGCACACAGACAGTAGATAGCCTAGATTTAAACATAAAATACTTTTTATCCCGATATTCTTACGGAAACAGGAACCACGCGGGTGAAACCGCGGGTGGTCGCTAGTTTATTATAATTAAAATTCTATATCAGTGTGACCACACCATAACCCTCGCGGGTAGGGTTACCATCTGACCGGATAAATCCGGTCTAGACCGGATTTTAAGGGCTCAGACCGGACTCCGCCCGGATTTCATTCGAGACCGGATTTTTCAAAATCAAAATCATTAACCATCATCGCTGGACAGCTCGGAGCGCGCGGCACGCTACGTACGCCGCGACTAGGCTCTATAAATGGGTAGTTTCCTGAAAGATGCCCATAATTTTCTTATAAGAAACTAGCCACTTGTGTAAAATTTTACAAAAAGAAACAGATAATTTTTAAATTTGAGATTTTTGCATTTACAATGCTATTTTTAAACAATACTAAATAATATACTAGAAAAAATACGACTCGCACCAGATCAATACTCAGACGGGAATCGAACCCGCGACCTTTGGATATCCGGTCCAATGCTCTGACCGCTGAGCTACCGAGTCACTAGTGACATCGCCGAATTTTTCCTAGTATATCCTAAACTCTTACGCTGTAAGCCAGCGTTATTTCACCAATGTGAGGAATTACCTCGACATTCAATTGAAATATCTTTCCAGATATTTTAACAATTGATTAAGATGAAATAGCTATATAATTTTTAAATTTGAGATTTTTGCATTTACAATGCTATTTTTAAACAATACTAAATAATATACTAGAAAAAAGTTTTTAATAAAAACAAAACCTTCAAAAAACCGGCCAAGTGCGTGTCGGGCCACGCGCCATAGGGTTCCGTAGTTACCTTATACCATACCATATTTAATACCACCTATAATTTTTCGTCTGTAAAAATAACTTTGTTTTTCACAGTGTTGGTATGAATGACAAAGTTATATTTGCGGTTTTAGAAAATGTGCTATATCTCAAAAACTAATTACTATATCTCGTTCAAACCAATTTTGGTTGAAAGTTTTTATTAAGGTCTACAGCATATATTTTTTTTAGATTTTTCACTCTCTTATTTCAAAAGTTAAAGGGGGGGGGACACACATTTTACCACTTTGGCGGTAAATATCTTTCAAACGGTTGACTTTGAGAAAAAGTTGTCTTAGAAACCTTAATGTCATTTTTAAAGACCTATCTATAGACACCCAACACGTGTTGGTTTGAAGAAAAAAATTTTTTTCAGTTTCAGTTCCATGTATGGGGAGCCCCCCCTTAATCTTTTATTTTTTTTTATTTTTGTATAAAATTCGTTAAGCGGTTAACAGATTACATATACCTACCAAGTTTCAACTGTGTAGTCTTAATACTTTCGGAATAAAGTGGCTGTGACATACGGACAGACAGACAGACAGACAGACAGACAGACAGACAGACATGACGAATCTATAAGGGTTCCGTATTTTGCCATTTAGGCTACGGAACCCTAAAAATCTTGAAAATAATCTAACAAAAACAGCTTCAAAAATAAATTAATGACTCTAAAAAGCAAGAAATAAAATATTGAAATCTGCATAATAACTAACTCGAAAGTTTGTATGCATATCTTATATTAAACAACGCCTTTTGAAGTCGGGTGGGGGGGGGGAACGAAGGATATTTTTTATCTAAACTAATATATCTAAACTTTAATCATGGGTTTAAACCCCACCCGACTTCATAAGGCGTTGTTTAATATAAGATATGCATACAAACTTTCGAGTTAGTTATTATGCAGATTTCAATATTTTATTTCTTGCTTTTTAGAGTCATTAATTTATTTTTGAAGCTGTTTTTGTTAGATTATTTTCAAGATTTTTGAAGGAGGTTTTGTTTTTATTAAAAACTTTTTTATTTTAATCTTTTTTGTGGTAAGTATATTTGGTGATGATATTATCTAAGTTACAATAGCCTTATGTCAACGGCTCATCACCTTTTACATAGTACTGCTTTTCCCGACGCAGGGGCGTTTATTGTTGAGGAGTTCTCCTGGTATTTCACTATCAGCTCCACTTCACCATATGAATTATGATAAACATAAATAGCCTAGCAACCATATTAAAGTAATCGTATCGTACCAGTGAACTACTTTGTATTGAATAGTTCCGAATATCATCTATGCTGGTCTTCATCATCAGTTCCACTTCACCGAAATAGTATTTTTCAAAAGCAAATGCACAAGTTACTTAAGAAAATACTAAAATCGCTATAGATCTGCCTATAATTTTTGAAGAGTTCCCTCGATTTCTCCAGGATCCCATCATCAGATCCTGATTTCATGACAATGGGACCAACTTGAAAACATATACTTTCAAACAAAAAAAGAATTTTTCAAATCGGTCCAGCCGTCTTTGAGTAATCGAGTAACATACATAAAAAAAAAAAAAAAAAAAGATTCCGACGAACTGAGAACCTCCTCCTTTTTTTGAAGTCGGTTAAAAATACGACTCGCACCAGATCAATACTCAGACGGGAATCGAACCCGCGACCTTTGGATATCCGGTCCAATGCTCTGACCGCTGAGCTACCGAGTCACTAGTGACATCGTCGAATTTTTCCTAGTATATCCTAAACTCTTACGCTGTAAGCCAGCGTTATTTCACCAATGTGAGGAATTACCTCGACATTCAATTGAAATATCTTTCCAGATATTTTAACAATTGATTAAGATGAAATAGCTATATAATTTTTAAATTTGAGATTTTTGCATTTACAATGCTATTTTTAAACAATACTAAATAATATACTAGAAAAAATACGACTCGCACCAGATCAATACTCAGACGGGAATCGAACCCGTGACCTTTGGATATCCGGTCCAATGCTCTGACCGCTGAGCTACCGAGTCACTAGTGACATCGTCGAATTTTTCCTAGTATATCCTAAACTCTTACGCTGTAAGCCAACGTTATTTCACCAATGTGAGGAATTACCTCGACATTCAATTGAAATATCTTTCCAGATATTTTAACAATTGATTAAGATGAAATAGCTGTATAATTTTTAAATTTGATATTTTTGCATTTACAATGCTATTTTTAAACAATACTAAATAATATACTAGAAAAAATACGACTCGCACCAGATCAATACTCAGACGGGAATCGAACCCGCGACCTTTGGATATCCGGTCCAATGCTCTGACCGCTGAGCTACCGAGTCACTAGTGACATCGTCGAATTTTTCCTAGTATATCCTAAACTCTTACGCTGTAAGCCAGCGTTATTTCACCAATGTGAGGAATTACCTCGACATTCAATTGAAATATCTTTCCAGATATTTTAACAATTGATTAAGATGAAATAGCTATATAATTTTTAAATTTGAGATTTTTGCATTTACAATGCTATTTTTAAACAATACTAAATAATATACTAGAAAAAATACGACTCGCACCAGATCAATACTCAGACGGGAATCGAACCCAAAGGATATCCAAAGGTCGCGGGTTCGATTCCCGTCTGAGTATTGATCTGGTGCGAGTCGTATTTTTTCTAGTATATTATTTAGTATTGTTTAGAAACAGATAAATTTAATTTGTCTTTGTGCGTGCCTAATGTAAATAACCTATTTTTTTTAATTTGAGTCTAAACCCGGACTTTTGTCCAAAAATCAGGATTTTCAACCTTTTGTGACCGGATTTCAGAATTTTGGTCCTGGTAACCCTACTCGCGGGCGGCAGATACCTTCATTCAGGAAATTGAGTTTGTGAAGTTGCGTTAAATTCGAGTCTGGGTGTAAAGCGTCCCGCAGTTTGCGGCGAGCTACTAATGAGATATTATACCTATTGGGACATATACGGAACGCACCCTGAATAATATTCGCATTCCATATGATTATGGGGCATTAAATTGTTGTCCCTTTGGAGAATCCGGCTTTAGGCTTTTAAAATTATTAGTAATTTTTTTTAAGTATTTTTTAAAATTGACTCAGCCGGGTCGAACCCAGGACTTCAAAGATGGTGACACCAAAAATACCACCGCTTTTATTAATCGAAATTATTGACCGAGCAAGCGCGAAACTCTGCTTCAGTTTGGGCAAAAATGCTTTCCTATATAGGGCTGTCCGTTTGTTCTCCTCTACAGATCGCATTTCTCAACCGATTCTCGTAAAATTTTGTGAGCAGGTTCGAAAATTATATGCAACGTATAACATAATAATGGCTAAACCAGAATATAGAAGACAGGGACCATGAACCTGAACAACTTTTACAATAGGACCAACTCTGAAATCGCGAAAAGAACTCAGCTGTTTCACTAATTTTTATATTTTCGTTATAAATAAGGGTTCCGTACCAAAATGGTAAAAAAGGAACCCTTATGGTGTGAGTCAGTCTGTCTGTCTATCTGTCACAGCTGGATATCTCGAGAACTACTAATGGTATCAAATTGAAATTTGGAATAGTTTAAGATGACATTTGCCCAACTATTTTGCAAATAAGAAAAAATAAAAATAAAATTATTTTTTTTGCAACAGGGACTGAAAAGGGGTCTTAAAAATTTGAAGTGAGGTGACTAGGGCATGTGGGGTATCATATATGAAAGAGCGCTGTTTACACATTTTCAAACATTTTTTCCTTTTTCCTTAGGCCGCATAGTTTTCGACTTATGATGAAAAATGTAAAAAAATACCGTTCCCCCCCCCTTATCTCCGAAGTTTGCAAAGAGAAAAATCTGAAATAATTCTATGTGATAGTAGTTTATGTAAAGATTACAGGAAAAATAAAACGATGTCTCATTATAACACACTTTTTTAGAAATTCAAAAAATAAACAAAAATCTTTTAGTTTGACTACCAGTCAACAGATGGCGCTGTCCTAAGAATGCTAACCTAAGAGAAAAAAATAGTTTCACTATCGGTCAAGAGATGGCGCAACCCAATACTACAATGATAAATTGGTGGCTGGTTCTAATATAATTACCTACTATTTGCCGTACCTACGAATAAACGAAGAATAAGTTCCTACTTAGTAATATAAACAGTTTGCAATGTAGAGTGGCTGAAACGTTTTTCAGTCACCATAAGCAGCTGTGGTTAAAATTTGTAAATTAACTGTCCGCCTGTTCGCCCTTCCACCTGTCTGCCGTTCATCCTACTTTTTTAAAGACTGTACTAAAGTAACATATCCAAATATATTTATGATTATACGGAACCCTCGGTGCGCGAGTCCGACTCGCTCTTGACCGGTTTTTTTGTATGAATCAGCCGATGTTTTTCGAGATTTCAGAGTTGTCCATAGTAAAAGTGTTCAGTTTGATGGTCTCTATCTACCATACT
The DNA here is from genome assembly GCA_943789525.1 of Agriphila geniculea. Taxonomy (NCBI): domain Eukaryota; kingdom Metazoa; phylum Arthropoda; class Insecta; order Lepidoptera; family Crambidae; genus Agriphila; species Agriphila geniculea. The sequence goes on along the minus strand of OX038897.1, from coordinate 609,023 downwards.
CTAGTTTAGCCATTAATTATCGATTCCGTTTTTAGATTTTTTTCAAAATGGCGGAGATATGTTAAAGCGAGGTCTACAGCTCACTAGCCACTAGTATTAGGTAGATAATAGTATAATGTTTTAAAATAATCCACCTACTAGTAAAACCAGTAGTAGTAGTAGTAGTAGTAGTAGTACTAGCAGTACCAGTAAAACTACTTGTGCAAAACATTTTCCTTTTCCTTAAGCGAAAAACGTAATGATCAAATAAATTCCCCCATTTTCCATCCACTTAAAACTATGCCGTCGAATCTATGAATTATTAGTGGGCAAATTGTACGCCGGTCATTAGACAACGATGAAACGGCGGGAAAATGTCGCGACCGGCCATTTTGTGGACGATGTCATGAATTTAAAATGGCCGCCGATAGATCTGTCGCGTCTTTTCTAAGAATAAGAATAATATGAGAAATTTCATGTGCATTATTTTGACAAAAAAACAAATCCTATAGAGCATAGTTGACCAGTTTTTTGAAATTTTGATCCATAAAAGCTTCCTAAATACCAGAAACTTCACCTTCTTCAAAACTCAAGTTTCCCCCATAAATCTTGAATCACATTTACATGGGCCTTCAATTTCAATATCTTATGCAGATTGGTAGGTGTTAACTACTTCGATCAAGAATACCCTAGATGTCCGGTAAGAGTGTCAATAAAAACCGGCCAAGTGCGTGTCGGGCCACGCGCCGTAGGGTTCCGTAGTTACCTTATACCATACCATATTTAATACCACCTATCACTTTTCGTCTGCAAAAATAACTTTGTTTTTTAACAGTGTTGATATGAATGACAAAGTTATATTTGCGGTTTTAGAAAATATGCTATATCTCAAAAACTAATTACTATATCTCGTTAAAACCAATTTTCGTTGAAAGTGTTTATTAAGATCTACAGCATATATTTTTTTTGGATATTTCACTCTCTTATTTCACAAGTTAAAGGCACACATTCTAGCACTTTGGCGGTGTGTATCTTTCAAACGGTTGACTTTGAGAATCTGAACATGACGAATCTTTATAAGGGTTCCGTTTTTTGCCATTTAGGCTACGGAACCCTAAAAATGCCACCACAAATAGCGTCCCTCTTACAAACTGGGCGCTTATTTTGCACAAAGTAAATAATAAAGGATGTGTTTTTGTACTAGCTTATTTTGTACAAAACAAGCTCTATTTGCACAAAATAAGTGATATAAAATGTGAGTTTGTACAAAATAAGAGGTGATTATGTACAATATAAGCGCCAAGTTTGTAAGTGGGACGCTATTTGAGGTGTCATTTTTGCGTACTGTTTTAGTTCATGAAGCGTTATCTAGGATATTCTTGATCGAAGGTTAACAACTACAAAAGCCAGAATCAACGGCTTAACGTGATAATAAATCGAGATAATAAATTTTTGGTCACCCATCCCATGACCGACCCTTGCGAAAGTTGCTTAATTAACCTCCTGGGCTGGCTGGGCCAGGCGCTAATCCACTGTGCCACGCGAGCTCCAGTTACGAATTCACTAAGCTCTTCAAATTCAATATTATTTAAGAGTCCGTACACATTTTGCCGCTGACTGCCGCTCTGTCGCTCGCACATTTCATGTTTTCTCAAGATTTCTTAAGAAGCGATACACAACGGATGCGTAAGCGTGCACGTATACGTATCATGACGTTGTAATGCCTGAACCTTTATGAGACATGGCACACCGCTTGCGTAACATACGCGTGCACGTAGACCGATGCGTAACCCTACGCATTGCAGCTCCCATAGACAAACAGGCTGCGTACCTACGCAGAGCGGAACGCATTAATGACGTTGTAGTCAATAGCATTCCCTATTGGACGTCACACAGAACAAATTCGAATACGCACGTATCTTTGCTGCGCGTCACTACGCGCGTAACCACGCGCGTGACTACGCATTCAGTTGTATTTGTTTACAAATAGTACCGGTACTACCGGTGGTAAGTGGTGTTTAATTTTGTTTTTAAATAATTAATGGGTCAATTTCAACAAGTCGTGTTTTTTCTTTCATTTCTGTTGAAATTTTAATGATAAAGTATTTTTAAATTTTAGCTATGGTTTATTACATTTCTATATATCCTTTATGCACATATTTAACACCATCAACATATCTTTACTGACTTATGAGATATTTGTGTTTAAAAATTTTATGTCACCGAAATGAAACAGTCGTTCACCGAAATGAAAGAACTAGCTACCGAAATGAAAGAATCTATTCACCGAAATTAAAATCCACCGAAGCAGGGTATACGTATATGGACTTAAACAAGGTGGTTCAATAATCCCCCTATGATTCCGAGTATAGTAGATAGAATACCTACCTACCGTGCATGTGTAAAATTATTATAAAACCTGAAAACCATCACATAGCTGAGCATTTTGATTGTACGCACGAAAACGGTAATGTAAGAAAACAATCCTTGACGCAGTTGGATAATTGTTTATGATAATATTCCATCCCATAAAAGGTAAAAACATCCCATAAAAAACGCAGTCAAATATTTTGTTAAATCACCTGCTGGCCTGGATTTTCACCGAAATGAAACAATAATAAACCGAAATGATAAAACAATCCACCGACATGAAACAATTAACACCGAAATTCTTATCACTCACCGAAATGATATTTTTTTTCATTTCGGTTAGTTTTTTATCATTTCGGTTGACAGATTAGTCCACCGAATCAACCGAAATGAAAATCAAGGACAAAAAATTATCAATACAAGAAAACTATTTATTATAGGATATAATGAATAATGCACCAATAAACTCATGAATATTTCACTAAATTTACTAGCTCATTGATAGGCAAGTTATACCTATACATGGAAATGAAAAGAAAGTTGTCCCATGACCACCGAACAGCAATACTTAATTTTTTGGCGGGACCCACAGGCAAGTGTCGCTTGTCCTTCCACAACAAGCACTTAGATGGCACTAGTACGCAAATTTTAAGCATATGAAGGGGGAGCTAGAGTTGTTCTATGCAAAAATATGCCTTGTAAAGTTTAGGTCACCGGGATGAATAGACTTTCTGGGACACATACATTTACTCATACCAGTTATTAAACTGGGTAGATATAATTATAAAATTACTTTGTGATAATACCATCACTATTCAAGATTAAAATAAAAGTAACCACACTGAGTTATTTGAATTTTGAACTGGCAAAAACGATAACTTTTTGTACTTCAGCAACTCGAAACTGAAACAGGTAGAACAAAGGGACAACCAGACAGCCGGACTGAGGGAAAGCGGGCGGAACAGACAGACACACGAAAGGATTTTTGCCCAAGCTGAAGCAGAGACGCCTCGAAAATTATAAAGCAAGGATAACGACAACTCTGTTTCACTTATGCTCTGTTTATTTCTAAAGAGATACACTGTATTTGTAATTAAGCTTTCCTAGTAGCTAATTAACGGCCAAGATCCCTAAAATAATGTTTGCGCAAATCAGCGGGTGTAAGCGCTTTATTATTTACGTTTGAGTTCGCTACGCTCGCTCGCTTAGCGCTGAGGTCGAGATAAACTTTACACTAATAATTGGGCTGTTTGTCGCTTCTAATTTAAGTAACAATATATTTTTGTTGTGTATAACAATTGCTAATTTACCGCGCAAGCGCGAAGCGTGAGCGAAGCGTCTCTGCTTCTTCTTCTTCTTCTTATTTTTGTTTTGGCAATCTACTTTCCTCTTGGAAGTAATTTTTGCCAGTGTCAAGTGTTGAATATTTCAGTGTTAGATTGTTTCAGTTTACATTAAAATGCGGGTGCATCGCATTCCAATGTTGCTTGGAGCATTTGGCACCAAGTATATCAAGACAGTTTACTTGGTAAGTTCTGCCGAGGTAGCCACCACTACAGTAAAAGTCTCGGCTTCACACAACCAAGATCGCGCCTATTTCAATTATCCCACATATTGTTCAGTTGCGTAGACACTTGTACCACAAAACTGCACCAATTTTAAGACACAATATCCACTATGAATCAATTTGCAAATAATTAAAATAGACACCAAACCGAACTTGACAAATGGCGCCAAAAAACTCGTCTCTGCTTCAGCTTGGGCAAAAATTATTTCTTATATCCTTCCGGCTTTCCGTTTTCCTCTACGGTCGCATTTCTCAACTGATTCTCTTGAAATTTTATGAACAGGTTCGATAATAATTATATAATATTTTTTTAGTCGACCCAGTTTTTCGAAATTTATCAAAAAAAAATCAAAATTAAAAGCACCGTCTAACTACCGTAACACTACATAGTATAAAACAAAGTCACTTCCCGCTGTCTGTCCCTACAGCTTATCTTTAAAACTACGCAACAGATTTTGATGCGGTTTTTTTAATAGATAGTATGATTCAAGAGGAAGGTTTATATGTATAATACATGGTGTCCAATTCCACACTATACCGAAGCGAAGCGAAGGCGGGACGCTAGTAATATAATATACCAAATACATAATATACCAAACAGCACGTACCCTACTACAATAGGCGTCAGAAAAGTCACACCTTTTCAAAAATTTCTTCAAAGTTAATTTAATCCCATTCAATTTAATGGTAAGTGTTGTTATATACTTCTTCCCCTTCAAACATAGCCAACAGTCTCTAGAAACCGTTGGAATACTCGTTGAACGGAATCATTAGCTGAGATTCAAAGGTATATTGCCTCAATTTTTTTCAATATTTGAGCAATTTCATGGGCAATAGTATCCATCTTGGGTATCCTTTTTAGGGTTCCGTAGCCTAAATGGCAAAAAACGGAACCCTTATAGATTCGTCATGTCTGTCTGTCTGTCTGTCTGTCCGTATGTCACAGCCACTTTATTCCGAAAGTATTAAGTCTACACAGTTGAAACTTGGTAGGTAGATGTATTCTGTTAACCGCTTAACGAACTTAATACAAAAATAAGAAAAATAAAAGATTAAGGGGGGGCTCCCCATACATGGAACTGAAACTGAAAAAACATTTTTCTTCAAACCAACACGTGTTGGGTGTTTATAGATAGGTCTTTAAAAATGACATTAAGGTTCCTAAGACAACTTTTTCTCAAAGTCAACCGTTTGAAAGATATTCACCGCCAAAGTGGTAAAATGTGTGTCCCCCCCCCCCCCTTTAACTTTTGAAATAAGAGAGTGAAAAATCTAAAAAAAATATATACTGTAGATCTTAATAAATACTTTCAACCAAAATTAGTTTGAACGAGATATAGTAATTAGTTTTCGAGATATAGCACATTTTCCAAAACCGCAAATATTACTTTGTCATTCATACCAACACTGTGAAAAACAAAGTTATGTTTACAGACGAAAAGTTATAGGTGGTATTAAATATGGTATGGTATAAGGTAACTACGGAACCCTATCGCGCGTGGCTCGACACGCACTTGGCCGGTTTTTTTTAATTGAACTGTTGAAGTGTGTTTTCTCCATCATCTCGATAGCGAATTTACCCGCATTTCCTGAATTGACACCTTATATTTCCCTTTTATGACGGCGCAAGCAATAACGCTTTAAGCGTTTAATTATGGTAACTGTTATGTTAATTAATTCAAACAATTATTAATTAAAAGCTCATTAAATTTACTTTCAATAGATATCAACATTTACACAATAAAACGTTAGCTAGCAATAGCAGGTGGCCAAGTCTAAAATTAATTTCGAAGAGGTGCGATTATAGTTGTAAACGAGCGGCTCGTGAGCCGGTAGTAACTGAAACGAGCGGCTAGAAACGAATAACGAGCCGCTTGATACCGGGGAGATACCCGATCTGAGCATCGAAAAAAAACCTTTATTACTTTTAACATTGAAAATGTTTTTTTTTGAGGCATCTGTATAGGCCCGATTTTCAGCCAAAGTGAGATTTCACCCTGGTGTCATAGATATTAGAGCTACGTAAATGATTGAGATATCAAATGACGCGTCTAATCAAGGGCTATAAACTGACAAACATTTTTTTTCAAAAATCTCAAAATCTTTTTTTGAAAATTGCAAAAATGTGAAAAATTTGGTCGATTTTCGACCGGTTTCGGCGAGAAAAAAATCATATCTCGTAAACGTAACGCGATATCGGGTCGATTTTAAAAACACCTAGAGATATGACATTGGTCTACTTTAAAAAAAATACTTGAGGTAAATAACATTAAAGAATAGTTCTGTAGCTTAACCTTTATAAAGTAAAGTTTGCACGGAGCGTGTGAGCGAGCGCTGAGCGCAGTAGTGTACGACCTAGTCGTATCAACGCTAATGGTCTGAAAGACAAATGTTTGTTTATAGTTATATTTTGAGTTGTAAATGTAATAAAATGTTATTTTCTTATTATAAAAAAAATCGGATAGGTACCTAATGAAAGTATTTTTAAAAGCAAAACAAAAATATATTTTTAATTTATTGATACTTTTGTAAAATTCTTTAATCAAGTAAAATTAGATTAAATGAGATTATATTTGTATTAAATTTTGTTTATGTGATTTTTTAATAATTATTTATTTATGACTTTTTAATGGTCAAATCTAACGTAAAACAACTAAGTTAAATAAACACCAGTAGTATTACCCATACCCATACGAAGAACAAGATATCATTTATTTATTAACCCTATTATACTTATGCAAAAGGCCGGACTTTGCCTTGCAGTTGCACGTAAGCATCGAAAAAACTGTTTTGGCGCATCTGTTTCTATTGTTTTGGCCTATATTTCCTCACCATTGCCTTCACCGCACCGTAGGATTTCGTGATACCCGGCACTTTTTTGTATAGGCAAACGAATAAACGAATCTTGAGCGAAGGTTGAATAGAAGAGAGTTTGTAGTTTCCATACTTAGTAGTAAATACAGAAAAGCATTTGCACTAATTGGTTAGAATTTTTAAGATAAATTACACTCAAAACGTGTAAAAAGTGAAATAAATAGGTACCTATGTCAATGTTAAAGATGTTGCTGTATATTCGTGGGTTGCTGTTATTTCAATTTTGAGATTTAAAATTACTCGATCGGGCATGTCTCATGTTTTTCTTAGTACGCTACGATTCCCAATGATTTTTTACAACGGTCTCTAAATGAGAATGTCAAGATGATGCCTAGATAAACATTGTTATCGCACATATTCAAATGATGATGAAATCAGCGCGAGACTGCATTTGATTTTGATTAGAATTTTTTATCAGGTATTTTTTTGTAGAAATTCTAAGATGTTTTTAGTTATATAGTACTTACATGGGTATATTTAATAATAATAAAAAATATTTACGAATAAATTTTGTTTTAGTTAATTCATTAAATTCATTTTCAATGTACCAGAAGGTCGTGAAAGGCACGAGATCTGTGAATTTTTTTATTGTTAAACTCTTATTTTTATAATACAGTAGCACATATTACCTATGTTATGCTATTTTCGTTTTTGGTGCATTAAAGAAATACAACTAAATATTTACTATTATACTAGCTATCTGCCCATACTTATTTAATGGATAAATACCTTGTTTCAAGACATCTCTCACAAATAAATTATTAAAATAACCCTTCCACCGCTGTGTCACATTTTGTATAATAATTTTGAGTTTTTAACACTTAATACAGATGCAAATGTCATGGTTTATGTCTATTTATATTAAATGTATCCTATATTAAATAAATCAGAAGAGAAATAACAAAAACAACAAACTAAATCATGTGAATATATCAATGAAATGTAAGCCGTTTCGAGCCGCTAGTTATTGCTAGAAATGATAACGAGCCATATAAGCCGTTTCTAGCCGTTAGGCTAGAAATGTTAGTAACCAGCTTCACATCTATAGGTGCGATTTTTCTGACGTCTAGTGTATGTGCTTTGAAAGCCTCGTGACGATGGCGACTTCTATTATTTTTGAAGCGAAAACTTCTTTAGCGGCGTTGTACGCTTTTTGTATGGGAAAAAAATGCTAAACTCGCGTCAGTAAGAATCACGTGGCTGATCGAAAATGCGTAAGACGGATGTGACGGATAGAGAGTAGACAGCTGGCGGCGGAAGTATCCCCCTCTCTTTCTACGGGGCGCGTTGGAAATGGCGGCGCGTCATTTTAAGACGTCAATACTTGTGTCACCAGCCACGCGCTAATTTTGAAAATGGAACTAATAGCAGCGATCTCTTCAGTGAAATCATAGACTTATTTATACTCTGTGACTATAAGTTTAAATCGTAGAATGCGTGCATGTAGAAATTAAAAAGGCCACTGGCGCGAAATCTTTAGAATTTTTCTCTAATTACAAACTGATTGAATTGTGTGACTGTATAGTAATAGGAAAGAAATAATTTTAATCCTTTGCCGCTAATTTCAAAATATCAAAAATGCACAACGTTAATATTCAACTTTTCACTTCTGCCGGCACTGCCAACCGATTTTTTTTAAACAACTTACAATTTGAGTTACTTTTTAACGCGAGGTCTACAGCTCACGGAGTCACTAGTTATTATTGTTGTAAGTTGTTCAGTCAACAAATATTCGAATCATTAGACCACTAGCTTTCTTAGCAGTCGTTTTGAAATCAAAAATATATTCAAACTTAAAATGTATGCTGCGCTGCGTGACTTCGACGAAACTTATTAATATAAAAACAAATCAATAGATTTTGAGAAAAATCGAAGGATAAAAGCACAAATGTGATACAATTACAAAGAGAATGATCAAATAATATTTTCCTCTTAGGCAAAATTAAACGAGCTTACAACACTTACGAAAATATCTCTACCGCTAGAAAAACAATCAAATAATCAAGAGCTACCCTGTGAACTTATTTCCGAGATCCACATTATAGTCCTGCCTGACAGTTTCCGTGAAAGCTCGAAAGCTTTTATATTAGCGCTACACACGTCCGCTCTCGATCGATGCTAGTTCAAAAATAACACTATTCCGCGTGTCTCCGCGAGAGGGCGTGGCATACCTTCCCCGGGGTCAACGACCCCCAGGGGCTTGCCGGCTGTCATACGAAGGGTTGAAGTAAAGAAATGATCTAAAAATAACATATTTTTCAAGTACCTACATTTGTTTTGTATACTTTTAGTTCATGTTGATGATGATGTATGGCATAGACACATAGAAAGTTCTATAGACAATGAGGACAAAGTTTGTCACACTGTAATGAGGGATTTTCCAAGTGTCTAAAACAAAAAAATCGGTTGGCACTCCGGGAGTGCCGGCAGAAGTGAAAACTTGAATATTAACGTTGTGCATTTTTCATATTTTGAAATTAGCGCCAACGAATTAAAATTATTTCTTTCCTATTACTATACAGTCACACAATTCAATCAGTTTGTAATTAGAGAAAAATTCTAAAGATTTCGCGCCAGTGGCCTTTTTAATTTCTACATGCACGCATTCTACGATTCAAACTTATAGTCACAGAGTATAAATAAGTCTATGATTTCACCGAAGAGATCGCTGCTATTAGTTCCATTTTCAAAATTAGCGCGTTGCTGGTGACACAAGTGTTTACATGACGTCTTAAAATGACGCGCTGCCATTTTCAACGCGCCTCGTAGAAAAAGAGGGGGATACTTCCACCGCCAGCTGTCTACTCTCCAACCGTCACATCCGTCCTACGCATTTTCGATCAGCAACGTGATTCCTGACGCGAGTTTAGCATTTTTTCCCCATACAAAAAGCGTACAACGCCGCTAAAGAAGTTTTTACTTCAAAAGTTCGTTTTGGGTACCGGTCTGTACATTACAGACTATGTCGCGGAAGGGTTGAAATTAAAAACTTTGGGATACTAACACGGTTTTATTTACGAGCGAGTGCGAAGCGTCTCCGTTTCAACTTTCAGCTTTGGACAAAAATGCTTACGTAGATGTCTGTCCGTTTTCCGGCTGTCCGTCTGTTCTCTACAGGTCGCATTTCTAAACCGATTCTTGTGAAATTTTGTGAGCTGAACGAAATACTTGTGGTGACATCTATTACATTTATTTTCAAACAACATACAATTTGAGCTACTTTTTAAAGGCCACAGTCTTTGTAATACAGTTCATGGAGCCACTAGTTAAAAGTTTCAAGTATTAATTTTCTAAACGGGTTTTGATTTCATACTTTCATTTCCCTAATAAAACATTAATTTACCAAAAAGACCTAAAACTGAAGTCATCTAAATGAGTGAACTTAAGTCCCTCTGTCACGGGCCGGGTAGAGCGTGCACGCTCGTGTGACAGAACGCTGAAACCTGATAAATCAATCCTGACTCCGCGCCACCGACATGTCACGCAATTATGTTCAGCCACGTCGGCGCGAGTCATAAGCGGGAGCGGGATACTTAGTTTTATAATGCCGTTGCTGGCTGGTTAGCGAGAGAGCGTTGCGATGAGGAGTCGCGTTTGCCTCGCGAACGACAACGTAACATTGCCGAGCTATCTATTTACCGCTAAATGCAAGTATTTGGCGAGCAACCCTGTGAGCTGCTTTGCGATGATGATACACGTCATAAAGGATCGAGCTAGCGCAAAGCGTCTCTGTTTCTGCTTGGGCAAAAATGCTTTCGGTGCGTCCGGCTGTCTGTTTGTTCTCTTCTACGGGTCGCATTTCTCAACCGATTCTCGTGAAATTTTGCGAGCAATTACTATAATTATACTATTTTTTTGTCAATGAAATTTTTCGTTATTTTTCAAAATGGCGGAGTTATTGAAAATAATATGTCAGCCATTTCGAAAATGTTAAGAAATGCTACAAACGTGAAGGCTACAGCACTACAAACCCAATAGTAATACAGAGTTTTACCTACAAATAAAACTCACTTATTATTTTTCCTGAGATATCCGAAATCCATGTTGAGTAAAGCCTTCCATTTTTCGTGCGTTTAAATCTAGTCTTACTCTCTTTCCGCCACCTGCTCTACTTTAAAGGTTAGTATGTTTATCTATATATTATGTGTTCAAAGTCCATATTTCCGGTAAATGGACGCCATGCCATATTGTTATTATTGCGAAGTTTTTTTTATGGGAAACAGTTGACTGATTTTTTTTTTAATTTTCTCGTACTCCCTGTTTGAAAGTGCTTTTAGCTGTTTGGCTCGGCTGCACTTGCAGTCATTAAAACGCCCACCTATCCGCACTGGGCCCATGTGAAGTGCCATATTAGCCCATCTTCCTTATCCATCCATAAAGCTGCCTGTCCATCGACGCGGAGCTAGGCGGAGGAGCGGAGAAACGAGGAAATAATAGCCAATAGGATTGCATAAAATCTCGGCTCGGCAATCGTATTGATTAATAATTCCCCGTTTCTTCGCTCTGCCGCCTCACTCCGCGTCAATGGACAGGCACATGAGCGTACCCAGGTTCTGGGCCAGTTAGGGGCAAATCTATCGTATCGCCCCCAGAGGGGGGTAAATTTATTTTGAATCAAATATATTGTATGGCAAATAAGAGCTTTTATTGATAACAATTGATAGTTTATTGGAGGTAAACAAAATCCAGGGGGGCAGCTGCCTCTCCCTGCTCCCCCCTCGGTACGCCTATGTGACAGGCAGCCTAAGCAAGGCCTGTGCCCCAGCAAGGGACATCAAATATGGCTGCTGCCGATATCTTATAACTTGCACCATCCGTGGTGCGACCGTGCTCGCTTCTGATGCGGCGACCGGCGCACGGCGAACCGTGAACGAGTGCCTTTACACCCCAACCCTTCAGCAACGTAGCGACTGTTTTCATACTCCACAACATACATTACCTTTTTATTAAGAGATTATTATAAAACTTTATAAGAAAATCTTCAATGAAAACGATATTTCTTTCTTCAGTTGTAATTTGTGAAGTTTCTGGTTAGAGGTAGGATCGCACGGGAGCGACCAGTTATGAACTTGATTACCGAAGAGTTTAATTAAATGGAAGATGTAATTCGATGCTTAAACATATTTATTGCTTAGTGTAAGTAATTCGGTAAATAAGCATCCGGCCGTGCTCATAGGTAAAGCCAACTTTGCTGAAGTTAATCAACGTTTACTCTGTCTATCAATATAATTTTTTATTAACATAGCGAACGTGAAGCGCGAGCGAAGCATCTCCGTTACCGCTTGGGCGAAAATGAGTTCGTATGTCCGGCTGTCCAGCTCTCCATCTGTTCTCCTTTACAGGTCGCATTGAATGAATGAATGAATGAATGAAAAAAATCTTTATTCAAATAAGCTCACATAATGAGCGTTTTTAAATCGTCAAATAATTTTTTTACCCTACCACCCATTATGACGTCTTTTAGCTGACAAGAAAACGGGCGCAAAAAAACTTTAATAAAAACTAAAAAAAAACATTAATAACCGATTCTCGTGAAATTTTGTGACCAGGTTCGATATATTTTTTTGTCGATACAGTTTTTCAAAATGGCCGAGATATGGGGATAAATCATATATCAGCCATTTTGAAAAAAGATCCAAAATGTCACAATCGTAAGCGCAAGGTCTAGCTCACAGAGCCAAATATTACTGACCAAGCGAGCGCGAAGCGTTTCCGTTTAAGATTCCGTCGAAGATATGATTTCATATGTCTTTTCGTCTGGTCTCCTCTACAGGTCGTTCGCTACCGATTCTCGTGAAGTTTTGTGAGCAATTTCGCTAACATAGTTTTTTTTTTACCTTTCAGTTTTTTTTTCAAAAAATCATAAGAAATGTCACTAACATTAGGTCTCCAATACACAGAGCCACTTGTTTAATATCAATGAAGCAAAATAAAATATATACAACAACATTTGTTCAACAACTTTTCCGAAAACAGACAAAAAAAATTTACTCTCCATACAAATGTCCGAACAGCTGATCGAGGTTTGTATTAGAGTTGCCGAATAATAACTAGTATTATTCGGCATTCGGCGAGTAGTCGTCTAAAATAAACTTTTAACGAAAAAAAACTAATGAGTTAAAAATAATCTTTTTTTATATTATTTTCCCTAATAAAACAATACACAATATCAATTATTATCTGTAATATGTGCCTGTGACTATCATATTCATGAAATTAAATTAATTAGGCTTTTTAATTAATATTTAAAATCCAACAGAGGCAAATTGTGGTGCAAAAAAAAACATTTTTTTCTGCAAGTTCGGGAGCAAGTCGGTTTCGTTTTTCCTCGTAAATTAAACCTGCCTCGGAAAATAGTATTTTTGAATAAACAAAGCTTAGGGGGTATTCCCTGTAAACTATATACAAGGAAAGGGTTGCCATTGCCAGCATTTAAAAATGGAAAATTAAATTTACTACATATATATATATATATGTAGGTATGTATAACATGAAACAGATTTCTTCAACTTTATTGTTTTCTTTTCTCACAACCTTAGAAGAAATTAGAAATATTTTTAATGAGTTTAATGTTTTTTTTATGTCGAATAGTAATGTCGAGTTATGCGACTATTCGCCAAAGTGAATGGCGATTAATCGGTTTTTGACTATTCGCTATAACCACTAACCACTATTTAGTTTGAATGAAAAGTCGATTTTTTTTGGCTGTTTTCGAAAAAGTAATACAAAGCTCGTACCTTAAAATCTTTCAAGGTTCAAGTTAGAAGACATTTCCTTTCTCCCACCTAATACCACTTTTTTCTCATACTTCCCTTTCAACTTTCATTTTATATACTTACACATTTTTCGCTCTCTATTAGGGTTCCGTACCAAAATGGTAAAAAAGGAACCCTTATGGTGTGACTCAGTCTGTCTGTCACAGCTGGATATCTCGAGAACTACTAATGGTATCAACTTGAAATTTGGAATAGTTTAAGATGACATTTGCCCAACTATTTTGCAAATAAGAAAGAAATAAAAATAATAATATTTTTTTTACAACAGGGACTGAAAAGGGGTCTTAAAAATTTGAAGTGAGGTGACTAGTGCGTGTGGGGTATCATATGAAAGAGCGCTGTTTGCACATTTTAAAACATTTTTTTCTTTTTTCTTAGGCCGCATAGTTTTCGACTTATGATGAAAAATGTAAAAAAAAAATACCGTTCCCCCCCCCCCCCTTATCTCCGAAGTTTGCAAAGAGAAAAATCTGAAATAATTCTATGTGATAGTAGTTTACGTAAAGATTACATGAAAAATAAAACGAGGTCTCAATATAACACACTTTTTTAGAAATTCAAAAAACAAACAATAATTCTTTAGTTTCACTACCCGTCAACAGATGGCGGTGACCTAAGAATGCTGACTTGCGAATTAAAATAGTTCCACTATCGGTCAAGAGATGGCGCAACCTAATACTACAGTAATAATTGGTGACTGGTTCTAATATAAATTACCTACTATTTGCCGTACGAATAAACGAAGAATAAGTTCCTACTTAGTAATATAAACAGTTTGCAATGTGGAGCGGCTAAAACGGTTTTCAGTCACCATAAGCAACTGTGGTTAAGATTTGTAAATTAACTGTCCGCCTGTTCGCCCTTCCACCTGTCTGCCGTTTATCCTACTTTTTTAAAGACTACTAAAGTAACATATCCAAATATATTTATGATTGTACGGAACCCTCGGTGCGCGAGTCCGACTCGCTCTTGACCGGTTTTTATTTTATTTATGTACATCTATATCTGTTGTCCTTCTAGTACTTTTGCACCCACTCCCCATCTGTCCTCTTCCCTTTAATATTTTTCTACTCAAGGTTGCCTGGAAGAGACTGCTATATAGCATTAAGGCCGCCTTTTGTATACTTGTCTATGTTTGTTGTTTTCTTCTTTGTAATGTCTTTTGTGAGGTATTGTTGGTGTTTTACAAATAACCCTGTATAAGCACAGACTTTTATGCACTCATTGCACAACCATAATTTATCAAAAATACAATAAAACCCCCCACAAAGTATGACGATTGTCCTTAAAAATATAGACACCGTTCGTCCACTCCATTAAGCCAAGGCCGTTATAAAGAAAATTAAAAACGCTAAACAAATGTAGGCCACTGGCGCCATTTCCCGGCAATAACAATAAATATTTGCCCGCGAGGGCCAAATATAAACTCTTTGTGTTACTTATAAACAGAAGCGGCGCCTTGGCCGTATTTAAAAAACACTTCCGTCACTGCTACAGTACTGAATACACGCTGAAATATAAATCATTTGGTTCCCGCAGTGTGGTGGTTCCACTCATGATTACGAGCAACTTCTACTATGGGGCCAAATCTGATATCGCAAAAAAAATCTGCTGTTCCATACAAAACCTATTCGACCTCAATGTATGAAACAGTTGTTTTTTTTTCACGATCTCAGAGTTGGCCCCATAGTATAAGTTGCTTGTAATCATGAGTGGAACCACCCCACTGCAGGAGCCAAATGATTAAAATTTCACGACTATTATACAAGGTGTTTCATAAAATTTTGATTTTTATTTGTATGGAAAATTGCTAAGTGACAACCGTAGACGCAAACAGACTATTTTTTTACACGACTGCCCAAAGCAAAAAGAGTGTATATGTGTTCAGGGTTCATGTATGTTTGTGGATATGTGAGTTTCTTTATTCCACCATACTTCCAAATGGCTCAACGGATTTGGATGTATGGGATATTGTTAGAATCCTTACATCATTCCGAGTGACACTGGCTATATTTTTTTTGAAAAAAGTTAATATGGCGACTGTATGACGCCATTTTCACATGTGAAAAAAACTTTTTTTTACATTATTATAATATGGGCATCAAATGAAAGGCCTTAATGAGCACATTTCAAAAATATATAATTTGTCACTAAAATGTGTGAAATAAAAATAAATAAATAAAAAAAAAATTAAAAACACGACTGCCCTGCTAAAAACAAACTAAAAAGTTAAATAACAAGTGTCATTGCAGTCGGGGGACCTCTTCGATTAAAAATTGTTCCACAAAACGGTCCCCCGACTGCAATGACACTTGTTATTTAACTTTTTAGTTTGTTTTTAGCAGGGCAGTCGTGTTTTTAATTTTTTTTTTTATTTTTTCGAAAATCAATCCCATTTAACGAGTAAAAGTAAAACACAATTTAGTTCTAAGTTTACCATTTTAGAGTTAATAAGTTTTATTGTTTTCAAAAAACGTGGTGATTTTCAGAGTTTGTAATATATTTTTTTAGTTTGTAATAATAATTTTCCTGGGTTATATGATGCACGGGCTATCTAGTGTATTTATAATCACCTTCCGAATTTTAAGGATGTTTTCAGTCCATGAAACTGAACAACTTTCTCTAAGAAACATAGGGACAAATATGTAAAAAAAATACTTTTCATACAAATCAAAGAGATCACGTGATCAGTTTAGTATGGGTGACCAAAATTTTTTGGCGTATTTCGACACGTTTCATGGAGAAAGTTGTTCAGTTTCATGGACTGAACACATCCTTAAAATTTGGAGAGTGAAACAAATACACCATGTATAACCCAGGAAACTATATACCATATTCGCCTTTATAATGCTATTATAAAACAGCCTTATTGTAAATAGTTTTAATCCTCTTAAAGGAGTGTTAGATCTACCAATGAAACTAAAAAAAAATTGCCAAAGAAACATGGGTCGAAAAACAACAAAAACTGTTGGTCCTCCCATACTAAACTAATTAGAGGTATTACAACATTGTTTTAGTACCTATGGGAAAGTATATTTTTTGTAGCTTTTCGACCCATATTTCACGGGCAAAAATTTTTAGCTTTATTAGTAGAACACTCCTAAGACGATTAAAACGTCTACAATTACAAATGACGGTGTATAGGCTGGATTGGTCTGAAATTGTCTATACAAAATGTCTGTGTGTGCGTGTACGAAAAGCCGCGATTTGTTTCAGGAGGCTCTGCTGTCTAATTTATATTCTTTGCGAGGGCGGTAACTTGGCTCTAGTTTAAGAAATCAAAATGGGTCCTTACTTTTTTCTTTCGGCATGACATTAAAGACGATCTTTAATGGTTTTAATAATGCTGATAGAACTTTTGTTGCTGTTTTACAGGTTCTGTTTAAGTGCCTAGTAATTTATTTAAAAGATAATTTCATAGATATCCTGCTCGATTTGAATTAAATCAAAAGATAGCGTAAAGCAAAGTCGGTTGCACTGGTTCTTTTAAATTTAATTTTAAAATGGAATAAAATATCTGTCAATTAAATAAATTGGGACTTAAAACAGGCCCTTTTAAATGATTGAAAAATTCTTATTTCTATTAAATATTTTCTCGTTGGCAAGAAACCCTTTTTACAGATGATAGCACTGAAGTTTTTATGTTTCCATGTTTTGAAATGGTTGAAAGTTATGTTGCTTTTTTCGAAAAATGTCGAAAAACTAAATCGACAAAGAATTTCAATGTATAATTATTATCGTAACTGCTAACAAAATTTCACGAGAAGTTGAGAAATGACCTGTAGAGGAGAACATCAGCTGGACAAATATACGAAAGCATTTTTGTCCAAGCCGAAACGGAAACACTTCGCTTTTGCATCGGCGTTTTAGCGATAACATCGAAAATTTTCGTAAAAAAAAAAAATAATTTCAGCCATTTTGAAAAATGTCACAAATGCGAGGTCTACACCTAAGGGGCTGTCTCCAGCGAACTAAAGCTATGGAATAAGCATTCCGCTCAAAAAATGGCACCACACCAAAAGTACAACTAAGTGGAAAGAGCTAAAAATGCTGGTATTTCATTATGCAGCACAAAGCAGCTGAACACTGATTGCTTAATAGCGACTATAATTTGTATACTTATAGATCTTTTCTGTACTTAAACGGAAAAATAAGATGCGTTATTTCTGCATCTTTTTACTGCCTTCTTTGCATCTTTTACACCGTTTGACTATAAAGGACATCATTTCTAATAAACTCTCCCTTTCTATCTTTTCTCTACAATATAAACTGCAATTTATTAATAAATAAATAATAATAAATAAATGTTTGGACAATTTCATACAGCGCCATCTAGCCCAAACTAAGCAAAGCTTGTAATATGGGTGCTAGACAACGGATATACTACTTATATACTTTTTTTTTAAATATATACTTATTATACATAGTAACACCCAGACCCGTCACAGAAATTAAAATTCATCATTTCAATTTCTGTCCGGCCGGGAATCGAACCCGGGACCTCTTGCGTGGTAGGCGGCATGTTGACCACTGCGCCACTCAGGTCGTCGTTGAAAAGAACACTAACGTCAGTCACCAGGTGCATGGCTGGCACGACTAAAGCTGAGCGGGTTGTACTTTTTCGGGCCCGTGGTGCCATATTTTAAGCAATATTTGTTTGCAATTACACTTCCATAGATTTTAGTTCGCTGGCTGTCTCCATGAACGAGAGAATCGCCAACGATCCTATCGTCGTGCCACGTATTTCTATACACTCTCTGCGTATCTGTCTACACACGGCGATGTTATATCAGGCTGCGTTCAAACGATAACGCACGACTCGCCCTCAACCCGAACTTAACTCAAACTCACCTCGAACTCAACTCAACCGGAACCCACTCTTTGAAATACAGCGCTTACAATTTTGAGTTTTATAGCACATTAATAAGATCCGTTATATTTTGTCGTAGCAACTGCACACGCCTCGCGCTCAACCCGAACTTAACTCAAACTCAACCAGAACTCACCTCAAACTCACCTGAACATTACACAAGAGCTTATTAATGTGTCATAAGACTCAAATTTGTAAGCGATGTATTTCAAGGTGGGCTGCAGTTGAGGTGAGTTTGAGTTGAGCTCGGGTTGAGGGCGAGTCGTGCGTTATCGTTTGAACGCAGCCTCACGGCGATAGTTGTACGGAAAAACGTAACATCGTCGCGATTCTCTCGCTCGTGGAGACAGCTCCTAACAAAACCACTACTTATTCTATCTGAAATTAAAACTTTAGACACCCAAAGACTAGCGTGAAGGTATAGCAGTATCGAATAACGTAATTAGATTCTCACGCAAAATTCACCATCACTATTCGAGCGACTAACGTGCACCGACGTCCACGCAAAACACTCTACCGGGATATTTAATATAATATGGGATAAGGATAGCGCCTGGAATTAGATATGGGTCTTAAAATAATGGGAGAGAAAAAAACTACAACAGAAGTATGAGTAAACTCGTCACAGGTAGCTATTGAGATTGAGCGGTTTACGCACGACGTAGTATTTATTATGGTGTATAATTATCACTGCAATACAAGAACTATTGTATAACTGAAAAATAAAGAACGCGCACCGGACGGCGCTCCGTGGGTAGGCCCCCGACAAGATGGACCGACGATCTGGTGCGCGGTCGCGGTGCGCCGCTGGATGCGGGCAGCGCAGGACCGATCGTCGTGGAGATCCTTGGGGGAGGCCTATACCCAGCAGTGGGTGTCGTGCGGCTGATATGATGATGATGATGAAAGAAAGAACTGAATTTTTCGCCTTACGCCCATGTGAATGTAGCAAAATGGCCAAGTCTCAAATTTTGACAAACTAGGTGTAGAGTTTATGAAGTTAGGGCGCATAGAGCTAAGGCGTGTGAGTTAGAAGTATGGCGCTACATGAGTCTGATAAGTTTTTGACAGTGCTCTTTTCAATCTTTATAATGTTTGATAAGAAAAACAAATCACAATTGAAATGCATTAAAAATATTTTTGTAAGTGATGACAGAAAAAAAATCCCTAAGTGGCAACTAAATAGTAGATCTAAATGACGTAGGTAAGCAAGTGTCATCCCAGAATACCAGACCTTGTTTTCTTGGATCATGGTATTTATAGTACCCAGCAACAATATGTCATGTGGTACTTCGATCTCATGTGGTATTTTTTATGCACAACGGGATAGTGCCTTCACTTCACCTGATGTTAAATGACAATAAGGCCGAAGGTGTAAGCGCACTACACCCGGGATCCTCATCAATGAGGAACTGGCTATCTTACCTCTAACTACCGGAACACAACAATTTTTAAATTGTTGTTACGGCGTCAGATTTAGGTAAGATGGTGGTAGCTAGCCAGGCGGACTTGAAATAAGCCTTACCTCCAACTTACCCCTACTACTTTCACACACCTCTCACAAACACTAACACAAACACACAATCATCATCAGCTCTAACACAATCACATTTACATTCACAGTTCTAAACTACACACATACATATATCTACACATAACCTACATACTACATATATTCTCTATAACTTATTTACTTACGTTTACTTTACTTATTACTAGTTATTGTTTGTTACTATAGATTAATGTATATTAATTATCATAATCTTGGCTAAACCTTTTCTTATACTTGTACATTATTGGTTGTATAGCTCATCAGCTTGCTCTGTGTTTCTTAGCTATTGTAATCCTTTCTGCGGGAGGAGGCTGGCGACCTGCGGTACAGGTTTCTGCGAAACCTATTTCGGGCACCAGTCCTTCACAAATTTAGGTTATAAATGCTGTTTAATTCATTTATTTATTTTTTTATTTATAAATCTTTATTGCACAAATACATAAAGTAAGGTACAAATGGCGGACTTAATGCTAAGAGCATTCTCTACCAGTCAACCAACAGTAAACAGATATACACGAATGCGGCACAATCAAAGAAGAATGATATTTACATGCATACAAAACTAATAAATACATGTCTACATAATCATATAATATTAATATATCTACATATAAATAAATGAAAATATACATATATATACTTATATAAATATATTTACACATGTACCATGAAACAAGTTTGTGAAGTGACCAATAAATACATTTTATTATTATTATTATTTTATAAACTATATTTGTCTACCGTCATTGTTAATCAGCAATGACAATGATAGTGACTGGCATTTGGTAACGAGTACGCCCGACTGGAATCACGAGACGTGTGGGGACGTACTAGGGATTCTCGAAGGAGCGAGCTTGAGGTGAGTTCGTGACATTTATTAACACATTTTTATTACTGGCTCTGTGTGCTGTAGACCTTGCATTTGTGACATTTTTGAACATTTTGCGAAATGTCTGAAATATGCTACTTTTTTTTCGAAAAATTTCGATACACTGAATCGACAAAAAATAAATCCAAGTATACAACGTGTTACAAAATAACTCCTAATGCCGAATATGGTAGATAGGGACCATCAAACTGAACAACATTTACTACTGGATCAGCTCTGAAATCCCGAAAAAAATCAGCTGTTTCATAAAGTCAAAGTCAAAAATAGCTTTATTCAAATGAACTTAATTTTTAAGTACTTTTGAACTTACTTACTTGAAGGTCCCTATTGTTTTTTTGTAACATTGTAGCAGCGCGATCATACCGCTACATAAGCAATCGACAAATGGACGAAGAAATGCAGGATCAGCGATAAGTACAATATGTAAACATTACGCAGACGTGACGTCGTACTACGTCAAGCTAATATCAAGACTGAAATGTATGGAGACCTGACTCACGATATCGAAGTTTTCTGAGCACTTCGCATAAATACAAATTCCAACATCAAATGGTTGGACCGCGGTCCCCGAGCACACACACCAAGCTCGGTGGAGTGCTTCCCTTTTCGCTGAACATATGGCGAAGAGATCTTGTCTCCACAACATTATGAGAAGATGATAAGTTTTTCTTTAGCGGCGTTGTACACTTTTTTTGTAATGGGGAAATAACCCTAATCGAAAATTCATAAGAAGGATGTAGCGTAGACAGCCGGTGGCGGAAGTATCCCCCTCTCTTTCTACGGGGCGCGGCGAAAATGGCAGCGCGTCATTTTGGCGTTCGGCGAGTTGATCTCTCTGAGAGATAAACTTTTTAATGAAATCTAAATTGTCATGTTTGTGTACGAAAGCGCAATAAATAAATATTGTATTCTACCTCATAAATAATAGTATTTTTATACCAATAATTAAATCAATTCGTGCAAAATTATTCCCTAACCATTCCATAATATCAAAAATGCACAACGTTAGTATTCAAGTTTTCACTTCTGCCAGCACTCCCGGCACAACCGATTTTTTTTTGTCGAATCAGTCTTTCGAAATTTTTCGAAACAAAAACATATTTCAGAAATTTCGAAAAAAAATTCAAAAATGCCACAAACGCGAAGTCTACAGCTCACAGAGCCTAAAACATGTATAAATGTGTACATGACTAACGGCCAAATACTCAAACAAATATTAAAGTTAAGGTCACCTTGTCAGTTTTGACAGAAACTCTATGAAACTGACAGCTTCCTTAAAGTTAAGGACACCTTAACTTAAGATTTTAGCTAAGCAGCCTTTGAGTATTCGGCCATAGCACATGAGTAAAGAAAAGGACCAGAGACAAAGCTTCATACAACCGCGCGAATCGGTTGCACTACTACAAGCACACGGGGCATGTGTGCGTGTCCACTGGCCGCTTGTCGCGTACGCGGAAAAACCGGAACAAACCTGTTTTGACAACTGCAGCCAGTGGACAATCTCAGGGCATAATTTGTTTTGTTAGTTGCAAGTTTGAATTTCACGTTCTTAAGAAGCTTTGTCTCTGGTCCTTTTCTTTACTCATGTGGCCATAGTGTTACATAAAACCCCGTAGTAGGGGCATGTAGTGTAACCATACACCGCCGCCGCTTTACAAAACGCCTAACAACACCCACACGCGATTTCGACAGGCAGGTGACGAAACAGCGACGAGAAAAAAAACACATCCTCAGTACAATACACGGCACGCAGTGAAATAGTTAATATCCTACTATTATTATTTTATGAAAGTTTGGATGTTTTTCACTAATCACGCAAAAACGGCTGAATGGATTTGGATGAAATTAGGTACACATAGTTTATATTTATGGCCTGGATTAAAAAAAACATTGGATGCTTTTTATGTCTATGCTTTTAATCCCGGTCAAACGTTCCATTAGAGATTTTCCGAATGTCCAAGCAGACAAAGTCACAGGCGGAAGCTAGTTAATTTTGAGGCATGTAGCCGTTAACTAATAGTCCGTGAGCCCGCGACAGTATTGCCTACGTCATATGACATCACGATGAAATGCATGGCACACGGTCGGAAAAGTTGTGCTAAGCGAGGATCAGAAGATTATCGCAAATAAAATTGGCCGGAAGCTTATGAAAATCATCCACTTCCGGTCAAAATTTTAAGATTATATTTAAGTCATGTGACATCAGTGAGAGACCCGTGTCATCATTTAGTTTTCAATCGTAGAGAGAGTAAACATAAGTCTGTCAGTTCTGAAATGGCCGGAATACCTTAAACTTAATTATTTTGTTTTTTAGTCATAGTCACTCTCAAAGATAATATTTATTCTTTTCATAAATTTGAAGATAATAAACCACAGTAGCTACCCGTTTAACAACTAAAGAATCTCGCTTTTTGTACTAAGAGATATAAAGTAATTTCAAAAAGTGGGGCAACTATCCCGGTTTTACCCTATATTTTTTTGTCGATTCAGTTTTTCAATTTTCTTTTTTCAAAATGACAGAGATATTAGAGATATCATATTTATTCAGCCATTTCAAAAAATATTTAAAAAATGTTACAAACTTGAGATCTATAGCTCTATAGAGCCACTATACAGGCTCATTTTGAACTTACCATCCAAATTTTGAGGATGTGTTCAGTCCATGAAACTGAACAACTTTCTCTAAGGAACACATGGTCAAATATGTAAAATAAAAATTGACTTTCCATACAAAGCAAAGAGATCACGTGATCAATTTAGTATGGGATGACCAAAATTTTGTGGCTAAATTTGACACATGTTTCTTAGAGAAAGTTGTTTAGTTTCATGGAATGGACACATCCTTAAAATTTGGATGGTAAGTTCAAAATGACCCGATGTATACCCAAACAAAGCATTTGTATCACCAAGGTTAGTTGGACGATAACAATTCGATCTTGCAAATATACTATTAGTACTGTCACGATTAAACCTTGAACAGAAATGAGAAGCGGCAGCTTCATGCATTGCTTTGCTTAGGTCACGATGTATTATGAAATGGATAGATAGAATAGGCGAGACGATAATTACAGATTGAATGTTGGTCAACATTTCATATATTGGTTTGATAATTGGCAAAATAATTAAGTTTTTGTTGACCGAGCAAGCGCATTAACCTTGGCCAAAAATGCTTTCGTATGTCTGTCCGTTTGTTCTCTTCTACAGGTGGCATTTCTTAACCGATTCTCGTAAAATTTCTACAGTTCGCGGAGCCACTAGTAATAAATCATTGAGTAATGGTGTGTACTGGAACTTTTATTGTATCATTTTTGAATATTTTACGAAATGGCTGAAATTTTCTTTATCGAAAAATTTCGAAAAACTGTTTCTATGAAAAACCTATACAATCATCAAACCTGGGGGCTAATTGTCTAATTTCAAAATCTATCGCAATCGCTTTCAGGATGTGATACATTGATGCTCCTTTTTCGCACAAATAAAAACTTACCAAAGAAATGCAACAATGTGTCATATCCATCTGTCAAATGAAAGCAATTGCGATAGAAATTGAAAATTAGACAATAAGTAGATAGCTCACAAATTTTCACGAGAATGAGTTGAGAAATGCGGCCTTTAGAGGAGAACAGCCGGACAGCTGAACAGAGCATTTTTGCCCAAGATGAAACGGAGACGCTTCGCGTTCGCTCGGTCAATAAACGACTAACTTATATGAAATCATATTACTATCTGGCCTATGTTTTTGCTCTTATAGATGTCGCACGTCTTTCTCGCAGAGCAAAGAAACAAACAGACCTAGCATTTGGTACCTAACATTTCTGAACATTTTTCAAAATGGCTGAAATTGTTTTTCCCCATGTCCGCCATTTTGAAAAATTTCGGAAAACTGAAAAGACAAAAAGATCGGTTGGCACTCCGGGAGTGCCGGCAGAAGTGAAAACTTGAATATCAACGTTGTGCATTTTTGATATTTTGAAATTAGCGGCAAAGGATTAAAATTATTTCTTTCCTATTACTATACAGTCACACAATTCAATCAGTTTGTAATTAGAGAAAAATTCTAAAGATTTCGCGCCAGTGGCCTTTTTAATTTCTACATGCACGCATTCTACTATTTAAATTTATAGTCACAGAGTATAAATAAGTCTATGATTTCACCGAAGAGATCGCTGCTATTAAATCCATTTTCAAAATTAGCGCGTTGCTGGTGACACAAGTGTTTGTCTTAAAATGACGCGCCACCATTTTCAACGCGCCCCGTAGAAAGAGAGGGGGGTACTTCCGCCACCAGCTGTCTACTCTCCATCCGTCACATCCGTCTTACGCATTTTCAATCAGCCACGTGATTCTTACTGACTGACTGACGCTAAAGAAGTTTTCACTTCAATAAAATTACATATTATAATTATAGAACCCACTCACACAATTTCACGAGTAATTTCAACGACAAATTTCATGAGAAATGCGACCCGTAGAGGAGAACAAACGGACAGCCGAACGGACATACGAAAGCATCGGAGACGCTTCGCGCTCGCTCGGTCAACAAGTCTTTATTTTTTAATGACAGTTCAGTAATAGAACTGTGGTAATAGAGTTCTCAAAGTAATGTCTCCTGTTAGGTTTAATTAAGCGAGTACTTAACATAGGATATAATCACACATACACAACACTAAAATGTAGTCGCTATTAAGTTGAGTTAGTACCGAGCAATACTAGCTGGACGTTGACTACATAAACTAAGAACTTGGCCTATTTAAAATATCGACAATTTTTGAAGTAAAAACTTCTTTAGCGGCGTTGTACGCTTTTTAGGGTTCCGTACCAAAATGGTAAAAAAGGAACCCTTATGGTGTGACTCAGTCTGTCTGTCTGTCTGTCTGTCTGTCTGTCTGTCTGTCTGTCTGTCTGTCTGTCTGTCACAGCTGGATATCTCGAGAACTACTAATGGTATCAACTTGAAATTTGGAATAGTTTAAGATGACATTTGCCCAACTATTTTGCAAATAAGAAAGAAATAAAAAAAATAATATTTTTTTTACAACAGGGACTGAAAAGGGGTCTTAAAAATTTGAAGTGAGGTGACTAGGGCGTGTGGGGTATCATATGAAAGAACGCTGTTTGCACATTTTAAAACATTTTTTTCTTTTTTCTTAGGCCGCATAGTTTTCGACTTATGATGAAAAATGTAAAAAAAAATACCGTTCCCCCCCCCTTATCTCCGATGTTTGCAAAGAGAAAAATCTGAAATAATTCTATGTGATAGTAGTTTACGTAAAGATTACAGGAAAAATAAATCGAGGTCTCAATATAACACACTTTTTTAGAAATTCAAAAAACAAACAATATTTTTTTCAGTTTCACTACCCGTCAACAGATGGCGGTGACCTAAGAATGCTGACTTGCGAATTAAAATAGTTCCACTATCGGTCAAGAGATGGCGCAACCTAATACTACAGTAATAATTGGTGACTGGTTCTTATGTAAATTACCTACTATTTGCCGTACGAATAAACGAAGAATAAGTTCCTACTTAGTAATATAAACAGTTTGCAATGTGGAGCGGCTGAAACGTTTTTCAGTCACCATAAGCAACTGTGGTTAAGATTTGTAAATTAACTGTCCGCCTGTTCGCCCTTCCACCTGTCTGCCGTTTATCCTACTTTTTTAAAGACTGTACTAAAGTAACATATCCAAATATATTTATGATTGTACGGAACCCTCGGTGCGCGAGTCCGACTCGCTCTTGACCGGTTTTTATTTGTAATGGGGAAAAAATGCTAAACTCGCGTCAGTAAGAATCAAGTGGCTGATCGAAAATGCGTAAGACGGATGTGACGGATGGAGAGTAGACAGCTGGTGGCGGAAGTATCCCCCTCTCTTTCTACGGGGCGCGTTGAAAATAGCGGCGCGTCATTTTAAGACGTAAACACTTCACCTGTCACTGTCACCAGCAACGCGCTAATTTTGAAAATGGAACTAATAGCAGCGATCTCTTCGGTGAAATCATAGACTTATTTATACTCTGTGACTATAAGTTTAAATCGTAGAATGCGTGCATGTAGAAATTAAAAAGGCCACTGGCGCGAAATGATTAAAATTTTTCTCTAATTACAAACTGATTGAATTGTGTGACTGTATAGTAATAGGAAAGAAATAATTTTAATCCTTTGCCGCTAATTTCAAAATATCAAAAATGCACACCGTTAATATTCAAGTTTTCACTTCTGCCGGCACTCCCGGAGTGCAATCCGTTTTTTTTTAATAATTTTCTTTTAAAAACTTAGATACTTCGTATAATTTCCAAACTTATTTACTTACTTAATTAAGTAGTCTTCATGCTTAGTTTCTGTGTCTTATTAAATAAGCTATTCATAAAAGTAAACATTCATACAACTAAGCCACTATACAGCTCATTTATACAATTAAAATTTAAAAAAAATAAAATTAACCCATGGCTGTTAAAATAATTAGGTATTCTTAATTGAAAAAGAGTTAAATATTTTTTACGAAAATCTTCCGAATAAAAGTGATGCAGGTCAAATTCATCCAAGAGGTAAACACAATAATATACCTTCTCCGTTCCGTCGTGTTTTTAATTAAAAAATATATATACATTATATTCACTTACAATTTATACACTTTTCTGTATTATTTCTGAGCACTTACAAGAATTAAGTTCGAAAAATCTATTATAATAAGTGTTTTTACTAATATTTAATCATGAAGATTTATTTATTTATGTTACTGATATCTTAAGTCCCTAGTCAGCCGAGTATCGTAATAAAATTGTAACAATACACGTTGTTGTTCGGAGACTGCACCGAGGGCCGATTATAACTCGACTAAAACGAAGTTTCGAACGAAATTACGTTCTTAGAATAACACTAAAAAAGTACCTATTATTTTAGCCTTGGACAAAATTCAGTAATCCTTGTGTAACTAATTGGTATCTGTGTATTTTATATTTCATACTTTTTAATTCATGTCTAACAAATAAAAATGTCAAAGTATTCTATCTTTCCTTTTCTCACATACCAATTTTACAACTCTCATCCTTTTCAATATATTTCTTTTTATTTTTCTTTATTAGTTTAAAAGGTGGTGTTAGAAATTACAAAATACACTTTACCTCACGCTTGCTGCAAAAAATCGATTTTTCTGCGAGTTTTTACGCGCCAAAAGCACCCTTTTCGTGCTTGGATAGGTGATAATAACTATATCGTTAAAAGTTTGGGTGTTACTAGAAAACTAGTAGCTTTGTGAGCTTTTTCTTGTCAGCTAAAAGACGTCATAATGGGTGGTAGGATAAAAGAATTGACGATTTAAAAACGCTTATTATGTGAGCTTATTTAAATAAAGAATATTTCACTTCCACTTTTACTTTCACTATAAGACCTCGCGTTTGTGACATTTTTCAACATTTATCGAAATGGTTGAAATGTGTTTTCTTTTTCGAAAAATTTCGAAAAAACTGTCTCAAAAAAAAAATCAGTTAAGTATAATTCTCAAACCTGCTCACTCACGAGAATCAATTGACAAATGCGACCTGACAGACAGCCGGACGGAACGGAACGGAGGCGGTATATGCGTTTGGGGTTAGAGGTTGTGTGTTTGTTTGTTTGTAGGCTTGTCTGTTACGATTTCGTTGCGGTTTTTTGCATTCAAAAGGTTTTATTTTAGAGCAGGTTCTTTAAACAATACTAAATAATATACTAGAAAAAATTCGACTATCGTATCGCGGGTTCGATTCCCGTCTGAGTATTGAGGTGCGAGTAGTATTTTTCTAGTAATATTATTTAGTATTGTTTAAAAATAGCATTGTGAATGAAAAAATAAATTTAAAAACTATACAGCTACTTCATGAGATGAAATCAATTGTCAAAATAATATCTGGAAAGATATTTCAATGGGGAAGGCAACTGCCAAAATGGCGCTGCGTACGCTTGTTCCACGAGAGCTATGAAAACTAAGGACTTTTACTTTAAAAAATCGTGTTTTTAGCTTAAAAATGATTAAATTATGTGTAATAGGCTTTAAAAATATTGGCACTTACAAGTTTCCAAAAAATCTGGATATAGAAAAAATTGATAAATTCTGTAAGAATAAAAACGTCTTAATTTGGCTTTCAATTTCGGCATTTGCATTGTAGAATAGTCTTTTATATCCATTTTGGGTCAGTGGGTCTTTTTCGGTAAAAAAAATAACACAAAATAAATACCTATTTTCTCATACATTTTGTTCTGAAAGTCTACTGTCTTAGGAACAAGCGTACGCAGCGACATTTACAATTAGCTTTGCGTTGCCAACCCCATTGAATGTCGAGGTAATTCCTCACATTGGTGAAATAACGCTGGCTTGCAGCGTAAGAGTAGGATATACTAGAAGAAATTCGATGATGCCACTAGTGACTCGGTAGCTCAGTGGTCAGAGCATTGGACCGGATATCCAAAGGTCGCGGGTTAGATTCCCGTCTGAGTATTGATCTGGTGCGGGTCGTATTTTTAGGGTTCCGTACCAAAATGGTAAAAAAGCAACCCTTATGGTATGACTCAGTCTGTCTGTCTGTCACAGCTGGATATCTCGAGAACTACTAATGGTATCAACTTGAAATTTGGAATAGTTTAAGATGGCATTTGTCCAACTATTTTGCAAATAAGAAATAAATAAAAAAATAAATATCTTTTTTACAGCAGGGCCTGAAAAGGGGTCTTAAAAATTTTAAGTGGGGCTACTAGGGCATGTGGGGTATCATATAAAAGAACGCCGTTTGCACGTTTTTAATCATTTTTTCTTTTTTTTAGAGTGCACAGTTTTTGACTTATGATGAAAAATGTAAAAAAATACCGTTCCCCCCCTTATCTCCGAAGTTTGCAAAGAGAAAAATCTGAAATAATTCTATGTGATAGCAGTTTATATAAGGATTACAGGAAAAATAAATCGATGTCTCAATATAGCACACTTTTTTAGAAATTATCAAATTTCATCAACATTAGTTCCACTATCGGTCAAGAGATGGCGCTGACCTAAAACTGCAATACTAATTTTATTATTCTACTCTGCAGCAATTATGATGGTACGGAACCCTCGGTGCGCGAGTCCGACTCGCTCTTGACCGGTTTTATTTCTAGTATATTATTTTAGTAACTTTTTAAGCCCTGCGGCGTCGGAAGTCTATTATCTTCCTGATTTTAAGAGTTTTTATTTCCTCCGGCTCGATTACGAAACAAACAGAATAGGTCCCCCGCAATTGCGAGAATTGCGAAATCCGTGTATTGTCAACTTGGCATCGAAACCGACTGGTCACGGCCCGTGTACCAGTTTATCACTATATTATATGTCATTATTGTACCACGATAGCTTGCACAATATCACTTTCAACTATTTGTCATAATAAACAGTTTGTATTTTGCATTGTATCATTTGTGATTTGTGGTCTGTTGACTGCGAATTCATCTACGAGACGTAATGATGTCAAAAGCTAGAGTCAGGTTTTCGTGAAAAAAAAAACACACCATAAATATTGGATCATATAAAATTTTGCCAAGGCGAGACCATAATAATATGGCTCACACTATCAAAAAGTTATCAGTTATAATACAGTAGCCCGTAGAACATAATCACCAAAAAGGTTACCGTTTGCCGTTGTGATATAGTTATTTATTACAAAATTATAGATACTTTAACCCAAGGTTTACTGATCGCAACCCGCCGTAACCTATATTTGTATATCTTTAAAATTGATATTTTTTTATTTTTCGAGGTTTACCACATAGTTTAGCTATTGTCGTGTTCTACAGCTTGGTTTGATTGCCTCAGATAAAAGTAAGACTATAAAAAGTAGCCATACACAGATTTAAGACCAGATGAAAATGGTTGGAATTTATCTGGTCTTAAATCTGTGTATGATCACTTTCCATAGTCCTACTATTATCAGTGGCAATCAAACAAAGCTGTAGAACACGAAAATAGCTAAACCATGTGGTAAACATTGAAAAATAAAAAAATATAATTTTTGGAGATATACAAATAAAGGTTACGGCGGGTTGTGATCTGTAAATCTTAGGTTAAGGTATCTATAATTTTGTAATAAATAACTATATGGGCTCCATATTAGGGCCGATTCTATTTAATCTTTACTGTGCGGACATTGTTCAATGCATACAGAAATGCAAATATCACATTTATGCTGACGACACCCAAGTTTATATATCTTTTAAACCAAGTGATTACCTAGCTGCTATTAAGGACCTAAATGAAGACCTAGACAGAATCGCTGACTGGTCTAATACAAATTGTTTGTTGTTAAATCCTCTAAAAACTAAGTATATGCTGTTTGGCACAAAAAAAACAACTGAGCCAGCTACCAGCGGATTTAAATGTAACTTTGAAGGGAGAAACAATAGAGCGTGTTACGTCAGCTCGTAATTTAGGTCTAAATCTTGACGAAAACTTGAGGTTCGAGGAACATATTGCAGAGTCAGTAAAAAATTGCTTTTATCGTCTCAAGATTTTATACAGGATACGACCATTCTTGTCAGAGGAGTTACGTGTACAGTTGACTGAGTCGTTGGTCTTATCCAAGCTAAATTACGCAGATGCTGTATATGGCCCGCGTTTGCTGGGTAGAACTGAGCGACTCATTCAACGGGTACAAAATGCATGTGCTCGATTTTGTTTCTCCGTACCTGCTAGAGCTCACGTCACGCCATTCTTGAATAATAATAACATACTAAAAATGAAGTCGAGGCGAAAGCTGCACCTGGCATGTCTGCTTTTTGGGGTAATAAAGTATCATGAGCCACCATACCTATATGTTAAGCTTGGCTGGATCGGGAGGAAGTGTGAGAGAAGGCAGTGCTCACGGCAGTTGGCTACACCTGCGCATAACTCTGCATCGTTTAGGGGCGCCTTTCGGTACGCTGCCTCTAAAATATGGAACAATATCCCACCTCCACTGAGACAAATCAATTCGATCCATACTTTTAAACTGCGCATAAAACATTATCTTCTTAATGCACAGCGCGATATGGAATCATACAACGTCAACATTTCATTTATATAGGTGATATTGTTTCTTGGTTGGCCTTAATATCTTTTATATATAATAATACATATATACTTATATAATAAATACATATCTTCGGATTTTATATACTTACACAATTTTCTATTCATAATTTAACTTATCTATACTTATAATTTAATAATAATTTTATGAATTGCACATATTTTTTAACTTAGTGTGTTGTTTTCGTTTGAGACATCCAGCTGTCAAAAACAAAAAGGTGCCAATTGAAAATCAGCGTCGGGTCTCATCAGCCCGACACATGCTGAATTGGCTTCCAAGTTTGGCGCAGCCGTGAGATCCGTTTTTACTTAATATGTTATGTTTTAGATTTATTTTTAAATTTTTTTTCCCTTTACTAATGTACCTGTAGCATGTATCTTATTTTTCTCATGTCTGTGTCAAATAAATGTATTTTCTTTCTTTCTTTCTTTCTATATCACAACGGCAAACGGTAACCTTTTTGGTGATTTAAATGTTTTACGGGCTACTGTACTATTAGGTACCTCATGTAGAGCCAAGCTTCTAGCTCTACGCACCCTAACTCTACAAGCCCAAACTTCACAAACTCTACACCTTAGTCAAAATATGTGGCTTGGCTGTTTCGTTCCTACAAGAACTATTGTACCACAGAAAAGTAATGAACAGTGAATAAATTTAGTTTACGCCCATGTTAATGTAGCGAAATGGCCAAGCTACACATTTTGACTAAGGTGTAGAGTTTGCGAAGTTAGGGTTTGTAGAATTAGGGCGCATAGTTGGAGCTTGGCTCTTCGTGAGGTCTGATAACTTTTTGACATTGCGAGCCATAATGGTTTCTTGGCAACATTTTACATGAATATTTTGGTAGGATATCTTTATACTCCAAATATCTGATGCAGGTACGATACAAGGAGTTTGGGAGTAGCCTTGTTAAGGCTAATTAACCGAATATGATTGATTAGGGAACGTACCCATACTACGTGACCCGTTAAGGGGGGGGGGGGGGGGAGGGTCGTCTTTTAAATACCACGCTTGGTCACAGGGGGGGGGCTATGTTTTGTCACATAGTCAATATTGTCAATGAAAATCTGTTTCTTTTTTTTCAAGTTGTATTCAAATATGCCACGCAGCGAAATTTTTTTTCTTCTTGATACATTTTTTCACTTGTAATTGTATGTAAAATTATAATACACACTCTTGGCATTACGTGGCAAGCGCCTTACTAATGAAAAGACAAAAATAAGCAAATTTTTTTTTAGATTTCTGTTGAAAATGATGTAAAACCATTATCTATGAAATACTACGTGAAAACCAGAGGGGAGGGGGGGGGGGGTCTTGGCATATACTACGGGTGGTCACCGAGGGGGGGAGGGGGGTCAAAAATGGTAAAATATGGGTCACGTAGTATGGGTACGTTCCCTAAGGTACCTTGCATACAACCCTGGACAATTATTATTATAAACCCTGAAAAAAAAAATTATACAATATGTAATAAAAACCCTGTCAGATACTGAAACAGGTGATAATGTTGCTAAAACTGAAAAACATTCTCCAAGGAACATAGGTCGAAAAACGAAAAAAAAACCGACTTCAAAAAACCTACCTCTAAAAAGCAAGAAATAATATTCGTAATAATAAAAACACGTCTATTGAAGTCGGGTGGGGCTGGAGTACAAATTCCTTTTTTTTATTCTAAAAGCCCCACCCGACTTCAATAGACGTGTTTTTATAATTACGAATATTATTTCTTGCTTTTTAGAGGTAGGTTTTTTGAAGTCGGTTTTTTGTTTTTTTAAACAATTTTTTATTTTTTTTATTTTTAGTGTAGGTACCTTTTGTATTATATAGTGTAGGTATATTATTTAGGTAAAAAAATCGGCTCAGCCAAACGTGAGTTAATCGCGGAGAAACATACATAACATACATGCGGGTCAAACTGAGAACCTCCTTTTTTTAAGTCGGTTAAAGAACTACACTTAAGATATCCCTTTTCCAACAAAAAATAATTATCTTATTTAGTTCATAAACAAAGAAGTTATACGACTGATTATCGAGGTAGTTCACACAAAATCATACTATTTTCGTGCTTTTTTCAAGATTACTTGAAAAGTACTGAACCGATTTCAATTTTTTTTAAAATGGGACCAACTTTGGAGTTTACCTAATGTAATAACGTTTGAATCATTTCAATCGGTCCAGCCGTCTTCGAGTAATCGGTGTACATACAAAAAACAAAAAAAAAACAAAAAAAAAACGGGTCGAATTGAGTACCTCCCTCCTTTTGAAGTCGGTAAAAATCAAACTCCCAAACAAAATGTATTGGTCAGCTAACCTATGGAAAGGCGAAATAAATAGTTTTTCGACCTATGTTACTTAAAGAATGTTGTTCAGTTTAGCAACCAGGGGGGGTATTACAACCTCTTAAAACTTACCAGGTTTATGAATTGCTATAGTTACATCTCTTTCTCGCTGTATAGCAATTAAAAGAGATAGATTGATAACCAGTCAGAAAAATGCCAAGAAATAAAAGGCCATAATACGGCCCCTGTTTTAGCATCTAACAGGGTTTTTGTTACATAATTATACAACGTGTTACAAAATGACCCCTAATGCCGAATATGGTAGATAGGAACTGAATAACTTTTACCATGAGACCAACTCTAAAAACTTGAAAAAAAAAGTTGTTTCATACATTTTGATATTTTCGTTATTCATTTTTGTATGAAACAGATGATTATTTTTTCGCGATTTCAAAATTGGTCCCATAGTAAAAGTTGTTCAGTTTGATGGTCCCTATCTACCATATTCGGCTTTGCAGGTTGTTTTGTAACACCCTGTATACTCCAATAATACACAATATCTGTGTATGTATGTGTAGCGTGCTTCCCGGGTCGACAATTGCTAGACGACGGAATGCCCGTGACGTCACGCGTACCGTACCGTACTACACGTGGAGCGCTGCCAATCGCCGCAGGGCTGGATCGCATTTAATTACGATATCTCCTTCTCATTTCATTTTAACCGACTTTAAAAAAGAAGCGGTGGGGCAACAAAGGGCTGTAAAAGCGATTAAAAGTACACAATTTACAGATAGTCCAATAAAATTTGCTTTATCGGGACATAATAAGATTACTGAAATTTTCTTTTTCTATGTCATAAATTAGTGTTAGTTGTAGTTCAAATAAAAGGAATTAAACATTTAGAAACTTCGCATTAAACTAAAAAAAAAAATAACTACTGAGAAATACATTATTATTAAAACGTAAAAAATAAATGTTTAATTTTTGTCTAAAATGTCTAAAAAGACGAATCATAGCTTAAATACAAGCATCATAGTTACCATTTTGGCTTATCTAGATATTAAGATCAGATGAATACTGTGAAAAAAACGAACATGCGAATTTGGATTTAGTTTAATTTTGCTATTAGGTGATAGCATTTTAATGCACCATAAAAATATATAACAAGGTATTTGGTTAACTATTTTGCTTTTAGGAAAAAGCTAGGTAATGTACGAAATCTCATGATTTTTATATGAAACGGTTACCACCCCGGATTTCTTAAATCACATATCTAATTAATTTTTGACACTTAATATCAATATCCGATAAACTAATAAAAACAACGAGTTTATTAATTATGTCCAGATAAGGCTAGTTTTATTGGACTAAGAGCTCTGGATTTAGTGTGACTTACGGCAGTGAAACGTGGTCTTTAACTATGGGTCTCAAAAGGAGGCTCAAGGTCACCCAGCGTGCAATGGAGAGAGCCATGCTCGGCGTTTCCTTGCGTGATTGAATCAGAAACGAGGAGATCCGCAGGAGAACTAAAGTAACCGACATCGCTCGAAGGATTGCTCAGCTGAAGTGTCAATGGGCAGGACACATAGCGAGATCTGATGGCCGTTGAGGTGGAAAGGTTCTGGAATAGCGACCGCGCACCGGATGATGCTCCGTGGCCCCCGTCAAGGTGGACCGACGTGAGGGTGAAGGTCACGGAAAGCCACTGGATGCGGGCAGCGCAGGACCGATCGTCGTGGAGATCCTTAGGGAAGGCTTATACCCAGCAGTGGGTGTCGTGCGGCTGATATGATGATGATGATGTCCGTAGTACCCCATTTCAAACATTTAAATCTGACATAGAAAGATTAGGGGTACCACAGGTCATAAAATTTTCCCATGGTACCCCTTTGGCCTCTGGGTTATTCCCTGAGGTTCTCATTCCCCGAGGATCATGTCCTGGAGGATCTCGAACTGTTTTTATCTTCATGAACTTAATCAATACACATTCGAGATCCTCCGGGACATGATCCTCGGGGAGAGGAATGAGATCCTCAGGGAAAAACCTTGGCCTTCTTGGATGTTCCACGGGCTAAAATATTTGCTCATGGTACCCCAAGCGGAACTTATACTGGGGGACCGCGGGCAAGTAACGCTGTCATCCCTGTTGTAGACAGAGCATTGTTTGGGTCGTTTTATGGGCCCCTAATTATCCGCTCCGGCCCGCGGTCGCGGCGCGCCCATCATTCTTGGGATGTTAGCTATTTTGGTTTACAACCGTCTAGACGCCAGCGTAAGACGGTTCGGACGAAGACAAAATAGTGTCACCTTTTTTCTGTGACGTAAATATTCCTCATGGCATTGGGTTTGTGATTTTGGCAAACAAAATAACATGTGAGTATCTCACTACAGTTTGTTAAGGTATTTCTTTTACACGTAGGTACAAAGGGTGTTGCCAAGGGTGGGCAGGGAGGGGCAGCTGCCAAGAGAAGTTCAAAAATATAGCCAACTGCAAAGCAACCAAAGTCCTAAGGCCGTATAATTGCTTTTCCAATAAACCCCGCAACTCAAAACTAGAATACATTCACTATGTGCTCTTGAATGTACCTACAATTTATTCATTTCTAAAATATTGGAAAAAAATATTAATAATAGGTTAGTTCAATTCTTAGAAGAAAAAGCGATTTTGTCTTAGTATCAATTTGGGTTTCGACCAAAAGTATCAACTGCTGATGCTGTACATCACTTAACAGATTATATTGTAAATAATTTGGACAAAGGTAATCACACAGTTGGCATTTTTCTGGATCTAGCTAAAGCTTTTGATACGGTGTCCATCCCTATCCTTTTGCGCAAGCTTGAGACTTTAGGCATAAGAGGTACACAGCTGAAACTTTTCGAAAGTTATCTGGAAGAACGTACCCAATGTGTGAGGATTGGAAGTGTCCTCAGTGATGAGCAGGATAATACATCCTTCGGAGTTCCCCAAGGAAGTATTTTAGGACCTACCCTGTTTCTGATTTACATCAACGATCTTTGTAATATGAAACTAGACCATGGGATGATAATATCTTACGCTGATGATACTGCACTCCTTTTCGCGGCCGACTCGGAAGAACAAGTTTACAAGCATGCGCAACGAGGATTCAGTGTTGTAAATAATTGGCTTAAAAATAACCTTTTAACACTAAATGCCGAAAAAACTAACTATATTAAGTTTTCTGTGCGTAAACAATGTTTTCCTAACACTAGGCCAGCACTTCACGCTCATTATTGTAGAGTCCATTCGGCTAACCAATGCATGTGCCCCAAAATTAATCAAACAGATAAAACTAAATACCTGGGTATAATATTAGATGAAAATCTTTCATTTAAGCCACATATTGCGGCTTTAAATAGCAGATTACGTAAGTTAATATTTGTATTCAAAAAGTTACGACATATTGCTGAACCGACAATAATAAGGCAGGTGTACTTTGCGCTATGTGAATCAATATTAACTTACTGTATCACGACATGGGGAAGTGCATGTAAAATATTGTTATTAACCACAGAGAGAGCACAGAGAGCGATTCTCAAAGTGTCAACTTGCCGCCCTTTTCTATTTCCTGCTAACCTTTTGTATAAGTCCTGTAATTTGTTAACAGTTCGGCAATTATTTATAATGAACGTTGTATTAAAACAACACTCAGCACTTTCATTTAGCTCTGACATAATTAATAAAAGACGCAAAGATATAGTTTGCATTCAAAGAGTTTCTACTAATTACGCTTTTACAAGAAAATTATATTTATTCCTGGGCCCGCTGCTGTACAATATATTAAATCGTACAGCAAACATCTACCCACTTAATTATAGAAATTGTAAGATCAATTTAAAAAACGTCCTACAAAACATGTCCTATGAAGTTACAGAGAGACTATTGGTTGTATTAAAATAGTATTGTAATTTCATTTAAGTTTTAATCTAAAAATAATTGGTAATGTATGTATACTTTAAACCTTTATTGTGTAAAAATATTTTTTCTTTTCTAAATAAGTTAGTTATTTACTAATTTTGTGAATATTATTTGCCTAAATCGCCTGAAACACAGGATTTCCTAGTTCAGGCACACGTTATATACTGTTCCTATGTAAACCTTGTACAAAAACATTGTATGTGCACTTATTGAAAATAAATAATTATTCTATTCTTTATTCTATTTTTGTAATCCTCCTTAATATTAACAGGGGGGGCCCTGGGCGACGGGCTAGCGACGCCCTTGGGTTCAATGTTATATTGGCAAAAATGCTTTCGTATGTCGGCTGTCTGTTCTCCTCTACAGGTCGTATTCCTCAACCGATTCTCGTGAAATTTTGTGAGCAGATTCAAAAATTATATAAAAAATTTAATACACCTAGTTTTTCGAAATGTTAATAAAAAAATTCTCAAAAATTTTCAAATTGCCATCTAGCTTAGAATACACGCTGAAATTTTAATCATTTGGTTCCCGCCGTGTGGTGGTTCCACTCATGATTACAAGCAACTTTTACTATGGGGCCAACTCTCCGGCTCGCAAAAAAAAAACAGCTGTTCCATACAGAAGTGCAGTACCTACTCAACCTTAATGTATGGAACATCTGATTTTTTTTTTTGCGAGCCGGAGAGTTGGCCCCATAGTAAAAGTTGCTTGTAATCATGAGTGGAACCACCACAAGGCGGGAACCAAATGATTAAAATTTCAGCGTGTACTTAGTACATTAGTACTACTACTAGTACAGTATATTAAAAGAATACCTAACCTATCAAACAGCACATAGTACTGCTTTACTAAAGCAGTGTCAACAACTTGGCGACATCTACATATCGTGAAATTTTAATTGTTTTGTCCCCGCAGTGGGGTGGTCTCATGATTACAAGGAACTTTTACTATGGAGCCAACTCTGATATCGCGAAAAAAAATCACCTGTTCCAGGTCGAGTAGGTATTGCACTTTTGTATGGAACGGCTGATTTACCAGCCCCATAGTAAAAGTTGCTTGTAATCATGAGTGGAACTACCCCACTGCGGGAACCAAATGATTAAAATTTCAGCGTGAATTAGATTAATTTTTAAACAACATACAATTTGAGCGAGGTCTACAGCTCAACTGAGACACTAGTTTTAGTATCATCTACTGAAGTTTAGAGATTAGCAGACACCAAATAGATCTTGCGGTCCGAAACCGAATATTTCTAAGGCTCAGTTGCACCAGCTTACTTTAACAATAACAAGCTTGTTAAAATACCAGTTAAGCATAAGTTAGCCAAAAAAGAGGTTGCCAGCCAGCATGATGTTCTTTGATAAGTTTGATGTGACAAATAGGTAGCATTATCATTTGACGATAACTATAACTTTGACAGCGTTTTAAAAGAGGTAATTGATAGTAATTTGATTATCTTTTTCCCTAATTTCCCGATGCACAGAATGTGCGCGACTGATCTACACCAGACAGGCGGCGTCTCGTTATTTTTTTTGAAGTGAAAACTTCTTTAGCGGCGTTGTACGCTTTTTTGTATGGGGAAAAAATGTTGAACTCGCGTCAGTCAGTCAGGATCCCGTGACCCTGATCGAAAATTCGTAAGAATATGTAAACACTTGTATTACCATAGCAACGCGCTAATTTTTTTAATTCAATGCCAAAACTCTAGATTATTTAAATGCAGAGTAAATTCGTAAGACGGCAATTCGTGCAAAAAGTTTTCAATTCTGCCGGCACTCCCGGAGTGCAACCCATTTTTTTTATTTTTAGGGTTCTGTACCTCAAACGGAAAGCACGGAACTCTTATATTACAGGATCACTTAGTTGTTCGTCTATATGTGTCTATCTATTCTATGTCTATGTCTATCTGTCTGTCAAGACAAGACCCTTTATCTCGTGAACGCTTGGAGGTATCGATTTTTTGTTTGACCCGCAGGCTGATTATCTAATTAAAAACCAACTAGTGACTGGTTGCAGTTCATAGATGATAGTGATCCATTGCTACTTCTTTTTGGATTAAAAAAAACATACCAAAGAAAAGGAGCAATGTATGTAGAATGAAACCGGTCGCTAAATAGTTTCTTTTTAGATAATCAGGGTGCCGATCTACACGCCTCAATCCCGATTTTCTTTAACTTCTGCCTCGATTTAAAACAAATGGGACCTGGCAATGGCAACACTAGTTATGACAAACGAACACAACTGTAAGGTAAAACTTTATTTTATATCTGAAAGTTATACTTTTATAAAGCATTTCGTCAGCACTTTTTTATAAGCTTTCGAATAGTGAATGTGCTACAGATTGCAAGATCTCGCTTTGCGGACAGGCCAGTAGATACTCTTGAAAACTCTCTCCGACTGACAGACTGTGCAGTCTTTTGGACGATTTGGTCTCAATAGCATACTTAGTGGTCTGACATCAAATCGATCAGCTGGCTTTGTATTCACACCGATGTCCTTTGTGTTACTAGATTGTGAACACACCTTACAAAGTGCTTCTTGTTCAATGTCTTTTACCGAATCTGATATGTGAGCCACTTTCACGACGTTGTCGAACTTGCACGAACGCTTAAGAGTAGGTGTATAAGTTTGCGTTCCGCTATAAATCTGACCAGTGGTGGTACCAACAGTAGATGTGCGAGATTTAGACGTTTCTGTCTGTTTTCGACAACAATTAGATAAGCTATCCGAGTTTGACAAGCTCAACTCTTTTTTGCACCGAGTACAATCAACTTTGTGTTTCTCTTCTGTTTTGTTAACGCCACAGCACTCGCATGGTTTTTCATCCTTTACATCTGCGCCAAATATTTTCATTTTTAGGTACGATATTACATCCGATAAACTGCTAGAGCTACTTTGGGCTTCATCTTTTCGCTCCTTTCCAGCTAAAATGCTTTTGGACTTATCGGAACTCAGAGAAACCCTGCCTTGGTATTCTGACATTGAAGAGTCATTAGAATCAGCATCGTGACAATATGGAGAACTTGGTTTCTGTATTTCTTTTTCTTTGCCACATAACAGACACTTACTTCTGCTTGCTTTACTATCTCTTCTTTCGAGACTTGTTTGGCATTTTGAGCAGATGTTAGATTCAGACACAGCTTTTTTTGTCGCATTTTTACTGCACCGTTTACACACGTAACCGTTCGTATCAGAATAGTTTTCATCGAAGTTTTGTCTGCTAGATCTATTGCGCGATGGTGAAGGTTCGGCAAAGATTTTGATTGGCATGCCAGTATTTTTCAACACAGATTTGCTTTGTGGTTTGCTGGGTACCACTTCTAAGTCTGTGGTCGAGGTGGCAGCATCTTTCCATACTTGGGCTTCATCTTTTCTCTCCTGTCCA
The DNA here is from genome assembly GCA_943789525.1 of Agriphila geniculea. Lineage (NCBI taxonomy): Eukaryota > Metazoa > Arthropoda > Insecta > Lepidoptera > Crambidae > Agriphila > Agriphila geniculea. The sequence continues at coordinate 567,477 of OX038897.1, read as the reverse complement.
GCTAAAATGCATTTGCACTTATCGGAACTCAGAGAAACCCCGCCTTGGTATTCTGACATTGAAGAGTCATAAGAATCAGCATCGTGACAACATGGACAACTTGGTTTCTGTATTTCTTTTTCTTTGCCACATAGCGGACATTTACTTCTGCTCGCTTTACTATCTTTTCTTTCGAGACTTCTTTGGCATTTTGAGCAGATATTAGATTTGGACACTGCTTTTTTTGTCGCAGTTTTACTGCACCGCTTACACATGGAACTGTGTGTATCGTAGAAATGTTCATCAAAGTTTTGTCTGCTAAATCTAGTGCGCGACGATTCACCGTCGCGGCCTTCAGGCTTGGCTATGATTTTGATTGGCATACCAGTATTTTCCCACGAACATTTGTTTTGCGGTCTATTAGGTACCACTTCTAAGTTTGTGGTTGAAGTGGCAGCATCTCTCCGTGCTTGATCTGTGGCGATAGATATAGCGATAGATATATGCCCCTTGCTTCCTTGGCAAGCACAAACATTAGAAGGACTTTTCTTCGTTTCCTTTATTTCAGCTTTCTTTCCACATGTAGGACATGTATCGAACGATTTCGAACGATCCTTTTGTGGTTCTTTTATATATTTTTTATGATAATCAGACTCAGTAGGAGTTTTTTCTGCTGCTATACCGAAAAAGCTTTTTTCTTCAGGAGAACAAACAAGACAGGGACCAGCTACGCACTGTTGATGAAATTCTGACGCTGTTTCTCCTATGGCATTCATGGGCTTCATATCCTTTTCTTGCATATTCTTGCAGAAATAGTCAGAATCTCCAGCATACTTGGCGCTGTCAACATTCAAGCTGGCTGTACTTGGTGTAGAATCTTTAGGCTTTAAGAGTGTTGAAGAAGCAAAATCTTTGAACATATTGCATGATTCCAACATCTTATCTGTATTTTTAGATGGTCGTGCTGCTAAAGTTTTGATAATCTCATTTACGTGTTTCAAAAGAATTTCTAAGCGCTGTTTATCTACATCATCATCGTTAGTTTCTTGAGGAGCAACTATAGTTGTTTCTGACAGGTTTTGCAGGGTTTTTGACAGATTTTGAGAGGGAACAGGAGAAACAGTCTTAATGTTGTCTTCTTTGTATTCTCTCTCAGGTATATTACACAAACCTGTCGGTTTATCTTTTTTGTTTTCCTTTTCAGCTAGTTTAGTCTTATTCTGCTTAACTCGTTTGAGTCTAAATGTTTCTTCTCGGGCTTGTTCTTCCATTTCGCTAGTAATATAAGTCATTGTAGCGCCAATTCTCGGTATAATAATTTTCGATAACATGTTTTTTTTCCTGTTAAAACAAATAATCGAATTAGGTATCTGCTTTCTTTCAAAATATGAGAACACATTTCAATAAATGGAATGGCCGATAACTCACTCTTCCATGTAGGTCAACATTTTCAATTCAATTTATTGCATTCCACTATAATAACAAGATGGTAGAGAAATAGAATAACAAAGTCTATTGCAGACCCTGAAAAGGGCATCCTTATCATTTAAAAATTCTGAAACACTATAGTAACATTTTTAAAGAGCCGCTTCTGTAACTTTTTATGTATATACTGTAGCTTTTTTCGTCTACTGGTTCTGTCGGTAATTTACTGTATATTTTTACTGTCATTTCGAGCGAACTGGATCAGTTCATTCGAAGCCTATATTTACTGGGATTATTAATTTGTAGCCATGCCTTGATGCGTATCGTGTTGAAATATCTTGTCTTTTTGTAGTTTGGATATTTATATATGAATTTACAAATTTCTAATATATGTAACAAAAACCCTGTCAGAAACTGAAACAGGTGATAGTGCGGCTAAAACTGAATAACATTCTCCAAGGAACATTGGTCGAAAATCTAATTTTTCTTTTCGCCTTTCCATTGTAAGTCGGTCAGCTGACCAATACATGTTGTATGGGAGTATGTTTTTTTCATTTTTAACCTATTTTCCATGGAAAATATTGTTCAGTTTTACAAACACTATCACCTGTTACAGTATCTAACAGGGTTTTTGTTACATAATATTGTATAAGGTGGTAACAAATGATGTGATGATACTTAAACATGTGGTACACAGTACGAGACATATAACTTGAAATCGGGTGGGGATTGCGCGAAACGCGTATTTTGGGTATGCGTAGCGGTAAGGGGCGCGGGCGACGGGAGAGGGGCGCGCGCTATTGGTCGCTCACAAGAACACATGCGCAAACTTATCCCACTCCGGCAAAAAAAAATCAAGATACGTGCCTAGTACTGTACAATATACAATATAGCTTGGTGGTTCTGAACTTTGTACGGAACGCTACGCAGTAGACAAATACAGGCTTGCGCGGGGACGGGGCGCGGGCGGAAGCACTCGGAACTATGAAACTCGACATTTACCCTGCGCGAAATATCACTTGCAGTTAACTTCCGAGCCGCCAAATTATTTTGCGCATACTGTATGTACTGTAGTATTGTTCAACCCGAACAACTTTCTCCAAGGAACATAGGTCGAAAAACGTTTTTTTTTTCGCCTTTCCATAATAAGTCGGTCATCATCATATCAGCCGCACGACACCCACTGCTGGGTATAGGCCTCCCCCAAGGATTTCCACGACGATCGGTCCTGCGCTTCCCACATCCAGTGGCTTCCGGCAACCTTCACCAGATCGTCGGTCCACCTTGTCGGGGGCCTACCCACGAAGCGTCGTCCGGTGCGCGGTTGCCATTCAAGAACCTTTCCGCCCCAACGGCCATCGGTTCTTCTCGCTATGTGTCCAGCCCACTGCCACTTTAGCTGAGCAATCCTTCGAGCGATGTCGGTTACTTTAGTTCGCCTGCGGATCTCCCCATTTCTGATTCGATCACGCAGGGAAACGCCGAGCATGGCTCTCTCCATTGACGCTGGGTGACCTTGAGCCTCCTTATGAGACCTATAGTTAGCGACCACGTTTCACTGCCGTAAGTCATCACTGGCAACACACACTGGTCATAGACTTTCGTCTTAAGACACTGAGGTAAATCGGACACGAAGATTTTTCGGAGCTTCTCGAATGCTGCCCATCCGAGTTGGATTCGACGAGAGATCTCCTTCTCAAAGTTGGACCTACCTAACTGGACTGCCTGTCCTAGGTATACATAATGGGGTCAACAACTTCAAGTGTAGTGTTCCCAACATGAACTGGAGCGGGCACAACATGGGCATTCGACATGATTTTCGTCTTATCCATGTTCATTTTAAAAAATAAGTCGGTCAGCTGACCATTAAATTTTGTCCATAGAAATTACATACATTTTCCCATGACAATGATTTTTTTTTTTCGTATTTCGACAAGCAACACTATCACTTGTTTAAGTATCATCAGTCATCATTTGGTACCACCTTTTATAGATATTATGTACACGGTAAAAGTAAAATTTCAAGTTTTTTAAAGAATGATTTGCAGCTGTCTGTTGAATCTATGTTAACTAAAATTCGATTTACCTTTTTTTGTGCTGTGAAAACTGTGATTTTGTTGCCCTGACAAAAGTGTCTTTCATGCAGAATTTTAGCGATCTATCAACAATTTTATAACACATATTAATTTTTTTTTAAAGTTAATAATCTTTTTTTCGTTACTAGGCGTATCCTATTTCCTTCGGATGGATATCCCGCTCGAATTAAAGAGCAGTAACTCCAGTGTTATAATGAGATGTTATCAATACTGAATCCATAATGTATCCTAATCCTAATTTTATAGGCACCTTATTCTTAACTTTTTGAAATGTATCCCCTCTGAGTTCATTCCAATAATGCTCGCTTTTGTTTATGACCAACAGTTTATACCTACAGAAAGTGTTTTTATAAAAATATTTAATAATAATAATTCTTAACAATAATGTAATTTATAATGAGTTTCAGACAAAACAATATTTTTTAGCTAGTATATAATTTAATTATCTGATTTAAATAAAAAACTTCGAATCAAATTTTCGCTGGGTAACTGCGAGTAAGAGACACATCGCCTTAAATCGGGATAAATTGTCGGTGTAATTCTCATTATTTCTTCAGATTTATCTTTTTTTAAGAATCCAAATAGATTGCGATTGCCACACAGTTGTAATACGTTCGTTTGAGGACAACATTCACTTTCGTCAGAGAGATTTTCGGAAGACGTATCTTCAACCAAGTTTTCGTCTTCATCCATACAACATGATGTATCTGTAGGGTTGTGTTTACTGCTTTTTATTATAATTGTCTCAATTTTTTCGCGAATTGTACCATCTGGATTCATAGTTCGTGCTACCTTTACTATCTTCTTTATCCTTTTTTCAAAGAATCCAAGCGATTTATTAGATGGTGTTTTCGCTGATCTGAGCGATATATTAGATGGTGTTTTCGCTGATCTGAGTGATATATTAGATGGTGTTTTCACCGATCTAAGCGATTTATCAGATGGTGTTATCACTATTCTCAACGATTTATTAGACGGTGTTTTCACTGATCCGATTGATTTATTGGATGGTGTTTTTACTATTCTGACCGATTTACTAGATGATGTTTTCACTGCATCTATAGAATGGCATTCTATTGAAAGATTTTGTGGTTTCTCTATAGATTCAGAACATATACCAGAGAATTTACAGATTCCTGCTTCTTCTTCGCATACTCTCTCAGGTATATTACCCAAACATGTCTGTTTATCTTTTTTGTTGTCCTTTTCAGCCTGTTTAGTCTTATTCTGCTTAACTCGTTTGAGTCTAAATGTTTCTTCTCGGGCTTGTTCTTCCATTTCGCTAGTAATATAAGTCATTGTAGCGCCAATTCTCGGTATAAGAATTTTCGATAACATATTTTTTTTCCTGTTAAAACAAATAATCGAATTAGGCATTTGCTTTCTTTCAAAATATGAGAACATATTTCAATAAATATAATGGCCGATAACTCACTCTTCTGTGTAGGTGAACATTTAGTTGCCCTGACAAAAGTGTATTACATGCAAAAGAACGTTTTCTATATAATCATTACTTTTATTGAATGTAGAATAAAGATTATTTATTTTAAGATGGCGATCTATCAATAATTTTATAACACATTTTGATTTATTTTTTAAGAAGTAAAGGATAATAATGGTTTTATATCCTTATAAGCGTATTATATTTCTTCGGATCGACTTCCCACTCGAATTAGAGTGCATTAACTCCAGTGTTATAATGATATGTATTTTTTTAATCCACAACGTAAGTCTTAGAGTTCTGAAAATCTAAAATCACTTGCAAAGTATCAAATCAACCCTAAGTGTCTGCTAGAAAGGGATCGATTGGACAATTACCTTATTCATATGTTTTCGAAATATCCCCTCCGAGTTCATTTCATATTATGCTCGCTTTTATTTCTGACGAAAAGTTTATACCTACAAACAGTTTTTATCGAAAGATTTAAAATAAACTTAGTAAGTAATAATAAAATTAATAATAATTTTCAAGTGAATAGTAGATTATATAACAAGTGAAAAAAGAGGGAATTTAGTTCGAGGGACTAAGTTGGATCCCGAGAGCAGCGAAAGATTCTAGAGTTGAATCACGAGCGAAGCGAGGGATACAAAAGACCGAGATGAAATTTTTTTTCACGAGTTGTGTACTCTACTTTTTACCATTGACTGCGAGAAAACAAATAGCAGTACTTATACTTACCTATAGTATTTATAGTTATTACATTTTAATTATTTAGGTAGGTAATCAGTAATATTTAAACATTAGAAAATAGTGAAACTAGAAGTTTTCTAATGACATAAAACAACCACGCTAAGAGGAAAATTACATGATCGGTCTGGCATCAGTCCATTTCATCAGACTTTGAATTTTTTACAGTCTGAAGATCGTACAAGACTGATGGAATGGACTGATGCAATGCAAGACTGAACGTCTAATCTCCTTCTATTATACTAGCTTCTGCCCGCGACTTCGTCCGCGTGGATGTTAGAGAAAATCGTTAGAGAACCTTCAACCAGGATCTGACCAGTCATTTTTACGTTTCCGGTTTCGGTTCCGTTGCCGTTCTGTTCCCATCCGTTCCCGTCCCTTTTCTGTCCCGTTCTCGTACCCCTTCCGTTGCCATTCCCGTTCCCGTCCCGTTCTCGTTCCCGTTCTCGTCCCGTTCCGTTTCCGTTTCATTCCCGTTTCATCTCCGTTCCGTTCCCGTTCCCATCCCGTTCCCGTTCCGTGCCCATTCCGTCCCGTTTCGTTCTTGTTCCCGTTCCGTACCCGTCCCGTACCCCTTCCGGTTCCCGTTCCCGTTCCCGGTACCGTTCCCGTCCCGTTCCTGTCCCTTTCTCTTTCCCGTTCCGTTCCCGTTTCGTTCCCTTTCCGTGCCCGTTCCGTTCCCTTTCCGTTCCCGTTTCATTCCCGTTTCGTTTCCGTTCCGGCCCGTTCCGTTCCCGTCCCGTTCTCGTTCTGTTCCCGTAATAATAATAATAATAATTTTGGATGATTTTCAAAATAACAAAATATGTGTTTGCCTATTTATTTTTAGACATGCTCCTACGAATTTTAAAGTTGTAATGTCTATTTTATATTCTTTTTCCATACATTTGAACCTCATTTTCACCCCTTTAGGGGTTAAATCATGTCCACCGTGTTGGACTTTAAAATAAATCTCATTTTCGTAATCACCATCCCATAAAACCTCAAGAACGACCTCCACATCGATTTTTATGTTTACTCACCCCATTTACCCCCTAAGGGGTTGATTTTCAAAATCACAAAATATATGTTTGCTTATTTATTTTTAGACATGCTCCTACGAAGTTTAAAGTTGTAATGGCCATTTAATATTTTTTCCATACAAAATTTGAACCCCATTTTCACCCCTTGAGGATTAAATCATGTCCACCGTGTTGGACTTCAAAATAAATGTCATTTATGCAATCGTCATCCCAGAAAACCCCAATGACGACATCCGTATCTATTTTTAGGTTAACTCACCCCATTTACCCCCTAAGGGGTTTATTTTCAAAATCTCAAAATATATGTTTGCTTATTTATTTTTAGAAGTGCTCTTCGAAGTTTAAAGTTGTAATTTCCATTTAATATTATTTTTCCATACAAAATTCGAACCCCACTTTCACCCCTTGAGGGGTCAAATCATGTCCACCGTGTTGGACTTCAAAATAAATGTCATTTTTGCAATCGTCATCCCAGAAAACCCCAATAACGACATCCATATCTATTTTTAGCTTTATTTACCCCTTTTCACCCCCATTTCATCCCCGTAGGGGTTTAAATACTAACAATAACAATATACGTTGCGTTAGATTTCCATCCATAAGCCTAAATTATATATTTAGCAATTTTGACTTCGAAAATAAAGGATTTTATTCATTACACAACTTCATCCCCCTTTTGACACCTTCGGGGGTAGAATTTTGAAAAACGCTAAGACCCGTATTTATTAATTTTCAATCGTCAGCCTAAACACAAAATTTGACGATCCTAGCTTCAAAACTGAGTGACTTTCATACAAACTTTCATCCCTTATTTCATCCCCTTAGGGATAGAATTTTCAAAAATCCTTCCTTAGTGGATGCCTACACTGTATAAGGTATCTGTGTGCAAAATTTCAAGTCTCTAGGTCCAGCGGTTTGGGCTGTGCGTTGATAGATCAGTCAGTCAGTCAGTCAGTCAGTCATTCAGTCATTCAGTTTACGATTTTATATATTAAGATAGAAAAGAACCCAAAGTTAAGACACTAAAAAGAACCTAATTAATTTGGCGGGATATTTTTTTTTAAAATAACCCAAAGATAAGACTATAAAAAGAACCTAAATAAAATTGGCGGGAGGCTTTATCTATGGAATAGCTCCATACTTTCAGCACCTTTTATTTTTTTTGTACATAATTCATACGATGCGCGTTTGTTCCAAATTCAAATTATTTTTATTCACTCGGTGAATAAAACAGCGTTTTATTCACTCTTATCGTTGAATTAAACGCACTTTTTCGAGTGGCGATGGTAAAAATATTTTTTTTGCTAGTATATTATTTATTAATCATTTAAATATAAAAACTTGTAAAAATCTTCGCTAGATAATTGAGAGACACATCGCCTCAAATTGGGATATATTTTCGGTGTAACTCTCATTAAATCTTCCTATTTCGCTTTTTTTAAGAATCCAAACATATTGCGCTTATCACACAGTTGTAATACGTCTGTTTTAAAACGATCATCGTTGTCGTCAGAGAGGTCGTCGGAAGACGTATCTGCAACCAAGTCATCGCCTTCATCCATAAATGATGTATCAGTAGTCGTGTCGCGTGTCTTTTTTATTATAATCGTATTTATTTCTTCACGAATTGTGCCGTCTTGATTCAAAGTTCGTTCCACCCTTACTATTTTCTTAATTCTTCTCTCAGAGAATCCGGGCAATTTATTAGATGGTGTTTTCACTGCATCTATAGCATTGCTTGCTACCGAAGCACTTAGTGGTTTTTCTTTAGATTTAGATTTACATTGACATGTATCAGGGCCTTTAGAAGTACTACTGCATTTATGGCCAGACGATGCATCTATGTTTTCTTCTTCACCATCACTTCCTGTCGTTAAAGTGTCCAGAGGTTTTTCTTTAGATTTACAACATATCGATTGACATGTACCAGGGCCTTTACAGGCACTACTGCATTTTTGTCCAGACGATGCATCTATGTTTTCTTCTTCTTCATCACTTCCTGTCGGTAAAGTATCTAGTGTTTTTTCTTTAGATTTACAACATTTCGATTGACATGTACCAGGGCCTTTACAGGCACTACTGCATTTTTGACCAGACAATGTATCTATGTTTTCTTCTTCATCATCACTTCCTGTTGGTAAAATATTCAGTGCTTTTTCTTTAGTTTTACAACATATCGATTGACATGTACCAGGGCCTTTACAGGCACTACTGCATTTATGACCAGACGATGCATCTATGTTTTCTTCTTCTTTATCACTTCCTGTCGGTAAAGTATCCAGTGCTTTTTCTTTAGTTTTACAACATATCGATTGACATGTACCAGGGCCTTTACAGGTACTACTGCATTTATGACCAGACGATGCATCTATGTTTTCTTCTACTTTATCACTTCCTGTCGGTAAAGTATCCAGTGTTTTTTCTTTAGATTTACAACATTTCGATTGACATGTACCAGGGCCTTTACAGGCACTACTGCATTTTTGACCAGACGATGCATCTATGTCTTCTTCTTCATCATCACTTCCTGTCGGTAAAGTATCCAGTGTTTTTTCTTTAGATTTACAACATTTCGATTGACATGTACCAGGGCCTTTACAGGCACTACTGCATTTTTGACCAGACGATGCATCTATGTCTTCTTCTTCATCATCACTTCCTGTCGGTAAAGTATCCAGTGTTTTTTCTTTAGATTTACAACATTTCGATTGACATGTACCAGGGCCTTTACAGGCACTACTGCATTTTTGACCAGACGATGCATCTATGTCTTCTTCTTCATCATCACTTCCTGTCGGTAAAGTATCCAGTGTTTTTTCTTTAGATTTACAACATTTCGATTGACATGTACCAGGGCCTTTACAGGCACTACTGCATTTTTGACCAGACGATGCATCTATGTTTTTTTCTTCATCATCACTTCCTGTTGGTAAAGTATCCAGTGTTTTTTCTTTAGATTTACAACAAATTGATTGACATGTACCAGGGCCTTTACAGATAGTACTGCATTTATGGCCAGACGATGCATCTATGTTTTTTTCTTTTTCAGCACTTCCTGTCGGTAAAGTATCCAGTGTTTTTTCTTTAGATTTACAACAAATTGATTGACATGTAACAGGACCTTTACAGGTACTGCTACATTTATGGGCAGACGATATATCTATGGTTTCTTCTTCATTATCACTTTCTTTTGGTAATGTATTCTGTGTTTTATCTTCAGATTTATAATATGTCAATTGACATATACTAGGGCCCTTACAAGTGCTGCTGCATAAATGGCTTGATGACACATTATTGGTATCTTCTTCTTCAGCACTTTCTGTCAATAAAGTATTCATTGTTTTTTCCTTAGATTTACAAGACGTCGATTGACATGTACCAAGGCGTTTACAGATACTACCGCATTTATGGCTAGATGATGCATATTTGTTTACATTTTCTTCAGCAATTTCTGTCGGTAAAGTATCCGTTATTTTTTCTTTAGATTTACAAGATGTCAATTGACATGTACCAAGGCGTTTACAGGTACTACCACATTTATGGCCAGATGATGCATATTTGTTCCCCTTTTCTTCATCACTTTCTGTTGGTAAAGTATCCTGTATTTTTTCTTCAGATTTACAACATGTCAACTGACATATACTAGGGCCCTTACAAGTGCTGCTGTATAAATGGCTAGATGATACATCTTTGGTTTCTACTGACTTGAAAGTATGCTGTATTTTTTCTACAGATTGACATGTGCTAGGGCCTGTACACGTGCTATTGCATACATGGCTAGATGATGATGAGTCACACGGAGGTATTTCAAGCAAAAATGAGTCATGTGAATCGTCATAATTGGAGCATAATGTACATATTTCCGTTACAGAACTGCTTTTACTAGCACACGAACAATAGCCTGCAGGTAATAAGGATTCTTTAGAGATTGTCTTGCCTTTGAAGCCATGTTTTTTAACCACCTTTTGTTTTTTTAATATGTTAACTATGCTTTCACTAATACTTCCCGCTTTTATTTCTCTTAATAAAGAAACAGCAGTATCAATATTTGAACTGATTTCATCTACATCTTCTATATTATTTTTGTTAACTTCGTTTTGTTGAAAAAGATTCTTAATATTTTTACAGCACTCAATAAATTCATTGAAATTATCTGATATTGGAATTTCAAGTGGTGGTGGTTTGACATTTTTTGGTTCTTTTATTGATTTAACTAACTTACGACTCATGTCAGGCAAAATCGGTTGTGACTTTATTTTGTTTTTATAAGCCTCTAACTTTGCTTTGACATCTTTGTAACTTATAGTCAGGTTTTCAAGGCTGTCTCTGGATTTCGTTTTTTCTGATAGACAAATTGATTTCCCTTCCTTAGTCACACATATTCCCTTATCTTTATCATCTCTTAGCACTTTTTCCGGGCTTCCGACCTGATCGATCAAACTTGCTGGTTGACTGAAACGCACTTTGTTAGTCAATTCCAGGTTTTCATTCCGTTCCAAATTTGAAGTCTCGGTAATAGTTATACAACCGTTTCCTTTACTAATGTATTGTTCTAAGCTTGGTGGTTTTATGATAGCAATGATATTATTATCATCTGTGTCTTGATCATGTCTTTGAAAAACCTTTGTATCTCCAGTTTCCAGTTCAATGGGTTCAGATTCTATTTTGACTCTAGTTTCATCATCATCAGTTTTACGACATGAGATAGAATCTTTAGCATTCTTAATTATCTTTGGGTCATTTGCCAATTCGAGAATAAGTTTCATTACTGATGCCAGATATTTTTTCAAATGCGTTAAGCGGTCATTTAAATTCGGATTCATTTCAGCTTTTGTCTCACTACAACTGATAAAATAGTTGTCTATTCTTGCCATAGCATTTTCACATGCTAATAGAAATTGATCGACATCTACATTGCTGAAACCTGTTTCAATCATATTCTTGCCCGATATTATTATTTCCGCCAAATGATTCTTTATGTTACTTAACTCAATCGTTTTTTCGGTAGCTAAAGATGGCTCCTTTTCAATCTCTTTTTCTACCAATAACTGTTCAGACTGTTCATTCTGTGGTAAGTTTAACATTTGCTCTGGTAAACATAAAACATCTGGCTTATTTTGTGATATTTCTAAATGTTTGTGTTCATCATACCGGGACGCAACAATCTTAATTCTTAATTTGCAAATGGGGCAAACTGCTTCTTTTTCATTTTGTCTTTTCAATTTAACTCTTTTGATCATCTTCATCCTAGTCTTGTCTTCCCGAGCTATTTCTTCCATCTCGATCTTTATGTAATTTATAGTTAGTTTAGTTCTTGGTACCAGGATTTTATTTATCACTTTCAGTCGTCTGTCAACAAGTTTTGATATTTTAAGTATTATCTCTGGTCTGTCACCTTGCTGCCTCAAACCACCCTTTCCACTTCCTAAGGACTATTAAGATAAAAATATAATAAATACAATATTATATTATTCTCAAAATAATATTTAAAATAGAAGAAACTACACTCTCATCGGTCCGAGTTTAAAAATAATTTTGGAAACAGAAAGATCAACAAATTTTTATATTATGGGTCAACCATTTTAAAATTTCTGAAATGCTTCAGTTATTGTTTCTTTGTTACCTTAGTTAAAGTGAAATTATCCATAAGTATGTCAAATCTGCCGTTACTATAAGTGTATGAGCTTAATAAATCGTTATTTTTGGATTGTTTATTCATCTTCAGTGGTTATCTCGATTTTTATGACAACTCTCAATTTTCGAAATGCAGAAAAGTCTAACTAAATTAAATGAGGCTAACATGTTAACGACAATAAATAGAAACGTACGATTGGTGAAGCCATCTATAACCTTGACTGAAGAAACGAATCGCACAATATTGTTGCAGCGACGGTATTAAATAGATCCTTTGAAGCACCGGAAAATGAGACTTAATAGATTTTCCATTGTTGTGGGGCCAAAAGCGGCCGCTCTATACGGCTCGTTTGTAGCGAAAAATGTATCACGAATACGGTACATATCTCACTCAAACGAAGTTTGGCAGTGTCGCAATGTAGCTTCCGCACTCGCATATATTTTAACACTATAGTAGATTTTTTTTTTCACTGAGCACCATAGTACAGTACCAAATATTCTCCAGCCAGAACAAGTAGTTGATTCGTAGGATGTCGCCGTTTAATTATCCTTATTTTATCTTTATTGTCAACTATTTTTACGATCTTTATGTATTTCACGGAGATCTTTTAATCTAATCTAATCGTACCATCTTTCTTCTCAACCCTGACATTTCTAATGATTTGTTCGTATTCAATCACAAACATTCGAATTCAGTCTCCAATACTTACTCCTATTTCTATTTTATAGCAAAATTTCCGTCGAGTCCTTAGAAAGACGGGAGGGTGAGTTATCGGCAGCTAGGGCCTAGGGGCCTACTGCAAAAATGGTTGCGATAATCGAAACGATGTTCTTCGATCGATTTCCTTAATTATGTAAGGGTCCGTCCAGATCTGGCGAATGCGCAGATACTTTGCCTCTTTACTCATGCAAGGCGGTTATTGTGCACGTGATGTGCGCGCGCGCAATTCGCGTGCATGCAAACCAGTTCGCTCTTATACTCGTATTACGCCCGTTGCTAGCACGTCGGTGGCGCGGAAGCAATTCGCAGTACAAAATGCACGTGCACAGCTCGAAAATCATTTGAACACAGGCACATTCACTGCGCATTTGCGGCGCATTCACCAGATCTAGACGTACCCTAATGTCCGATTCACACCAACCGGCACAAGTCGGGCCACGTCGTAGCGGATGCGCATGTATGCATCAGCACGCGCGCGCATCCGTTGGCATGCATCCACATCCGTCAGCACGCAGAGAGCGCGAGAGTAGCCAACCGGCTACAGCGTGCGTGCGGAGCCGACCGACTGCCAACGCGTTTGCGCGGAGCCGGTCGGATTCCAAACTACGTAAATTTCAACCAAATATAGAACTTGGCTACCTGCATGGAAGCTTAAATTTCCTTCAGCAGATTGTAAAATGCGCTCCGACTCGCGCCGATCAGTGTGAATCGTACATAATAATGTCACCAAGAGGCACGATCGTTCGAAGATCGGGATTAGCGTTTTGGGATAGGCCCCCGAAGAGCTTATTAACTAACTTAACTACGACAAGGTTCAAGCACATGACTGATTCTTTATTTTTGACCATGCGAGCGTGAAGCGCGAGCGAAGCGTCTCCTTTTCAGCTTGAGCAAAATGTATGTCTGTCTGTCCGGTTGTTCCCCTCTACAAGGGGCTGATTATGTAACTTTGTTGCAATCAATTTTGACAGAAATCGCAGTTACATTGCTGCTTTAGTTAAAAACCAATGTGACAACTATCTAACTTAAAGCAGCAATGTAACTGCGCTTTCAATCGTATTCAATCGAGAATTGATAGCAACAGACTTACGTAATCAACGGGTAGGTCGCATTGCTCAACAGATCCTCGTGAAATTTTGTGAGCAGGTTTGATAATTATATAGTTTTTTTCGTCGATTCAGTTTTTCGAAATTTTCCTAAAATATAATAATATTTCAGCCGATTCGATAAATTATAAAAAAATGTCTCAAACGTTAGGTCTACAGCTCACAGAGCCACTATAGTAGGTATGAACCTCTATACTAAAAAAAGTTGGGAGTTACAAGTCGTGATAAAGTTTGGCCACATGATAGAAACTGATCTGTAGGCTGTTTCTAACTAATATTGAGCTGGGCCAAACTATCCTTACATACAGTTCCATACGGCGGCGGGTTGAATAGCGCACTTTTCCCGGCTTCATTCTAAAAACTATAACAATTCAGGTTTAGCTAATAGGTCAAATGTGGTATCATTTTCGGATGAATCAATAACGTAGAACTTATTTCTGATATAAAAAAAATCAATTTATTAAGCAGTTTCTGAAAAATTACACAATAACCAACATTTTTAAACTTCATTTTTTTAGTTTAGGTATTGGCACTTGTTTCAGTATTTTCAAAAAAACTACTTAAAATAAGCGTTTTTCAGGTTAATTTGTTATATGCTTTTGTTATGTTAACTATATTTTATACAATTTGAGCTTAACTCAAGTAGTTTAAAACCATTATTTGCGGACATACAGCTAGTCAAAAATTTGCATTTTTTCACGAAATAAAAAAGGTTTCCGTTTCGTTCAGAAACATTTTTCAGGTTTTTTGTTTATATTTCTGTAAAGTTAATTAAATTTTCTACAATTTGAAGTTAATCTGAGTAGTCTAGGTCTATTGGTTGCAGAGACATAGCTGGTTAAAAATGGGCTTTTTATTGAAATTAATTGAAAAAATCTTATCTTTGACTAGCTGTGTCTTTGCAACTAGTAAACCTAGACTACTCAAATTAGGCTCAAATTGTAGAAAATGTAATTAACTTTACAGAAATATAAACAAAAAAACTGAGAAATGCTTCCGAAGGAAACGGAAACCCCTTTTATTTCGTGAAAAAATGCATATTTTTGACTAGCTGTGTCTCCGCAAACAATGGACCTCAACTACTTGGGTTAGGCGTAAATTGTATAAAATATAGTTAACATAACAAAATCATATAACAAATTAACCTGAAAAACGCTTCTTTAAAGTAGTTTTTTTGAAAATACTGAAACAAGTGCCAATACCTAAACTAAAAAAAAATAAGTTTAAAAATGTTGGTTATTGTGTATTTTTTCAGAAACTGCGTAATAAGTTGCATTTTTTTATACCAGAAATAAATTCTACGTTATTGATTTATCCGAAAATGATACCACATTTGACCTATTAGTTAAACCTGAATTGTTATAGTTTTTAGAATGGAGCCGGGAAAAGTGCGCTATTCAACCCGCCGCCGTATGGAACTGTATGTAAGGATAGTTTGGCCCAGCTCAATATTAGTTAGAAACAGCCTACAGATCAGTTTCTATCATGTGGCCAAACTTTATCACGACTTGTAACTCCCAACTTTTTTTTGTATAGAGGTTCATACCTACTACTAGTCATTTCGCCTCAAGTTTAACATAGACAAAAATTTATAACAAATCATTTGACTTATTATTTGAGCTATTTACCATTTTCACATACAAGATCGTTAATCGAAGCTGAAACTTCAAAACTGGGCAATACATAAAGTGGTATGTAGCTACTTGACCATTAACAGCTATATTCTTACATTTGTTACGTATTTCGCTTTATAAAAAAAATATTTTTCATAAAAACTTACAGTTTGCTCAAAATAAGATACAGATTTAAAAACAAAGAAGTTTCATGATGATCAATAACCCAATAATCACCAATCGTAAAGGTGCAAACACACTGGGCTTACAATACAACACTCCACGTACGTGATGACACGTCAGGGGACATCAGTTTTCATAGTAAATGTAAGAATTAAGGCGTGGTCACATTTGTCTGACGCCACGTCACACCCCGGACACTACATACAACCGCACCGTTATAAACAGATGACGTCAGGTGACGTTTTTGTACACGCGCAACTGTATGTGTAAGTCTAGGGCTACCTGCTGAGCGGCGTTCAATTCATAATCCGAACTTTTTGGTAAATAAAGTTATGACGCAATGCTTTGAATATCAAAAGAAGTTGATAGCTGACAAACACGACTAAAAAGTTACGACGCATTGCTTTGAATATCAAAATAAGTTGACGTTGACAAACACGACTAAACGAGCATACGATTCGGCATACGAACTCGCGGGGTGGGGTGAGGTAATTGATTCTGGGGCGGGGTGAAGAGTGGTCTTTCTGTAAGGTAGAGTACTTATATCTATTCTTGGCCACGTGCTAACACGCCGTCAGATGACATCGGTTTTCATAGTAAATGTATGCACGAGACTAGAAGCACACTTATCTTATAACACGTCCATATAAATAAGGCGTGTTAAAACGTAGCGTCAGACAGATGTGATCGCACCCTTAGAAGCACATAATTTATAACACGTCGACGCCGACCAAATCACATAATACACAATAATACCAAATCCCATAACGTATGCGGCAGATTGCATGTTAACACGTGTGAATACCTATACAGTCGTGTTAACACACGTTATGTAATGTGTGATGCGTCAGTAAGGATGCAAGGTGTTTTCGGTATCAATAAAAATATAGAAGTATTAAACAAGCCAATACTCCGAAGATTAACGCTCCACTATAACCACTCCAATAGCCAATCGTGTGCCTGAACCCAGTTCTTTTAAACCTTTATTTACGTAATTCAACTAAAATCTAGCGGGCCTAGCATGCCCACGTGCGTACCGCTACTGTTTGTCGATTATCTCGCGATGTCTGTCTCGCTTACATAAGTATGGCGTGAGCAAGACAGACTCTGTGCTTACGCGAGAAAAGTGTCGAGAAAATTTTATCGTGGAGCGCAAAGCTAGGCCAGCTAGATAGATACGGCCGCAAAATATTTAATGTGAATTAGCTGAAAAGTGCAGTTTTTGTTGCGGACTGCGATCATTCTACTGATAGAAATCGAGTATGGCGCTTGACCGCAGTCGGACCAGCGATAGACCGCAGCGGGACTAGGTCTCAACTGAAGCTTGACCGGAGCCGAGTCGGAGGAATCGGTGCTGCACTAGCTAGCACTACATTTATTGAAATCGGAGCAGAACCACTGCCGAGACGGTAAGTACGCCCCGGTGCATACACTTACGGTACTGGCATATTTGTCTGACATGTGTTAACACGTGATAACACGCCGCCCGTCAGATGACATTGGTTTTCATAGTAAATGTATGAACCTAGACACTGCACACGTCTAAAATACGACGTATCAAAATTCGTGTGCGCGCGTATCGCCCCTGCACGGGCTAGTTTTTGGTACTATTATGAGTATGACACGAAAATAACAACACAGCAGTGGCGAAGGGTCCATACATGCCGATTCCTATCGGCTTCCCTTTTAGAAATCCCACCCCAGCAATCCACCATACAGTTAAGAGATTTTTTTTGGAAACTATTGCTCCGGCTTACCTTTGCCATATTTCGACTCCTCGCCACTGCAACACAGTGTTGAAAATATTGTAAAAAATCCAAGATGGCGGCCAACTTTTTTGTTTGAGGGCCGATTTAAATGAAACTCGGTTTTTGGTACTATTTCGACTTGCCACTGACATGAAAATTTTTTTCTTATTAACTGGACTGGCTGTCTGTATGATTTGACAGCAAAGTTCTTGTGCCTATTTGAAACGCCACTAGCGTGAGTCTAAAGAACTAATTTTGACGTGTACAATGAAAATGGTTGCCGTGATGGTCTCTCCAGACTTCAAACTTTAGTACCATGTCCGCTATGCTCACGCTACGTCCTACAGCGCCAAAATGGCGGAAATCAAATAGGCACAAGAGCAGTATGACAGCAGCCAGTCCAGTGTAATAAAATAGAGGTCAATGCGACTTGCCCATGGTAGGTACGTCAGACAAAATGTGCCAGCATCCATAATGTCACTTCTGTTCTAATTGAAAAGCCAGGCTTATGCCACTTGTTTAGAGCCTCTGGTCTGACTGAAATCCAGTAGATATCTGTGACCCTACCATGAGTTGGTGCAAACTGTTTTCGCTCGTAAACTATCGTTTTCTTTGTTTCACTCGCATTGATTGTGAGCAGTATTTATTTATTTATTTTCGGACGACCAACAGCTATATTAAACAGATAAAATAACTTACATAGTATCAGAAAGCCAATTATAGGTCATCACAAATAGTAATTTAAATTAAACTTTAAACTTAATTAATTAAACTTAATCTTAATTAAGTACTAAATCTTAATTACCTACCTAATGAATACTTAACCAGTACAATTATGCCCCACTAAAAAATTCCTTACTTAGAATTTGCTTAATCGAAGCCTCACTCGTTGCAAACAGATCCAAATCTGCCCGTAGCGATGCCAAATTAAAACTATTACACGCACGCCATAAATATGCATTCTGTCGGTAATTTGTGGATGCAGGGGGGACGCGTAGCAGCTGGTTAAATCAGAGTGGCTTATTGGGTGCTCGCAGTGTCAATTTGGAAAGAAGTTCCGGACAGTTTATAGCACCTGACGCAATTTTAGAAAGAAAAACTAGGTCAGCAATCTCGCGACGTTTTTCTAATGGAAGAAAGTGATACTTCTTGCAGAGATGGATCTATATCCGATAGTTTACGGTAGCGGAAACAGTTTTCATCAATTCATGGTAGAGCTACTGTCACAATATAGAGAGAGTACAGTAAGCTTAGCACTCGTGCTTGAGCAAAGCACACATAGATACTCTCACCGACACTGTATAACTGGAATCTCAAACCATCTCAAATCTGGGGGTCAAGTCTGTGTTACGGGTTTGGGTTTAAGAAAGACAATAATTGTGTTTCGGTTTTGGGTTTAAGAAACAAGAACTGTGTCAAAAAGCATTACCATTCAAACACCATTGAAACACGATTTTGACGTTAACAATAGCAAACTTGACCTCCAGTTTGAGTGTGTGACGCAGCGGTGAGCTGTCTTTGTGTGTGTGCGATGCTCGAGCGCCCGTAGTACAAAAGCCGGCCATACACGCTAGGTTATGCCTGTAAGGTCAAAACTCAAAACCGTCATGCATAACCTATCGTGCCTGGCGAAATCCAAAAGGGAACCGCCAAAGCCCAAAAAAAAGAAGAACCTATCGTGTATGCGACAAAACTGTGCAGTTATCCATGCCTGTTCATGCAACCTTGCCGCTCGGTTTTACCTGTGATTAAAACCATCATGCATAACCAAGCGTGTGTGACCTCTATTGAACTCGGTTTTGCATGAAGGTTTTGCAGCTCGGCTAAAATCGTCATGCATCACCTAGCGTGTATGGCCGGCTTAAGCTTAACTTCTGTTAGTCTCTCTATTTTGTGTTACTGTTCCCATCTCCATCTACCCATCTACTACAATCTTCATAGCCCATACACTCACTTGTTAGCATTAAGATATGCGGTCTCCAGCGTTGCGAAGTTGAGCCGCAGCTCCTGGATCAGGATTAATCGCTTGATCAGCTCGAGCCAAGCCACCTTCGCCTCGTGTATCTGCTGCCCTCCCTTCTCAATGCCCAAGTGCTCGTATGGTTCCATCCCCGACTATAACAATAAATATTTGATTTAATCAGGCGTCACTTGGCGGAAGTCCCAAACCATTGTGAAAAATAAGAAACATATCGGGTCATTTTGAACTTACCATCCAAATTTTAAGGATGTCTCCAGTCCATAAAACGAAACAACTTTCTTTAAGAAACATGTGTCAAATTTCGCCAAAAAATTTTGGTCATCCCATACTAAATTGATCACGTGATCTCTTTGATTTGTATGGTAAGTCGATTTTTATTTTACTTATTTGACCATGCGTTCCTTAGAGAAAGTTGTTCAGTTTCTTGGACTGAACACATCCTCAAAATTTGGATGGTGAATACAAAATGACCCTGTATGTAGCTTACTTCCGCAAAAAAAATATGCAAGTACACATACTTACATGCACCGCCCGCCCGCCCGCAAAATTTGGTGTTGGTTTACGCACGATCTAACTTCTGAGGATGCTCCGGGTTGGGGCGAAACACGTCCCTCCCGAGATCCCACTGAGCCACTCGGCTGGGTGAGATCACGGGAGGCGGTCGTGGAGGGAGCCACAACGTTGAATGTTGTGGTTCCCTCCTGGCGAGCCCCACATACAAACCCCCTGCTCACCTGCGGGGGGGGGAAAGGATGCATAAATGCATTTTCTCCGGCATAAAAAAAATTGGGCGAAACACGTGTAGAGTAGTCTAAAGAAATGGTGAAGGTGAAAGGTGTGTTGCTGTCTGGCTAAATGCAGGTATTGTGCACTGATATTTTGTGGTGTGCATGTGCATTTTTTGGCGGGCGGGCGGTACATCTTGCATATACAAGGTTATTTTTAGTTAATACAAAACCTCTCGTGGGGTTGATCAGACCATCAAACTGAACAACTTTAATTATGAGACCAACCTTGAAATCACGAAAAAAAAATCAGCTGTTTCATACATTTCGATGGAGTAGGATTGTACTTTTGCATGGAACAGCTGATTTTTTTTCGTGGTTTCGAGGTTGGTCCTGTAATAAAAGTTGTTCTGTTTGATGGTCTGATCAACCCCACGAGAGGTTTTGTATTAACTAAAAATAACCTTGTATTTTTGCGGAAGTACGCTACATATTTCTTTTTCTTTCACAATAGTAATAAATATAAATATTAGGGTTTTAAGTATGAATATGCCGTTTCGTAAGAATTTTAAAGAATTAGCATTTTCCATACTAACATTGTCTTAATTTATTAAACAACAATAAACGCTAATGTTTTACAACTTTTATGCACAAACTAGCGGCCGCCCGCGACTTCGTCTGCATGGAAAGGTTTTTTTTTGCTATCCCTCGGGAACAATATTTTTTTTCGGGATGAAAGGTACCCTATGCCTATGTCCTTTTCTGTACCTCTGACAACGTGTATGCAAAATTTCATGATGATCGGTTCAGTAGTTAAGACGTGAAGGCGTAACAAACAAACAAACAAACGGACTTTCGCATTTATAATATTAGTAAGGATGTTTAAACACTCAGCTAACTAATAACACATTTATTAAGCAAATCGTTCTGGAAAAAAATCAGAAATATTTTTATTACTGAAAGAGTATGGTCAAGGAAATATGAGATCGAAATGGTGGTGCCACTTTCCCTGTTAAATTACGGTTAAGAGGTTATTGGAAACTGACCCCTAAAATAAGGCGCAAAAAAAATTAAAAAAATATTAAAAACACGACTGCCCTGCCAAAAACGAACTTAAAGTTGCATCCATAGAAATAGAATTTCAAAGAACAACAATGTCAATAAACAGGTGATCCGAAAACGAATGCATACATTTTATATGAGATACGTAAAAAAATACTTAGATTCATAAAATATGACTATATATGACAAAGGAAATTAATAAACTATTATCCATACTGTTTTCTTCGTCGATAAACGAATAAATGTAGCGAAATTGGGTTTTAGAGAAATTTGTGGCAATATCTTATTTACCTGTGAAAGTGTGATTACTTGAATGGTTTCTTTTTATCACATTACAATTACTTAGAGCACAAGACACCATGGCTCCACGATACCTTTATTTTAAATTCTAATTAAGATTAACAAATATTTTTAACAAACTGTGATTGCTCATTTGCTAGGCGGGACGCTAGGGGCTCTTACTGTAAAAAATGTTAGCACATGTCACTTGATCCTTAGTCTCTTTTTTACATAGACCGTGTCCGTATGATGTTAACTTCTCTTTTCCACGCTTTGTTGGTCTTCTTGAGCGCAGCGAAAATTTTTCTATGTCTATGGTTGCATCAGTCTGCCGTCGGGGGACCGTTTTATGGAACAATTTTTAATCAAAGAAGTCCTCCGACTGCAATGACACTTGTTATTTAACTTTGAGTTCGTTTTTGGCAAGGCAGTCGTGTTTTTAATATTTTTTAAATTTATTTATTTTATTTCACACATTTTAGTGAAAAATTATATATTTTTGAAATGTGCTCATCAAGGCCTTTTATTTGATGCCCATATTGTAATAATTGAAGAAAAAAATATTTTTTTCACATTTGAAAATGGCGTCGTACAGTCGTCATATTGACTTTAAAAAAAAATTATAGCCAGTGTCACTTAGAATGATGTAAGGATTCTAACGATACCCCATACATCCAAATCCGTTAAGCCATTTAGAAGTTATGGTGGAATAAAGAAACTCACATACCCACAAACATACAGCACTCCTTTTTGGGCAGTCGTGTAATAAATGGACAAAATCACATTTTTTATTAAAAAATTATCTTTGATCCTATATTATAAAAACACAATGTATACCTCTACGACACTGTATTGGCGGAGCTTACACCCTGCCACGGACTTCTGGTTACTTGTCACGCTCACACTTGCCTGCAAACATAAAAGCACTTATTAATTAACTAGCAACCCGCACTTGCTTCGCTTCGATGTAGTGTGGAATTTGACACCATGTAGTATACATATAAACCTCCCGCTTGAATCACTCTATCTATAAAAACCGGCCAAGTGCGTGTCGGGCCACGCGCCGTAGGGTTCCGTAGTTACCTTATACCATACCATATTTAATACCACCTATCATTTTTCGTCTGCAAAAATAACTTTGTTTTTCACAGTGTTGGTATGAATGACAAAGTTATATTAGCGGTTTTGGAAAATGTGCTATATCTCAAAAACTAATTACTATATCTCGTTCAAACTAATTTTGGTTGAAAGTCTTTATTAAGATCTACAGCATAGATTTTTTTTGATTTTTCACTCTCTGATTTCAAAAGTTAAAGGGGGGGGACACAAATTTTACCACTTTGGCGGTGTATATCTTTCAAAAGGTTGACTTTGAGAAAAAGTTGTCTTAAAAACCTCAATGTCATTTTTAAAGATCTATCTTTAGACACCCAACACGTGTTGGTTTGAAGAAAAATTTTTTTTCAGTTTCAATTCCATGTATCCCCCCATTAATCTTTTATTTTTCTTATTTTTGTATTAAATTCGTTAAGCGATTACCAGAATACATTTACCTACCAAGTTTCAACTGTGTAGTCTTAATACTTTCGGAATAAAGTGGCTGTGTCATACGGACAGACAGACAGATATGACGAATCTATAAGGGCTCCGTTTTTTGCCATTTAGGCTACGGAACCCTAAAAAGCTAGAAAAAATCTGCTGTTTCATTCATAAAATTAGTAACGAAAATATCAAAATGATGGAAACAGTGATTTTTTTCGCGATTTCAGAGTTGGTCCAATCTACCATATTCGGCATTATAAGGCTATTACCAAACACCTTGTATTATGTTGGGACGCTATGCGTCCGCGGGCACTATGACACCTCATAGTAATGTTTGTAAATACGGGCTTTCGATTCATCCAATTGGCTTTGATAACTTTTTGAACATGACTGGAAATCTCAAAACCATTTCGAGGAATAAGCTTTCGGTACAGTGTCTACTAATTAAATTTAAAAATAAGTCTATATTTTTAAAGATATTTATAATATTCAATAAAAAGCTTTAACCTTCAAATGACCTTCATATGACGTCATCACATACAGATCTCCCAGCCATAATAAAAAAAAGAAAAAAGTGCAAAGACAATTTTGACAATGAACTTGGCATTAGGGATGGTGGAAGGTGGAAGTGAAAAAATATCGATATAGGTAATATTTCTCAGAAAAAAATGAGATGAAATGGGACGATGACTAAGTAATGGATTCTAATTTTAAGGTATTGTAAAACATAAAAAATAGCAAAATAAACCCCTACGCGAAATTTTGGCTCGATTTGACGAATTTTACGATGATTTTTAAGACTCAAAGTTGGAAAAAATCAAAATGCTCCAGTGACAAAATAGTGTCGACTATTAGAATCCATACGTAATTACCAAAAAAATGTTTTAGAAAAATTATTGTAAAAACATCTATCGATATATCAGAGTATTTAATATCGCCCGAAAAATATCGATGAACTTATCTCGTAATTTTTTCCACATCCCTACTATTAAATGTTTGTAAATAGAAATAAAGTATGCACATATTTTCACAATGTTTATTATGTTATCCTGCAAATTTATCAGTCCACAAGCAATCGTTACAATTTCATCCATGTAGCCTACATCCAAAATAGACACAATACATACAATACATTTCGCAATTTGGGTAGATTGGGCGTGTCAGTTTTTACAAAGTTTTTCAGCAGAGTTTCCACTGGTAAGCATTTTTATTATAATTTTACCACCTCAAAAATTATTGCGGCAAATTAAGAAGGTAGGCTAGAACCGTCACAACTGGATTAAATGAATAAAATAGAAGAAATATTAACTATAACTTATTTGTTTACAAACAACCATAAAGTCATTATGACAGTTAATGACACTTGGCCTTTCTTTTTCTATAAGTAGATGGCAAAGGTTTTCTTCTTAAACTTTCATGCCACTAATGACGTCATTCCGGTTGACCATATCCGCTCGACAAATATATTTATAAAAAAATAAATACGGGACCAAATGTTAAAATATTCAAATTAGTTTCTTAAATTGGCCTAATCTGTAGTATAAAAATATAAAAAAAATACCTTTTATTTTTTAACCAAAGCCAATTGTGGTTAGACCAGCTGATTCAACATGATAATATTATCATTAATTTTAAACAATACTTTATCTATGACGTAACGAACATGTGTTATCTCTATATTATCTTTATTAAAAAATTGTGTCACATAATTGACCGAGTGAGCACGAAGTGCGAGCGAAGCGTCTCTGCTTCAGCTTGGGCAAAAATTCATTCGTATGTCCGGCTGTCTGTTTTCACCTACAGGTCACATTTCTTAACCGATTCTCGTGAAATTTTGTGAGCAGGTTTAAAAATTACATAGATTTTTTTGTCGAGCCAGTTTTTAGAAAATTTTCAAAATGACGGAGATATGTTAAAAAAACATATTCAGTCCGACATTCCAGCACTGCCTGTTCTCATCTACAGGTCGCATTTCTCAACCGATCCCGGTGAAATTTTATGAGCAGGTTTAATAAATATATAGAGTTTTTTGTTGAGACGTATGTTAATACGGACGGACAGACAGACATGACGAATCTATAAGGATTCCGTTTTTTGCCATTTACGCTACGGAACCCTAAAAAGTATGGTACAGGAATTAAACTTGTTTCCAAGTATAGATTGTATATCATTAGGGTTATTAACTTTTACTGTGGCACCAAAAAATCTAACCCGGTGAAAAAAAGTTGTGATGCACTAAAAAGAAAGAAAAGCTCGTTTATTTTCCTAGCTTCAGTGTATTATAACTTTTTTTCACCAGGATATATTTTTTTGATGTCTTAGTAAAAGTCAACCCTGACAATATCTATACTTGGTAACAAGTTTCATTCATGTACCATACCTACTTTAAAAAAAAATGGAAAACTTGGTCAAGGGAAAAGTTAGAAACGTGTTTTCACTCGATTAAAAACTCAAATCTTAAGTTTAGTGCAAACAGGTATTAGTGATTATCCTACTATTATATTATTATATTTATATTTATATTTATATATCCTACTAAGATTATAAATGTGAAAGTTTGTGGGTTTGGATGTTTAGATGTTTGTTCCTCAATCACGTAAAAACTAATGAAGGGATTTGGTTGAAATTTGGCACACAGATAGTAGATAGCCTAGATTAAAACATAGAATACTTTTTATCCCTATTTTCCCTCGGGAACGGGAACCACGTGGGTGAAACCGCGGGCGGCCGCTATCCTACTAATATTATAAATGTGAAAGTTTGTGGGTTTGGATATTTGGATGTTTGTTCCTCAATCACGCAAAAACTACTGAACGGATTTGGTTGAAATTTGGCAAACAGATAGTAGATAGCCTAGATTAAAACATAGAATACTTTTTATTCCGATATTCCCACGGGAACGGGAACCACGCGGGTGAAACCGCGGGCGGCCGCTAGTAATAATATAAATGTGAAAGTTTGTGAATGTTTGTTCCTCAATCACGCAAAAACTACTGAACGGATATGGTTGACATTTGGTACACAGATAGTAAATAGCCTAAATAAAAAAATAGGAATACTTTTTATCCCGATATTCCCACGGGAACGGGAACCACGCGGGTAATGTTGGATACTCGCCTGAAACACAGGTTTTTTCTAGTTCAGGCAAATGTTATTATTATTTTACTAAAGTAAATTTTGTAAATGATTGAAGTAACTGAATTTTTGTAAAAATAAATAATTATTCTATTCTACTCTATTCTAATTAAACTTTTAAATAGCTTATATCTAATTAGCTAATGCTAATTATGAAGACATTATTGTTATTTCCAGTAACTACCTAAACATTTTTTGCTTTATCAGCGATTTGTGAAGACACGAGTTGTAGTTTGTTGCAAAATAATTCTGTTATCATTTCTGTGCGTCACAAGATATAGATTATAACAATTTATAGATCTATTTGTATCGCCTTCGTGGCGCAATCGGTTAGCGCGTTCGGCTGTTAACCGAAAGGTTGGTGGTTCAAGTCCACCCGGGGGCGTTTTTTTGTTATTTCAGAATCTTTTAAGACTCTCATTTCAATTTCAAAGATTTACACTATGACAATAACACACCACTGACACGACAAAAACCACAGACTTACTTTTCTTTTTTTCTTTTCCCTTTGCTCCTTCCAAAAAGCATGGACACCTTTTTTTTTTATTGTTGGCGTATTTATTTGTTTTTGTTTATTTATATTATTCCCCAAAAGTCTGAAAATCAGCGTTTTTGTGCATTGACCTCTATGTTATTACACTGGACTGGCTGCTGTCAAACTGCTCTTGTGCCTATTTGATTTCCGCCATTTTGGCGCTGTAGGACGTAGCGTGAGGGACATGGTACTAAAGTCTGAAGTCTGGAGAGACCATCACGGCAACCATTTTCATTGTACACGTCAAATCTAGTTCTTTAGACTCACGCCAGTGGCGTTTCAAATAGGCACAAGAACTTTGCTGTCAAATCATACAGACAGCCAGTCCAGTTAATAAGAAAAAAAAATTTTCATATCAGTGGTTTCTGTGGCATTCTGCGGAATGCCGCGGAGACATAGCTGAGGCAGCTACCCGTTGGCCCTCGCACCTATCTGTTCACTATTATTAATTTCATTATTTCCTTTACTTAAAGAAGTCTTTGTTTGTTAAGTTTAAGGTGCAGAGACCAATTAATGATTTTTCTTTCTTTCTCTCATTTACACACCCAATATTTATAAATTATACGTCATAATCATAAATAAGGTGGTACCAAATGATGTGATTCATCATTCATTTGGTACCACCTTATTTATATAAGTGTTGCATAAACTGAAGAATTTTCTCCAAGGAACACATAGATCCCTGGTGACCTGTGTAACCGGTTTTCTTTTAAAACCTATTGCGGGCACCAGCTTCTCACACTTCAGGTCTACATGTATTTCACTGAATTAATGTTCTAGTCTTAAGAAACCTACTGTGTGATGAGGAAATAAATGATTTATTTATTTATCGAAAAACGAATTTTCTTTACACCTTTTCACAAGTCGGTCAGCTGACAATACATTTTGTGTGTGAGTATGAACTTTTTTCGATTTTCGATCTAATGTTCCTTGAGATAGTTGTTCAGTTTAAGAAAATATCATCTGTTTAAGTATCATCATTTGGTATGGTACCACCTTATATTGATATATTGACATCAGCCATTTTTTAATGGCCCTAGTAGTAAGGACTCCCTACTGCTAGGGCACAGGCATTCCTTATGGGTGGACAATGAGGATGGGCCACGCAGACCCGATATGGATTGGTGGATATTAACGACTGCCAATGCAGTCGGGACCAAAGGCTTAACGATGCCTTCCTAAGCACGGAGAAACTCGAGATAACAAATGTTTGGTCACCCATCCCATGACCCTTGCTAAATTTGCTTAACCTTCGCCACCGTCGGGCCAGGCACTGAACCACTGCGCCATCGAGTTCCTCATATTTATTTATTCATTCAGGAAAATTTACAGTTGAATAGCGCAAACCACGTCCAAATCGGAAAAGTAGTATTTGAGAAAAACACGAACATACATGCATTCTTTCTTCACGCAACTCTACTAGTGGAGCCTGAAAGGCCGTCAAAATCAATGCCGATCGAAAAAAAAGTTACCTTACAACTTAGATTAGATTTCCAAAATTCCAAAAATTCGCCCCCGGGTGGACTTGAACCACCAACCTTTCGGTTAACAGCCGAACGCGCTAACCGATTGCGCCACGAAGGCGATGGGTATTATCGTAAAAATTGCTATTATAAAATAATTACGAAGTATTCCATTACATAACATTATGTTTACGCACATTTCGCAGCAATCAACATTTTCAACAATTCAGCAATTCAGCTGTAGTATTGGAAAATATGTTATATCTCTAAAACTTCTTAATATATCTCGTTCAAATTAATTTTCGTTAAAAGTGTTTATTAAGATCTACAGCAAATATTTTTTGACCGAGCGAGCACGAAGTGCGAGCGAAGCGTCTCTGCTTCAGCTTGGCCAAAAATTCTTTCGTATGTCCGGCTGTCTGTTCTCAACTACAGGTCGCATTTCGCAACCGATTCTCGTGAAATTTTCTAGGGGGCCCAACCGAAAAATGCACAATGTTTAATATTCAAGTTTTTACTTCTGCCGGCACTCCCGGAGTGCAACCCGATTTTTTTTAATGGCGGAGATATGAAAAAAAAAACATTTCCGTCCGGCTTTCCGACGCGGCTGTTCTCCTCTACAGGTCGCATTTCTAAACCGATCCCGGTGAAATTTTGTAAACAAGTTTGATAAATATATAGAATTTTTGTGTCGAGACGATTTTTCGAAATTTATTAAAATGACGTAGATATGTAAAAAAACATATTTCATTCCGGCTTTCCGGCAGTTTCTTTTCCTCTACAGGTCACATTTCTCAACCGATTCTGGTAAAAGTGAGTAGGTACGATAATTATATAAAACTGTTTAGTCGAGCCAGTTTTTCCAAATGTATTAAAAAATATTTACCCATTTCGAAAAATTATCAAAATTAGAAGCACCATCTAGCTACGAATACTAATGTACTGTGTGCTTTGAAAACTTCATGGCGACATTTTATTTATTTTATCGCGAGGTCTACAGCTCACTGAGCCACTAGTTTTAGATTTTTCACTCTCTTATTTTAAAAGTTAGAAGGGGAGGGACACACATTTTACCAATTTGGCAGTGTATATCTTTCAAACGGTTGACTTTGAGAAAAAAATCTCTTAAAACCTCAACGTCATTTTTAAAGACATATTTATAAAAACCCCACACGTATTGGTTTGATGAAAAAAAAATTCAATTTCAGTTCCATGTATGGCGAGCCCCCCTTAATCTTTTATTTTTTTATTTTTGTGTAAAAATCGTAAAGCGGTTTACAGAATACATCTAACTACCAAGTTTCAACTGTGTAATCCTAATAATTTCGGAATAAAGTGGCTGTGACATACGGACGGACGACGGAGAGACAGACATGACGAATCTATTCCGTTTTTTGCCTTTAGGCTACGGAACGCGGACATATGAAAGCATTTTTGTCCAAGCTGAAACGGATAAGCTTCGCGCTCGCTCGGGAAATAAGTACACCTATTACTTATTAAAACAGTCAAACCTGTGGTTCCGCGTTCTCTAAGACCATCTTGTTCATAATGGGGCAGAAATACCTCCCTCGCGCCAGCAACATGTAGGCGTGGCGGAACTCCTCGCCGAAGGACTTGTATATGCTGTGGTAGAATATAAAGTGAATAATTATTATCACGAAGAGGAGCACTAAACATAATCTCTACATATACAAAACTAAAATCATGCTCTCTTTAATCATTTTTGCGGTGGTGTCGCGTGAGGCGGGTCGTTACGTTCCCTCAAATATGGTTGAGCGAAGCGATGGCTGGTTCATGCGTCATGCTCGTGAACGGGTGCTGCCAGTGGGAATAGGTCTGCTTCTGACTACCTATCTTAACGCATATTTAATTGTAAAGTTTTTTTTTCTTGTAACAGCCTAGACTGAATAATAACTTCAAACTTTGAATTTAGCTTGAACCCTGTAAATTGATTAAGAAAATTTGTAATTCATTAAGTAATGATCTAATTATAATTTTATTTATTTGTTAATCTTTGTTAATATAAAGTCTGGAAACGAAATACATATTTGTAAATATCATTCCGTTTGATAAAGCTGATAAGTTTTTTGCGCCCATTTTTCTTATCAGCTAAAAGACGTCATAATGGGTGGTAGGGTAAAAAAATTATTTGACGATTTAAAAACGCTCATTATGTGAGCTTATTTGAATGAATAATTTTTCATTTCATTTCATTTCATAAGGTAAAACCGCCTCTGTGGTCTAGTGGTTCGCCCACCCGTGTAAGACGCAGAGGTCCCGGGATCGATTCCCAGGGAGTGGTACAATTTGTACTCGGTTTGGTTGGTGGGAGGGCTTATTTCAAGTCTGCCTGGCTAGTTACCACCATCTTACCTAAGTCTAACCCTTCCCGCTGCCTAAAAATCAAAATGTCTATTACGAAGCAAAATGCCTAAAATTTATGTGTAAAGAGCAAAATGTCCACTAAGTAAATTGTCTAAAACGCAGAATGACTAAACAGTAGTTTGCCTAATGATTAAAAAGATCTAAATTGCAAAACGACTAAGTCGCAAATTATGCTGATATAAACTTCTTTGTCTTTTTGAAATACATACGTATAAATCATAGATTTTTAATCAAACAATTACTTATCATTTCAACTTATTGTTTACGGCATTCTGAAAAGAAGTTATTTAGTTCAGTTCTTCTCCATTTTAGTCATTTTGCATTCTAGTCATTCTGCATTTTAGTCATTTTTTTATTTTTAGGGTTCCGTACCTCAAAAGGAAAAAACGGAACCCTTATAGGATCACTTTGTTGTCCGTCTGTCTGTCTGTCCGTCCGTCCGTCTGTCTGTCAAGACCCTTTATCTCGGAAACGCGTGGAGGTATCGAATTGAAATTTAAACCATATACTAAGGTCTACGGGCCCTTGAAGCTGTAAAAAAATCAAACTTCTAAATTAACGTAAAAAAGAGATACTGCCGTTTAGGGCGCAAAAAACGCATTTTCGATACTCTCAAAGGAATCAAAATTCATAGGGTACTTCCCGTTGACCTAGAACTATGAAATTCGGCAGGTAATAGCGTCTTATACTACACTTACAGGAATAAATCTGAAAACTGTATATTTGTAATTAAATCATAATAAAATATGGTCATTAAAATACGTAATTATTAATCATCTTGGTGAAACAACGGTATGCGCGGCATTGCGCGGTCATAGTTTAACTTCTAATTACTTTTGGATTAATCGCGCCACTAATTCTTTTAAAAATATCAATATTTATTATTATTAATTATTCAAATCCTTTCAAATATTGTTATAGTTAATTACTTTTAAAAATAAAATTAAAAAGTAATAAATTTGGCTCTAAATATTTTCGCAATATGGCGGTGTGTCACGTTCAAGAACCTTATATTCATATTCTATGACACTGGACATTCTATTACTGAAGGATGGTTGGGGATGAGGTCATTCACCTTTGCAGACTTCTTTTATCCCTCTCACACTGTGCCTGAAATTGCCATGCTAAGTACAAAATATCCCAATCCATAGTCAATTTACCCAGGTCATGTACAACAATTAATTAGATTTTCTAAATAAATGTAAATATCGGCACACTTTAAATTAGTTACATGATGTTAAAATTTATTAGTACATGCCAACGTAATTATTTAGAGGACAGATGAGTCCATTTGTTATTACAATATTTTACGTTTAAAAGTAATTTCTCCATATTTCATAAGTTACCAAATAAAAATAAGGTGGCATCACTGATGGAATTGTCTTTGATTTGAAATGTCACTAATGTCAATGATTTTCCACCGCATCTCACGTTTATGTACAAAAATATAAAATTATTTAAATAAAATTCGCGTTACAAAGCATGTGTTGCATTGTGCAAAATTGCAAAAGTGTTACAAAACCAAATTCTAACATTATATTTCACAAGTAAGTGTTTTTTAAAGTATTTTCAGCATTCAATTTTTCCTTCTCCGAAATCTGAATTTTAGCAGATTTCAAAGATTGTTTCCGATCTAATTCGGAAATATTATAGAAGTTAATTATAATTCCACCTTAATTACGTATTTTTTATTTTAATATAATAAATATAATATGTACAAATCTGTATTCATTTTCGACACATAAGAAGCTTTAGAAATATTATCTGCACATCGCAGGGTGACCATAATCACAGCAGAACTTTTGAATAAGAAAGAAAGATTTGGATGAAAAATTTACGTTTATCCTACCTAACATTACATTTTATGGTTTTATGCCACATTTAACTTTGAGAGCGGAATTATTTTGTATTCTTAACAGAGAGAAAAAATGTAATGTAAACTAAAATATTATCTTACGTAGTTGAGTTAAACAATTTAGATCAGTTTCAGCTAGGAATCGGACCTACCTAACTTACTACCTTACTACTATACTAGTTATTATGGTCTTTGACACCCATTGTTTATTCGTAGTAACAAAATAAAAATTAATCTTATTTTATTTTTCAGATTCCGAAACGATGAAAAAAAGAAACATTTATAGTATATCCCAATTACCGTTAGAGGGAAATTATTTTCAACGGCCAAAATAATGCAGTTTTGACATTTTATATTGCAACTTTTTTTAATACAATGACTAATAATGAGACTTAATTTTTTTTTCACACAACCGAAAATTCTAAAACTTTTTTCTATTACTAAGGGCGCTTATTCCTGCCTTTAAAAATATTCAGCCAATTTGTTTTTTTGGACATTCCTCATTGTACAAAATAAAAATACACGTGACTTTAGGGTGGAAGGGCAGGTGTGTATAAAAAAAAAACTGCCCGGCATATATATTGGCGAAAAAAGGAAGGGACAAAAGATGCGCAGTAGCCATAAACACTAAGTTTATGGCTACTGCGCATCTTTTGTCTCTTTCATTTTCTTGCCAATATATATGCCGGCATCTGTACCTAAGTCTTAAACCTCACCACGTATCTCCAAGTTTTGACTTTTAACCAGCCGGACCGTACAGAGGGGTCAAGTTTGCTATTATCGTGACTAACGCCGTAATCGTGTTTCAATGGTGTTTGGATGGTAATGCTTTTTGACACAATTCTTGTTTTTGTAAACCCAAAATTGAAACACATTGTTTTTCCTAAAAATCCAAACCCGTTAGACACTGTTTCAGTTTTGGGTTTAAGAATCAAGAACTGTGTTAAAAAGCATTACCGTTCAAACACCATTGAAACACGATTATATGATGTTAACAATAGCAGACTTGACCCCCAGGGTGACCACCATTCCAAAACAGTATCGTCCATCCGGAGAGGAGCCAACCGAAAATAATCATTAAGTAAATATTTTGTGTTGCGCGCCGCCGCTGGCCAAAAGGGGGGTTTGAATGAATATATAGAAAGGTTATAATATGGTTGGTCAAGAGTAGTAATAATCCTATAAATGCAGTAATATTCTAAATGCGAATGTTTGTATGTTTAGAGATACCCAAACATACAAACTTTGGCACTAACTAACATCTAAACTATTCTAAACATTCAAATGTTTAGAATCTAAACACTTTTGAATGTTTGGATTGGTCGTCCAAAAAACTTACGCCGCCGTAGGCATAAGTTGATAGTCTGTAGTAAGTACCTATTTGTAGTGACTGTCCTACGAATGGACAACATTGTTGTCACCCTAATGAAAAAGATGGAAAATATCGTTGACGTCATTCAAGGTTATTTTTTCGTTCTTCAAGCCCCAAAAGGTGACGCAATGTCCAGAGTCATATATAAGGTTCTTGGTCACGTTCAAGAACCTTATATTCATATTCTATTGGTCACGTTGTATGACAGGGGGTCTTCTTCTTCTTATTTTTGTTTTGGCAATCTACTTTCTTCTTGGAAGTAATTTTTGCCCGTGTCAAGTGTTGAATAGTTCAGTGGTAGATTGTTTCAGTTTACATTAAAATGCGGGTGCATCGCATTCCAATGTTGCTTGGAGCATTTGGCACCAAGTATAATCAAGACAGTTTACTCGGTAAGGTCAGCCGAGGTAGCCACCACTACAATAAAAGTCTCGGCTTCACACAACCAAAGGGTCCTGTTGGAATACACCCATTTTCTCTAATAACATTGCGATAGATAAAACCATTTCACAGAACATTTACAGTGTACTATTGATATACAGCGCCATCTGTTGACAATCAACAGTACTTGTATTTTATACAGGTGCGGTGGGTTTGTAATTATTTTATTTTTTCTCAAAAATGCTTGGAAATTCGAACATTATTTTGACAACCTTCTTCGTGCTAAATCAGAGTTTACGGACAGACCTAAACCGCGCCGTCAATATTTGTATGAGAATCCATTACTAACGTGTTATAATGGATTTTCATACAAAATTGCCGGCGTCTGTCCAGCAATGTTTCTATTAAAACTCATTACACACGTGTAATTCAGAAATGGAGCGAACTTTTCAATTAAACACAAATATAGGTATCAAATGTCGCCTTGATGAGCGAGCACATTCCAAATTTTTTTTTTAATATTCGGTATACTGGTATCACGTGAAAGGCCTTGATGAGCACATTCCAAAAAATTGAAAAAAAAAAAACGAAATACTGTTTTGGTGCAATATGGCTATCAAATGAAAGACCTTGATGAGCGCATTCCAAAAAGATAAAAAAAAATTAAAAACGAAAAAAATTTTTTTTTTCAATACCTATGGGTATCAAATGAAAGTTTTTTGAAAAGTTTTTTGGAATAGTATTCCAAAAAACTAAAAAATAAAATAAAAAAGAAAGGTAATTTTTTTTTGCAATATGGGTACCAAATGAAAGGCCTTGATGAGCACATTCCAAAAAAACTGAAAAAAAAAACAAAAAATATTTTTTTTGCAATATGGGTATCAAATGAAAGGCCTTGATGAGCACTTTCCAAAAAACTGGAAAAAAAAATGAAAAACTGGAAATAAATGAAAAAAACCGTTTTTTTTTTTCAATATGTGTATCAAATGAAAGGCCTTTATGTGCACATTCCACTTTCCATTTTTTTTTTTTCAATTACTGTAAAAGCTTAAAACTTTTAAAACTAAAAAGTTAAAAGTTTAAAAGTACTACACAAGCCTTGGCCGCAACTAGGCATTGATGGACTAACGTATGTTCTTCAATGCCTGTCTTGAGTGCCGCTGCAGTAATGTACTATTCCATTTCAAACTTCGCTCGTGGTCAATTCTTTGTCGTAATCCCTGGAAGGGTTATTTTCTACGTGGCGACAAAGGATTTCAAATGGTTATCTATATATAGCAGTCTGCTGAACGGATTTTGATGGTATTTTTTTACAGTTTGGTAGCTTGGAGTCCAACTTATAAACTAAGCAATTTTTCACATAATTCCGGTAGGTAGAACCTGGGATAAAGCTTGAACTCTCCGTAGTACAGTTTTCATATAAAAAACTAATAACTACCAACCACTTTTTTTCAAAATATTTCCTTTGTACCGACACAACTTTTCTATAGCTTTATTTTATGTATAGATGTAGGTCTGTACGGAACCCTCGGTGGGCGAGCCCGACTCGCACTTGTCCGGTTTTTTTTTATTTAGGACAACCAACACAATAAACGCTATTTACAAACAATAGAACGAATGCTAGATGTTACATATTAAAGCGCTATCATACTTACAGGTTGCCACGGCATGCACTAAGAAAATTAAGCTATTAGTAAGCGAAAACTAACTAATTACTAACTAATTACCAACTAATTTCTAATTAATTACTAACTAATTAAAATATCGAAAGATACAGATTTGTTAATAAGTTTGTTAATAAGTTGCTACTCAATAATAACAAAAGATACTTACAAGTTTTGTTTGTTATACGAAAAGAAAAGATTTATGATTTTGACATGAATTTGTTTGTTAACAATGATTTGAATTTGCGTGGAGGGTGATGCAAGTCAACATCAACCGAAGCAGATGAAGCATATAAGCGTGACAGGCGACTGTAATGGGACTGCATTCTATTAATGGCGGAGAAATGACCCAGATTGGTCTTGGAGCTCCTTGCTTTAAATGGTAAATATCTAGATGGCCGAGCTAATTTAAAAGGAACATTGAAATTTATTTGTTTTAATAAATCCAGGCAATCCACGTAACCATTAACCAGTTTATAAAAGAAAAAGTGATCAAGCAGTTGCCTTCGACTGTCGAGGCTGAGCAGCTTGAAATGATTTAAGCGTGAATTATATGATGGGAGTTTCCTGGCCATTCTACACTGAAAAGATAAGTGCCACAAAAATCTTTTTTGAATGGACTCTAGACGACGTTTGTGAAACTCATAGTAAGGTGTCCAAACTACACTGCAATACTCTAAAGTTGATCTTACCAATGAGTTAAATATTGCAATTTTACTTGAAGCATTTTTGAAATCTCTACAGCTACGTATAATGAACCCTAACAGTTTAAAGCATTTCTTGGCTAATTTATCGACGTGTTTATGGAAACGCAGCTTATTATCTATGCATACTCCAAGATCCCGAATTTCGTCTACTTCATTTATTACTCGGCCATTTAGTTCATAAGATTTAAAATAAGGCCCTTTCTTACGACTAAAATGTACGAAATGACATTTATCGGTGTTTAAAATCATACCATTAATGTGACACCAATGTAAAAACCGGTCTAGATCGTCTTGAAGCAGATAACAGTCATTATCAACCTCTATTTTTTTTCAATTTTAAGGTCATCTGCGTATAGGTGTATTTGTGAGTGACAAAAACATGACGATACGTCGTTGATAAAAATGTTGAAAAATAATGGAGCCAAATGCGAACCCTGTGGGACCCCGGACGATGCCAAGAATGTGCTAGACTCAAAGCCGTTCACCACTACCTTCATAGTTCGTCCTGTGAGATATGATTCACACCAACCTAAAAGGTTACCCATGATAGAATAGAATAGAATAGAATGTGTTTATTGCATTTCATGTGGTACAATAAGGATCTTAAAATTATTTTGGTGCATACACATGATACCACAGTGAGAAAGCTTGCCTATTAAGATTTTATGGTCGACCTTGTCGAACGCCTTACTAAAGTCTTTGTAAATGACATCTACCGGCGTCCCACGATCCACAGAGTCCA
Source organism: Agriphila geniculea (assembly GCA_943789525.1). Classification (NCBI taxonomy): domain Eukaryota; kingdom Metazoa; phylum Arthropoda; class Insecta; order Lepidoptera; family Crambidae; genus Agriphila; species Agriphila geniculea. Next base: position 529,934 of record OX038897.1, on the reverse strand, counting down.
CCACTTCTGACACAAATCCCACGAGATTTGTCGCTGTTGACCTAGCTTTGATGAATCCATGTTGCTGAGGCATTAACATATGTCTTACGTGCCAGGATACAATTGGATAAATAAGAGTCTCAAAAACCTTTCCAAAAATTGACAAGATCGATACAGGTCGATAGTTATCTACAGCAGACCTCTCTCCTGACTTAAAGATAGGAACAATAAGTGCTTCTTTCCATGCATATGGGAAGGATCCTGTTGCAAGTGACATGTTGTAAATCCTGGAGAGTGGTTCCGCTAGGACTTCACAACATTTTATTACAAAAAATGAGGGAAATCCATCAGACCCAGCACCCTTATTAGGGTCAAGTCTCTTTAAGGCGTTTTCGACCGTTTCTTTTGGAAAAGACAGATTACTGAGCGTTTGTGTACATTTGTACTCAGGAGTGGTAGGGTGAACTGTTTGACTTGATGCCGATGCCTGGTTTGTATCATAAACAGACGAGAAATATGAAGCAAAGAGATCGCAGACCCCTGTCCCTGTGCTTTCTGATGTGTTCTTATAATGCATTTTAGAAGGATATGAATTACTGGTATTGTTGCGTTTATGTTTTATAAATGACCAAAAGAGCTTAGGATTCGAAGTAATTGATGATTCAATGGAAGCGATGTAATTTTTATAATCTGTATATGTGATTTTTAAACATCTGTCCTTATTAGTACGGTATGAAATGTTATCTAACGGATTTTTGTACTTAAGAAATAGCACACGATATTTATTTTTCTCTCGTAATAGGCGAATCAGATTGTTGCTGTACCATGATGGGTATTTGTTAGTATAATGTCTTGATTTTGGTACATGTCTTTCTATAGCACTCTAGCCATTCTGCATTTTAGTCAATTTGCGTTTTAGTCGTCTGCGTTTTGGTCATTTTGCCCTCATAGTCTTTTTGCTTTCTTTTTGCAAAAAAATTTGAAAAACTGATTCGACAAAGAAAATTTTATAACTATAGAACCTGCTCACAAAATCTCACGAGAATCTGTTGAGAAATGCTACCTGAGGAGAGAACGAACGGACAGCCGGATGGACATAAGAAAGCATTTTTGCCCAAGATAGAACGGAGACCGCTGACGTCCATTATACAAAGTACGCTGGACAGGCTAATGTCATGAAAAGACAGCAATTTTTTGTGCCTATTTGAAAATCGCCATATTGGCGGTGAGAGCAATAGCTTCTATTTTATCAAATAGAATCTACTGCTCTCAGCGCCAATCAATATGGCGATTTTCAAATCGGAACAAACTACTGGTGACGTTCGCCTGTCCAGCGTTCTTGTATAAAGCCTTCCTGATCACGCTGCCTAAAAATCAAAATGTCTACGAAGCAAAATGCCTAATGTTCATGTCTAAAGAGCAAAATGTCTACTAAGCAAATTGTCTAAAACGCAAAAAGTCTAAGTAGTAGTTTGCCTTAGGATTAAAAAGGTCTAAGTTGCAAAACGTCCATGTCGCAAATTGTCCTACTGTATAAAATTCTTTGTCTGTTCGAAATCGAGATACGGGGTTTGAGGGGAGCTCGAGGGGGGCTCATTGGCAGGCATTTTATACAATGCCTAGGCAAAGGCAAAGTAGGCATTTTAGACATTTTGCGTTTTAGTCATTCTGCATTTTAAACATTTTGCGTTTTAGTCATTCTGCATTTTAGACATTTTGCGTTTTAGTCCTTCTGTAAGTTAGTCATTCTGCGTTTTGGTCATTTTGCCCTCTTAGTCTATTTGCTTTTTAGGCAGTGTGATCAGGAAAGGTATAATGGACGTCAGTGACGGAGACGCTTCGCGGTAGCTTAGTTAATGATAGGTACTGTTACTAACCTGTCGAGCGCCAACGCGACTTGGCGCAGCTCCCGGTTGGTAGCAATGGCGGACCACTTCATGAGCTTGCGGCCCAGGTATGCCATATGCAGGCGGTTCCTCATCAGCTGCAGTGCCACCAGCGATGGCATCACCTGGTAGCGGACCGCCGACATCGCGCTCTCGTCCTCCTCTGATAACAAACACCCTAACATTAGCAAGAAAAACCAGCCAAGTGCGTGTCGGGCCACGCGCCGTAGGGTTCCGTAGTTACTTTAAACCATACCATATTTACTAGTGGCTCCGTGAGCTGTCGACCTCGCGATAAAAAGTGGCTCAAATTGCACAAAAATAAAATGTCGCCTTAAAGTTTTCAAAGCACACAGTACGTGAGTTATTCGCAGCTAAATGGTACTTCTAATTTATTGATCATTTTTCGAAATGAGTAAATATTTTTAGATAAATTTGGAAAAACTGGCTTGACTAAACAGTTATACATAACTATAAAACCTGCTCACAAAATTTCACGAGAATCGGTTGAGAAATGTCACCTGTAGAGGAGAACAAACACCGGGCTGAAATGTGTTTTTTTACATATCTCCGTCTTTTAATAAATTTCAAAAAACTGTTTCGACAAAAAAATATATTTATTAAACCTGCTCACAAAACTTCACCGGGATCGGTTGAGAAATGCGACCTGTAGACGAGAACAGACAGCGCCCAGAAAGCCGGACTGAAATATGATTTTTTTTACATATCTTTGCCATTTAAAAAAAATGGCTTGACAAAAAAATCTATAAAATTTTTAAACTTGCTTACAAAATTTCAGGAGAATCGGTTGAAAAATGCGACCTGTAGAGAAGGACAGACAGCGCTGGAAAGACGGACTGAAATATATTTTTTTAACAAATATCCGCCATTTTGAAAAATTCCAAAAAACTGGCTCGACAAAAAATCTTTATCATATCCAAACCTGCTCACAAAATTTCACGAGAATCGGTTGAGAAATGCGACCTGTAGAGGAGAACAGACAGCGCCAGAAAGACGGACTGAAATATGTTTCTTTTATATTGCTCTCACATTAAAAAAAAATCGAAATCGAATAAAAAAATGTTCAGCATCAGTTCCATGTATGGGGAGCCCCCTTAATCTTTTTTTTATTTTGTGTTAAAATCATTAAGCAGTTAACAGAATACATATACCTATCAAGTTTCAACTGTGTAATCTTGATACTTTCGGAATTAAGTAGCTGCGACATACGTACGGACAGACAGACAGACATACAGACAGACAGATATGACGAATCTATAAGGGTTCCGTTTTTTGCCATTTAGGCTACAGAACCCTAAGAAGTATCCTTTTTGAAACTTACTTAGAAAATTAATAAGTAGTATGAGTTTTTGAATCTCATTTAACCAAAATCTTTGCGTTTAAAAACAGACTCAGATACATACCAGTTCTGATTTTTATTTTGTTTTATTTATTAGAAAAACACATTTACAATTTTATTTTATGCAAAGACGGTGTCTCATAGGCATCTATTACACGGTAGGTTTTGCTGTCAGTTTAACCACAGTCACGGGCTGTGACTGACGATTAACCTCCCGTGTAATGTAGTGACTGATGGTTGCATGATGTGATTTGGTCTTTCCATCAGTCAATCAGTCAAACGTAATTCATGACTGATGGAATTTGACTGACGCTTGCATGACCATGTAATGGCTGCTATAAACCTTTAAGGGTTTTTCTGTACAACAAAAAAAGAATCATCTAAATTGATAATTGAAATATTAATAATCAGCTGTTCCATAGAAAACGTCTATATCTCGACTCGACCAAAATGGATGGAACAGCCGATTAATTTTTTGCTCTGATTAAGTTGGCCCTATAGAAAAAGTTGTTCAGTTTGACGGTCTAATGTCGACTATACAAAAAACCCGGCCAAGTGCGAGTCGGACACGCGCACGAAGGGTTCCGTACCAAAAAACGGTAAAAAAATCACGTTTGTTGTATGGGAGCCCCCCTTAAATATTTATTTTATTCTGTTTTTAGTATTTTTTGTCATAGCGGCAATAGAAATATATCATCTGTGAAAAACTGTCTACCTGTTGTCGTTATTAATATAAAGCAGAAAACGGCAAAAAGTCACGTTTGTTGTATGGGAGCCCCCCTTAAATATTTATTTTATTATATGTTTAGTATTTGTTGTTATAGCGGCAACAGAAATACATCATCTGTGAAAATTTCAATTGTCTAGCTATCACGGTTCATGAGATACAGCCTGGTGACAGACAGACAGACAGACGGACAGCGGAGTCTTACTAATAGGGTCCCGTTTTTACCCTTTGGGTACGGAACCCTAAAAATCACCCTGCTTAGAAAATAGTGTAGTTACTATGGTCAATTGAAGCGCTCATGGCGGAACTTGACAGACTGATCGTACTCGATCACGTTTGTTAAGCAACACTCGGTCCGGTCAGGTGTCGGATGGGTGACCGTTAAAGTGGCATTACAACTGAGCGCTTCCGTTCTTCGGATGGCACGTTAAACCGTCGGTCCCGGCTGTTGTCATCTGATAACAGTCGTTAAGCCAAGTTAGAGGCCTCACAGGCGGCTTGATAAACTCTAACACCAGAGGTGGCCACTAATCCTCATTCGATAAGAAGGAAAAACGACTACTATACACATCAACTTTGTCTAGGGATACAGGTGTTATTTTCATACAAACGAGGTAACTTTGAAGCCTTGGTTTTCTGCCGGGGATGTACCGTGCTGTAATCTGATGATGGCCATCCAGGGACTGAATGGAGTAGATTCAGATCGCCATACACACCCAACTGATCTGATCAGCATTCTAAAAGATTAATGGGTTAGAGTTTTCGGTTTGAGGATTTCCATATATTTTCATGCTATTTTCGCGGTTTTTTTAAACATGTCCATTACGTTTTTAGAATGCTGGTCAGATCAGTTGGTTGTATATAGCGATCTGAATCTCCTCCATTCACTCCCTGGATAGCCGTCATTAGATCACAGCACAGTACATCCCTGGCAGGAAACCAAGGCTTCAAAGTTACCTCGTTTGTATGAAAATAGCACCTGGTAGCCCTAGACAAAGTTGATGTGTGTACATTATGGTTAATGGGTTAAACTGTTAAAGCATGTAATTAAAATAAGTACCGTCTTCCAACATGTTGGTTGTATTTCAGACTGCTGTTAGATATTGGTCGTGCCCTGTGTTTATAGTAAATCCAGCATCAGCGATATCATTTTAATTTCTGTAGCTTCCTCATGTTTGTACTGTTCGTTGGTGGGTTTTAAGAATTTTTAAAGAAGTCTATTGAAAGTGTATGGCTTCGGCATTTTCGTGGTTTTTGATTACATTTTCGATTTTTTTTCTGATTGACGTTTATATTTTACTTCTTTGAGATTTCTGTTTGTCATTGATGAGCTTTTATTCTCTTTAGTTAGTAACTGTACATAGCATACAAAAATAGTTCTGGTGAATTCTTCATCTATACTGCTCAGAGGAAAATAATGGTCACCATAATATTGCGGCTTTTAAACGTAACTTTAAAAAATATTTACTTGAATTACAAAAACGATAAATGTAGTTATAAGTAAAACAATCACTGTGCTAGTGTGGGATGTATGTGTTCTGTTCTATTGTATATATTTGTCCCAGGGTGCGATCGATGGCCCATCATTGAAATTGAAAGAGAGAATCATTTATTCAAATAAACTTAGCAATTGGGTGCTTTTGAATTGTCTATATTTGCTTACCACCTATTTGAGACTTTTTTTAGCAGTCAAGAAGATAAATCATCAATCAAGTTATACAATCAGTTAACCTTAACTTTTTAATGTAATCTAATCATGGCGTAGTAGTGCTCTCAAAAAAAGATATAATAATATTTAGGCAATCACGGAAGATCAGCGTCGGAATGTCTGCGACACCCGACACATGCTGAGTAGGTTGCCTTTTTAGTGTCACCTGTATTTTATTTAAGCATATTGTGTTGTAACTTGTTTTGTGCACTAAATAAATCACTTTCTATTCTATTCTATTCTATTCTATTCTAATATGATTTTCTATACAAAAGAGCTAAGTTATGTTTAAATACCAAGAGCACCATAATAACCTAACCTAACCCAGAATTAGTAAATGCTCACCAAATCTTCTTGGGCGGCTTAGGATTGGTGATCAATTACTAATTTTGGAGAACAAAATGTTTTTAAACCCCCGCCGCAAAAAGAGAGGGGTGTTATAAGTTTAACGTGTCTGTGTATCTGTCTGTGATATCGTAGCTCCTAAACGGATGAACCGATTTTAGTTTAGTTTTTTTTGTGTCATAGATAATTTTATTCCAAGTGTTCTTGGCCGTGTTTCATGAAAATTTGTTCAGCCGTTTGAAGATTATCAGCTCTTTAATAGTTGATGAGGGGATCTGACTACCTTATACTGGCTAGCTACCACCATCTTACCTAAGTCTGACGCCATAACAACAATTTAAAAATTGTTGTGTTCCGGCAGTTAGAGGTAAGATAGCCAGTATTCCTGGTGTAGTGCGCTTCCACCTTCGGCCTTATCGTCATTTTAACATTAGGTGAGATGAAGGCCAAGCAAGGCCAAGCACTATCCCGTTGTGTATAAAAAAAATATTATATTATGTCCTATCGATTCAAAATTTGGTACCGTGTTACTTCAATGATATGGTAAGGTAACCATGACCGGAGTCGGGTTTTTTTATTTTTTATTTTGTACTTGTTTTGGCATGCTTTAGTATCAATTCCTTTTGAAAAATGTTATTCGCGTATTTTGTATGAATTTTTATTCTAACTGACACACACTCAATTGAATAGGAAAAATTTATAATTTTTTATACATTAAAATTCGAGAGTGAAGTCGGAAACTTGACTATTACAGCTTTTGAGCAATATCAAATTCAATCAAATAAAAAATCAGATGCAATATATCAGAATACCTTTTATTATTTAATTTAATTACCTTTCAGTTCAGAGCTTGTTATGGTGACCCTTATTTTCTTTTGAGCGATATATTTCAACTAGTACAAAGATATTATGTAATATTTTAATTATAAATAGCTACGTTTGTATTGTAACGGCCTTTAAACTTATATGTGCTCTTACAAATTGGAATAAATCATTGCAACGAACAAAACGACCCCTGAAATACGAGCTGAAACTTAAAACTAAACTTAAATCCATAAATAAGTATTCCAACTGTAAATGCGTCTACATATGTTTTACCCGACTGCAGGAGGGTTATGTTTTTCGCGCGTATCTTGTATGTAAGTTTGTTTGTTTGTATGTAATATTCTTTATTACCTCATATCTTTCAAACGGTAGAACGGATTTCCATGATTAACATATCGTTAGATTTGTCTCGTCAGCCCAAGTGTTCTTTATAAGGATTTCAAAAAGGTATATCATATAAATAATAACTAAAAAGAAATAAATAAAAAATAAATTTAAAAAAATTAAAAACCTGCCTGCATGAAAGGACAAGTCAACTGAAAAGATGGAAACAAGATTAAATATTAAAGGCAACATTATAACATGCAGTCGGAGGCATATAACTCAAATCATTCATATTGTCACTTTCTTTATGCATGCCTCCGACTGCAATTGCCTTTAATATTTAATTTTGTTTCCATATACTACTTTTTTCTATACCTTTGAAAGGATAAAGATGCTAATAACTATTACCAAATTGAAACTGTAACCATTTCTTCATACAACCTCAAGCTCGTAACTAGAATTAGTTGCTAAATGGCTAAAGGTGATAAAACCAGGTAGCAGGCACTCAGGCCCGAGATTAGAGAGCGCCAGTGCAATTAGCTAAAATTAGAACTTAATCGGATGATGTGCCTTTAGCGAGCGGTGCAGTGTGATGCCACTACGTGCTAGGAACTAGGTACTGTCTGCAACCTTGTTAACTGGTGGACACTTTGGATTAGTACCAAGTTGACGGGTTAGTGAGCTATCCTAAACACTGGTCGTCTAAGCTCAAAACTTAATTTTCATACAATTAGCTCCCGCAATGCCTTCGCGATGTGGAAATGTCGCCAGCCTACAACCGCGTTGGAGTTTTGAAGGGCAATAGAAAAATATATCACCTAAATCAACATCATCCGCCCTAACATGACCACAGAAGATTATAAATAATCTAAGAGAAGATTATGATGTAGCAATTTATTAAAAGCACTATATCACGGGATATGTACCATGGGCAATAGCTTCGCTTAACCACTGCTAAGGTTTAAATCGCTTGCACGCCGCGCCCGCTGTCACATACGTTTAGTTCGTGCAGGGGCGATACGCGTGCACACGAATTTTGTTGCAGACTGGTTAAGCGACGCTGTTGCCCATAGTACATAGATATTGTTTCGGTTTTCCAGTGGTCTCTTAAAAGCGATGATCATCATATCTAAGTTGAGTTAAAGCTTATGTACGAAATTAGTAAAAATTTACTTTTTCAACTTAAGTTTCAACTTTTTTTTTTGTGTAAAAGTACCCCAAAAAAAATGGTGTGTGATTACAAGATTATTCTGGGGTGGGCTCGGCCCACCGATTCGCGATGTCAACACACGGCATTGGAAAACACGAGTTTCATAGATTAGGGTCATCATATCAGCCGCACGACACCCACTGCTGGGTATAGGCCTCCCCCAAGGATCTCCACGATGATCGGTCCTGCGCTGCCCGCATCCAGCGGCGCACCGCGACCGCGCACCAGAGGGGCTACTCAAATGGCCACTTTTCTATTCGTTCGCTAACTTAAAAATTAAAAATAAGCCATAAACTGAAAAATTACGTGTCTTAGGCTTGTCAATTCCATACAATACAAAAATGTCTGTGATTTACATAAACGTGCGACGTGGGACTTGGTCGTTTAATTGCTTATTTTTAAGCTATAAGTTAGCGAACGAATAGAAAAGTGGCCATTTGGGTAGGGGGGCAGATCGTCGGTCCACCTTGTCGGGGGCCTACTTACGGAGCGTAGTCCGGTGCGCGGTCGCCATTCCAGAACCGCCCCGCCCCAACGGCTATCGGTTTTTCTTGCTATGTGTCCAGCCCACTGCCATTTCAGCTGAGCAATCCTTTGAGCGATGTCGGTCTTCGAGAGATTAGGGTCATAAGTATGTATTTATAGTTGTACCAAGGCGTAATTAATATAGAACTCGCCTATTTCTCTATTCATTTCAGTTCCCACAGCGTTCAATAGAAAATGCGATACGGGCGAAAAAACAATAAATTTTATTTTTTTACAAGAAAAAACTACATCTTTAAATCAAAGGAGGTGTGAATGAGAGCTCTCGGCTCTTTGTAAGGGCATAACACTCGTTGTATGGCTGACACGTAGGGACAATGACGGCGATGCTGACACCTGATCCCCTTGCTAGTACCCCGCGGGTACCATCTCGTGGAGGGACGCGGGGGGCCGTGGGAGATCAACGGAAGTTGGTCGTGATATCCAATATTTTATGCAAGTAGTATTATTATTTTGATGGTGTGTTTTAGGTGAATTTCGAATAATAACGTCGTTAAAACTCGCGAGTGCGTGCGAGTTGGCACTTTCTAATTTTAGATATTTTTAACCGACTTCAAAAAAGAGGTGCTCAAGTTGACGGTATTTGTTTTTTTATGTATGTTTTACCGTTACTTCGCCAGTTTTAATCGATTTTAATTTCTTTTTTTATCAGAAACTAGCGGCCGCCCGCGACTTCGTCTGCGTGAAAAGTTTTTTGCAATCCCTCGGGAACAATACTTTTTTTCGGGATAAAAGGTACCCTATGTCCTTCTCTGTACCCCTGACAACGTGTATGCAAAATTTCATGATGATCGGTTTAGTAGTTAAGACGTGAAGGCGTAACAAACAAACAAACAAACAAACAAACGGACTTTCGCATTTATAATATTAGTAAGGATAACATAGTTTTATAGAGATCTGGCTTGTAGTTTTTTTCATATTCCTGAAAAATATCTATTATTTTGCATACCATCTCACGAGTTTATTTTATTGTCGTCAACTCGAGCGATCGTGAAAATCTGTCGTATTAATGTTTATAGTTTTGGTTTCAATCTGTTTTTAGGGTTCCGTACCAAAATGGTAAAAAAGGAACCCTTATGGTGTGACTCAGTCTGTCTGTCTGTCTGTCACAGCTGGATATCTCGAGAACTACTAATGGTATCATCTTGAAATTTGGAATGGTTTAAGATGTCATTTGCCCAACTATTTTGCAAATAAGAAATAAATAAAAAATAAATACCTTTTTACAACAGGGACTGAAAAGGGGTCTTAAAAATTTTAAGTGGGGCTACTAGGGCATGTGGGGTATCATATGAAAGAGCGTCGTTTGCACGTTTTCATAATTTTTTTCCGCTGTTAGGCCGCATAGTTTTCGACTTATGATGAAAAATGTAATAAAAGTTCCTCCCCCCCCCCCCCCCCTTCAAGAAAAATCTGAACAGTTTATATAAAGATTACAGAAAAAATAAAATGATGTCTCAATATAGCACACTTTTTTAGAAATTACCAAATTTCTAAAAAAGTTACTATTAGTTCCACTATCAGTCAAGAGATGGCGCTGACCTAAAACTGCAATACTAATTTGATTATTCTACTCTGCAGTGTGGTTTGATGGTGCAATTATGATGGTACGGAACCCTCGGTGCGCGAGTCCGACTCGCTCTTGAACGGTTTTATTATTAATGCATGCGAGTTGACGACCAAAATGAATTGGTAAAATCGGAAGTTGCAAATTCACGATTACTTGCGAGTTTCACACTTAAAGCCAGTTTACGAATAAGTCAATAACGAGTCACCACGTTTCAATTCAATTCAATTATTTTGTGCAATGCACAACTGTTTATTGATTTTTAGGGTTCCGTACCCAAAGGGTGAAAACGGGACCCTATTACTAAGACTCCGCTGTCCGTCTGTCTGTCTGTCAGTCACCAGGCTGTATCTCATGAACCGTGATAGCTAGACAGTTGAAATTTTCACAAATGATGTATTTCTGTTGCCGCTATAACAACAAATACTAAAAACAGAATAAAATAAATATTTAAGGGGGGCTCCCATACAACAAACGTGATTTTTTGGTACGGAACCCTTCGTGCGCGAGTCAGACTCGCACTTGGCCGGTTTTTTATAGAATCATAATTATGCCGGCTTTGTTGTGCAACGCTGTTTTAAATATTACATAACGATTGAACGAAAAAAATTGAGTTTTCCAAAAAGCACTTTCGAGTGTATTTCGAAATTCACCTTTTCGAATCAGAGTTATCATTGGGGGTTTTTTTTGTAAGTGGTAGGGTGTTGGGTTGAAATGAATCGGAATTGAAAGAGAAAGGTGGTTTTCAATACGTGTGACACGTTTTTATAGTTCCTGTACCAAAGGGAACATTTTACAGATTGAGTTGTTTTAATCGTCACCTTTATGAAAGCTAAAGATGAAGTCTTGTTTTTAAATTTGAGATTTTTGCATTTACAATGCTATTTTTAAACAATACTAAATAATATACTAGAAAAAATACGACTCGCACCAGATCTGGTGCGAGTCGTATTTCTAGTATATTATTTAGTATTGAAGTCTTGTTGTTTGCAATCATCTAATAATTAAAGCGAACTTAAGTGATTAACTTTTTATTTTAGATTAGTGGCCACCACTGGTGTTAGAGTTTATCAAGCCGCCTGTAAGGCCTCTGACTTGGCTCAAAGACTGTTATCGGATGACAACAGCCGGGACCGACGGTTTAACGTGCCCTCCGAAGCATGGAAGCGCTCAGTTGTAATGCCACTTAACGGTCACCCATCCGACACCTGGCCGGACCGAGCGTTGCTTAACAAACGTGATCGAATACGATCAGCTTGTCAAGTTCCGCCGTGAGCGCTTCGATAATTAACCTAAATAATATAACCGCCTCTGTTGTCTAGTGGTTCGCATACCCGTGTAAGACGCAGGGTCCCGGGTTAGATTCCCAGGGGGGGTACATTTGTACTCGGTTTGGTTGGTGGTAGGGCTTATTTCTAGTCCGCCTGGCTACTACCACGATCTTACCAAGTCTGACGCCATAACAACAATTTAAAATTTGTTGTGTTCCGGCAGTTAGAGGTATGATAGCCAGTTCCTCAGTGGTGAGGATTCCGAGTGGAGTGCTTACACTTTAGACCTTATTGTCACTTAATATCAGGTGAGGTGAAGGCCAAGCACTATCATGTTGTGGATAAAAAAAAATCGGGTTGCACTCCGGGAGTACCGGCAAAGTGAAAACTTGAATTAAATTTATTTAAATTATTTAATTTCTACATGCACGCATTCTACGATTTAAACTTATAGTCACAGAGTATAAATAAGTCTATGATTTCACCGAAGAGATCGCTGCTATTAGTTCCATTTTCAAAATTAGTGCGTTGCTGGTGACACAAGTGTTTACGTCTTAAAATGACGTGCCACCATTTTCAGCGCGCCCCGTAGAAAGAGAGGGGGATACTTCCGCCACCAGCTGTCTACTCTCCATCCGTCACATCCGTCTTACGCATTTTCGATCAGCCACGTGATTCTTACTGACGCGAGTTTAGCATTTTTTCCCCATTACAAAAAAGCGTACAACGCCGCTAACCGCTAAAGAAGTTTTCACTTCAAAAACTCAAGTAAAAGAATTCTATAGAATATTTCTCTATGGGAAATCTCATTTCGTTTTTCGGCGGTAGATGGCGCTGTACAAGCCAATACAACATTACTCTATCGAATGTTTTTACGCGCGTTATTTTTTTCGATATCTGTTCGTGCGATGTACTGTAAAGAAAACATTCAATTTTGAAGTTTACCGCAGCTTAGCAAAACATGCCATGCCAGTCAGAGCAGCTGTAACCAAACGCATTTATTTTCAAATCTGTTCTAATTCGTACAATTTCAAAATGTGACAATGATAGTTAGAGGACATTGCAGCGGTGACGCCACGCCACCGCACCGCCAGCACAGAATATAGAGTCTACAGAAGCGCCGCGACATTCTGCCAAACATCGTCATATCGTCGACTTTTACTTCAGAACCGCTGATTTACTATTTGCAATACCGCGGAACTGCAAACAGTAGCGAAATCCGCGCTGTCCTAAGCTGTAATTTATTTAGGTAAGTGCGGGACGCGCATCGCTCTTATATTGCAACGAAGCGTGGGAATAAATGAATTGTATTGTATTGTAATGGTTTATTTAAAATTGTGTCATCCATCACCAACCCGCACCACTGACATCCTAGGACAGCGCGGAGCGGTAATTTCGCTACTGTTCGTAGTTCCGCGGTATTGCAAGTGTTAAGGCTGGTTTATATTATCTTAGTATTTAGTAGAGTGCTTAGTAGCGTGCGAGTAGATTCGAATGCGAGTGCTTTAGTAGTTTTGGTGCCTTTCCAGTGACCGTTTACACGCTTCCAGTAGAGTGTCATTTTCGCCATACCTAATACCTATTATTTAATTCAATTAAGTACACGTCACGCGTTCACCGGCAAATGCACTCTACTAAAGACGCTACTAAAATGTCGATTTACATGCTTCCAGTGCGAGTGCGAGTAAAATATCGCGCGGGGGGTGAGCGGGCGCGCAGGGTGTGCTACTGGAAAGCGAGTAGAAAGGCTACTAGAACGTTACTCTCTTTAGTCATAAGACGACCGTTTACATGTTTCCACTAAAGCACTCTCATAAAGCACTCTACTAAAGACTAAGATAATGTAAACCAGCCCTTAGATCAGCGGTTTTGCAGTATCTTCGATGATATATTTTAATTTATTTTAATGCGTTATTATTGGTCTGTCTTCACTGAGTTGATTAAACTTGAAATAAAGAAATTAATAATACCTGGAAGAGATTGCTATTTAGCAATAAATAAGGCCGCCTTTTGTGTGCTATAGTTCTGTTAATTGTGTTTTCCTATTTACTATGTGTTCTGTATTTGTATGCAATAAGGTTTTTTTTTTTATTTTAAAATTTAAACTGTTTATTTATGAATAAATTTTTAACTATTAATACATTTGCAGGCAAATCTTAAAATTAAAGATTGTGAGGCCCTTGTTGCCCTTCTATTGGTTAGTTAGGTTGGAATTTGGATGTGGATCCGACCTCTTGTGTAGGAATTGGTCTTTTAAATAATATTTTTTCAATGTATTTTTAATTTGCATGGTATTTTTATCTTTGATTTTATCTACAAAAATTTTAGGTAGTTCATTTAATATTTTGGGAAGGTTACACATCCATACTCTTTTACCATAGTTATTGGTACATTTAGGTATTTCAAACATGGTGAGATTTTGCAATGTACGCAAGGAAGTTGGTCTTGTGTTGGTTTTTAACCGCTTAATATTTTGACTATTTTCTACAACAATTGGTGTTTTATTATAATTATTATAAATGTTTCTAGAATTGAGAGTTGAAGCGACTCAGTGAAGACAATTCAACTTGCATAAAACGCATGCAATATTGCCTCCAAACCATGCTCTTTTCCTTTTAACTTTCTGCCATACAAGCTGCGAAGCTCGGAGGAACTCAAAATAATTGACCATGCAAGCGCGAAGCGTCTCCGTTTCAGTTTGGGCAAAAATGCTTTCGTATGTCCGTCCGGCTGTCCGTTTGTTCTCCTCTACAGGTCGCATTTGTCAACCGATTCTCGTGAAAATTTGAGAGCAGGTTCTGTAACTATAGATTTTTTGTTGATTCAGTTTTTCTAATTTTTCAAAATGGCGGAGATACGGGGAAAATCATATTTCAGCCATTTTGAAAAATGATCAAAAACCACACAAACGCTAGGTCTACAGCTCTACACAGCCACTAGTACTTCTTGGTCACCCATCCCGCAGGGCGCAGTAGGTACGAAACCCTCTGCGCCATCGAACTCATCTAATCTATGTCTACGTGTGCGTATAAGGAAATCCAGGATTTATGCCAAACTTCTCTTCTGCCTGTTTTATATCTCATGGCACCAGTTTGATGGCAAATATAATAATCCCGCCGAATCCCGCCGACCATATGCCACTATCGGACATGCGACATTAAAATAAAACGTGGGTAGGGATGTGCAATCCATATTAATTAAAGGATCATTTTTGAGAAAATTCTACAACATCACCTCTGATCCCAAAGGAAGTAACAGTTTGTTATGGAAATCAAAGACAACGGTGGAACTACGAATAAACTGATATTGAGCTGGGCCAAACTATCTTTACATACAGTTCCATACGGCGGCGCGGGTTGAATAGCGCACTTTTCCCGGCTTCATTCTAAAAACTATAACAATTCAGGTTTAGCTAATAGGTCAAATGTGGTATCATTTTCGGATAAATCAATAACGTAAAACTTATTTCTGGTATAAAAATATGCAATTTATTACGCAGTTTCTGTAAAATTACACAAAAACCAACATTTATAAACTTAATTTTTTTATTTTAGGTATTGGCACTTGTTTCAGTATTTTCAAAAAAACTACTTTAAAGAAGCGTTTTTCAGGTTAATTTGTTATATGCGTTTGTTATGCTAACTATATTTTATGCAATTTGCGCTTAATCCAAGTAGTTTAGGTCCATTGTTTGCAAACATACAGCTGAAGAAAATACTGAAACAAGTGCCAATACCTAAAATAAAAAAATGAAGTTTAAAAATGTTGGTTATTGTGTAATTTTTCAGAAACTGCTTAATAAATTGCATTTTATTATATCATAAATGAGTTTTACGTTATTGATTTATCCAAAAATGATACCACATTTGACCTTTTAGCTAAGCCTGAATTATTATAGTTTTTAGAATGAAGCCGGAAAAAGTGCGCTATTCAACCCGCCGCCGTATGGAACTGTATATAAGGATAGTTTGGCCCAGCTCAATATTAGTTAGGAACAGCCTACAGATCAGTTTCTATCATGTGGCCAAACTTTATCACGACTTGTAACTCCCATTTTTTTTGTATAGAGGTTCATACCTACTAAAAGGGCGACAAACAGTGGATTACAAAAATACTTAAAACGGGCGACTACATGTGGATGGTAAACAATTTAAGTTGGCAGTGAAAAATCTAAATGGGTGACGAGAATACTGAGTGTGCAACTATTATACCAAGTAGGTTACTATATGACTGATTTAAGCTGCCCAATATGGTATTTTTAACACCTTTTTATTAGGTTGCTTTCTCGTTTGTTTGTTTGTTTTTTTTTTCGTCACCATTTAAATAAAATATATGCCAAATTTTAAATGTTTTGTGTGCCATAAGGTTGTCGCCCAAATAGTAATTTGGTCACCCGTTCTGAATAACTAGTTACTCAATTTGTATTTTAAAGTCACCCATTTTCAATATCTGTAGTCGCCCTCGGTCCGTCGCCCACTAAGTATTTCAGTAAGTACGCTATATTCAGTATTTTTGAAACCCAAAATGGGAATTTACTGTTACCCGATTAAATACTACCCTTTTGAAATTATACAATTGTGGACCGATTCCCATCCCTATGAAACTATTATTTCAAATTTTAAAACGATGGAACACAGTTTTTTGCGTGCAGCGCCGCGGCTGTCCACCATTACTTTCCATAGCCAGACGGCGATTTAAAAAGTAAAAAGTCATCGAATGATCTGCTCTCGCGACTTTTAAATGATGAACTTGTGATGAACTATGAAAAATCGATATCGGTTTCCGACTGCCGAATGAAACATTGATTGACTGAATAAAAAATATAGAAGAACTTTGACACGAATTCTTTTTCAGGAAAAATTTATGTGAACTGGACGTTTTGCGAATTAGCCTTTTAATTTTAGTGAGTGTGTTAAAAAATGGGTATGAGTTCGTAGGAAATAGGAACTCTATTGAACTCAGTTGCGTTTTGCACAATTATAATAGCAATATCATGACTTATATTGAATATTCACACATTTACTATAATTGCCCAAGCGAGCGTCTCAGTTTTGGGCAAAAATGCTTTCGTATGTCCAGCTGTCTGGCTGTATTTCTATATTCTCCTCTACGTCTGGTCGCATTTCTCAACTAATTCTCGTGAAGTTTTGGGAGCAGGTTCGATAATTATATAGATTCTTTTGTTTACTCAGTTTTTCGAAATTGTTCAAAATGCCGGAGATATGGGGAAAATCATAATTCAGGCATTTCGAAAAAATCAAAAATTTGACTAATGTAAACTAAACGTGACTAATCTTGAATATTCATGAGCGAAGCGCTAGCGAAGTGTCTCCGTTTTAGCTTGGGCAAAAATTTAGGATGTCCGGCTGTCCAGCTGTCTGTCTGTATGTTCTCTTCTAAAGATCAAATTTCTCGAACGATTCTCATGAAATTTTGTGAGCGGGTTCGATAATTATATAAAACTTTTTGTCGATTCAGTTTTTCGAAATTTTTCAAAAAAAGAACATTCACAGCATTTTTGAAAAAACCAGTCAAGAGCGAGTCGGACTCGCGGACCGAGGGTTCCGTACCATCATAATTGCACCATCAAACCACACTGCAGAGTAGAATAATAAAATTAGTATTGCAGTTTTAGGTTAGCGCCATCTCTTGACCGATTTATTTAATTTATTTAATTTATTTATTCATATTATACATTACATATTTTCACATTTTTTTATCTCGCCAAACTGCAGTGCAGTTTGATAGTGGAACTAATATTAACTTTTTTTTTAAATTTGATAATTTCTAAAAAAGTTATTGAGACATCGTTTTATTTTCCTGTAATCTTTATATAAACTGCTATCACATAGAATTATTTCAGATTTTTCTCTTTCCAGACTTCGGAGATAATGGGGGGGAACGGTTATTTTTTTACATTTTTCATCATAAGTCGAAAACTATGCGGTCTACAAAAAAAATGATTAAAAACGTACAAACGGCGCTCTTTCATATACCCCACTTGCCCTAGTAGCCCCACTTAAAATTTTTAAGACCCCTTTTCATCCCTGTTGTAAAAATGATATTTTTTTTTCTTATTTGCAAAATAGTTGCGTAAATGTCATCTTAAACCATTCCAAATTTCAAGTTGATACCATTAGTAGTGTTCGAGATATCCAGCTGTGACAGACAGACAGACAGACTGAGTCACACCATAAGGGTTCCTTTTTACCATTTTGGCACGGAACCCTGAAAATGATCAAAAATATCACAAACGTGAGGTTAACAGCTCACAGACAGAGCCACTTGTTAATTTTCTGTACGGTTTCGAAACTTGTTTGTTTTTGCATTGTCTTGATTTTGGTGATAATTGGACTTTAAATAAGTACCTACCTAAGTAGTTCTTCAGTTTCGTTCTTGATTTTAAATTGATGAATAGGCATGTTGACTATTTTTTTTTATTTTATGTTACATAAATTACCCCTAAAAAAAAGAAACATTTGTATAAGAATTATTACGCTAGCATGAAAACTGCCCGAGATATCACAGTTTGAAATGCACAAAATTGGACTCACCTGAAAACGCTCCATACTAACGGCTACCAAGTTATGACGTCACGCCTTCCTACGTTGTATGCAACGCGTAGGAAATTTGTTCGGCAGCTATATTAAATATTGTGTTTATCAAAATGGTTTCTTTGACAAATTTGCTATAAATTTTACGGACTAATTAAATGTATTATTTATTTTAACAAATTGTATACTTTTAAAATGGACTTGTCCACCCAACTTTGAAGGGTCATAAAACAAATAATACGCAATATATAAAACCAAGAGGTATACAAGCTACTTCAAAAGTTTGATATGTTTACGATTTTTATTAGTATTTCGTTATTTTATTCATAAGTCAACATCCCTATTAAAACAGTACTCTTCACGCTGAAACATTTAAATAAGGCACTGCCACTAAAATTTGTAAGGTTTTTTCTTTTTTTTTTTTCATATAAAAAGTAGTTTTCACGCATTATAAAATGCAAAGTAAGAGTAAACCCTTATTCCTAGCGCATAATGTAATAAACACTAAATCAGTAGGTAACCTACCTGGGTAAAATTTTCAGCCATTAAGTATTGTAAGTTTTTAAAAGCAGCGAAAAGAGAAAAGATAAATAAGGATGTCTATTATTGAAACACTCACTATAAAATGCTGTTAGATTGAATAGATTGAATATAATAAATTAAATTGAATAGAATTGGATAGATATAAGGTATAAATAAATTACTGACTCGGATTTACAGTAGATCTCATAACTTTGGCGCTGCGAAACATGCATTTATTTTACATGTTTTCGTCGTTCCAAAATATTCCAATTTTTACATCGGGACGCAGAAAAAGTTAGATTAGTACATTTTCCCGTTTTCAGTTACCCATTGCAGAATGATAAGTACTGACCTAAGTCTGAAGCCATAAATTTACCAAATTTTTTGGCGTCAATTTTATTTTATTGTGTTCCGGCAGTAAGGAGTAAGATAGTTACTCAATAGTGAGGATTCTGGGTGTAGTGCGCTTTTCCACCTTCGGCCTTATCGTCACTTAACATTAGGTGAGGTGAAGGCCAAGCTTTGACCCGTAACACGAACAGCTATCGAGATGAAAACACGCGTAAAAGTACTAAATAGAGTAATTTTGTATTTGGAAGTTTATACGAGGGCGGCGGAGGTTTGATAAGTCCATGACTTTGAAAAGATTTTGAAAAAAGAAATGTCTAAGGTTTGGGACTTCCGCCAAGTGACGCCTAATTCAATCAAATACTTTAAAAAGAAGAAATATATACTTTTTTTAATAATTTATTTTTGTATCTTTAAAAGAGACTCCTTAGGAATCTTTACACGACATTTTTTCAAATTCGGCAAAAGATTGTTACTTTTGGAAACAAAAAGCTCAAGCGACTTCTAACTTTTCTTAATGACCCTGTCGACCCTCTTGGCGGCACTCATGATGACATCCAAACTCGTCGAATGAAGATGCGAATCCTTCCTATTCTCTAGACTTAGCCCACTGAGATTTTTTCTCCTACCAAACATGAATAAATGTCTTGGCGGGCAAAAAATTTCATCAAGGGTGTCTGAAATGGGCCTCATTTCAGTTACCACAGTTTTCAGGTGATGAAAAAAAAATATGGGTTAAAGAAATAGGAACTTCGTTGGACTGAATACGCAGAACTACAAAAAGATTATGAAGAGAAATAAAACAAAAAATATCTAATTAAAGTGTTTCTTCTTTACAAAGTCATGGACTTATCAAACCACCCTCGTACAGCGCTATCTACCTTCGAAAAACGAAATTAGATTTAATAGATTACATTTTCGCGCGTTATTTTTCTCTATAGCTGTTCCTGTTAAGGCGGTTGTATGACCGAAAGTGGCGCACTCAGAGGTTTTTATTTAATAAGTTATTAATAGAAAAAGATTTTAATAATGTTTATCGTGGAGATTTTAGGGCCCATGGTCTAGTATTTTTAGAACATCTATAACTATCACTACATGCCCTCGTAGTCATTCGTAGAAGTAGATAGCAAATGTGTCAAAAACGGCCACTTTTAGCAGTTTTTCTATCTACTTCTAGCAGTGACTACTAGGGAATGTAACGATACCGTCTAAAAATACTAGACTGTAGGCCAGGGATGGCAAACCAATGGCACGCGTGCCATTAATGGCACGCGACACAATATTTTGGGCACGTCACCAATCATTATGCACTACGAAAAATTACGAACTTCTTTTTTCCTTTTCTTGCACTTGCTACACCCCTAAAGTGTAACGCAAACAAAAATGGCTATTTTGACAGTCCTATTCTTATTTGGCTCGCATTATAAATAATAAATTTTAAATTACGCGTATAATTAAAACATTACAAAATGTACCTATTTTTTGTAGTAAATAAAGACTTTTTAGTATTTATTATTATTACTTATTTTCCCAATAATAACAAAGTCAAAATTATTTTTTGATCGCACGTCTAGGACCCTCATTTAAAGATTCTTTAGAAAAATGGCACGTTGGTATAAAAAGGTTCGCCATCCCTGCTGTAGGCCCTAAAATCTCCACGATAAACATTTTTAAAATTGTGTATTAGAATTATAATATTAAATAAAATTCACCGCGGCGCCACTTTCGCTTAGGGTACCACCTTAAGGGCACTGACCCGTTTAAAAAACCTACTGATTAGTATGTTGACTACGGCTCCACGCACACCCTCGAGCTAAGATGGCGTACGCAACTCTTGACATATTTCTATTCATTACTTCAAAGGCGTGGGGTTGTCCCCTAGATCCTAGCTAGACCTATGTAAAGCCTAGGTAGTCTAGGTACTGCAATGGAGGGGTGTCAGTAAATAACTACGCGGAGAGACGCAAAAGAATAAATTAAAATGCATTAATTAATCAGTGTTGAAAATAAGTTTAAAGATATTCGGCAAAAAACAAAATGCATCATGCATGCAACGATGTCCATTTAATAGTTTTAAATTTAAACTAACGACATGGCTGATTGATAATTGCTATTATTCTGTAAATGACTATCTAAAGGACAATGACATAAATTCGATGCTCCGTTCAAAATTATTACCTACATGCTTAGCCGTATAAGTTAATATCTAATTAAAAGTAATTTAATAACTAATTTCTTTTAATTATTAATTGTGATTTGATTTTATATACTTACTTTATGTGATTTTTGCATGCTGAAAAGCAAGATATGTTAAGCAACATAACTTTAATTTACTAACATGTAAAACCATGACTTTTGCAAATAAATGTTCATTTCATTTCATCAAAAAATGCAAAATACTCTGTAGCCGTGCTACGAATATTTATCGAGAAAAAAACTAAAAATATACTTATAGATAATTATCAAACTTGCTCACTAAATTTCACGAGAATCGGTTGAGAAATGCGACCTGTAGAGGAAATCAAACGGACAGATATCCGCCGGACGGACATACGAAAGAATTTTTGAAGTAAAAACTTCTTTAGCGGCGTTGTACGCTTTTTTGTAATGGAGAAAAAATGCTAAACTCACGTCAGTAAGAATCACGTGACCCTGATCGAAAATTCGTAAGACGGATGTGAAGTATCCCCCTCTCTTTATACGGGGCGCGGTGAAAATGGCAGCGCGTCATTTCAAGACGTGAACACTTGTGTCATCATAGCAACGCGCAAATTTTTTAATTCAATGTCAAACGTCTCTAGATTTTTTTTCAAGCTATGGATAAGACTTTCATACAATACTGTTCTATATTCGTAAATTCAAATGCAGAGTAAATTCGTAAGACGGCCATTCGTGCAAAATTATTCCCTAACCATTCCAAAATATCAAAAATGCACAACGTTAATATTCAAGTTTTCACTTCTGCCGGCACTCCCGGAGTGCAACCCGATTTTTTTTCCTAAGAAGCGCGCTTCGCCATAAATTATTTTTCAGAAAATGGCAATAATTAGTATGCCGTACCTACCCTCCCAAGCCAATTAAAATATCAACTGTTCTTTGTAAATGAAAATTCAATAATAAGAAAACGTGTCTCTTCAGTGAAACAATTTTTCTAGTCAACTTGAGTAAAAGCAGAAATAAACTTATTCAATCATATTTCGCCGCTTTGGAGCGACGAAAACAACTTCAACAGCGAGAAATATGCTCTATATTGAGCGCATTTACATTCAGAATGCCTTGTATTTGAATAACGTCATGTTTATAAAACGTTTCTTTTGGAAATTCTGAGGTTTTTTCCTTCTGCATTTCTTTTTCTTCGTAACACTTGGCTGTTTGGAGTTGATTTAGTTTGGCGTTTCTTATTTCTTAAATAAAAAACCGGTCAAGAGCGAGTCGGACTCGCGCACCGAGGGTTCCGTACAATCATAAATTATATTTGGATATGTTACTTTAGTACAGTCTTTCAAAAAGTAGGATAAACGGCGGACAGGTGGAAGGGCGAAAGGCGGCCAGTTAATTTACAAATCTTAACCACAGCTGCTTATGGTGACTGAAAAACGTTTCAGCCACTCCACATTGCAAACTGTTTATATTACTAAGTAGGAACTTATACTTCGTTTATTCGTACGGCAAATAGTAGGTATAGGTAATTAATACTAGAACCAGCCAACAATTATTATTGTAGTATTAGGTCAATAATACCGCCATCTCTTGACCGATAGTGGAACTATTTTTTTTTCTTAGGTCATTACCATCTCTTGGCCGATAGTGGAACTAATTTAATCAGTGCCATCTGTTGACTGGTAGTGGGTCTAATGATTTTTTTGTTTGTTTTCTGAATTTCAAAAAAGTGTGCTATATTGAGACATCGTTTTATTTTTCCTGTAATCTTTGTATAAACTGCTATCACATAGAATTATTTCAGATTTTTCACTTTGCAAACTTCGGAGATAAGGGGGGGAACGGTATTTTTTTTACATTTTTCATCTTATGTCGAAAACTATGCGGCCTAAAACAAAAAAAAATTATTAAAAACGTGCAAACGGCGCTCTTTTATATGATACCCCACATGCCCTAGTAGCCCCACTTCAAATTTTTAAGACCCCTTTTGAGTCCCTGTTGTAAAAAAGATATTTATTTTTTTATTTATTTCTTATTTGCAAAATAGTTGGGCAAATGTCATCTTAAATTATTTCAAATTTCAAGCTGATACCATTAGTAGTTCTCGAGATATCCAGCTGTGACAGACAGACAGACAGACTGAGTCACACCATAAGGGTTCCTTTTTTACCATTTTGGTACGGAACCCTAAAAATGATTAAAAACGTGCAAATGGCGTTCCCTCATATGATACATGCTCTAGTAGCCCCACTTCAAATTTTTAAGACCCCTTTTCAGACCCTGTTGTAAAAAAGATATTTATTTCTTATTGATTTATTATTTGCAAAATAGTTGGACAAATCTCATCTTAAACTATTTTAAATCTCAAGTTGATACCATTAGTAGTTCTTGAGATATCCAGCTGTGACAGACAGACAGACTGTGTCACACCATAAGGGTTCCTTTTTTACCATTTTGGTACGGAACCCTAATTAATAACGAAAATATAAAAATGTATGAAACAGCCGATTATTTCGCAATTTCAGAGTTGGTCCCATAGTAAAAGTTGTTCAGTTTGATGGTCCCTATCTACCATATTCGGCATTAGGGAAATTTATGTAACATGTTATATACTTAACTATAACTTAAAAAAGTTAAAGCAAAGGGGGTGTTATGTCATAAAGCTGCTGCTCTTAAAGGGTGCAAAAGCAGTTGTTGAAAAGAGACAACGTTATACGAAAAGCACTTCATCACCCTAAGGCTGCGTTCAACCGATAACGCACGACTCGCCCTCAACCCGAACTCAACTCAAACTCAACTCGAACTCAACTCAACCGGAGCCCACTCCTTGAAATACAGCGCTTACAATTTTGAATTTTATAACACATTAATAAGCTCCGTTATATTTTGTCGATGCAACTGCACACGCGTCGCCCTCAACGCGAACTCAACTCAAACTCAACCCGAACACAACCCGAACTTAACTCAACTCAAACTCAACCCGAACTCACCTCAAACTCACCTGAACATTACACAAGAGCTTATTAATGTGTCATAAGACTCAAAATTGTAAGCGATGTATTTCAAGGTGGGCTGCGGTTGAGGTGAGTTTGAGTTGAGTTCGGGTTGAGGTTGGGTCGTGTGTTATCGTTTGAACGCAGCCTTATGTTCGCACCAACAACTCAAAGTAAGGCCTTAGTTTGTACTGACTTCCAATAAACAATAGTTTATTGTCAACCTGTTAAATCGAATAAACTTTAACTTCGACTTACATCAAATTGTCTTCTCTTCTATCCATAAAAGAAATGGTTTTTTATTCCGTTTCAGAAGTTAGTAGATATTTTTTGTCACATTCATGAAAAAGATGGATTAATTCTATTAGGAATATTGTACAACAATAGGTAATCTCTTAACCTCCTTTTCCTGTAAAATCTGGCCACCCATCTCTGCCAAAGCCACCGCGTCGGTGGCTTTGGAAGAGATGGGTCAGCATAACATCACCTATTGCATCACGCCTGCATACTAAGTTGCGCCTGGAAAGGCAGTGCCTATTGCAGCGGTTCCTGGATGGTGTTCCGCAGAACCCTGAGGGTTCCGTAAGGGACTCTCTGGGGTTCCGCGAAAATTCAAAAATTAATTGTAAATATCTTTTTTTCCTAACTGAATAAATATTTTTATACAAGGTGTAACAAAAAGGGGGTATCAACCCGAAAGGAGGTCAATGTACTCGTGAATCTGAACACGTTCCAACAGAAAAAAAAATCAAATCGAAAAAAATTTTTGGACTCTCCATAGAAAATTTGAATTTGCCGGCAACATTTTGTATGGAGAGTTCAACCTGCAGTTGTAACCACCATACATTTTGATCTATGTTGGTCCCATAGTAAAAGTTGTTAAGTACATTGACCCCTTAAAATTATGTGCACTATTTACGATGGACCTTATATTTAAAAAGTCCTTCTTTAAAAGTCAAACTATACTTACAAGATGCGAACACCAAGCCAAAAAGCTTCAGCATGGTGTGATTTCAAGAAAAAATAAAACCGGCCAAGAACGAGTCGGACTCGCGCACCGAGGGTTCCGTACCATCATAATTGCACCATTAAACCACACTGCAGAGTAGAATAATAAAATTAGTATTGCAGTTTCAGGTCAGCGCCATCTCTTGACCGATAGTGGAACTAATGTTAACTTTTTTAGACATTTCATAATTTCTAAAAAAGTGTGCTATATTGAGACATCGTTTTATTTTTCCTGTAATCTTTACATAAACTGCTATCACATAGAATTATTTCAGATTTTTCTCTTTGCAAACTTTGAATATAAGGAGGGGGAGCGGTATTTTTTTTACATTTTTCATCATAAGTCGAAAACTATGCGGCCTAAAAATAAAAATAAAAAATATTGAAAACGTGCAAATGGCGTTCTTTCATATGATACCCCACATGCCGTAGTAGCCCCACTTGAAATTTTTAAGACCCCTTTTCAGTCCCTGTTGTATAAAAGATATATATTTTTTTATTTATTTCTTATTTGCAAAATAGTTGGGCAATTGTCATCGTAAACTATTTCAAATTTCAAGTTGATACCATTAGTAGTTCTCGAGATATCCAGCTGTGACAGACAGACAGACTGAGTCCACACCATAAGGGTTCCTTCTTACAATTTTGGTACGGAACCCTAAAAACAGTGTTACAGTTAGTTCAATTCTTACTTGAACTAGGGTTACGCCGAAAAACGGTGAACCAAAAAGGGTTCCGTAGCCAAAAGAACTCGGGAACCGCTGGTCTACTGCGTTGCACATTAATGCATCCGTGTGTCTAATTTAACTATGAAGAGGCGCTTTCCGCCGCGTGATCAAAGGCGGTAGAGCTAAAACGAAACAGAATAAGTCGAGATTTAGAACGAACATTTTGTTCATGTGGGATTTCCCTTTTCGTTGGGATTCGGGAATAATAAAAGCCTTTTCGAAACCTATTTCATTCTATTTCTATTCCAAAATTAATCGAAATTGGTTTAGGCAGTTAAACGTAACAATCAAACAAATAGAAATATTTTTTTTACTTTAGCATAAAAATAAGAATTCAGATGTAAGTTTGTAACTTTTTATCTAGTTTTTTGTTATGTTTCTAAACATGAGACAGACAAACCAATTAATTATAAACATACAGAACATATTTTTATGTGTCATCGATAATTTTCGCAGCGCACGCCAAATAATTACTTATGTAGGAAAATGTTTGATACCGTGGCTGGTTACATTATTGCAATTTTCGTAGGAATCTCAAATTTTTTGGACAATAAAAAAATAGGCATGATAATTGTAGCTTTCTATAAATGAAAGAATTATTAACATCGCATCTAGTTTTTGACATTTTGCATTTTAATATTTTAGCTATAAATTTTTGTATGAAACAGCAGATTTCTTTCGCAATTTTATAGTTGGTTCCATAGTAAAAGTGGTTCAGTTTGATGGTCCGGAGAAACGGTTTATCCATTTTGGGTTCATTCATTAACACGTTCTATAAGAATTCATACATGTATCAACGTATCTTGTCTGCAGGTTCAGTTTTCCTTTGGGGTGGTAGTCCCGTGTAGGGCGGGCGGTAATAGGTGTTTAGCGGCGCCCGCTCGCATAATGCGCGGATCTAGGACTCCGCTCTTATGCTGTCCTAGAACCTAAAACAATGTGGCTCCTACCCACGACGCAAGTTGCTTCTAATACTGAAATTAAAGAATTTATACATGTATCGGTCGAAACTTTAATATCCCATGTGCTGTCTGCACGTTAGTTTTCCTTTGGGGTGGTAGTCCCGTATAGGGCGGGCGGTAACAGGTGTTTAGCGGCGCCCGCTTTCATAATGACGACAAGTTGTCGGCGACGTTCGGCGCTTATCGGCGCTTGTTCATATAAATGCCTGCGCCGGTCACCTGCATGGACCAGCGCCGATAAGCGCTGGTAGATCGGCACCGGCTACCAGCTTTCTTTCTGTATACGGCCTAATACTGAAATTAAAGAATTTATACATGTATCACTCGAAACTATAAAATCTCATGTCCTGTCTGCACGTTATTTATCCTTTGGGGTGGTAGTCCCGTGCAGGGCGGGCGGTAATAGGTGTTTAGCGCGCCCGCTCGCATAATGCGCGGATCTAGGACTCCGCTCTTATGCTGTCCTAGAACCTAGAACAATGTGGCTCCTACCCACGACGCAGGTTGCGAAAGTGGACCGTGTAATTTCAGTGTTAGACACTGAAATTACACGGTCCACTTTTGCCTTTTAATTTGTATTGATCGATCAAATAGAATCATGTAAACACAAGTGAACCATCCAATGTCAGATCAACAAAATTTTCATACATTTCTGCGCCTAAAATGAATCAACTTGGTTAGATGACGTTTCAGTCTATTGCCTTTTAATGGCAAATGGTGAAGCGCTCATGGCGGAGCTTGACAGACTGATCGTACTCGATCACGTTTGTTAAGCAACGCTCGGTCCGGCCAGGTGTCGGATGGGTGACCGTTAAGTGGTATTACAACTGAACGCTTCCGTGCTTCGGAGGGCACGTTAAACCGTCGGTCCCGGCTGTCGTCATCTGATAACAGTCGTTAAGCCAAGTCAGAGGCCTTACAGGCGGCTTGATGAACTTTAACACCAGAGGTGGCCACTAATCCTCATTCGATAAGAAGAATAAGAAGAAGATGGCTAATAAAGTAATTTGAATAAGTTTATGACGCGCGTAAAACTACTTCTCTATGGAAAATTACATTTCGCTTTTCGGCGTTAGATGGCGCGTACAAATTTCACATACAAACTTAGAGTAAGTTCGAATATACACTCTGCAATACTAGCTCTCATTCCCACTCACTTACAAGAAGAACTAAAAGGATTATTGAAGTGAAAACTTCTTTAGCGGCGTTGTACGCTTTTTTGTAATGGGGAATAAATGCTAAACTCGCGTCAGTAAGAATCACGTGGCTGATCGAAAATTCGTAAGACGGATGTGACGGATGGTGATTAGACAGCTGGCGCCGGAAGTATCCCCCTCTCTTTCTACGGGGCGCGTTGAAAATGGCGGCGCGTCATTTTAAGACGTAAACACTTGTGTCACCAGCAACGCGCTAATTTTGAAAATGGAACTAAAAGCAGCGATCTCTTCGGTGAAATCATAGACTTACTCTGTGAATATAAGTTTAAATCGTAGAATGCGCGCATGTAGAAATTAAAAACAAACAAACAAACAAAAAACGAGAAAGCAACCTAATAAAAACGTGTTAATAATAACACCGTACAGCCGCCATTTTGTTTTTTTTATGACGCCACCTTCTTAAGAACACTTGGGCTGACGAGTCACGAGACAAATCTAACGATATGTTAATCATGGAAATCCGTTCAGCCGTTTGAAAGATATGAGGTAATAAAGAATATTACATACAAACTTACAAGATACGCGCGAAAAACATAACCCTCTTGCAGTCGGGTAAAAAGGCCACTGGCGCGAAAGTTTTAGAATTTTTCTCTAATTACAAACTGATTAAATTGTGTGACTGTATAGTAATAGGAAAGAAATAATTTTAATCCTTTGCCGCTAATTTCAAAATATCAAAAATGCACAACGTTAATATTCAAGTTTTCACTTCTGCCGGCACTCTCGGAGTGCAACCCGATTTTTATGAAAGAGTTACACGTTACATACAATGCCACAAAACATTTAAAAGGCGTATAAAAGAGTACCGTGCCTTTAGTTTAGGCAACTTCACCAAGAGATACTCAATTCAACAACACTAATGACTTGCGAAAAGGGAAAAAATATTATGAATTTTAAGACGGACTTACATTTGAAGCTATGAGATGAGTGGAGATAAAATTGTGCAAGACGACGTTAAGGTATTCATTCATCACGAAATTGTAGTCGACTCAGTCCCTCTAACATGACCACGGAAACATGATATACATCGCGTAATATTTTTCGCCGCGCCTTTAATCAACAACTAGCTTTTGCCCGCTACTTCGTTCGTTTGCGACTTAGCGCGGAATTTTTTTTTTCGATTAAGATTTTCTTTTTTTTTCGATTAAGTTTTTCGAAATTTTTCGAAATGGTAGAAGTATGTTAAAGCGAGGTCTACAGCTCACAGAGCCACTAGTTTAGAAAAAGGTTTATTATTAACTAGCGGCCGCCCGCGACTTCGTCTGCGTGGAAAGGTTTTTTTGCTATCCCTCGGGATGAAGGGTACCCTATGTCCTTTGCTGTACCCCTAACATCGTGTATACACAATTTCATGATGATCGGTTCAGTAGTTAAGACGTGAAGGCGTAACAAACAAACAAACAAATAAACAAACAAACGGACTTTCGCATTTATAATATTAGTAAGGATTTTACACTAGTGGCTCTTGTAGAGCTGTAGACCTCGTCATATGTGACATTTTTGAACATTTTTCGAAATTAAATAAACTTCTGAATTAAATATGGCGTCTGACTTAGGTAAGATGGTGGTAGCTAGCCAGGCGGACTTGAAATAACCCCTATATGCCCTTTAATATGGACTCAGCTGGATAATGATGTTAAACAAAAGCGGAGTTCAGACAATACTACTACAAATTAACAGACTTTCCTAATGAGTAGACAAGAGGTTGATCCAATAAGCGGCCCAATGAAAAGTTTGATTTGAACAAAATTTTTGATCGCCCATCCTATGACCTACCCTCGAGAGAGTTGCCTAACTGCAGCAATGAATAATTGATTTGCATACAAAGAGCGTAAGGCCGACCCCAAGCCATCCGTAGACAAAGCATAAACGCTCCGATTCCAAGAACCTTATATTCATATTCTATGACACTCCGATTCTCTCTAGAGTTACTGGTCACTAGTTCACTCGAGATAAGTGTCAAAGAATCGATAAGGCAGAAAACTCCGTTAAATATCATACACGAATTTTTGGGAGTACCTAAGTAAGTTTACTTAGATGTTCTATCTCATGAAGTCCGTTCGGCTATGAATGTTGTTAGGCGTTCACATACACATTGTTTTAGTGTGCGTCTGCATTGCACGCTTTCGTATTACGCACACTAAAGTAATTAAATGTGCATGTGGACGCCTAACAACATTCATGACCGTGCGGACTTAAGGTTAACGCACATTTAGGCGGGTCGCAACTAGGGCTTCCATCCCGGGATTCGAGAGTCTCGAATGATATTTGGTCCCGAGATTTTTAGGTTCCAGTCTCGGGATTTTCGAGATTTTCGAGACTTATTCAAACGCTAGGTAGATTACTTACAACCTTACTAATATTATAAATGCGAAAGTCCGTTTGTTTGTTTATTTGTTTGTTACGCCTTCACGTCTCAACTACTGAACCGATCGTCATGAAATTTTGCATACACGTTGTCAGGGGTACAGAGAAGGACATAGGGTACCATTCATCCCGAAAAAAAGTATTATTCCCGAGGGATAGCAAAAAAACTTTCCACGCAGACGAAGTCGCGGGCGGCAGCTAGTTTCATATAAAGTTGCGTGTTGCGCGTGTTAATAAGTAGTTATATTATAACGTGTCAATTTTAAGGTAAACAGAACAAACAACAGTGACATTTTAAAAATAAACAGAACAAACGAACAAGCACAATACGATCTTTCATCTAAGATCTGAATATTTGTTTTCATCGTCCTTCAATTTAATTCAATTCTGATATATTTTCCTGTAAGGTAAAGGAACGTGTACTGAACCATAGGCAGCTCCTGTCGTATCCAGAAGCAAACGACGCCCTCAGTGACCATCAATACGGGTAATGTTCTAGCATACACTACTTGCAAATGGAGCGAAGTCATCGAGAGGTATGGAGAGGCGCGCGCCGTTACTCTTGATATCTCGAAGGCTTTTGACAGGGTGAGGCATGAAATCCTTATTGCAAGCTTTTTTCATACTGACTTCCCACCGGTTTTGTGTCTGGATATCGGACTTCCAGAGGGATCGGTCGATTCGAGTTGTCATTGATGGCTGCTCATCCGACCAGTTGACCTCAGGGGTGGACTAAACAGGAACACCTGCTGCATATTAATGACCTGCTAATATCCGGTATTTTGGGGTACGCAGATGACAACACCATTGTAGAGAGCTATATATCTGATGCTCGAGCCAGTGCAAAACAAGCCCAGTGTCTTAGGGAGGCGATTGTCAGACACATGAACACGAACCTGTCACTGCAGGCAGTCTTCAAATGAGGCGATGCCAATCAGGTCTGGTAGGTTCAATCCATCAAAAACCCAGGCATGTCTAAAGGGAGTAGTTTCGATCTGAGTCACTTTCCGAGGTGTATCCATGCCGATTACTAAACAACTAGACCTTCTCGGCATATTTTTGACTCTAACACTCAATTTTGGCTCTTTCATCGAGAATAAAGTACAATTGGCATCTAAAAAGCTTAGTATTTTGGCAAAGGTGAGAAAGTACTTTACTTCACGCCGGAACAGCTGCTCATTCTATCTATACCAAGCGCAAGTTCGATTGTGTATGGAGTACCGCTCTCATTTTTGGGATGGCCCGCCGAATACGAACTCCAGACGCTTGAATCCTTTGAGCGGAGGGCCAAGAAGCTCATCGGCAACGACAATATTTTCTGTAATAAGCTCAGAAGTCTCGAGCAAAGGCACAAGGTCGCAAGGTTTTTATCGGGTACATTTCGGCGAATGTAAGGTGGTAGTGCACAACCTAATTCCGCATCTCCTTTCTTCCATCAGACAACCAGAGGTACGAATCAGCGTTTTACTTCAAATTTTATCATCCGTATCACCAGAGATTGGAACTCTTTGCCTAACCCCGGTCACTCACATGCGCGCAAAGGTTCGCGAATACGGGAACCCACATGTGTAGGACGACCTTTGCGAAGTTTTCGAGACATTCGTACCTGTGACAAACTGTGTCGGTTTTTTTGACGCACATCAAAGCGCGCGAATCTCGAACCTTCGCTTAGCTCCCATACATGCGTGCCACAGACGAAAGCATTCGTATGACCATTACTAATCTGTGGTTACGCGTATTTTTCATAGTTGTGGCGACCTTTATTTAGTCTTTATTTTCTATATTGAAAATAGTAAGCATATGAACACACATAAAACAGCTCAACAGCTCTATTAAAATCATTTTCACTGCCCATTGTTCACAAAATCGCAAGTAAAAATAAACATTCGTGAACAAGTGTAGGAGGTACCTATTCGCGAAGTTGCTGACTTTGCGAATGAATTTCTGACAGCCACTAACATGCGTGCAAAAAGGTTCGTACAATGTACGAACTTTTGCGCACATGTGAGTGACCGGGGTAAGTCTATGTTTCCCGACAAGTACAATCTTCAAGTCGCGAGTGATAAGATATCTTCTAGGCAAGTGCGTTCCATCGTAAATCTCGTCATCGCTTACCATTAGGCGTGATATCGCGCAAGCGCTTGCCTTTCTATCATAAAAAAATGCGTCATATCATTATTTCGAGAGTCTCGAAATTTCGAGAGTCTCGAGAGTCAGCCATATAGTCTCGTCTCGATCCCGAGATTCTGAAATAGGTCCGAGAGTGGAAGCCCTAGTCACAACGGGGCGGGCCGGGCCGCAGCGCATCGCAAAATGCTCCTATAGCACACTGTGACGGGCCGGGTCGCATCGCATCGACGGATTTTGAGTACAGTGGTGCCAGCTTAGGGTAATTTACCCTAGATTTAGGGTAAAAATTATCCGGCAGGGTAATTACCCTAATAATTATTAGGGTATAGATTTTCCTACTGTATCTCTTGTGTTAACTTTACTCTTACAAAAACAATGACAAAAGAGACCCGGCATTTAATGCTAAAGTTGTATACCTTTTAAAATCTTTAATCTGTGATTCATAATCTGCTGTACTTTTTAGGGTTACGATGGCAAAAAACGGAGCCCTTATAGAATCGTCATGTCTGTCTGTCTGTCCGTCCGTATGTCACAGCCACTTTATTATAAAAGAATTAGGATTACACAGTTGAAACTTGGTAGGTAGGTGTATTCTGTGAACCGCTTTACGATTTTTAGACAAAAATAAAAAACCGGCCAAGTGCGAGTCGGACTCATGCACGAAGGGTTCCGTACCAAAAAACGGCTAAAAATCAAGTTTGTTGTATGGGAGCCCCCCTTAAATATTAATTTAATTCTGTTTTTAGTATTTGTTGTTATAGAGGCAATGGAAATACATCTTTGTGAAAATTAGAATTGTCTTCCTGTTGTCATTATTAATATCGAGCAAAAAACGGTAAAAAAATCACGTTTGTTGTATGGGAGCCCCCTTAAATATTCATTTTATTCTGTTTTTAGTATTTGTTGTTATAGCGGCAACAGAAATACATCAAATGTGAAAATTTCAACTGTCTAGCTGTCACGGTTCATGAGATACAGCTGGTGACAGACAGACAGACAGACGGACAGCGGAGTCTTAGTCCTGTCATTAATAGGGTCCTGTTTTTACCCTCTGGGTACGGAAACCTAAAAAGATTAACCCATACATGGAACTGAAACTGAAAAAAAAAATGTTTTTCATCAAACCTATACGTGCGGGGTGTCTATAGATAGGTCTTTAAAAGTGACATTGAGGTTTCTCAAACCATTTTTCTCAAAGTTTCTGAAAGATATACACTTCAAATGTGGTCAAATGTGTGTCTCCCACCTAGGGTTGCCAACCCTACTATATAATATAGTATCCTACTATATTGAAGGCTCGCCTACTATATTTTTTGAAAAAATATATAGTACTATATTTTTTGAAAAAATATATAGTAGGCAAAACTACTATATTTTTTCAAGTGAAAAAATTAAACAAAAGCAACAAAAAATATAACTTAAATGCACATAATTATGTAATTACATAATATTTCTTTGTGATCAAAACACTTGTCGTTATGGTTGTTGAATAAATTATGAAAATGTTAGTACTTACATAAATATGCAAAATGCAACTTTTTTTAAATCCTCCATACAAAACAGCAACCTACTATATTTTTTGGACTTTTTCGCCATCTACTATATTTTTACACTAAAAATCTTGAAACTACTATATTTGATCCAAAAAAAGTTGGCAACCCTACTCCCACCCTCTAACTTTTAAAATAAGAGAGTGAAAAATCTAAAAAATAATATATGCTGTAGAACTTAATAAACACTTTTCACGAAAATTGGTTTCAATGACATATGTATTTAGTAGTTTTAGAGATATAGCAAATTTTTCAAAACCGCAAATATATTTTTTGTCATTTATACAAACACTATGAAAAAGTTTGTACTCCTATAAGAAGTTATTTTTGCAGATGAAAAATGATAGTGGTATTAAATAAGGTATGGTATATGGTAACCACGGAACCCCACTGCGCGTGGCCCGACACGCACTTGGCCGGTTTTTTATTTCTGGCTGTGGTATCTGTCAACCAAATGACAGATCAATGCCAAATCAGAAGTCAAATAAACACTGCGTTTTTTAATTCCAAAAAAAGAAAATTGTGGCTTTATTTTAAGACCAAATTTAATTTAATTGTACACAAGTTAAGTATTTTTTCTATGGCGAGTCCCACTTCTAATAAATTTATAACAAAAAATATAGTGATGCAGAGGATTACTGACGACGTCCATTATACAAGGACGTCAGTGCAGAGGATACTTTCATTGTTATGTGCCATAATAATATTGAACATAAGCATGTTTTTTATTTCTAAAGGAAAAAAACAAGTAAGGAATTTTAATTACGGGTATTTTTACAAAATTATATAGGATATCTATAGATATCAATATAAAAGATTGAGAAAAAGATATAGATATCTTTTTCTCAAACTTTTATACGACAAAAAAGTTTTGGGGTATTTTCGGATGACTCCCGATCGATAAATCCGCTTGCTATAGCACACTGAGTCGGGGCGCAGCGGGGCGGGGCGGGCCGCATCGAATCGCAACAAAATGCGCGACGGATTATGCGGCCCGCTCCGCCCCGGCATAGTGTGCGATAGTGCCACGTGGTTCCCTTTGAATATTGCCCGCTGGGACCCACGAGACAAAAAGAATAAAGTTAAGGTAAAAAAAATAAAAAATGGTATGGGTTGAAACAGTCTATATTACTAATATTGGTTTACACCTTACATGAGAAAAAATTCACAAATCTAGCTCAGCGACAGGGGTCGCTACATGGATTCTATTGGTTGGTGTGTGTCGGGTCGCAAAAAGAGTAAAAGTTACAGTTTATATTAAATTATCATCCCTAATTGGAAAATACCACGGTTCACAATATTTAAAGGGTAAAAAAGCACCGACCTCGTGTGTCCTGTATTTACTAATGAGGGATTATTTAGACCTCTGAACTCCCTGGAGGATTATCATGTAGTTGTGGACAGCAACTCATCAGCACATGACGTGGCACGTGGTAGACCCAAAGACTATCAATGAAATTAATTTCCCATAGCTGAAACAAACGTGTAGGATTAACCAAACTGAAAATTAGACTTTGAACACGTTGTGGCTATGCAACATGGCGGCGTGGCGTGGGGAAAATGTTTTCAACTTCTTACCAGGTCTTGCTAAAGCAGCAATCCTGATTAGCAGGATTTCAAACCGCCTGCTCCCTCCACCCGTTTGAAATTTTGCCTGGCTGACTCCTCAAGCCACGGCAAGTAACCTTCGAAGATCCTGGCAAACCTTCAGGCCAGCGACCAGAAACAAACGATGGTCTGCAACTTGAGGTTTTACCTCAGTAGCGTTTTTCTCTCTCTAAATTATTCGACCGACTTCGGCCGCGTTAAATAAAATAATCAAAATTCTTTCTCAACACACATGTCATCTTTTTTCCTGAAAACTGAAGGCTCGCTTGGTGTTGCCCTAACCCGCTTCGATACTCCTTCCAAAACGTTCCGTTTTCCGAAATTCGAACACACTTGGAAATTAAATAAAATTACCAAATATTTTGCAAACAAAATTTAACCTACAGAAATAAATATCTGTGCGTCTCCTGACTATAAAACTTTTGGACAAAACGCAAAGAACTGTCAATCGACGCTTCAGCTAGCAAAAAGGTGTTCGCGCATAACTTCAACAAAAGTGTCAGATGGAAGAGCGTGACACGAGATGGCAACACCGTAGCTCCGAAATCTGCCTTCCTATTTGGCGTTGTTGCTATTGGTCAGAATCATCACGCGCGGCACGCGCCATCTTCTATCGTCTAATTCCTTGCTAAACTGAAGCGAAATTTGAGAGACTTTGCTCTGATTCTCAATGTTTATTATTTTCAAAGCCTTATGCAAATAATAAAAAATTTGAAAAGACATTTATTAAAGTTGCCACTGCTACAAAAAACAACCAATGACGTTAAAGGGGAGGTGCCAATTCCTGCAAAATACTGAAAACTACCATTTCGCTTGCGCGCCAAGATTTAAACTTGTGGATTGTCAGAACACAACGTTACAATACCCCCTCTCCTGAAAAAAAGGCGCTGCCCTCAGCGTCCTCAAACTACAAAACCTACTATCAACACTAAAAACTCTATTGAACGCAACGATGCAACAAACCATGTCGACCGTCAACCCAAAAAAACATGAAATACCCTGGACGTACAACCCATCACCGTGACATCACATTTGACGACACAGGACATCCACCTAACGAGACAAAACGAAACAAAACAAACCGCACAAACAAAACATTTACAACGCAAAACCGGTTGTAAACCGAAAAAGGAGTCAAAACTACGCTCCAAAAAAAATTTTACATTCACTAAAATATGCGAATGCAACAACAGTTGTTGTGACTGTACAACGACTAAATATTCAAAAAAATAAAAAAAACAAGTTCGTGACATAAATTTCAGTCACCCAAATAGAAAAAAATCTTCAGTCAACCAAATAGAAAATTATCTTTTAGTAACAACTCGTCGCAACATTGGAATATGAATTGAAAAGAAAATAAGTTTCACTACCTCCCTGACAAGAGCAAACAAAAAAAAATATCAAGATTTACCCGAATCTACACCATGGTAAAAAAAATAGATTCGACACTTGTAACAAAAGGTGAATTCTAACTCATTAGAGATTCGAACCACACAAAAAACTAAACCAGGCCTCCATCTACCTATAGCTTGGCTACCGGCAATTCCCTGCTCTTTCACACCCAAATTCCTCCGCATGCAATCGTCATACATTCATTCATCACCATTTGTCCATTCATACTTCACCGTGCAAACTAATAGTGTCACACTGAAAATAACTGTAAACACCACACAGAGACACACGCTTCGTGTGCCAAATTTTTGTGTATTTGACACACTACTAGAGAAGATGTAATAAGTGCCCTAAGCTTTTAAATCCTTAATATGCCAAGAACCTATAGATTGACCATCAGAAACTCTTTCCAAATCATACACCAAAGGCGATAAAACTTTCTTTACCCTACATTTCTCAAATTTAGGTGCCAATTTGGCCATTTTAAATTTCTGCGCATCACTCTGAGTAAATGTTCTCTTCCACACAACATCACCTACAGAAAATGTTTCCGCTCTTCTTCTTAAGTTATAGTGAGTGGTGTTCTCAGCATGGGCTTTTAATAAGTGCTCGCGTACCTTTTCGAAAATCGTCTTTAAGACGTGAAATTCACCGGCGTATTCGTCCCTAGGTACCCCAGGTTCGTATTCCTTATCTGTGTCTTTATAAAAGGTACCACTGATGACGGGTTCCCTAGCATGTACGAGAAAAAATGGTGAAAATCCAGTGGACTCGTTCACGGCACTATTTATTGCTAACTGAATTTTCGGCAATTGTTCATCCCATGTACGATGATTATCTTTAACATAAGAAGAAACAGCTGTCATTATGGTTTTGTTGTATCTTTCAACCAAATTTACTTGAGGTGTGTAACGCGGGGTAAAATGGAGTTTCGGAACTTTATAACGTTCGAGCATTTGGCGGAACTCAGATCCTGTGAATTGCACTCCGTTATCAGCAATTACAGTTTCTGGGACGCCGTGTACTAATATTACGCGTTGTTCCAAGTTTTTCACCACTTCCGCACAAGTAGCACGTCTCATAGGAAAAATTAAACAATATTTAGAAAAGCAACAGGTAACTACCAAAAGATAAACAAACCCAGAACGAGACCTTGGCATTGGCCCAACGATGTCTACGGATAAAACCTGGAATGGTCTATGGCAGACTTTCGGTTTACCCATTAAGCCTGGAGTTGCCTTTTGTGATGGTTTGTATGCGGCGCAAGTGTCACAGTGTTTAATGAAATCAACAATGTCTTTGTACATTCCTGGCCAATAATACCGTAGACAAAGGCGTCTATGGGTTTTGAAAACCCCCAAATGAGCCGCTGTTGGTTCACAGTGGTTCTCCTTAATAATGGCCACTCTCTGGTCCCTTCGTACTACCAGCTTCCAATCAAATTCACTCAATAAATTAAATTTACACTTTGAAAAACGATACAAATTACCATCCTTTACACAAAAATTAGGAAAATTAAGTGGATGCGACTTACAACCATTGAAAATTTTATCAAACCACTCGTCCTCCACAGAGTTGATCACGTTTAAGGTGTTAGCGTCCATAAGTCTGGATAACGCGTCTGGAACCACATTGTCCGTGCCTTTTCTGTGCTCAACCTGAAAATCGAATTGAGACAGTCGACAAAACCAACGTGCCAGTCTACCTGAAGGGTTCTCCAGCTTAGTAAACCATTTTAGAGATGAATGATCCGTGACAACTTTAAAAGGACGAGATCCCAAATAAGGTTCAAATTTCTCGACCGAAAACAAAACAGCTAAGGCTTCCCTTTCTGTAGCACTGTAATTTCTCTCTGCTTTATTTAAAGAACGACTAACAAATGCAATAGGGTGATCATGTCCGTCAATTTCCTGAGATAACATTCCTCCTAACCCATATGAAGATGCATCACAATGCACAGTAAAAGGTTTCTCAAAATCTGGTACAGCTAAAACTGGTGCTGTAACCAGGGCATTTTTTAAAGTATTAAAGGACTCTTCGGCTTCCTCCGACCAAGAAAAAGGTGGCGCATTCTTCCCACTACACGTCAACTTATTAAGTGGTGCAGCAATAGTCGAAAAGTTACGGATAAACCGTCTATACCAGGAACATGTTCCAAGGAACATTTTGACCTCACGACTTGAAGTTGGCGTAGGAAAGTTCAAAATTGCGGAAACCTTCTCCGGATCAGTTCTCAGACCGAATTCGTCTACAACGTAACCTAAATATTTAATAGAACTTCGGAAAAATTTAGATTTTGTAAAATTGATAGATAAATTGGCTTCTTTAAGCTTGTCAAACACCCGTTTTAAAAGTAGTAAATGCGTTTGGAAATCAGAACTACAGATAATAATGTCATCA
Organism: Agriphila geniculea; assembly: GCA_943789525.1. Lineage (NCBI taxonomy): Eukaryota > Metazoa > Arthropoda > Insecta > Lepidoptera > Crambidae > Agriphila > Agriphila geniculea. The sequence goes on along the minus strand of OX038897.1, from coordinate 490,250 downwards.
ACGTAACAGTAAACTGTTCCGTTGTCAATATCACTGCAGAACCCGTGACCCAACAACCTATCCATCAAACGTTGCTGTCTAGCCGGAGCTCCGCACAGTCCAAACGGCATCACCTTAAATTTAAAGATACCTCTTCCGGGAACGGTAAAACTAGTCTTATCCTGCGACTCAGCTTGGAGTGGAATTTGCCAAAAACTGGAGCTTAAATCTATCGAGGATAAGTACCTAGCCTCCTTAAGGCTGTCAAGTATCTGAGGCATGTACGGAATAGCATATGCATCGCCCTTGGTAACGGCGTTAAGCTTCCTACAATCAAGACAGAATCTCCAATCGCCATTCGCTTTCTTGACTAATAGAACGGGATTATTCCACGGACTTTCACTAGGTGTTACAACGTCTAATTCCAGCATTCTATCCAATTCGTCGTTTAAGGCTTTTTTCTTTTCCGGAGACAACGGATACTGTCCTATCCTAATAGGTGTGGCCTCTCCCGTATCAATTACATGCTCAGTTAAAGAGGTCCTTCCTAACCCAATCCTTTCCGAAGAAATTGATTCAAAGTCTTTCACCATTGAATCAGCCAATTCTCTTTGACTAAAAGACAAACTATTATACGACTGAATACTATTTATTTGTTCCGAGTGAATTGAACTACAATTATTAAAAAATGGTTTAGGAGCGTTCCTATAATCTATCTGATCAAAAATGTTCTTCCCTAAATCGAAACATCTCCAAAAATCACAACCTAGTATCACCTCCGTGACTATACTAGGAATCACAAAAAATTTCACTACCCGGCTAATTTTACCAAAAGTAACCGGTACAAAAATAAACCCTAAAGATTCTAGTTGAACCCCATTTGCAACACTACACGACCTGTCTACACGCTCCTGTAGTTCAAACCCAAACTTTATAAATTGTTTGTGTGCATTGTTCCCTAAAATTGAGATACAAGCACCTGAATCTAATAAACCAATAATTTCAAAATCATTTACTTTAAATTTTAAGTAAGGCCTAACATCATTTTCACTAGGTGCGAAGAGAACCGAAGCGATGCTACGAAAAGATTTAAATTTACCCTCACTATCCAATAAATTTGTACCTCGGTTCTCACCAACTAGTTTTTTGTCTGTGGTAAACCTTTAAAACTTGTGCCCTTACTGCAATTCGGACACGAAGTGACAGTAAAACCTACTTTGCCACATTTGAAACATTTTATATTTTGGGGTGTCACTTTACATAACCTAAAATTGTGGTTACCCTTGCCACATTTATAACACACTCGTTGGTTTGCAGAAGGCATGGAATTAGAATTAAACTGTTGTGATGTTGTTGGCGGTCTACTAGTGTTGTGTGTTGCTACATAATTAACTTGTTTTGCTTTACCCTTGTAGCAAAACTCCTGACTCAGAAAATTCGACTTGGTCGGTTCCACAAAAAAATCTGAACGTTGGCGAGCAGATTCAAGCTTACGACATTTTGTCTTCAAATCGGAAATTGTAGTAATATCTAACAAAGCTAACTGTTGGGAAAAATATGGTCTGATGTTGTGCAAAAGGATTTCAAGCTGCTTCTCCTCCGGCAGTGGTGATTTCAGTCTGTTGAATAGGCATGCCATTACTGAAAAATAAATGTGTGTTGGCTCCTCCATTCCTTGTGTTCGTGAACGGATCTCACCCAGTAACCTGTAATCATAATCAACCGGGTCGAATTCTTCGAGCAACAAAGATTTTAATTCTGCCCAACTGTCAACCTGACCTTTAATGCCACGATACCACAGCAAACCCTGTTCTGAAAATAATTGAGCAGCTGAGTTGAACAACTTGCCGTCAGAAACACCATATGAAACTTGGAGCTCGTCGACACGTTCCAAAAATGAACGAGGGTCTGTGGTCCCGTTGAATCTCAAGTTCCACTTTGCCACATTCCTATCACCAGAACATTCCGCAACTGCTACTACTGGCACCGGTTCCACCTGTGTGTCGCACTGTTCAGGATGCTGTGCTCTTGTTGACAAGAAAAACTTTTCAGAAACTGACAATAAAAACTCGATTGCGCTAGACAACTCTGCCTTTTGTGACAAAACAGCAGGGTCATCCGACACAACTCGCAATAGCCTATGATGTAAGTGTCGTACCAAACCACGGCATCTGCTCAAACAATGTGCTGTAACAGATTTTTCACTAAGTTTTGCTTTTAATTCTTTAATTTTATCTGAAATAATTTTAAGTTCTGAACTACTTTCAAATTCTGTTTCCATGATTACCTCAGAGGGACACTCAATAAGAAGTTGTTTTAGTTGCTTTCTCAACAAAGGCACTGTAGATGTCGGTGTTTCAGACCTAATTGTCACTTCATAAGTAAGTTCATCTTTTAAGAGTGAATGTACTAAAATTTCTAAATCCATTGTTAAGAACTGGTGGTATTTCCTTCACAATCAATTTAAATAAAGGGTAATGTTAAATTATCCAACACTAAATCAGAGAAAACACAGTATTCAAGAAAATTATTTGTAATTGTATTGACCACAACGACACACCGCTTGTAACAATATTGTAATATTCACCCAATTGTATAAAATGTAATTTTAACAAAATGTATCAAATTTATAAATCACTGTATGGACTTTAAATTTAACAAAATGTATTCTTTGTAAAAACAAAATAAATTTTTAAGTTGAAAACTGAAATCTTTCTCTGAAAGTATGAATGTGTACACAACACTAGATTGTTACCAAATGTAAAATCTGATATTTATGTCTGTTTAGTTACAGTTTATCATGAAAACAATATAACTTGAAGTTAACTTTAAAACATGAAACATGTAGGTACCTGAACATATAAATCTTATGATAACCCTAGTTTTATAAAAACATATAACACATAACATAAAACATAGAACAAAGCTTAACACTTAAAAATTTAAAGGAAATAAAACAACCACACTTGTGTTTTTTTTTTCACTTTATAACATTCACAATAGCAGCACACCACAACATAAAATTACAAACTAGAACCTGTGGTATTCCAACCTAAAAACAATTTCCATCTATGCCGCTACTGTTGCTTACCAAAAAGACAAATTCTAAGCAAAATGTTCCAAAGAAAAGTATTAAATTGAAAAAAAAAAATCTTTACTGTGGTTATGTTGTTCAAGCACAAAAAATGACTTTTAAATGTTGTTCACACAATAAAAATGAAGCTAAATATTCTTATTTGAAAAATATATGACTCTAAGTTACACAAAATACATATATGACTCTAGTAAATACTTTCAAAATATGATTCTAAGTTAAGCAAAAATATATAATGACTCGACTGTAAACTTTTACCAAAACACAAAACACTCCCCTACTCTCTCCTACCCTCTCTCAATCAGTACTAAAATCATTCCATAAGTAAGCCAAAGGGGTGGGCCAGGACAGTTGTTACACACTCAATATACCCTGCGGTCCGGGCCCAGATATGAGAAAGTTGGGGATGTTGCTGACCAAAACACACCAAACAATAACTTTAAATAAATGTGGGCGCCATTTGCCACGTGGTTCCCTTTGAATATTGCCCGCTGGGACCCACGAGACAAAAAGAATAAAGTTAAGGTAAAAAAAATAAAAAATGGTATGGGTTGAAACAGTCTATATTACTAATATTGGTTTACACCTTACATGAGAAAAAATTCACAAATCTAGCTCAGCGACAGGGGTCGCTACATGGATTCTATTGGTTGGTGTGTGTCGGGTCGCAAAAAGAGTAAAAGTTACAGTTTATATTAAATTATCATCCCTAATTGGAAAATACCACGGTTCACAATATTTAAAGGGTAAAAAAGCACCGACCTCGTGTGTCCTGTATTTACTAATGAGGGATTATTTAGACCTCTGAACTCCCTGGAGGATTATCATGTAGTTGTGGACAGCAACTCATCAGCACATGACGTGGCACGTGGTAGACCCAAAGACTATCAATGAAATTAATTTCCCATAGCTGAAACAAACGTGTAGGATTAACCAAACTGAAAATTAGACTTTGAACACGTTGTGGCTATGCAACATGGCGGCGTGGCGTGGGGAAAATGTTTTCAACTTCTTACCAGGTCTTGCTAAAGCAGCAATCCTGATTAGCAGGATTTCAAACCGCCTGCTCCCTCCACCCGTTTGAAATTTTGCCTGGCTGACTCCTCAAGCCACGGCAAGTAACCTTCGAAGATCCTGGCAAACCTTCAGGCCAGCGACCAGAAACAAACGATGGTCTGCAACTTGAGGTTTTACCTCAGTAGCGTTTTTCTCTCTCTAAATTATTCGACCGACTTCGGCCGCGTTAAATAAAATAATCAAAATTCTTTCTCAACACACATGTCATCTTTTTTCCTGAAAACTGAAGGCTCGCTTGGTGTTGCCCTAACCCGCTTCGATACTCCTTCCAAAACGTTCCGTTTTCCGAAATTCGAACACACTTGGAAATTAAATAAAATTACCAAATATTTTGCAAACAAAATTTAACCTACAGAAATAAATATCTGTGCGTCTCCTGACTATAAAACTTTTGGACAAAACGCAAAGAACTGTCAATCGACGCTTCAGCTAGCAAAAAGGTGTTCGCGCATAACTTCAACAAAAGTGTCAGATGGAAGAGCGTGACACGAGATGGCAACACCGTAGCTCCGAAATCTGCCTTCCTATTTGGCGTTGTTGCTATTGGTCAGAATCATCACGCGCGGCACGCGCCATCTTCTATCGTCTAATTCCTTGCTAAACTGAAGCGAAATTTGAGAGACTTTGCTCTGATTCTCAATGTTTATTATTTTCAAAGCCTTATGCAAATAATAAAAAATTTGAAAAGACATTTATTAAAGTTGCCACTGCTACAAAAAACAACCAATGACGTTAAAGGGGAGGTGCCAATTCCTGCAAAATACTGAAAACTACCATTTCGCTTGCGCGCCAAGATTTAAACTTGTGGATTGTCAGAACACAACGTTACAATAGTTCATATAAAATGTATGGGAGCGATTTGAGCGGATTTTTGCGATGCGACCCGCCCCGCTGCGGCCCGCCTAAATGTGCGTTAACCTTTACTGTTAAAACTTTAAGCGCATGTTTCACAGGTTCGTTACTATCTTTGACTATAGTTGTATCTACGAGATTATCGGTTTAGTAAGTTAGCTAAAGCTTAACCGGAACCTTTGAAACAGGGTAAACCGCAGTCCAATAAAAGTTCGATGATGGAATTTTGTATTTAGATTTTATATTTTCATGGTGTAGAAACTTTTCGTGATTCAGTTTTCCATAATACATTACTATTACATCAAAGTCATTTAGCTGTAGAGCCTGTAGGGTATATAGGCAGGATTTCAAACCTGCTTGTAATATTTTCATTCGGTTCACTAACTTGCTTATGCGGTGACACTACTACACCATTGCTGCAAAGATTTACTGGAAATAGGAACAAACTATTAATTTTAAATACACTTCTGCGTTAACTGTTCTCCATGAAGCCTGACCTCAAACAATTGCGTCAGTAAACAAATAAATTATTAAAAACAGCCATTCAGTCGAAGATTGGCCGCCGTGGAGGGCTCTCGACCCGTCGGTCCAGCTGCCAGCGCCACTAACAACCACCGGGGAAATTAAAACATATACGATCTTGGTCTATATGCCGCCAGAAATGAATGCCTTTGCTTTGAGGAAATTAAAAAGTTTGCTGGTATTGTCTATGATTGTTCGGAACGAGTGGTTTGAAACGAAACGTTTGTTTGTGGTTAATAAAATTGATATTTAAATGTTTGATTCCACTATTTTATTGCTCAAAAGACGGGACTTACTGTTGTTACAGTTACAACTCAAAACCACTTTTCACTCTAAAATATTCGAAAGCCTAATCACTGACCCAAAGCACAGTATATAAAGCACCTTCCAATCCGATTTTTTTGTTGATAAACGCATGCCGACACTGCGTAGATATAAGCACAGAAACTCCGTCAAGAGTCAGGGTTGTCACAACAAAAACTACCCAAATATTTTACATAAAAGTTTTAATTTGTAATAACGAAAGAATAAAAATAGTCAATAGACTCTTTTCAAGAATAACATCGTAACAGACAAAACAGAAACAGCAAACATGAAACTGCTGATTTGTTCCGCGATTTCAATGTTTGTCTCATTGTAAAAGTTGTTCAGTTTGATGGTCCCTACTTGGGTTTACAACTAAAAACCGAAAAAAAATCGGGTTGCACTCCGGGAGTACCGGCAGAAGTGAAAACTTGAATATTAACGTTGTGCATTTTTGATATTTTGAAATATTTCTTTCCTATTACTATACAGTCACACAATTCAATCAGTTTGTAATTAGAGAAAAATTCTAAAGATTTCGCGCCAGTGGCCTTTTTAATTTCTACATGCACGCATTCTACGATTTAAACTTATAGTCACAGAATATAAATAAGCCTATGATTTCACCGAAGAGATCTCTGCTATTAGTTCCAATTTCAAAATTAGCGCGTTGCTGGTGACACAAGTGTTTACGTCTTAAAATGATGCGCCGCCATTTTCATCGCACCCCGTAAAAAGAGAGGGGGATACTTCCATCGCCAGCTGTCTACTCTCCATCCGTCACATCCGTCTTACGCATTTTCGATCAGCCACGTGATTCTTACTGACGCGAGTTTAGCATTTTTCCCCATACAAAAAAGTGTACAACGCCGCTAAAGAAGTTTTCACTTCAAAAATCTTGTGACGTTTTGAAATTTCGCTACGCTTCTTAAAACGTCCACAGAGCGCAAACTAGAGAATATTGCGCTCGCCGACTCTGCGCTCACTTCCTCACGTAGGTACCCCCCAACGTTGCCTCACCCAAGTGTACATGAGTCGGACGGTGGCCAAAGGTCCCGGGTTTGAATGCTGGCGTTTGTTTGTGTGATGAATTTAAGCATTTTTAACACGTTTTTATAAGGTCTTTTTCTCGTTTATTTGTTTCTATTTCCACAAATATTGCAAACGATTTTAATCTAGCTTCCCGGTGAGCTAAAGACTTGAAACTTTAAACATATGTCAGAACTGACAGACATTAACAATTTATGATGTCATTGAGCTAATTTGATGATGGAGCTGGAAGAAAGCCACAGGAACTCTATAGTAAATGAGGTTGCATACCCCATCGAGTTTGGCCTTGTTTGATTCGTTGTTTCTTGACCATCAGCCATTTCTTTTAAATGTCCCCACTGCTGGGGCACAGGACTTCATTATGGAGGATGGGCCATAGCCCACCACGTAGGCCCAATGCGGATTGGTGGGTGCAAATGCACCCGGGACCAACGTGCCTTCCAAGCACGGTGAGATATTAAGTTTTTGATCACCCATCCCATGACCGACCCCTGCGAAAGTTGGTTAACCTCCGCAATCGCTGGGCCAGCCGCTAGACCACTGCGCCATCGAGCTCCTCGTTGTTTCTTAGATTATGGTAGTTCTTATTTTTTAACACATTTTTATTAGGTTGCTTTCTCGTTTGTGTGTTCCTTCGTTCGTTCGTTTGTTTCTCCGCAAAGTTCGTGAACGATTTTGTACTAGCTTCCCGATGAGCTAGACACTTAAAACTTTGATCACAGGTCAGAACCGAAAGTCAATGCAATATTATGGTGTCATTGAGCTGATCTGATGATGGATCCGGAAGAAGGCCACAGGATCTCTATGATGAAACCATACAACCCCATCGTGTTTGGGCTCGTTACAATCGTCTTGACGAGTACTCTAGTGGGAGACGAGATCCAGGGTCTGATGATGAAGCTGAAAGGCCATGCCATAGGAACTCAATATTGAAACCGTGCAACCTCATCAAATTTGGGTTTGTTTGAATCGTATTGACGAGTTCTTTGTTGGGAAATAGTTTTCAGGGTCTGATAATGGAGCCGGAAGTTATGTATTCAGTTCCACAGATTTTGCTTAGTTTGGCTCATAACCTGGTCTAATTTGCCCAGAATATTTCGATGCTTTCTTCACAGGCGTTTCGATTCATCCCACAAATAATTGCGTTTGTCTATGCCTCCGACATTCCCCCCACTATCGCATCGATGCTGCCAATAAAAGGTTTTGTCTGTTCGTTTATTTTTAGCTCTGGCTCTGAGAGCGGCCATTTTCAGCCTCGCTGCGGCCTGAAAAGTAATTAATTAGCAGACCACTACCGAAGTGGATATGGCGCGATTTAAGACAGAAGCAATGAGCTATTTCAATAATTATACTACCATAGCGTAATGAGGGCTTTTCAAAGTGATAACGTATTGGGAGGGTGCGAAGGTATAATTATCGATCGCAGCGCTCATGGTGGCAAAAAGTAGAAATAATGAAGGCTCTGTAATCTGTTTGGAAACGATATTTAATTTATTACTAGCGATACAGGAACCATTATATATGTTTATTATCACTTAGTAAAATTATTAAAGTAGCTTTATCCTCTTGTTTTAACAAATCTACAACTAAAAAAAACCGGTCAAGAGCGAGTCGGACTCGCGCACCGAGGGTTCCGTACAATCATAAATATATTTGGATATGTTACTTTAGTACAGTCTTTAAAAAAGTAGGATAAACGGCAGACAGTTGGAAGGGCGAACAGGCGGATAGTTAATTTACAAATCTTAACCACTGCTGCTTATGGTGACTGAAAAACGTTTCAGCCACTCCACATTGCAAACTGTTTATATAGTAATATAAACAGTTTGCAATGTGGAGTTTGCAAACCAGCCACCAATTTATTATTGTAGTGTTAGGTTGCGCCATCTCTTGACCGATAGAGGAACTATGTTTTTCCTTAGGTTAGCATGCTTAGGACAGCGCCATCTGTTGACTGGTAGTAAAACTAAAAAAAAATTGATTGTTTTTTGAATTTCTTAAAAAGTGTGTTATATTGAGACATCGTTTTATTTTTCCTGTAATCTTTACATAAACTACTATCACATAGAATTATTTCAGATTTTTCTCTCTGCAAACTTCGGAAATAAGGGGGGGGGAACGGTATTTTTTTTTACAATTTTCACCATAAGTCGAAAACTATGCGGCCTAAAAAAAAAAGAAAAAATGTTTAAAAACGTGCAAACGACGCTCTTTCATATGATACCCCACATGCCCTAGTTGCCCCACTTCAAATTTTTAAGACCCCTTTTCAGTCCCTGTTGTAAAAAAGATATTGATTTTTTTATTTATTTCTTATTCGCGAAATAGTTGGACAAATGTCATCTTAAACTATTCCAAATTTCAAGTTGATACCATTAGTAGTTCTCGAGATATCCAGCTGTGACAGACAGACAGACAGACTGAGTCACACCATAAGGGTTCCTTTTTTACCATTTTGGTACGGAACCCTAAAAAGAAGTAAACAGACCCTGATATAACCAAAATAAAACACTCTTTTTGAATAGATCTTACTTGCCATATTTAATTTAAATGACCAAAAATGATTTCACAACACTTTGTCCACCCAAATCACAGTAATTTTGAAATTCACATTAATAACACAATATGTGTAGTATTTTTTAACATTTTGTCACAATGCCGCCATTACATATCAAAACGTCAAAACGGTCAGGTCAGAGCCAACAAAGTTGCAACACGCTAGGTGGCGCTAAAAGCGTGCACGGAGCCAATAGTATTGCTTTCTCTGTGCAAAGAAACATTAAAAAAAATAAAAACCGGTCAAAAGCGGTCATATTTGCACCATTAAACCACACTGCAGAGTAGAATAATAAAATTAGTATTGCAGTTTTAGGTCATCTCTTGACCGATAGTGGAACTAATGTTAACTTTTTTTAGAAATTTGATGATTCCTAAAAAAGTGTGCTATATTGAGACATCGTTTTATTTTTCCTGTCATCTTTAAAAAACTGTTATCACTTAGAATTATTTCAGATTTTTCTCTTTGCAAACTTCGGAGATAAGGAGGGGAACGGTATATTTTTTTACATTTTTCATCATAAGTCGAAAACTAAGCTAAAGCAAATACATTTCTTATGCGAGCTGCTAAAGAATGGAATGCGCTACCTGCTCATGTGTTCCCCGATAGTTACAACCTTGGTCTTTTCAAGGCAAGAGTGAATAGGCATTTCCTGGGAATGCATGCTACACCTTAGGTACTATCTACACTCGGTAGGCGGATTCGTGGTAGTGAAGGAAGAGCGAGGGGTCGCATTGGCTTAGACGCCTGCAGCACACCTCGGCCTGCGGAACACCGCAGTAGGTTCCGCCATGAGCTCGACAAGCGAATCAAATGCGAACAGACTGTTCTAATGCATAGATTTTTGACATGACTGTTGACACACGCGAAAGCAATGACGCGAAACCGCTACTATATGTGATCCTCATATCGTCTTCGAAAGAAGACAACTCATGGCAGGACTATGGCGGAACTACCACGTTGCCGCTGGAACGGTTTCGCGGAGGTGTGCTACAAGCGTGATGGCTGCACACGCATACTGGACTGACGTGTGTAGCATGCGAGATCTGGCCGGCTCAATCCGCGCCTCATGTTAACCACACGTGAGATTTGGCCGGAAGGATTTGGTAGTCAGTTCGGGCCTGTGCATTTGTAGCCCTTTTCATCATCATCATATCAGCCGCACGACACCCACTGCTGGGTATAGGCCTCCCCCAAGGATCTCCATGACGATCGGTCCTGCGCTGCCCGCATCCAACGGTGCACCGCGACCTTCACCCTCACGTTGGTCCACCTTGTCGGGGGCCTACCCACGGAGCTTCGTCCGGTGCGCGGTCACAGAATAACTAATAGTACAAGCGCGGTCGCCATTCAAGAACCTTGCGGCCCCAACGGCCATCGGTTCTTCTCGCTATGTGTCCAGGTATAGGCCTCCCCCAAGGATCTCCACGACGATCGGTCCTGCATGGCCCGCATCCAGCGGTGCACCGCGACCTTCACCCTCACGTCGGTCCACCTTGTCGGGGGCCTACCCACGGAGCTTCGTCCGGTGCGCGGTCACAGAACAACTAATAGTACAAGCGCGGTCGCCATTCAAGAACCTTTCGGCCCATTGACATGAAAAATTTTTTTTCTTATTAACTGGACTGGATGTCTGTATGATTTGACAGCAAAGTTCTTGTGCCTATTTGAAACGCCACTAGCGTGAGACTAAAGAACTAATTTTGACGTGTACAATGAAAATGGTTGCCGTGATGATCTCTCCAGACTTCAGACTTTAGTACCATGTCCCTCACGCTATGCTCACGCTACGTCCTACAGCGCCAAAATGGCGGAAATCAAGGCACAAGAGCAGTTTGACAGCAGCCAGTCCAGTGTAATAATATAGAGGTCAATGTTTCGGCCCCAACGGCCATCGGTTTTTCTCGCTGTGTCCAGCCCACTCTAAGTTTATGTCTTGCACCAAATCACAGAACATTATCTAGTTTCGATATATTTAACCCCACCGCGACGGTGGACGGAGCGCGGGATTTTTACTCTTTTTCTGTGAAAATTTAACCATCAGCATCAACTCAATTATTACTTTTAATTTGTCGTCATTTTTCTAAAATGGAGATAGTATTTTAATCTCAATGTGTCACCTCATTTAACGGATTGGTGGCATTTCATAATGCCCACAAAAGTTTTCATTGCGAAATGTTTTTTCAAGTGTCACTCACTCTGCATAGGTAATAGGTACCTATTCTAACTTTTTGAAGTGAAAACTTCTTTAGCGGCGTTGTACGCTTTTTTATAATGGGAAAAAAATGCTAAACTCGCGTCAGTAAGAATCGCGTGACCCTGATCAAAAATTCGTAAGACGGATGTGAGGGATGGAGAGTAGACAGCCGGCGGCGGAAGTATCCCCCTCTCTTTCTACGGGGCGCGGTGAAAATGGCGGCGCATCATTTCAAGACGTAAACACTTGTGTCACCATAGCAACGCACTAATTTTTTAATCAATGTCAAAACTCTAGATTTTCTGTCAAGCTATGGCTAAGAGTTTCATACAATACTTTTCTGTGTTCGTAAATTCAAATGCAGGGTAAATTCGTAAGATGGCAATTCGTGCAAAATTATTCCCTAACCATTCCAAAATATCAAAAATGCACAATGTTATTATTCAAGTTTTCACTTCTGCCGACACTCCCGGAGTGCAACCCGATTTTTTTTTCTCACGAAACGACAAATAACTTAGCTTTCACATTTTTCATGCAATATTTTACTTAGGCTTATTTTTGTACTTTTCATAAAAAAAGCATAAAAGATGTTTTGTAGCGCGTTGGATCATTTGATTGTGAAGTGTTCACAAGATTTTGGTGAATTTGATATTTGAGCAGTTTCGTGAAAATAACAGAAAAGTTAAATTAATCTAAAAATAGTAGATTATACAACAAGTGAAAAAAGAGGGAATTTAGTTTGAGGTACTAAGTTGGATCCCGAGAGCAGCGAAGGATTCTAGAGTTGAATCCCGAGCGTAGCGAGGGATTCAAAGTAGAATCCTGAGCCAAGCGAGGGACACAAAGGACCGAGATGAATTTTTTTTTTCACGAGTTGTGTACTCTACTTTTTACCATTGACTGCGAGAAAACAAATAGCAGTATTTATACCTATAGTATTTATAGTTATTACATTTTTATTATTTAGGAAGGTAATCAGATATATTTAAACATTAGAAAATAGCGAAACTAGAAGTTTTCGGATGATATAAAACAACCACGCTAAGAGGGAAATTACATGATCGGTCTGGAATCAGTCCATTTCATCAGTTTAGACTTTGAATTTTTACAGTCTGAAGATCGTACCAGACTGATGGAATGTATGGATGCAAATGCATGACTGAACATCTAATCTCCATATTTATTATTATAGAAAATAACCCAAAGATAAGGCACTAAAAAGAATCTAAATAAAATTGGCGGGAGGCTTCTATGGAATAGCTCCATACTTTCAGAACGTTTTATTTTTTTTGTACATAATTCATACGATGCGCGCTTGTTCCAAATTCAAAATATTTTTATTCACTGGGTGAATAAGACAGCGTTTTATTCACAATTAAACGCACTTTTTCGAGTGGCGATGGTAAAAAAATATTTTTTCACCTCTCCAGCACGAAAAGGGTGCTTTTGGCGCGTAAAAACTCGCAGCAAAATCAACTTTTGCTGCGAGCGTGAGGCAAAGTGCTTTTTAGGGTTCCGTAGCCAAAATGGCAAAAAACGGAACCCTTATAGATTCGTCATGTCTGTCTGTCTGTCTGTCCGTCCGTATGTCACAGCCACTTTATTCCAAAAGTATTAAGACTACATAGTTGAAACTTAATAGGTAGGTGTATTCTGTGAACCGCTTTACGATTTTTATACAAAAATAAAAAAAATAAAAGATTAAGGGGGGGCTCCCCATACATGGAACTGAAACTGAAAATATTTTTTTTCATCAAACCAATACTTGTGGGGTGTCTATAGATAGGTCTTTAAAAATGACATTGAGGTTTTTAAGACTATTTTTTTTTAAAGTCAACCGTTTGACAAATATATGCCGCCAAAGTGGTAAAATGTGTGTCCCCCCCCTTTCAACTTTTAAAGTAAGAGGGTGAAAAATCTAAAAAAAATATAAACTATAGATCTTAATAAACACTTTCAACGAAAATTGTTTTGAACGAGATACAGCAATTAGTTTTTGAGATATAGTACATTTTCCAAAACCGCAAATATAACTTTGTCATTCATACAAACACTGTGTAAAACAAAGTTATTTTTTCAGACGAAAAATGATAGCTGTATTAAAATATGGTATGGTATAATGTACCTACGGAACCCTACTGCACGTGGCCCGACACGCACTTGGCCGGTTTTTTAATTTCTAACACCAGCTTTTGAAATTAAAAAAAAAAGAAATAGAGTGACGGGGATGATACTTGTAAAATTGATATGTAAGAGAAGGATAGATAACTTTATGTTGCCTGTTTTTTTTTTGTTTGGCTCTGGACATGGATTATTAAGAATAAAAAATAAAATACACGGATATACCAAGGAGTTTTAAACAAAAAGAGTGTGGACGAAATGAGGTCGCATGCATGATATGAATATAAAATAAAATAGGAAAGATTAATGAAATATAATAACTAAATTAGTGTTATATGATCGTAAATAAATAAATAAAAGAAAAATACTTCTCATTTTGACCTAGCGATTTAACTCATAGCACAGAATACCTAATTAATAGTACAACTCATAGGCGCACCGTTTTTAAGTTATTTATTTAAATTTAAGTTTATAAATTGTACCATTGCTTTTTAAAGACGTAATAAATACAAGTAAACATTAATATCGCTTACTTAAAATATCATATTTATTTGGTTTTCATAAAAAATAGCAGTGCAGTTTCCGAACGCAACATGCCAATACCAATATAAAAAAAAAAACTTTTGAAATGAGTGCATTCCACGAGACTTATATCGATTGTGAACAACACTAGCGATTTTTTCAACGCGCGACTTTTTTACCGCCTACGGGAACTGGGGGGACTGTGATCCATCAGTATTCAATCAGGGGTCTATTTCATAAAAGAATTAAAAAGAACAGTAATTTACCATAGTAGTACCTAGTTTATTGGGGTAGAATTATGTTTCATGATTGATAAGAAACATAATTCTATCCCAATAATAACAATGGAAAATTATAATAGTAAGTTTACTAATCTTTATGAAATAGGCCCCTTATTAAATACTGATGGATCCAGTATTTACCACGCGTGTAGCTGTCGCCCAAAACAAATCTCGGCAGAACTTACTGATTAAACTGTCTTGATATATTTGATGCCAAATGCTCCAAGCAGCTTTAGAATGCGATACACCCGCATTCTAATGTAAACTGAACCTACCACTGAACTATTCAACATTTGACACTGGCAAAATTAGTCCCTAAAGAGGAGAGTAGATTGCCAAACTAAAAATAAGAAAAAGAAGAAATTACTTTCCATGGTTAAAATTTACTCTATGGCGAACGATAACCCAGCGATTAGTCTGATGGAATGCACCCACTGATATACTAGAAGTAATAGTCTGCTTGAATGAACCCGTGAAATAAATGGCGGGAATTGGTCTAATTATGTATGGCTATGTAGCCAAAGCCGTAATATAAAAAAAATATAAAAAATAGCGGGAATCAATATTTTTTTCGGCAAGCCGCAAGGTTGTTTTAATGATTTTTATGAATTTTGTGGTATAAATTATTGCGGAAATGAGTGCATCCAGCGATGAAGATGGTTGTTTAACTCCAAATGAGTTAAGAGAACAAGTTTCCAATGCTGAATTAAACTTTTTACCAGAAAAGTCACGTGAAAAATATCTTAAGGCGTACGAACTATTTAATAATTGGCGACTTTCAAAAGGTGCTAAAACTTATTCTGAGACTGTGTTGTTGTCATATTTTATGGAGTTATCAAAAACAAGGCAAGCGAGTACGCTATGGAGTATCTTTTCTATGCTAAAAGCTGTTATTAAAACAAAACGTAATGTGAATATAGAAACATATCCAAAACTGATGTCATTTTTAAAAAGAAGGTCGGATGGATACAAATCTAAAAAATCAAAAGTTTTCACCGCTTCTGAGATTGAAAAATTTCTTAACGAAGCACCAGACTGCAATTACCTCGGCATAAAAGTAAGTATGTAAATTGGTACTAGCTAATTTACCTTTAAAAAAATAGGTACCTACCCCTACTGGTTTAATATTTTTACTTATAAGAAGTGTAAAACTTTGTTATTCTTTGTTACAGGTTGGTCTCATTATTTGAATAAATGGGGCGTGCCGCTCCAACGAATTGTTGAATCTAACAATAAATGATGTTGAGAAGCACTCCGACAATTTAATATGGTAAAGTTGTTGAATACAAAGACTAAAATTGACAAATCTTTTGTAATTCGTGAAGAATATGTAAATATAATAGATAAGTATATGGCGTTGCGTCCCGCTCATACAAAAACAACCAGATTTTTCTTGCAATATGCTAATGGAAAATGTAAGATACAGCCTATAGGAATCAACAAAATTGGCGAAATACCGCGAAAAATTGCAACTTTTCTAGAGCTTCAAGACCCTCATCTATATACTGGTCATTGTTTAAGAAGAACTTCGGCCACGCTTTTGGCCAATTCTGGAGCTGATCTTCTGTCTTAAAACGCCATGGTGGATGGAAATCCAGTACTATTGCGGAGAGCTATATTGAGGATTCAATTGAGAGTAAATCCAAAATTTGCAAAGGAATTATAGAATCGATTAATTTAAAAACTCCCACGGACAGGTCACACCCTTCTACTTCGAAAGAAAATACTACTGAAAGTCATGGCGCCCCACAACCTCAATTCATAAACATAGAAACTTTACCTAATTCACAAGTGAACAATACTAAGATCACCGCTCCAAACAAAACAGTAACCTTCAACTTGCATAACTGCACAAATTTCACTTTTAATTTTTAATTTTGTATTTTTTGATGTTTTCTATAATCTATATATATAAAAGGGAAAATCACTCACTGACTCATCACGAAATCTCAGAAACTACAAGTGCTAGGAGTCTCAAATTTTGCATAAGGTTTTCTTTTAGGGTGTAGGTGCTCACTAAGACGGGATTTTGCGAAATTCAATCCCTAAGGGGGTGAAACAGGGTGGCAAAGTTTGTATGGGAGAAAGCGATTCCTTGGCCCGATTGACTTGAAATTTGGCATAGACATTTTATCACAAAATTAATTGAACACGTGTTTCGCATTTTTTTGAAATGTATCCCCTAACAGGGTTGAAAAAGGGTAGAAAGCTATTTTTAGGGTGATTGATTTCGATATCGGAATCAAAACTTCTTAGTGCATTTGAATGATTAAGAAAAATAAATGTCAGTTGTCAGGTTGTCACCTTCCCTGAGACTGTAATTATGTCACGCACGAGCTGACATTTCATGTTGTATAAGATTTTATCCTGATTTTCACTATTTTCGAAATATTAGTCTTCTTATAAAATGTGGAAAAATCTGGCAAATATCAGATATCTAACGTGACAAGGAATGTGGTGTAAAGTGTTGAAATTGAGAGCCGGATAATAATGCACAACATTAGTTGCACCCGACACATAAAAAAATTTTTTCATGTCAGTGACCCGACATAATTTGCAATGTCACGTTATTTTAGTCGGGAACCTTTTCAGTCATAAGCAGAAATTCAACAAATATTTATTATAAGAAGATTATAAGCGTACCAAAGTTTCATCATAATCGGATGTGAATGGTTTTATGGTTTAGGAGTGCATAGGAAACAAAATAATAAACATACATAGATTTTTATTTAAAAAGAAGATACCTACCAAACTATTAAATATGAGTATTAAATGTTACATAATATTATTATACTTATTTTTACCGACTTCAAAAGGAGGGAGGTACTCAATTCGACCCGTTTTTTTTTTGTTTTTTGTTTTTTGTATGTACACCGATTACTCGAAGACGGCTGGACCGATTGAAATGATTCAAACGTTATTACATTAGGTAAACTTCCAAGTTGGTCCCATTTTTTAAAATTTTGAAATCGATTCAGTACTTTTCAAGTAATCTTGAAAAAAGCACGAAAATAGTATGATTTTGTGTGAACTACCTCGATGATCAGTCGTATAACTTCTTTGTTTATGAACTGAATAAGATAATTATTTTTTTGTTGGAAAAGGGATATCTAAGTGTAGTTCTTTAACCGACTTAAAAAAGGAGGTTCTCAGTTTCACCCGCATGTATGTATGTTTCTCCGCGATTAACTCACGTTTGGCTGAGCCGATTTTAATTTCTACCTAAATAATATACCTACACTACCTAATACAAAAGGTACCTACACTAAAAATAAAAAAATAAAAAATTGTTTAAAAAAACAAAAAACCGACTTCAAAAAACCTACCTCTAAAAAGCAAGAAATAATATTCGTAATAATAAAACACGTCTATTGAAGTCGGGTGGGGCTTTTAGAAATAAAAAAAGGGATTTGTACTCCAGCCCCACCCGACTTCAATAGACGTGTTTTATTATTACGAATATTATTTCTTGCTTTTTAGAGGTAGGTTTTTTTAAGTCGGTTTTTTGTTATATTACTGCTAAGAAATTTTATTAAGTACCTACCTACCTACCTAATACAAAATCGTGAACAGTACGGCGTCTCGGTTCTGTAACCAAACTCGAACCCCACTTCGAATCTCACTTCACTGCACGGGACGGGAACTTTAAATCATAAATAAGATAATGATAAGATTTTTTTTCCATCACAAAATATTTTAGATAGCTACCTAAAATTTTTGTAATCGGTAAAATTGCTCATAAGTTAGCTAATTTCTAATAACTAATTCACGCGAAGTGAAGTGAAGTGTAGTGAGATGCGCGTTTGGTTACCGAATCAACAGATTGCGCAGGTAAAACCGCGGGGTGCAGCCTTGGTGCAGCTATTACCTATATATCACAAAATTGTAAGAATGTGAAAGTTTTGATGTTTGGATGTTGTTCATTTTGTTACTCAATCACGTCTGAACGGGTGAACGGATTTAGACGAAATTTGGCACAGGGATAGATTTTAGTCTGGAATACTTAACACAGGCTTCTTTTCATGCAGATCATTGGTTTCCAAGGGAAGACTTACAACAATTACCGACTCCCATTTGGGCGGAGCCACGGGCAAAAGCTAAACATAGTATAAAACAAAGTCGCTTCCCGCCGTCTGTACGCTTCTCTTAAACTATACATAAAAATCGCAATAAAATCGATCTTTAAGTTTGGGAGCTAGGTTGCCTCAGAGTCCTCAGACAGACACACACACACTTCAATTATATTTTAACACCCCTTGCGTACGTCGTATATATGTAGATATCCTGTAGTTTAATCAAATAACTTCACACTGACACCACATTAGCACAGTTTTACATTAGTAACTACATTGCACTGCACCCGTGCGAAGCCGGGGCGGGCCGCTAGTAAATATTATAATTGCCTTAAATGTTGTTTTTCTTACCTATAACACTTTTCTCGCTGGTAGAGGTGAAAAGTTGTATGTTTAACACGAGAGCAAATTTTTTGATGTCTCGTGCCTTTAAATCACTCACTGTGCTCAGTAGTCTATATTAGAATCACTCGCTACGCTCGTGATTCAATTCTAGACTACTTCGCTAGTTCGTGATTTAAAAGTCAGCACTCGCAGCAAAAAATTACTTTGCTCTCTTGTATAACAAATAACTATAAATTAATAAATGTAATATCAGTAATATTTAGCTGAGCAAGTGCGAGCGAAGAGAGTCTCTGTTTCAGCTTGGGCAAAAATGCTTTCGTGAGTATGTCTGTCTGTCCGACTGTTATCATGAAATTTTGTGAGCAGGTTCGATATATTATGGATTTTTTTGACGATTTGAAATATAGGGGTTGAAGCTGTAAAAAAACATTTTTCAGCCATTTCGAAATTTTTTCAAAAATGTTTCATGTAAAGGCAAGGCCTACAGTACAGCTCACAGAGCCACTATAAATATAACACGCACCTAATAGAAGCATAGACAAAAGCTAGACCTACCTCCATTAAAGCGATATTGCACATTGTTAGAAACCAGAGAGAAAAGAGGGGAGTCCATAGGGGTCCATTCTGCCAAGGCGATGAACCGTAGAGCAAAACTATTGTCTATAACGCGAATCGGCTTTGAGGTTCTGTGTAGAGGGGTGTGAAATCGTTCAGGCGTAGCTTAGTTCATTGTTTTAATATTTTTTTTAATTTTCAGTTTCTAAGACTAATTAATTGTAATAGTTCACCATGAAAAACCGTCAAGTACACTCAATTCCAAATATTTTCAACAAATACAGTTTCTAGCGAGGTTTTGTAGCTTTAAAAGTGATGAAATGTCGAGATATTTAGTGACCGAGCGAGCCCAAAGCGCGAGCGAAGCGTCTCTGCTTCAGCTTGGGCAAAAATGCTTTCGTATGTCTATCCCGCTGTCCAGCTGTCCGTCTGTTCTCTTCTACAGGTCGCATTTCTCAACCGATTCTCGTGAATTCTATAATTATAAAGATTTTTTGTCTATTATATCTTGGTCTATATATTTTGGTATCCGAATTTTTTCAAAACAGCGGAGATATGTTTAAGCGAAGTCTACAGCTCACAGAGCCACTAGTATTATAAACTAAAAACCAAAATATACATCTAAAAACCTTTAATAAAACCGCGCTAGTATCCGTAAAAGTGTTTTATTTCCATGCATAGTACGCTACGTGCGTAAATCTCGAAGTAAAATAAGATTACTGAATGAAATTCAAACAGATAGTACCGAGAAAAAAACAAACTTTTTGCGAACTCAAAAATTAGGAAATCGTTCTCGAGTGCCCTCACAAACATGCGTCCGAGTTTGTTAAACTAATAAAAAGACGCAGAGTTATCATTACAAGCTTTTTTTTTCTCCTAATGCCCTCTCAGAGTGCCATAGAGTTAAGAGAGGTCCGTTGCGACCTTTTCGCAGTCGACACTTAAACATTTAAAAAAAATATAAAAAGTTCCTCAAGAAAGTTGAGGATTGACCATGGAGGTTAGATACAATCTTTAGGCTGGAGGTGGCATTTAAACGCCTGTAGCACACCTCTATGCCGCTGCCGCGAAACACCGCTGTTGGTTCCGCCATGAGTTCGGCAAGCGAAACAAATGCGAAAATGCGAACAGTCTGTTTTACTCATAGACAAACAAAATTTCGCTGCGCTCAAGAAGACCAACAAAGCGTGGAAAAGAGAAGTTAACACCATACGGACACGGTCTATGTAAAAAAGAGACAAAGGATCAAGTGACATGTGCCAACATTTTTTACAGTAAGAGCCCCTAGCGTCCCGCCTAGCAAATGAGCAATCACAGTTTGTTTAAAATTAATTTTTAATCTTAATAGAATGTAAAATAAAAGTATCGTGGAGCTATGGTGTCTTCTGCTCTAAGTAATTGTGATGTGACAAAAAGAAACAATTGAAGTAATCACACTTTTCAAAGGTAAATAAGATATTGCCACACATTTCTCTAAAACCAAATTTCGCTACATTTATTCGTTTATCGACAAAGAAAACAGTTTTTTAATTTCCTTTCTTAGAATGTTTCCTTTGCCATATAGTCATATTTTATGAATCTAAGTCATATTTTACGTATCTCATATAAAATGTATTGATTCGTTTTCGGATCACCTGTTTATTGACTTTGTTGTTCTTTGACATTCTATTTCTATGGTTTTACTGCATAGATTTTTTTATGCGCGATTCCGCCCGATTGGCTCCGACCGTTGACACACGCGAAAGTAATGAATGACGCGAATTACAACTTAGATATTTTAATGATTTTTATTAATTTCAGCATAAAGAGAGATAGATTGGACCATTATTTCTCATTCACTTCAGATAGATCATTATCCGCTATTTTTGTGAGGACTGCGGCGCAGGCCTTCCTTATGGACATACTTAAATATACCTATATGGTGTACGGGCCATGACCTACCACACGCGCGATCCAAATTATTCCGATTGGTGTTGTTTACCCATTTCACGTTATAAATTCTGAAATTTTAATTATTTGGTTCCCGCAGTGGAGTGGTTTATCGTGATTACAAGCAATTTTTACTATGGGCCAACTTTGATATAGCGAAAAAAAACCGGCCAAGTGCGAGTCGGACTCGCACACGAAGGGTTCCGTACCAAAAAACGGCAAAAAACACGTTCGTTGTATGGGAGCCCCTCTTAAATTTTTATTTTATTATGTTTTTAGTATTTGTTGTTATAGCGGCAACAGAAATACGTCATCTGTGAAAATTTTAACTGTCTACCTGTTGTCGTTATTAATATCGAGCAAAAAACGACAAAAAAATCACGTTTGTTGTATGGGAGCCCCCCTTAAATATTTATTTTATTCTGTTTTTAGTATTTGTTGTCATGTAATCATGAGTGGAACCAAATGATTAAAATTTCAGCGTGTATTCAAATACATTGCCACATCCGAGTTTTTGTCATAACCGGATCCTCGGTAGCGCAAATATTACTTATTGCATATTCAGTGAAGATAAAAACCCTCGGAAGTGCTGCCATCTAGCGCGTGCTTACGTCGCACTTGATTGTGGACACCGAGTACAGAAGACTGCATATCAAAGAGAGCAGGCTATTGCTGGCTACAGACTTTCAACATCAACTTTGACAACAATCAACTTTTTTCTTTACTGCTAAACTTTGTCCTTAACTTTGACCTTAATGAGCTTCGGGTTACCATATCTCAGGATTTGTCCCCTGAGATCTCAGGATTTTTGGACTCTTCTCAGGATTGCGGCCGGATTTTGCAAATCTCAAGAAATCTCAGGATTTTTAGATTTTTTTATAAAATACAGTGCATTTTAAAGATATTTTAAATAAAAGCCAAGAAGATTATAGGTAAAGTATGGAGTTCAAACTCTAAATACCTATTTAAGGCAAATACCTACTTATCGCTATCTCACTCATATCTTTCTTTTCACTTACTCTCTGGTGACTCTGGGGATAACAGCATGAAACAAAATGTACCCACAAATTGATATTGATAGGAAATAAAATGTAGACCTTTTACCTAAAGTTCATTTCAATCCGAATTTATTAAGTTACACTTACAGGTTACAGGACAGTCATACATAACTTTTTAGCCCCGTTCCCGTTCCATTTAATATAAATCAAACGCCTTGTTCAAACAAAATAAATTAAAGATCGGCATTTAAAACTATTTAAAAAAATGTTTCATCATCATACCCTACCCTTATCCCAATTTATTAGGGGTCGGTCCAGTGCTAAGATAGGAAAATATAGTTTTCACCTCTCCAGCACGAAAAGGGTGCTTTTGGCGCGTAAAAACTCGCAGCAAAATCGACTTTTGCTGCGAGCGTGAGGCAAAGTGCTTTTTACCAAAAACTCGCAGCAAAATCGACTTTTGCTGCAAGCGTGAGGCAAAGTGCTTTTTTAATTTCTAACACCTTTTCTTGCTGGTAGAGGTGAAAAGTTGTATGTTTAACACGAGAGCAAATTTTTTGATGTCTCGTGCCTTTAAATCACTCACTGTGCTCAGTAGTCTATATTAGAATCACTCGCTACGCTCGTGATTCAATTCTAGACTACTTCACTAGTTCGTGATTTAAAAGTCAGCACTCACAGCAAAAAATGACTTTGCTCTCTTGTATAACAAATAACTATTTCTCACTTTAGCTCTGAAATATTATCATTTCATTTGAAAAAATAGTGCGAGGCGTTCCACATTTACGTGATAATCAGTTTTGTCATCAGTCCAAAATTTGAAATTCAGTGCGGAGAATTAATTTCAATACTATGTAATTAAATTGATAATAGACAGCGTTTTGTGGCAATTTCAGAGCGCTTGCGGTACAAAATGACATATTTTATTCTGTAAAATGTTCTCTTTGCCACACATTCTCGAGTGAAGTTGCAGTGGATCAGTCTGTTGTCAATTTAATCGCATTGTACTTTCTTCCCGAACAAATACCTACTCCAAAGATCAAAACCGCTTGTCAATTATTTACATTGCATCGGCTTGTCAATCACATCTTGATCGTTTAGGAGCGATGCTTGACAAGCACGTAGGGGTCTGCCGCAATGAGGGCTTTTCACAATGACAAAAAACTGTAGGCTTGGTAGATGGCGTTGATAAAAATGTGTGTCAATATGATTTTTTACTAAGCTTCGAAGAGTATCAACACCATCTAGTGAGACGAATAGTTACTTTTTTTTTAATTCCTTATTAAGGCGGGTTCCTCATTAATTCCATAGCTCGTGTTTGCTCTACACAATCAACAAAAACATCTACACAAAACATTGTTTCGCGAAACATTTTTGTGTAGAGAATCAATGTTTTTGCTTTCCATGCCCGGTGGAAAACACGCACACAAAACATTTTGCGCGGGACAAATATCGCTTAGCGATTAATCGCCCTTCAGCGGGGACGCTTATGGGACGGAAATCTTACAGTAGAAAATACCCACTTCTAGGGTAATAATAAGTATAATAACGCGGCAACACTGAGTCTTGCTTATTGTTTGTTTACATGTCGACTCGTGATTTTAAGTGTGATTTTAAGAAAATTGTATGAGGAAAACAATAAAAATGATTGATAAATGTGTTGTTCGTGGTTGCGGAAGTACATGGTATCCAGGATGCTACGTATCCATTCACCTGTAAGTGTTAAACGACGATTTCCCATTATTTCGATTTTATGAGGTTTTCATCGAAATTCGTTACTAAATCTTAATTAAAAAAAGCTAACAGTGCCTTTTATCAAATAAATGATAGTTTTTTCTGCTAATTACATTACGTTTTTGTTAAATTCACTCGATTTTTAATACCATTGAAACTGTACTGATGTGACCACGAATTTTGTTTTCCGTAGGATTTTCTCACTAGTAGACAATACTAAGTTAGATTAAAAAAAATTGTTTGTGGAACATAGTGATTTGTTTTGGTGCCTGATAATAATTGAATGTTATTTTTATTGCACATTACCTACATATTTTGTTTGATTCCGTTACATATTTTGTTGAGGACTACATATAACTTATTGTTACATGCTTAGTTGAATGGTTTTACATAAATCAAATCATTCATATTATCTAACTAGACAAATATAAAATAAATTAATTATTCGTTCAGTGATATTGCCTAGAAACTTGTAAATTTTTAGTTTTACCAAGTGAAATTTTCAGAGTGTTTCTAAAGTATTCAATTGCATTGAAGTTTTTTTATGTTTGTAAGTCATATTAAATGCAAAATTATGTAAAAGTTAGGCTGGCATAACAATAGAGTGATTCTGTAATAAAACAAAGCAACATCATTGAGCTAAAGCTTATTTGATTTATCTTTACAAGTATGAGAGAAATTAAAAGATGACTAATTGTTTATTGACTGATTTTACGGGAGTGACATAGGCTATATTTTTTTTCAATATGGCGCCTGCGTTTAGAAAGAGGGATGAGAGGGCGAAGTTTATCTATAGATAAAATATAGGTAGAAGATTCTAGTGCTTGTCTAGTGTAAATGTAGGATATTGATACTGAAATCATATACAAATTTATTTTCAGATGGAACAATCAATGACAGCATTAGATGCGCCACCAGTTAATCTTCCGATAGTCGTCGTTGTCTTGCACCGATTTTATCTTTGTCATATGGTGGTCCATCATCATCTCCTGCAATGGTTGTATTCATTTTATCATAAATAAAAATACGATTATAAAAGAAAGTGTAAAAAATGTGCGTACAGCTTAAACTCAAAAACGAATCTCGGTACGATCAAGGGAATTATATGGTGTGGTATGGTAGCCCTCCAAAAGGCGTGTTTTTAAGGTATATGGGCTGGAAAATTCGGTCTCTAGCAACAACAACAGTAAAAATGTTGTTTCTAAACAATGATTGCAATGTGATAAGTGGTCGGAATAATAATTTCAATAAAAAAAATACCTACCTCTGATGTTTTTATTCCAACTACCTACCTACGTGGTATATCTCACATAGTAAGTCATCATCATTATCATCAACCATTTAATGTCCTCACCACTGCAGAGCCAGAGACGTAGAGTTGAGTAAGTCCAAAATATAAGAAATATTTCTCTTTATAAATTAATACAGTTTGACTTTTAATTGAGAATTAAGAAAAAATAGGTGTAACGGTTCGGCCACAGCCCGCCGCGGTGGGCGGCACGGCTCATCACTAATGTTGAGCTCATCGTCACGACCGCTCAGCGAATGCAATATTTCCTGCGCGCTATCTCGGTGTCGGTCTCAGCCGAGAGGCCGACATCGAGATCGAGATAGCGCATAATGAATATTGGAATTCGCTTGTAATGGGGAATGTCTGAAAAAAATCAAATTAGCCGAATATTTTTCTATAGGTAGGAATAAGCTCCCTTACTAATAGAAAAAATTTCAGAATTTTCGGTTGCGTCAAAAAAATTTAAAAAATGATAGTCTCTTCGACTTCTCAAATGTATGAAAGTAACAGCAGAATTTTGCAGCATTTTGTATTCAAACTTTTTTTTAATACCATGTTGTGGTTGTGACAGGTGGTGGCAAAGGTATAATTTCCATTCTGCTGTTACATTAAAAACTCTTCGACTTCACAAATGTACGACATTTGTGAAGTCGAAGTTTTTAATTTTTTAAATTTTTTTTACACAACCGAAAATTACAAATGTCGTACATTTGTGAAGTCGAAGAGTTTTTAATTTTTTTTATTTTTTTTACAGAACCGAAAATTCTGAAACTTTTTTCTATTACTAAGGGAGCTTATTCCCACATAAAGAAAAATATTCAGCCAATTTGATTTTTTTCGGACATTCCCTATTGCTGTAATTTAGTGCCATAATTTAACTTTACAAATATACGAAAGCAACAGCAAAATGGAGATTATACATTTGCCACCACCTGCCATGGTATTAAAAAACCACAACCACAACATGGTATTAAAAAAAAGTTTCAATACAAAATGTCAAAACTTTTTTTTAATACGTGTTGTGTTGTGGTTGTGGCAGTTAGCGGCAAAGGTATAATCTCCATTCTGCTCTTAGGCTGGTATTATAGAATCAAACTCAGACTCAAATCTCTGCTTGAGTACAGTTAGAAAGGGATGGCGCTATATGCGATGTATAGCACCATCCCTTTCTAACTGTACTCAAGCAGCAAGCAGTGCTTGAGTCTCGTTCTGTAATACGAGCCTTACTTTCGCACATTTGTGAAGTGGAAGGGACTTTAATGTTTTTAAATTTTTTCACGCAACCGACAATTCTGAAACTTTTTTCTTTTACTATGAGACCTTATTCCTACCTATAAAAAAATATTCAACTGATTTGATTTTTTTCGCATATTCCCCATTCGAATCCTCCTTTCTTAGGAAAACAATAGTTTTCCGATCTTCCTTATGAAAACAAAATATATGGTCACCCTATATAGAAAGAGAGGAGGGGGTCTCCAGTAGAGGGAGAAAACGATAAAAACGATATGTAGGTTTTTGCCTTAAGTAGGTATTTAGAGTTTGAACTCCATACTTTACCTACAAACTTCTTGATAAAAGCACGTTAAACTAAAAATAATCAGCCTTACTTATAAACGTTACTTAAATTTTAAGTAGCACTTAAGAGCCATTTTAAAATATTTCTAACTTAAAAACGTTGTTTTACGTTAATCAATTGCTAATATGCTTATTAAGTACTGTCAAATTTAAGTACCAGTGGACCCTTGTTTAAGTCGCTAAATAACAATATGGCGGTTGTCCACCAGCTGATTTTTGGGACTTTGGTTGGAGCAGGTAGCGACAGTTAGGGACTGGGGTGTGTTTGTTTGTATAGAATCATAACAATACAAGTTTTTTAGTGTGAATTGGGCAAATCGCCTGGTGTTATCTTTTGTAAAATGAATATTTTTGAAGACTTCAATATATTAAATACGTAATTACGTAACATAATAATGATATCGAGGATTTAAGGAGCTTAGGCTTTAGGCGGCGACCAAAATTATACAACACAAGAATAAACAAAATGCAAAACTACGGCGAGAGTGATTTATTTTTATTTTTAAAAGTCACTGATTTTGCAAAAAATATGCAGAAAGCTTTTTCTTCACCCCAATAAATTTGCGAAATAGACTCTTTTTTTATACCTGTATTATTGATAGATTTTCCATATCGCTTTAAGTACCTATACAAAAATCAATCATCAATATAATAACGGGTGGCGCAAAAGTACTGGCACTAAAGAAAATACTTTTATTTTTTTTATATGACATTTTCTGTCATTCTGTTGTTGAAAATTGTGTAGTGAACAAATATAAAATACACTGAAAATAAACATGGACCGTTTTACTCCCCAAGAACGTGGAATAATTGTGTCAATGTTCTTACGGAATAATTCATCAGTGATAAGAACACAACGTGAATTTCGTCGACGATTTCCCCACCGTCCGGCAGGACTGACCAGTCCAGACTTCTTTCTTTGGGGTTTTTTGAAATCTCGGGTGTATGTGAACAAGCCACAGACTCTCGCAGCTCTAAAAGAAAACATTCGTCAAGAAATAACGAACATATCGCAGGAAGTGTTACGGCAAGTTATGCAAAATGTCATAAATAGGGCTCAAATGTGTATCAACTCTGGAGGTCACCATTTAAAAGACATCATCTTTAAATCCTAATGGTACGAAATTTAATGGCACAAATATACATTTAAAAAAACCTAAATCTAGTTTTCTAATTTAGAAAAAATGTTATAGCTGAACCAAATAGGGTCTTTACTTTTGCGCCACCCGTTACAATTACAATAACCGGGAGGCGAGCGAGAGAAACAAAACAAAAACACAACAGCTGTAAACAAACAATGACTGACTGAGACAAGATTGAGAGTTCAGCTTTTTAATTTGCTAGCAGTGTTGTCATTTAACAACGCTTTTACGGTAAAAAATATTTTGTTCTACCAACACTGCGGCGGTGTTGATACAGTAAAATATTTTTCGGTTCGTTAAACGTTCATTAGTTAAGACACGCTTAAGCAACGTTTTTAAGTAAATTAGTTAAGATGATGTTTAGACGTTAGTTAGTGGATTTTTATAAGTAAGGCTGAATATTTCTAACTTTGGTAATGAATTGCAGAAAAAGAATAAATATCAACAAACAACTGATTAAGTACTTACTAATAGAAGAAACCGCTCTTTCACCGTCACTGTGGTTGTGGTCTAGTGGTTCGCCTACCCGTGTAAGACGCAGGGGTCCCGGGTTCGATTCCCAGGGGTCCGTTCGTCTAACTACCACCATCTTACTCTAAGTCTGACGCCTTAACAACAATTTACTAATAGTTGTGTTCCGTTCCGGCTAGGGTTACCATATGAAAAAATCAAAAGTCCGGAGAAAAGGCCCGATATGCATTGAAAAATCCTGAGATTTGTAGCAGTTTGAGAATTATGTACGGGGGGGGGGGGGTAGTCGGCAGCGGCGAACTGATTAAATAATAGATAGCTTATTTATCCTTCTACTAAATGTACTTTTTATAAAATGTACTGAATTTTATTGAAAATTCTAAAAATCCTGAGATTTCCTCAAATTTTCGAAATCCGGCCGCAATCCTGAGCAAAGTCCAAAAATCCTGAGATATGGTAACCCTAGTTCCGGCAGTTAGAGGTAAGATAGCCAGTCAGTGATGATTCCGGGTGTAATGCGCTTACACCTTCGGCATTACCGTTACTTAACATCAGGTAAGGTGACGTCATAGAATAGAAAATCTCATTTCTCTTTTCCGCGGTAGATGGCGCTGTACAGAATTTCCCATACAAAATTACTCTATCTAATTTTTTACGAGCATTTTTTTTTCGATAACTGTTCGTGTTACGTACGGGTACAGGAGTCAAGACACGAAAGAAAACCCTCATACTTAAAGCAAACAATCATAATACTTATTCAAAATTAATATTTATCTTGCAGGTACAGACGAACACACAAGCGGTAATATGTTATAATGTAAGTAATGATCTGTTGCCACTTGTGATTGTTCCCAATTATGAGCACAGTTGTATGAGAGGCAGATAGCGAGTATTCATAGTCAACACTCAGTTTTTTACAATGACAAGATTAAATTGACTAGCGACCACCCGCGACTTCGTCTGCTTGGACAGTTTTTGAAGTGACGACTTCTTTAGCGGTGTTGTACGCTTTTTACACGACTGCCCAATAAGGAGTGTATATGTGTTCAGGGTTCATGTATGTTTGTGGGTACGCGTCAGTCAGTCAGGACCACGTGACCCTGATCGAAAATTCGTAAGACGGATGTGACGGATGGAGAGTAGACAGCCGGCGACGGAAGTATCCCCCTCTCTTGAAAATGGCGGCGTGTCATTTCAAGACGTAAGAACTAATTTTTTTATTCAATGTCAAAACTCTAGATTTCCTGTCAAGCTATGGATAAGACTTTCGTACAATACTGTTCTGTATTCGTAAATTCAAATGCAGAGTGAACCTTATACATGAGTTAAATGTCATGTCGTCACGGAGTGGGACGAACGTCGTAAGCTTATTGCGATGTTTTTTTTTTGTAATAGGCCTCAAGGTTATGTTTACAGCTATAACGAAATAGTTTTAGGGTCAAAATAGTAAAAAAGGAACCCTTAGGATGTGACTCAAACTGTCTGTCACAGCTAGATATCTCGAGAACTACTAATGATATCAACTTGAAATTTAGTATAGTTTAAGATGACATTTGTCCATGTGTGTGTGATTATTTTGCAAATAAGAAAGAAAAAAAAACTTTTTACAAACAGGGACTGAAAAGGGGTCTTAAAAATTTGAAGTGGGGCTACTAGGGCATGTGTAGTATCATATAAAAGAGCACCGTTTGTACATTTTCAATCATTTTTCCCTTTTTTTTTAGGCCGCATAGTTTTCGACTTATGATGAAAAATGTAAAAAAATTACCGCCCCCCCCCCCCCCCCCCCCACCTTATCTCCGAAGTTTGTAAAGAAAATAATCTGAAATAATTCTGTGATAGCAGTTTATATAAAGATTACATGAAAAATAAAACGTTATCTCAATATAGCACACTTTTTAGAAATTATCAAATTTAAAAAAATAGTTAACATTAGTTCCACTATCGGTCAAGAGATGGCGCGGACCTAAAACTGCAGTAATAATTTTATTATTGTACTCTGCAGTGTATTGTAAGGATGGTGTATTTATAGGCTGTATCAGCTAGTAGGAAGTGTTTACTCTGTATGTATGTAAGCCTAGTTATTTCAAATCACTGAAACGAAAAGTAATTTAAAAATAAGGATGACAACGTAATGTCTTGACAGGGTCGGTTACGAACCGGCTGAGGGCCGAGATCAGTAGCTCTTCGAATGGTTGTAATGTACAAACACTCTTAAATAAAAAACAGTTTTTCAGTCCAAAGAATCGTTTTCATTTATAGTGGCGCACAAGCGCTACGTATTTATTATGAATGAATGAATGAATGAAATGAATGAATGAATGAAGGAAGATATTGATGATTATTTAGCTGATTCCCCGACTATGGGTCGGGCCCTCGCATCGCGCCACTAGGTGCCACTAGGGTTGCACTTCGACGAGCCCCCCAGTTCGATAAAATGTCACTTAGGGCTGTCAACTACTATTTTTATACACAACAAAACTTTGTTTATCATTTCATGAAAAATCAAAAAAGTTTTCAGCCGCACGCAGCCAGCCTCAGTGATGAGGATTCTGGGTGTACTGCGCTTCCACCTTCGGCCTTATCGTCACTTTTCGGTCTTATCGTCATCATATGAGGTGGAGGCCAAGCACCATCCCGTTGTGCTTAAAAAATCCACTGCTAAGTACAGGCAGGGCTCTCCAAGGATCATGAAAGTGAAATGAAACGGTTCAGTAGTTAAGACGTGAAGGCGTAACGAACAAACAAACGAACTTTCGCATTTATAATATTATAGTAGTAGTAGATTAGCAAAGGATAATACACCGTGTATAAGAAATCTCATTTCGCTTTTCGGCGGTAGATGGCGCTGTACAAAGTTCCCATACAATATTACTCTATCGATTTTTACGCGTGTTTTTTTCTCGATAGGTGTTCATTCTAAGGGTACTGATGGGTTTTATTTTGTAAAATGTTATTTCTTCTCCGAAGTTATAAAAGTTATGAACATCATGGTGGCAGCCCTACCGCTTGATGCCCCAAGTAGGCTCAACAATAGCGCTGTGGGGTTGTAATTAAAAAAATGCGAAAACCCGAGGTAGGGCGTGAAAATTCACGCGTTTCAATGCGTGACGCGTGTCGCACTCGACGCGCGCGCGTGTGCGTGCCTTTACTATGAATACAGGTGACACACGAACAGATACGCTATTGGGTACTATCTTAGCTATTTCAAATTGATGAGAAGACAGCTTCTCAGTAAAATTGGCATTATAACTACAGAGTCACATCCGTCTTACGCATTTTCGATCAGCCACGTGATTCTTTGACGCGAGTTTAGCATATTTTCCCCATACTAAAAGCGTGCAACGCCGCTAAAAAAGTTTTCACTTCAAAACAACTGTAAATTTATATTGATAGCATACCTTTTCATATAGTTTATAGTTTGACTGTAGCTTTTTCTTCGCCGTACACTGGAGACAACGCTCCCTAGTATCGTCAGTGGACTTGCCAATGTGTCAGTAAGTAATTAGATACCTACATAGGTACACACATCAACTTAGTCTAGGGATACAGGTGTTATTTTCATACAAACGAGGTAACTTTGAAGCCTTGGTTTCCTGCCAGGGATGTACCGTGCTGTAATCTGATGGCCATCCAGGGAGTGAATGGAGTAGATTCAGATCGCAATACACACCCAACTGATCTGATCAGCATTCTAAAAGATTAATGGGTCAGAGTTCTCAGTTTGAGGATTTCCATACATTTTCATGATATTTTCGCGGTTTTTAGGGTTCCGTAGCCAAAATGGCAAAAAACGGAACCCTTATAGATTCGTCATGTCTGTCTGTCTGTCTGTCCGTCCGTATGTCACAGCCACTTTATTCCAAAAGTATTAGGACTACATAATTGAAACTTGGTAGGTAGGTGTATTCTGTAAACCGCTTTACGATTTTTACACAAAAATAAAAAAAATTAAAGATTAAGGGGGGGCTCCCCATACATGGAACTGAAACTGAAAATATTTTTTTTCATCAAACCAATACTTCTGGGGTGTCTTTAGATAGGTCTTTAAAAATGACATTGAGGTTCCTAAGACTATTTTTTTTCAAAGTCAACCGTTTGAAAGAAATATGCCGCCAAAGTGGTAAAATGTGTGTCCCCATTTTTAACTTTTAAAGTAAGAGGGTTAAAAATCTAAAAAAAATATAAGATCTTAATAAACACTTTCAACGAAAATTGGTTTGAACGAGATACAGTAATTAGTTTTTGAGATATAGCACATTTTCCAAAACCGCAAATATAACTTTGTCATTCATACAAACACTGTAAAAACAAAGTTATTTTTTCAGACGAAAAATGATAGCGGTATTAATATATGGTATAGTATAATGTACCTACGGAACCCTACTGCGCGTGGCCCGACACGCACTTGACCGGTTTTTTTAAACATGTCCATTACGTTTTTAGAATGCTGGTCAGATCAGTTGGGTGTGTATAGTGATCTGAATCTCCTCCATTCACTCCCTGGATAGCCGTCATCAGATCACAGCACAGTACATTTGGTTCTACTCAGGAGTGGCAGGAAACCAAGGCTTCAAAGTTACCTCGTTTGTATGAAAATAGCACCTGTATCTAGGGTTGCCAACTTTTTTTAGATCAAATATAGTAGTTTCAAGATTTTTAGTGTAAAAATAAAGTAGATGGCGAAAAAGTTAAAAAAAAATAGTAGGTTGCTGTTTTGTATAGAGGACTTTAAAGAAGTTGCATTTTTCATACTTAAGTAAGTACTAACATTCAACAACCACAAAGACAAGTGTTTAATCACAAAAATATTATGCAATTACTAATGTGCATACTCGTATAAGTAATTATTTTTGTTGCTTTTGTTTAATTTTTTCACTTGAAAAATATAGTAGGTTTGCCTACTATATATTTTTTCAAAAAATATAGTAGGCGGGCCCTCAATATAGTAGGATACTATATTATATAGAAGGGTTGGCAACCCTACCTGTATCCCTAGTCAAAGTTGATGTGTGTACATTAACAATATTAAAAACTGCGCAACTGATTTATATGTACTTTAGCATGTTAATTAATTAAGGTGGTACCCTGAGCGAAAGTGGCGCCGCGGTGAATTTTATTTAATATTATAATTCTGATACACAATTTTAATAATGTTTATCGTGGAGATTTTAGGACCTACAGTCTAGTATTTTTAAACGGTATCGTTACATTCCCTTGTAGTTACTGCTAGAAGTAGATAGAAAAACAGCTAAAATTGGCCGTTTTTGACACATTTGCTATCTACTTCTATGAATGACTACGAGGGCATGTAGTGACACCTTTTAAAAATACTAGACCATGGGCCCTAAAATCTCCACGATAAACATTATTGAAATCTTTTTCTATTTATAACTTATTAAATAAAAACCTCTGAGGGCGCCACTTTCGGTCATACAACCGCTGTTCAAGCACGTACCTATATTGTAATGCAAACTCTTTGAAGTTTATGTTTTACTTTTAATTACTCTCTTTGAGAGTTCGGTTGTATGGCAACCATTGTTGTTGAATGTCATTCGCTATGGAAAATAATTTGTGAAAAGACCGAAATATAGTTCAAATCTCAGTTTTCGTTTTATTTAAGACCAAATTAAACATGGTCCTTAGCTACGCCGGATTTATCAGAAGCGTAAGTTCATAATACAAAGTCTTACGAAACAGCAAAAACTGTGCGAAGAAGTTCAATGCCTTGGTGAGGCAATGCAAGATTTTTGCGTTAACTCATTTTCAGTTCGAGTTCATTAAGAGCAAAGATCATTATTTTTAAGAACAGAAAAGATTATTTTCAAAACCAAGAGTGAAGTGCTACATCAGTTCCGTCTGTTTAAGACAAGGACATTTACATTCAAGAACAAGGTTTATTTTAAGTTGTTTGTTTAATTTTAAGTTAATCTGTAATGATGGAAGGTCTTTTAAAAGTGCAACTGAACTTACACAAGTCAATTTCAAAAGGTTTGTCTAAATTTAGGATAAGTCCGAAAGATCGTATTACACAGGAGTACTTAGAAGTAAGACTAGAAAATCTCGAAAGTGATTGGCTATTATTCAGAGATAACAACACAAAACTATTTAATATTTCAAAACCTGAAGAGTTAGTTAAAACTGATTACATTTCTAATGACATTTATGAGAGTACGGAGGACAACTATTTAATTTATAAATCAGCAATAAAAACAGCGCTCAAAGAGTTTACCGTTCTTACAGAAACACAAACTGGAAAGGATAGTAATGGTGTCAAAGTTGGCCCCGCTTTGAGGTTACCAAAAATCACCATCCCTGTCTTTTCAGGCAGTTACTCTGAATGGACCACATTTCGTAACCTGTTTGTATCTCTAGTGCACAATAACACTTCATTAGACAACGTACAAAAATTACATTATCTAAAAACTCATTTGACAGGCGAGGCAGAACAGTTGATCCGTTATACTCCAATTTCTGACGCAAATTACAGCGAGTGTTGGGATCTGTTAGAAAAGCGTTACAATAACAAGCGATATTTAGTTAATTGTATTTTAAAGAAATTATTTACCCAAAAAAGATTACAGTTCGAGTCGGCTTCCGGATTAAAGCAACTTTTAGACAATACAACGGAGTGCTTAAGCGCACTCAAGAATTTAGATGTAAATATTAATTCATGGGATATTATCATTCTACATATAGTTACTTTTAAATTAGATCATGAAACTCGTAAACAGTGGGAGTTACATGTTTCAAGTTATGAACTAAACAGGCTACCAACTTATGAACAGTTCACCATATTTATTGAAAATAGATTTAGGGCGTTAGAGTGCTTAGACACTAAAGGAACAATTACACAGCCAGTCCAATCTCCAGTTCAAACTAACTCATTTCTAACCGCAAGTCAACCAACAAAAATAAAATGCGAGTATTGTTCCGAGGGTCACAAACTCTGTTTTTGTAAGCAGTTCACCAATCAAAATTATGAGCAAAGACGCAGTTTCGTAATAAAGAACAGGATGTGTTATAATTGTCTGGGAGGCAACCATACTATTTATGATTGTAAATATTCTACTTCGTGTAAAATTTGTAAAAAGCGCCATCACTCATTACTTCACCCCCCTGAAACTTCAGCAAAACAAGTTCAGTTTACTATCAAAGACACTGATCAAACGAATAAAGCAAATAGTGCACCAATAGTCAATTGTTTGTCAACCGAAAGTGTAGAGAGTACAAAGCAGGTATTATTACCTACTGCCGTACTAAATGCAGAATCCAGCTCAGGGCAATTAAAATCAGTTCGTGCGATTGTAGATCAGGGTTCGCAGGCCTGCTTCATTAGCGAAGAGGCTGTGCAACGTTTAAGACTTCATAAAACACCAGTTCATAAAGTGATTTCTGTTTTAGGTCAATATAGACCAGTTTTATCTAAAGGTAAGGTAAATTTCAAAATACAATCACGATTAGATCCTTCCGTAAGAATACCTATTGAGGCTTATATATTGAACAATATTTCTACAAATTTACCAGAACGACATATAGATCCAATAGATTGGGGAGATTTAAATTATCTTAAGCTAGCAGACCCTAAATTCACCGCTTGCAATACTGTAGACCTGTTGATAGGAGCTGAACTTTACAGCTACATTCTACAAGAAGGTGTTAAAAAGAATCTACCTGGAAATTTGATCGCTCAGAATACCACACTAGGGTGGATAATCTCTGGTGCAGTAAGCATAAAGAAGGTGTATCAGTAGAACCTAAAGGGTGTCTATTTATGAATTGTTATTTTATTTAATAAGAGCCTTTATTTAATTATTGTTTCGTTACTTAGTAGGTTCACGAATTGATTTGTTTGTATTTGAGTAAAATCTCAATTTATGTTACCTTCTATTAATTTCAAGAATTATTGTTTTCTAGGACATTTTGTCACTAAAAGTCCTACGGGGGCGGTATGTTCAAGCACGTACCTATATTGTAATGCAAACTCTTTGAAGTTTATGTTTTACTTTTAATTACTCTCTTTGAGAGTTCGGTTGTATGGCAACCATTGTTGTTGAATGTCATTCGCTATGGAAAATAATTTGTGAAAAGACCGAAATATAGTTCAAATCTCAGTTTTCGTTTTATTTAAGACCAAATTAAACAACCGCCTTAATGAGAAAGCTTGTAGGTACGTAAATAAAAAGTGCAGACATTTTATAAATACTTGTGGTCTAAAAAATAGAATTTATTTTGGTTTGATTTTCAATTATTTGTCAGCCGTTTGGGCAACCTGCCGTTTGGGGAACCGGCCGTTTGGGCAAACAGCTGTTTGGGCAACCAGCCGTTTGTGCAACCGCCAGTTTGGGCAACTGGCCGTTTGGGCAATCGGCCGTTTGGACAAATAGCCGTTTGGGAAACCGCCAGTTTGGGCAACTGGCCGTTTGGGCAACCGGCCGTTTGGGCAAACAGCCGTTTGGGCAACCGCCAGTTTGGGCAACTGGCCGTTTGGGCAATCGGCCGTTTGGACAAATAGCCGTTTGGGAAACCGCCAGTTTGGGCAACTGGCCTTTTGGGCAATCAGCCGTTTGGACGACCGGCCGTTTGGGTAACGCCAGCGACAAAAGTCTCCGTTTTGAGTTTAGTTTAAGGCTATTTTAAAGACAATTATTATAAGAAAATATTTTAAAACTACGAGTCAAACGGAAAACCACCTGTTTTAAAGTCGGTTAAAAATAATTGATTCCTTTGATAATACAAAACGTTGTTTAGAAATTTAAAACTGTATGAAAGTGAACTCAATTAGCGCTTAAATACGTTATGAGGATTTGACACGCAGGCCATTTTCATAATCTGATCGTATTTTCTTATGGAAATTCACCTAAATGTGATCTAAGTGCTTTCCCCTCGTAATGGCGGGAAAAACCGAAAGTGCTTGAAATAAACCCTTTTAGGGTTCCGTAATCGTCAGCAAGAAAACCTTTACAGTTTCGCCATGTCCGTCCGTCACTTTTCTATTGGGGATGCAAACTGAGGAACCAATAATGGCGCCACAAGCGTTTGTACTAAAATAGTTTGATTGGTTGTTTCGTTGTTTCAAATATCAAATGTCATTTGTGACATATTTTAACCAATCAAAGTATTGAAGCGGTTAGATCGCCGCTGGCGCCACCTGCGATTAGCTTTGCGTTGCCAACCCCAAAACGCCTAAAATTTTTACTGAGCAAAGATGCAGGGCGTCTTTTGTATGTTTTCAAACTATGTATTTTCAACCAACACTACAATGGAACCCGAACCGCCTCTGTTGTTTTGTGGTTCACCCACTCGTTTAAGACGCTGAGGTCCCGGGTTCGACTCCCAGGGGGCCAGCAATTTGTACTCGGTTTGGTTGGTGGTAGGGCTTATTTCAAGTCCGCCTGGCTAGCTACCACCGTCTTACTGTCTGACGCCATAACCAAGGGCGTCGCCAGGGGTGGGCAGGGGGGCAGCTGCCCCCCCTAGAGGTTAAAAAATGTACCCAACTGCAAATAACCAAAGTCCTAAGGCCGTGCAATTGACTTGCTTTTCCGATAAATCCTGCCTCATCTCAAAACTTGAATAAATTCACTAGGTGCTCTTGACTGTACTTACAATTCATATTTTTCTCATCCTCTTTAATATTAACTTGCCCCCCCCCCCCCCCCCCTGGGCCATGGGCTGGCGACGCCCTTGGCCATAACAACAATTTAAAAATTGTTGTGTTCCGTAGCAGTTAGAGGTAAGAATTAAGATAGCCAATAACAATTAACTAATTTTGCTATAAATAATCAATTTTAAAATAATTCACATTTAAAATTAAAAATACGTAATCAACTAAACAACTAAAGCAAAAACGAAAAATGAAAACGTTATTTGGTCTAAGTTAAGTAGGTAGGTACTTGAAATATTAACTTGACACGTCATTACAACAAGAAACAACAATAAATTATTGATTATAAGAAAAATGAGTTATCGTAATTACGTCGCTCCACGTGGTATGGGTGCTTTAGCAAAATGTCAGGACTTTTTAGTAAAAATTAGCCTGCCTAGCATGACCGATTTATATCGCGTGATATAGCGTTTTATCACGTTTAACTGTCAAAAAGACAAAGGAATTTGACAGTTGAGTGTCGTTAAAATGCTATATCACGCGCTATAAATCGGTCATGCTAGGCAGGCTGGCCTTTTGACAGGATTTTAGATATAGGTAGAATATCGTAATGCCTGTGGCATGCATTATAGGCATAAAAGTAGTATCTATTAATCTCAAAGACTTCATTATTACAATATCAAATTGATGATCATAAATATTCGACCCAAAAAAAATCTATTCCATTGTCCTTTTTAGCGCCATCTTGCGTATTTATAGCATAATCATCAGCAGACATAGACGAATGCAGCTGTCGAGCATGCTGTTGATTAAAACATGCTTCGGTAGAAACAGAACCCTTCTGGATGGTTTGGCTTCATCGTACTAGATGGCGCTACACCAATCACGAGGCAAGGCGGGTCCATGCGCGTGTTTTGCCCTACACAATCAACAATTGTTTTTTTTTGTTGAATGTTGATGTTTTTGTTGATTGTGTAGAGCAAAACACGCGCTATGGACCTGGCATAACAACATCTAGTAGTATTCTTGCAAACTAGGTACGTTTCAATTTTCCCACTATTTGTCAAGAGATGTCGCTAGCAGTCCTAAAAAATTGTCTTGGGCGAATATATTTTATCGTCCATGCTCGTAGTAAAAGAAAACTTGCAGGGACTTTTAAAAATGGAGTGAAAATAAAAAGGATGATATTACTGCTTTTTTCTACTTAAGGCGATTCCCTGACTGAAAGTGGCGTTCTCAGAGGTTTCCATTTAATAAAACTTTTCAAGGATTTTTTAGGGCTCATAGTCCAGTATTTTTAAAAGGTATCTCGGCATTCCGTGCTCCGAGATATTGCTCTCGCCAAGACGAGGAAGCGAAGCGCATGGGCACTAATACCTACCTTTTCTCGAAGCGCTTCGCCGTTTTTTTTAACCCTCATATCTTGGGTTTGGAGTAGGTATACTAGATAAACAAAATTCTCGGAATGTGATGTCAGTAGTAGACTTATTAAACATACAAAGTTTCAATTGCATAGCTCTTAAACTTTGGATTTAATTGAGATCCAAAAAACCCCGATTTCATCAAAACTTACTGATAATCATCAAAATTCTTATGGTACTTGCTGAAGTCCTAGAAAGCTGAAATTTGGTATGTAAGCTACTAAGCTAGTATTAGTACACAAACTGTAAAAAAATTATAAAACCTAGAACTTTTACCCCCCCAACCCCTTAAACTAGGGAATGGAAGTTTGTATGAGACTCCCTCAAATTTTGGTGCTAGAGGTCTGAAAAAATGAGACATTTGTATCTGAAAAATCTTTAAATATTTAGTAATTAATTTTAAGACTTAATAAATAAATAAAAAAATTAATAAATAAATGCTTCGGCAATTTCACACAGCGCCATTTAGCCCCAAACTAAGCAAAGCTTGTAATATGGTGGGTGCTAGACAACTGATATACTACTTGTACTATACTTTTTAAATATATAATTATTATACAAAGTAACACCCAGACCCGTCAATTTCTGCCCGGCCGGGAATCGAACCCGGGACCTCTTGCGTGGTATAAATGTTTTTGGTGGGATCACTATATTCCCTCGCAGTCATTCGTAGAAGTAGATAGCAAATATGTCAAAAACGGCCACTTTTAGCAGTCTTGCTATCTACTTCCAGCAATGACTTCGAGGGAATGTAATGATATCGTCTATATGCTATACCAGGGATGGCGAACCTTTTTGTATCAACGTGCCATTTTTCTAATTGTTAATGTTTAATGAGGTCTTAGACTTGCCATAAAATCGTCGCGTAATGAATTTTGTGACCGGTGACGTGCCCAAAACATTGTGTCCCGTGCCATCAATGGCACGCGTGCCGTTGGTTCGCCATCCCTGTGCTATACCATAGTCTAAGAATTCCACGAGTAGTTTTATTAAAATTTAGTTTTAAAATTACAATATTAATAAAATCGGTTGGCACTCCTGCGGGCTGATTATCTAATTAGAAACCACCTAGCGACCGGTTGCAATTCATAGATGATAGTGATCCATTGCTACTTCTTTTTGGATTAAAAAAAACATACCAAAGAAAAGTAGCAATGTATATGGAATGAAACCGGTCGCTAAATAGTTTCTTTTTAGATAATCAGGGTGCGGGAGTGCCGGCAGAAGTGAAAACTTGAATATTAACTTTGTGCATTTTTGATATTTTGAAATTAACGGCAAAGGATTAAAATTATTTCTTTCTTATTACTATACAGTCACACAATTAATAAACAAGTTAAGAAAAGTTCTAAAGACTTCGCGCCAGTGGCAGTGGCCTTTTTAATTTTTACATGCACGCATTCTACGATTTAAACTTATAGTCACAGAGTATAAATAAGTCTATGATTTCACCGAAGAGATCGCTGCTATTAGTTCCATTTTCAAAATTAGCGCGTTGCTGGTGACACAAGTGTTTACATGACGTTTTCAACGCCGCCATTTTCAACGCGCCCCGTAGAAAGAGAAGGGGATCCGTCAAGGCTGAAACAAATTATCGGATGCGGCTGATGGACGCGGCAGTAAGCCGCGGCTGATAAGTGTGCACAGCGGCTGATAAGTGTAAACACCAGATAGCTCTCGGACGTCCGATGACGTCATATTAGTCTATGGTTACGTCCGCGACTTACGTCCGATAGTATGCACACCTCAGTGTATTTTCATAGTCCCAGATACCAATCAGTCGCGGCAGTAAGCCGCGTCCATCAAGCCGCGTCCGATAATTTGTTTCGGCCTTGAGTTCGATTCTATAATACCAGCCTATGACAGGCATCCGTCACTCGCCCATACCTACCGCGATAAGTACCTACAGCGCGCGACAACTCGGAGTTGCAAAATCAGTCAGGGTTGCCGCCGCGCTTGTGAGTACACGCGTGCGTTATTCTGTGCCTCTATGACGGTCAATCGATCATTATTTATTGCTCCCAGCACTGTACCGTACACTATTATAATATATAAATAACTAGCGGCCGCCCGCGACTTCGTCTGCGTGGAAATATTTTTTGCCATCCCTCGGGAATAATATTTTTTTTCGGGATGAAAGGTATCCTATGTCCTTCTCTGTACCCCTAAGAACGTGTATGCAAAATTTCATGATGATCGGTTCAGTAGTTAAGACGTGAAGGCGTAACAAACAATCAAACAAACGGACTTTCGCATTTATAATACTAGCGGCCGCCCGCGACTTCGTCTGCGTGGAAAGGTTTTTTGCTATCCCTCGAGAACAATACTTTTTTTCGGGATGAAAGGTACCCTATGTCCGTCTCTGTACCCCTGACAACGTGTATGCAAAATTTCATGATGATCGGTTCAGTAGTTAGGACGTGAAGGCGTAACAAACAAACAAACGGACTTTCGCATTTATAATATTAGTAAGGATTAGTAAGGATGGAGAATCGTAATACTAATAATTGTTGCGTGGACGGCTATCGCAATAAACAGAAGGATTCAAAGTTTTCATTTTTAGGGTTCCGTACCAAAATGGTAAAAAAGGAACCCTTATGGTGTTGTGACTCGGTCTGTCTGTCACAGCTGGATATCTCGAGAACTACTAATGGTATCAACTTGAAATTCGGAATAGTTTTAGATGACATTCGCCCAACTATTTGGTAAATAAGAAATTAATAAAAAAATAAATATCTTTTTTACAACAGGGACCAGGCTAGGCGCACTCCGCGCTTTAGGTACGAAGCTACAAGTAGGCAGCGGGTCCGTCCGGACGGACTAATTTCAGAGGGCTGCCGCCGTTGGCTGGCTGTTAGCAGTTCGATTTCGATAGTCACTCACTCGCCGCGTTCATCTTAATACTAATATAAAGGATCCGAACCTCACGTTTTTCACACTTTCAAAACTTCCAAATGACATCGAAACGTAAAAAGTGCTTGTCTACTACCTAGATATTATTTAGTATCCGTTTATTCTTAGGTACTTACTTGTCTTATTTGCTAAACAATCTTCACCCAACTAGGTATTTATTGAAATAATAATTTATAGATTAGGTAGGTACTTACTTAGCTACTTTCGAAATAAAGTTAATTATTAATGACAATGTTATTTCGTAAGAAAGCAAATTTTCTCAAAGTCAGCATGTATAGTTTGATGTGGCGTAACCTTACCTAGCCTAGGTTTTTTTGAAATGTATTCAAGTACATTAAGTACCTATTATTTAATTATTATTTAAAAGAACAAACCCTAAAGTCGTTAGAAGAGATAGAGCTACGCGATAGAAAGAGAGGCAACTTCTAGGTAAATATAACTGTATGGTGGGAGCGGTGTGCGACCTGAATTGCACTTTATTGTGTATGGTATAGAGTCGCTATTTATTTAAATGACTTTGCGGAGTGGATCTTCTGTAGTTGTACTATTATGTATTCTGTGCAGGGACTGAAAAAGGGTCTGAAAAATTTGAAGTGGGTTCTACTAGGGCATGTGAAATATCATATGATAGAACGCCGTTTGCACCTTGTTAATCATTTTTTCTTTTTGTTTTAGGCCACATAGTTTTCAACTTATGATGAAAAATATAAAAAAAAATACCGTCCCCCCCCCTTATCTCCGTAGTTTGCAAAGAGAAAAATTAGAAATCATTCTATGTGATAGCAGT
Source organism: Agriphila geniculea (assembly GCA_943789525.1). Lineage (NCBI taxonomy): Eukaryota > Metazoa > Arthropoda > Insecta > Lepidoptera > Crambidae > Agriphila > Agriphila geniculea. The sequence goes on along the minus strand of OX038897.1, from coordinate 446,854 downwards.
TTATATAAAGATTACAGGAAAAATAAAACAATGTCTCAATATAGGTAGCACACTTTTTTAGAAATTATCAAATTTCTAAAAAAGTTAACATTAGTTCCACTATCGGTCAAGAGATGGCGCTGACCTAAAGCTGCAATACTAATTTGATTATTCTACTCTGCAGTGTGGTTTGATGGTGCAATTATGATGGTACGGAACCTTCGGTGCGCGAGTCCGACTCGATCTTGACCGGTTTATTCACTTTACCGAAAGATTCTAAAATGTATAAGAAAAATTTATATTTTGTTTATTTTTCTCGTAATTTTTATGAGTAGGTACATACCTATTTTTGATAAGTAGGTGTAACCTATACTATAGGTAGGAAAGCGTGTAGTTATATATAGGTACTTATGTTCAGAGGCGGGTCGTGACTGTTTTTCTCGATCAAATTTCCTAAGGTGTACCTACCTATTTTTTTTTTTGTGCGAATTATACCTACTTAACTAAATACCTACATTTCTGGATTTAAGGATTCCGTAACCGGCAACAGTATGGTGGCGGTGGCATAAAGACTGCCTCAAATTTAACACATAGTCTAATGTGGCGTTAACTGTACATCTAGCTTAGGTTTATTTGAAACGTATTTTTTTCACATTTAAGTAGGTAGGTACACATTATAAACACAAAACTTGTAATAAAGTATTTAATCCTTCAAGCACAGAAAATGAGACAATAGATTTTCCATTGTTGTGTTGTGCGGCCCGATGGGGCCGCTCGAGCGTTGAAGGATTAGAAGAAGACAACCCTAAAGTTGTTAGAAGAGCTAAGAGCTACGCGATAGAAAGAGAGGCAACCTGTAGGTGAATATAACTGTACGCAAGGAAGCGGTGTGCGACCTGAATTGCACTTTATTGTGTCTGAGCAAGAGTCGCTATTTATTTAAATGACCATGCGGAGTGAATGTTCTGTACTTTGTACTATTATGTATTCTGTGCCTATGAGTAGATGGCGTTGTGAAAAAGTATGATGTCAATGTCAATGTCAACTTGTCAACCTTGACATGACATGTCCAAAAATATCTATGGCCGCGTTCCGAATCACGCTTACAGCATTGTGAGCGCGCTAACACTCTGTCCGATTCATGCTCACAACGCTCACGTAAGTTGAAGTGACGACATAATCATCATAGATGACGTCAGTTTGACCAACAAAATTCAAAATTCAAAATTCAAAATAATTTATTCAGTCTAGGCTGTTACAAGCACTTGTGAATGTCATAGAAGCTACGCCATCGGTTCGCAAACCCTAAGCGGGAGACCTTGTAACGAGAAGAACCGGCAAGAAACTCGTCAAGGGCTGCTTTTTTCTCCCTGTATATTTCATACAGAGTCGTCAAGATTGAAAAATGAGCTCCACATTTAAAGTGAGGTCATTTTCCATCACAATAATTATCAAAAGGTTACACACAATGGGTAGGTAGGTTAAAATTTAATATCTACTACATTCAGATAGGTAATCGTGAGAGTAAATAACTTTCAACTAGTTTAGAAATCACTCCGTCTGCTACTCTAACCAAAAAACACTTGATACAAGACATAAAAATAAAAACGCAATTCTTACAATTCAATATGCGTTAAGATAGGTACTCAGACAGACCCATTCCCACTGGCAGCACCCGTTCACGAGCATGACGCATGGACCAGCCATCGCTTCGCTCAACCATATTTGAGGGAACGTAACGACCCGCCCCACACGACACCACCGCAGAAATGATTAAAGAGAGCATGACATACTTAGGCTACCCATCCTAAGGCACTGAATTGAAAACTAATATCCAAAAGCTTTTCATAGGCCTTTACTTACAAAACTATAGACAAAAAAATACGAAAACATCGTGATAACGAAAGCCAAATAATCAATTTGGTCATTAGCAATAAAAAAGTGAGAAATCAAAACAAGGATTAGTTATTAATTCTATGTTTTGAGTAAGAAGTGCCATACTGATTGATAATCTTAAACAGAAAAAAATATATATATGCGACGCCCTTAGTACAAGCAGACAGAAGCAGACCCATTCCCACAGGCAGCACCCGTTCACGAGCATGACGCATGAACCAGCCATCGTTTCGCTCAACCATATTTGAGGGAACGTAACGACCCGCCTCACACGACACCACCGCAGAAATGTTTAAAGTGAGCATGACATACTAAAGCTACCCGCATTAAGGCGTCGAGTCAAAAAGCTTACAATACATTTTAAGTAGATAGGACAATTCTCCCAATTTTCACATAGAATAGAAAATCTACGACCAAGCTGTTTTATCAATTAAGTAATCTTTAACGGTATAGTATCCTTTTTTAAGAAGACAATTCTTTACATGAGTCTTAAAGTTTTCAAATGGTAAATCCAAAATATTACTTGGAATTTTATTATAAAACTTTATACCAAGACCTATGAAAGAACCACGGATTTTTTCTAATCTATACTGAGGCATTACAAGTTTGTCTTTATTTCTGGTGTTCCGATTGTGCCAATCACTATTTTTTGTATATAAGTTAATATTGCGACGCACGAAAAGTATGCAGTTTAATATAAATTGTGATGCTGCCGTCAATATACCAATTTCTTTGAATCTATCCCTAAGAGATGTTCTAGAACTTAGTTGATAAATAGCTCTTATTGCTCGTTTTTGTAAAACAAAAATAGTATTTATATCGGCTGCTATCCCCCACAAAAGAATACAGTATGACATAATGCTATGAAAATAGCTGAAATACACTAATCTAGCAGTTTCTACATCTGTTAACTGTCTAACTTTTCTAATAGCATAGGCAGCAGAGCTGAGCTTGCCAGCCAGAGCTGCGATATGCATATTCCATTGAAGTTTACTGTCAAGAGTAACACCCAAGAAAACTGTTGAATCCAGCAAATCCAATTTCTCATTATTGATTACAATTTCAGTGGGATTCGCCTGTACATTAGGTAGAGTGAATTTAACACATTTGGTTTTCTTAGCATTAAGCTGGAGATTATTTACATTAAACCAAGTAAGAACCTGCGAGAGTGCTTTGTTCACATCGTCAAAATCAGTTTTATTCCTGTCAACTTTGAATATTAAAGAAGTATCATCTGCGAACAAAACAATATCACAGAACCTCTCTGCAAAAAAGGGTAGATCATTTATATATATTAAAAATAAAAAAGGGCCCAAAATGGAGCCTTGCGGAACGCCCATTTTTACATGAGAACCTGATGAACTTACTCCATTGATATTAACTGTTTGAGTCCTTGAACTGAGATACGACAGTATTAATTTTTGGGCATTATTTTTTACACCGTAATGATTTAGCTTCAACAGCAGCGTCCAATGGTCCACGCAATCAAAAGCCTTGGACAGGTCGCAGAAAATGCCAAGGGCATTCTGAGACCCCTCCCAAGCCTCAAAGACATGCTTTAAAAGCGCAACCCCAGCACCAGTGGTGGAACGACCTTTAGTAAAGCCAAATTGTTTATTGTGCAGAAGTTTATTTACATTAAAATGACCTAATAATTGCTCAAGTATTATTTTTTCAAAAATCTTGCTTAGGGCAGGTAATATCGATATTGGTCTGTAATTGCTAGGGTCTTCTTTATCTCCTGATTTAAACAATGGTATTACCTTGCTAAACTTCATAAGATCAGGAAATATTCCTTGATCAATACACCGATTAAAAATGTCAGCAAGATAAGGGGCAATAGTATGCACAATATTATTAATAACCTTAACTGATATACCCCATAAATCAGTGGAGCTTTTCATTTTTAGAGATTTGAAAGCTTTAATTATATCTAAAGCATTAATACATTTAAAATTAAATAATGAATCACTTTCAGCCACATGTCCCTTTAGCATAGATACAGCAGCCGCTGGTGAGGAATCCAAATTTGATGTAGTTTCTACTGGTATGTTTACAAAGAACTTATCAAAAATATTAGCAATTTCTTTATCTGATTTTATTAATTCATTATTAATATTAAGCGTTAGGTTATTTTCCCGTGCTTTAGTTTTACCAGTTTCACGATTAATGATATCCCAGGTTGTTTTAGTTTTGTTACTCGAGTTTTTAATTTGCTTTTTAACGCAGTTAGACTTTGCAACTGCACATAGCATTTTGAAAGTCTTCGAGTATTTTTTAACATGTTCTAAGAAACCTGGGCTTTGGTTAGTTTCTCTAAGCTTGTAAAGTTCATAAAGTCTGTTTCTACTTTTATAAATACCTGTCGTAGCCCAATCGCAGAACCGTAATTTCTGAGTACATTTAATAGTTTTGGTTTTAAATGATTTATCAAACTCATTAGTAACTAAATGAAAGAGGTTCCCGTACAAAACATCAGGATTATCTGAAATCCATGGCAATAAAGAAATTTGTTCATCAATGTTGTTTTTAAAATTGTCCAATCCCTTTTTAGGGTTCCGTAGCCAAAATGGCAAAAAACGGAACCCTTATAGATTCGTCATGTCTGTCTGTCTGTCTGTCTGTCTGTCTGTCTGTCTGTCTGTCTGTCTGTCTGTCTGTCTGTCTGTCTGTCTGTCTGTCTGTCCGTCCGTATGTCACAGCCACTTTATTCCAAAAGTATTAAGACTACATAGTTGAAACTTAGTAGGCAGGTGTATTCTGTGAACCGCTTTACGATTTTTATACAAAAATAAAAAAAATAAAAGATTAAGGGGGGGCTCCCCATACATGGAACTGAAACTGAAAATATTTTTTTTCATCAAACCAATACTTGTGGGGTGTCTATAGATAGGTCTTTAAAAATGACGTTGAGGTTCCTAAGACTATTTTTTTTTAAAGTCAACCATTTGAAAAATATATGCCGCCAAAGTGGTAAAATGTGTGTCCCCCCCCCTTTAACTTTTAAAGTAAGAGGGTGAAAAATCTAAAAAAAATATAAAGTATAGATCTTAATAAACACTTTCAACGAAAATTGTTTTGAACGAGATACAGTAATTAGTTTTCGAGATATAGTACATTTTCCAAAACCGCAAATATAACTTTGTCATTCATACAAACACTGTGAAAAACAAAGTTATTTTTTCAGACGAAAAATGATAGCGGTATTAAAATATGGTATGGTATAATGTACCTACGGAACCCTACTGCGCGTGGCCCGACACGCACTTGGCCGGTTTTTTTGTGATAGGTCTGCATTCTACAGTCTTAGGTGTATCTATAGCGTTCACAGCGTATGAAACTTTCAAACCGTAATGGTCGGATGAAATATTACTAAAAACAAATTTGTTTTCCGGATCACATTCTGAAAAAACATTATCTATGCAAGTGGCGGAGTGTTCAGTTACCCGAGTGGGTTCTAAAAATTTATTATTCAAATTAAAACATTTAAATAATGCCAGAAAACGAGTGGTCGAAGAATTGCTCTCAAGAATATCAATATTAAAATCACCACAAATTACTGCTGGTTTATTTTTTAACCTTAACTTTTTTAGAACATCTTCCATGACAGATTCAAAGATTTCATAGATACCCTTAGGGGGGCGGTATACAGACACAATAATCATGCTATCTAATTCTATACAAGACAACTCCACATGGCGCTCTGATGTAAGGTTCACAATATCCTTTCTTTCTTTATACTTTATATTATTATTCACAAAAATTACAGAACCGCCACGAATAGTTGTTTGCCTAACCATCGCACTTGCTAGTTGAAAATTATTTAGATTAAATGACATATCATCAGGCTTTAGCCAGTGTTCTGTAATGCAAATGATTTGAATATTATTACATTCAACAAATAATTCTAATTCTAGATCTTTGCCAGACAGGCCCTGAATATTTTGACTAATTATATTGATACAATTAGGCCTGGCTGTTGTCTTGTGCCTCAGTTTAAATCTGAGTTTGTCACTGTTTTATTTGAAACAATATGCGGAGTAGTAGATGAAGTACTAATACTCGGTTTTATGGACTTAGTTACAGCTGTAACACAGTCCTGTAAATTGTAAGCTAACAAATTAGCTATTTGCATCCTACATTTTTTCGGCAGATACATACTATCTGGAGTCAATGTAAAAGTGTTAATAAATTTATTAACGTCAAAGTATAAAATAACGTCACTGTGACGACTAATCAAATTATATATATACAAATTTAAATCAAAAATGCGCTTATTTTGATCCCAGTTAAAGTTACTTGCATAAGGGAAAGCGCTAATTATTATTTTACATCTTGTTACAGACTGTAATGTTAATAAAATATTAATATTTTTAAGAATGTCCGTTTTTGTAATATGGGAACTGTCCCCACATAATATTACTACTGTTGTGGCTTCATCAATATGTGACTTATTAATATTTTGTACAATTTGGTTAAAAGATACACCAGGAGTACAAATATTAATAAGTTTTTTAGAGAGCTTATCTCTTAGAGCTAAACCTAATCCCTGACCTAGTTTGTCTGATAACATAATTGTTTTTGCCTCCTTTGAGTTACATGATAATGCTGGTTTGAAAGTGCATTTACTATAGCTACTTTGTAATGTTTCTATGCAGGATGATGAATGGCAGGGGCTCTGTGTAGATTTGCTAATTTTATTTACATCAGAATCATTATTGTGAACAACTGAAGATTCAACAATAAGTTGACTATTTACTAATGAGTCATACCGGTCCGCATTGTAATTGCAGAGTTCCACTAACTCTGTGGCAGATTTGATGTGCTCATCAATTTGTTTCTGCGCAAGAGAGTACTTTTTTTGCACAAGTTCAAGTGACTCATGCAACTGAATGATTTTCAATTGCAATTTTTTAGTGTCCCGGTCATACATTTGCCTGCTTTCAGTTAATTTACTACTATAAATTTCCAAAGAATCCAAGAGGCTAATTCGTTCTTTTCTTAAAGCAATATTTTTAGAAAAACAATTATTTTTTCTAATTAATTTTCCTGTTTTTTTAATTAATTTACGTATTCTAATATATTTCTTTAGTTTCTTAGCACCTAAAATTTGAGGTTGAGGTGAAAAGTCACTGTCTTTGGTTATTAACTGTTCTGCTGACTGTACAGCAGGTGAAGACATCATGAGCTCCTCAAAAAGACTCTGTGTATGGTCCACTTCTTGCAGTTGCTGCTGCTCCTTGAAGTCTAGTATTTGCATGTTAGCATCGTTCAGCTCCCGTTCCAAATCAGTGATGCGGTTCAGGGCCCTCTCGTAAGTGCTGCACTGTTCATCAAAGCCGCTAACGGTGTTCTCGAGCTGGTCTCTTTGGCGTATTACTTCCATGTGTTCAGAATGCATCTGAGCCATCTCAATCTTCAGTTGAGAGTTGCGAGCAATAACTTTGCTGATTTCTTCTTCGCTGTCGTCTCGCTCACGTAGTAGCTGGCTGCAAGTATCCCTAGACTCCTTCAGTTCCTGCAGTGCCTGCCGCAACTTCATCTCGATGCTTTGTGCTGCAGCCTTACGGGTCAGCATGATGAATTTATAAGTCCTGAAAGTTTACAAACAACAGTATCAGGAACTATTTAAAACAAATATTGATTATTTATTTATTATCAGAGAATATACTTGGAAGAAAACAAAATTAAAAACATAAGACAGTAGGCCACAATTGTTAAGTAATTGGGAATAATTTACTTATTTATACCTACTCCTTTTTTTAACTATGAGTAAGTGTATGTAAGTACCTATTTAAATTATAACAATAGTTTAGTCTTATACTTTTAGTGAAGTTTAATCATTATGTAGGTACACAAGAATGTTATAATAGTTATAAGAATAAAAGAATTAATCCAGATACTATTTGGTTATAGTTAGAGACACTATAGAATGATGAGATGCTTAATTTAATTAATTATAGCAATAAAACATGGATGATGTTTAAGTCAAACCAAAAAAGATATCAATAACACTAAACAGACAGACTGACTGACCCCAATAAATCAATAAGTAAGTACTTATACAATAGTATTCAAGTAGCAAAATGGTTACACAATGTTTTGATTGTTTTACTTATAGCTGTATTGTATTTATGAGTAGTGTAATGTTTGTAAAGTGTAAACAGTTTAGTGAATGTCTGTGACAATAGTAGTCACCATCTCAACTTTACTTCCACTTCACGTCAAGTAAAGAGAAATTGACTCTGCCAATTCGTATTGAGTATTGACGTTACTCACTTTACGTGAATTTTGTACAAGTAGTAAAGAACAGTTGGGATAATTGAGAACCAAAATGCCACACAAGCCGTGAGTTTATTTATAAATGTAGGTAGGTAGGTACCTACCTACGCTGTTGCTTTGAAAAATAAAATGTTTAGAATCAGTCTGATTGGCTTAGTGGTGTAGTCTAAGTTGAAATAATATAAATAAAATTACGGAACAAAAGTACTTCTCCGGTTTAGTGCGTAGTATTCCACAGATTTCTCCTTTTCTATGAAATGTTCACCATAACAACATTGGCGGTGGATAGGTGAAGCTCGGTCGTTTTGGTAGTTCGAAAACTACCCAATGGATTTGTCAGAAAACACTTCCTTATAATATTTAAGTTGTAATAAACACTTTAAAAACAATATTACTAAAGGAAAACAATATTATATTAGTTAAACTTAATTTTAAAATCAGCTGCTTAGATTTGACAGCTAGACCGGTCAGTGTTGCCAGGCCAAATCCAACGCTTACAGTCCTTTGGTAGAATACGCTGAGCGTTGTTAGCACATGATATGATGTCATCGGTGACGTCACTTCAACTTAAGTGAGCGTCGTAAGCATGAATCGGACCGGGCGTCAGCGCGCTCATAGTGCTGTTAGCGTGATTCGGAACGCGGCCTCAGAAATTTTCGCAAGTTTTTTGACATCATACCTTTTGATAGCGCCATCTAGTGAGGAAATTTGAACTATTTTTTTTCTTAAAAAAGCGCTCATTTAACCATGGAAAGTAAATGTCGCTGTATACGTAACGGGAAAAACCCGACGGGACGGGGACGGGACGGGCACGGGGCGGGGCGGAACGTGATACTGACGGGGAGTTCATTGCATACGCAACGTGCTTGTCGCGACAGTTAACGTGGTAATAAAGGGGTAGTGTTGTGAAAACACTATTTATTTATGCGATGTGCGACTAATTTTATATTTTCAAACTCAGTTGATACAAATACACTTTTTTCTAAACCAACTTAAGTATTTTTCATTGACAAAAGACAGAACGATCTCCTTAACCCTTTCGGACCGCTCCAATACAATTGTGCGGGTCACGAAGTCGAGTATAACTCATTCGTTTTACGTTGGAAATGGACGGGCCCAGTATCGTACGATTGTGCGGGAAGCGAACTTTCGCCTCCTGTGCAAATTTTGTCCGACGGGCAGGTTGGCGAGCAGTTTTCAAGCTGTAAAGTTCGTGACTGATTGGCAGTGCCGGTTTTAGCACTACCAGCGCCCCTGGGCGAAATTTCTAAGGGGCGCCTCCTATCTGCGATTCCAAGATTTTCAATTCTGCCTGTCAGTTAAAAAACGGCTGCGCAGCGCGATCTTTAGTCAGTTTCACCTACTAATCTTGTAATCTTGATGATTGATTTTTAGTCAGTTTCATCTGATAATCTTCTAATTTTGCTCAATACAGCAAAAAAAACGGCCGTGCAGCGCGATTTTTAGTCAGTTTCATCTACGAATCTTGTAATTTTGCTTGTTTATTGTTAAAAAAAACAGCCGCGCAGCGCGACTTTTAGTCAGTTTCATCTACTCATCTTTCTTTTTTATAGCGAAAAACAGCTGCGCAGCGCCATTTAGTCAGTTTCATCCACTAATCTTGCTTGTTTATACAAAAATGCCCACGCAGTGCGATTTTTAGTCAGTTTCATTCGTCACTCGTCAACAGGCAACAATATGATTGATAGTCGATCGGTGGTCAAGCGTTTTTGCACACACGAGGACGCCCAGTGCAGTCGCACCGCTTGCCCCTGGATTTTACAATGGCCAAATCTTAAACGGCACGTAAGCGAGCGATGAAATTTCGGCGAGATATTACCAAATTGTTGTGATTATGTCTTGCCATGCCACCATAACGATTTTGTCGCTAAAAGGGAATTTACGATAGTAAGTAGGACTCGCTCCATGAGCGTCATGAGCGAGTGTGTATAACGGCCCGGCCACGGACAGCGCGGCAAGAGGCGAGGCAGGCGGCGCGGCAAGCGAATTCGGTAACCACTGCCATAGTAGAACCAAATAAGTAAGTCATCTTACTCATTATACGCACGAACGCGGTTTGTATGTGAGCGCGCCCGTACGTATGCGTCGTCGCACGCACACACTGACAAAATTTAAAGGTGATAAAGGTGCAACAGTCGTGGCTGCGCCGTACGTAATCCCGCCCGCGGTCACGCACGCTTCACGCCGCTGTGCTGCCGCTCGTAATAATTTGAACGTGTACCTACAATACATACCCCAGGAAGCACAGGGTAGTCATAATGACGTCAATTTCGGGACATTTTATGACGCCTCGGACGTCTTTTTAACTTCCAAAATGACTTCCTTATGACGTTCTTTTTAACTAGATATGTCAGAGCATAAAGACGTCATTTCATGACGTCTATAAGACGTTTGATTGGTGATGTCTAAATGACGTTCGGTTGGTGATGTCTAAATGACGTTCGGTTAGTGATGCCTAAATGACGGTCGATTGGTGACGTCTTTATGATGTTTGATTAGTGATGTCTATATGACGTCTGGTGGGTGGTGTCTATATGACGTTTGATTGTTGATGTCTATATGACGTCTGGTTGGTGATGTCTATATGACGTTTGGTTGGTGACGTTTATATGACGTTTGATTGTTGATGTCTATATGACGTCTGGTTGGTGATGTCTATATGACGTTTGGTTGGTGACGTCTTTATGACGTTGGATTGGTGATGTCTATATGACGTCTGGTTGGTGATGTCTATGTGACGTTTGGTGACGTCTTTATGACGTTTGGTTGGTGATGTTTATATGACGTTTGGTTGGTGACGCCTTTATGACCGCCTCCTAGTAGCAGACAAGCTGAATAATAGCTCTATATCAGCTGTGGTGGCTGTACAGCTGATATAGAGCTGCTTTGGAGCTTGTGTGCTATTTTCCACGCCCATGGCAAGCCCGGAGCTAGAACTAGTGTAAATAAAATAATAACACGTAAGTATATTAAATCAATATTTCACTTTATTCGTTTATTACAAATGCTCTTTGCAAAATTATTCTGGTATTACGTTAGTATTTGCTGTAGGTATAATAGAATAATTTTAAAATGTAGTTAAGGAGTTAATCACTTTGTGATATTGCTCACCCAGCATGATAAATAAAAAAACATGAATATTCAATTTATAAGCTTTAAAATCATTCTGTTATACATTTTGCGACAGTAAGCAGTACTTAAATTATGTAAACACATTTTGATTTGAAATATTACGTAGTTAACCAGAAAATGTACATAATCAGTTCGTATGAAAATCTTACCACCATGGACTCTACTAGCTACACATGTCAGGGCCGTGGCCGGGCCGCATATTCCAAAATACCCGACGCGTTAATAAAGTCCTGTAGAACACGTGATAAGTTAGAATTTTTTTTAGGAAAAAATAACCACGAAATTTAAGGCGACTTGCTGCGACTCGCGATCGCCTTCAGGGGGGGTATTACAAGATCTTAAAACTTGCCAGGTTTATGAATTGCTATAGTTACATCTCTTTCTCGCTTTATAGCAAATAAAAGAGACGCATTGATAGCCATTCAGAAAACTGGCAAGTTTTAAGAGGTTGTAATACGGGGGCAGGGCCTTTTCAGATGACCGCGCGGTAACGCGCAGTACCGCACGATATAATACAGTTTAGTGTATCTCGTACCGCTCAATTGCAAACAAGGAATACGCTCTGGCGTGTTTCTTCGATGTGGAAGGCGCTTTTGACAAAGCGTCTGCGCAATCCATCGTGGAGACCCTAAACAGAGAAGGTGTAACAAAGCTAATATCAGGCTGAATCACTAATATGCTACAACACAGATCCATAGAAGCAGAACTAACAGACACCAAATACACCATTAAAGCTAAAAGAGGCTTTCCTCAGGGAGGCTGTTTGTCTCCACTGCTATGGTCAAAAGTCAAAAGTCAAAAATAGCTTTATTCAAATAAACTTAATTATTAAGTACTTTTGAATCGTCTATATTTTCCTACCACCCGTTCAAGACTTTTTTAACTGACAAGAAGAACGGGCGCAAGAAACTTATCAGTTTTAATAGCAATAAGTAACGATATTTACAAACTTAAATATATCGTTACCAGATAATTACAACAGGGTGACAGGATTATTGGCAACAAACATAGACTTATTATATTGGCAACAAAGTACTTATAGTAGTTATGTGTTACATCATTTCCACGCATTTTGATCTTTAAGATAATCGTCTACTTTATAATAACCTTTACCCATGAGCGTTTTTTTAACATGGTTTTTAAATTCATGCAAAGGAAGATCAATTACTTGTTGTGGAACTTTATTAATAAATGCTATGCCTTTCCCCCTAAATGAACCTCTAGTTTTTGCAAGCCTAAATCTTGGAACGGCAAGTTTATCTTTATTTCTTGTATTAAACTGGTGAATATTGCTGTTCTTAGCAAATGAATCATAGTGTTTCCTTACATAAACTAAATTTTCATAAATGTATTGGCCTGCCAAAGTTAAAATATTTATTTCTTTGAACAATTCTCTCAAGGTATCTCTTCGCCGTAGATTGTATATGGCGCGAACAGCTCTTTTTTGGAGCACAAAAATATTTTCAATACTGGCAGCTGAGCCCCACAATACCAGTCCATATGACATTACACTATGAAAATAACTAAAGTATACTAACCTTGCCGTTTCAATATCAGTTAAAAGCCTTATTTTCTTAACAGCGAATGCCGCTGAACTAAGTCTACTTGACAAGGCTTCAATATGGTGTATCTTAATAGATGAACTAGTAACAAAGATCACTGCTATGCACATATACATCCAAGCGTACTCGGATGATGGCCTGTTACTTGTGAGAGGTAAAGTTCTAAGCGTAATCAGAGATATAATGAGAAGTGGTATCATGACAACATTGAGATGGTGTAGGGACAAGGGACTGAACCTCAACCCTACAAAAACTAAACTGATGTTGTTCACTAACAGAAGGAAAATTGACAGCATGATCTCAATTAACATTGAGAATGTAGAACTTGAGATAGTAAAGGAGTTTAAATACCTAGGGATAGTCTTAGATAGCACCCTAAGTTATAGGACACACATAAAAGAAATTAGCAAAAAGGCAATGACAGCTCTCATGCAGTGCAGAAGAGCGTTGGCAGGAATTGGGGCATGAAACCCGAAGTGGTCCAATGGATCTATCTATAGGGCCATCATCCTACCGAGAATCCTTCACGGAGCACTATCATGGTGGCACAAGGCACAAATAGAATACAACAGAAAAGAACTCACTAAGGTACAAAGACTAGCCAGCATCATGGTGTCAGGAGCCATGAGAACAACTCCCACGGCCGCCTTAGAAATGATACTGATCCAATAGATATCGAAATCGAAAAGAAAGCTACAGAACAATGGTTTAAGCTGAGCACTAACCTATGGATAGGAAGGCACAGTGACCAAGGTCATGCTGAAATAGGGAAAAAGTACGAAGAAAACCTTTCTATGATACTGGTTAACAATGACCTAATAAAAAAGGAAAGGATCTTCGACAAAAAGTACAGAATAAGTATCAGATCCAGAGAAGACTGGAACCTAGAACATGACAATCTGGATAGCACTGCAGTATGCTATACTGATGGGTCAAGAAAAGAATCGACTGGGCTATCGGGAGCTGGGGTATACATCGCTAAACGCCCCGGCATAATGTGCGCGAACCTTATGCGCCCGGGCCGTGGTCCGTCAAGAGGCTATCCGCCAATCACACACGGCCCGGGCAGTCGGGCACGGCCCTGATATGTGTCGCTAGTCCTATCAGTTTGAACTATTAATCAAGTGTATGTACAAGCGGAAAGCATATAAAACCATTGTCAGGATTATTACATGGCAAAACTAAACATTTAGCATAAATTTCACATATTTTCCAGATTTTTAAAACAGATAATTTATTAATTATACATATATCTAAAGTAGTAGATTCAAAAGGATACATATAATAAGGTTTGTAGTCAGTAAATTCTTTACCGATTACAAATAACGTATTTTCTGAATCTGTAATAATGTTCTCTATTTGCACAACTTTTCGATTATGCAAAAGACAATAGCTATCTGCAGGCACATATTTGTTAATACAAAAAGTAAATCCTTTACAAGTGACCTTCTTAAATTGTTTATGAATATTAACTCTTTGCAATACTGGACCATTTGTGTGTTGGCCATGGGTTATAATAGTATTTTGTAATACTACTGGTTTCTTAGAACCCAAAAAGTGACCTTGTTCAGATAGCCTGCGACAAATTTGTGCCAGAGGATTTATGGGAGATTTCACTAAATGTTTTAACTGACCCAGGTAATTTTCAAAAGGAAATGCAGAAAAATTATCTAGTGGACCTAAACGATTAACATCATCTTGTAGGTGAGTCAAAACATGAACATTATATACGAGAAATTCTTTACCATATATTTTTTTTGAATGATTTACAAATATTTTTTAAGCTCGTCAGCTTTAGAAACTCCCACAACAGACAAATGTTTTTGAGATAAAAATATAGTAATAGCTGAATGCAGCAACAAAAAATGCTCATAAATTGAAATATCTAGCAAACCTTCCAAAACGAGTGGGCCAACATATATCAAAAATGTACGAAATTCTGTAGCTTTCCATCGGGCAATGTCATCCAGAGTTCTTGGCTTCCTATTAAATTCAACACAAATAAACTGTTTTAAAGAAACCAGCCTACGTGTTATTTCAGAAACCGTATGTCTATTCAAACGTACAGGTAAAGGCCCAGATATCCAAATATTTATTAATTTTCGAGTGACACCTAAACACACCGCATGCATGTAATCAATTGGAAACGTTGATACTAATCCAATACCTAAATTTATAAGAGGAGATACAGCAAGATGATGGTCTTCATCTTGCTGTAGTTCAAATGACCTATCAGTTCGTCGAGTAGCATTGGTTTCTAAAAATACAACTCTTCCATGGTATTCGCCAGAGTCACAACATTTATCACATGACGAATATCCTCCGTGACTTTTTATACACTTTATAAAAGCCTTTGCCGGAGAAACAAAAGAACTAATTTTAATTTGATAGTGTGTGTCATTAAAAACATAACCGTTTTCCAATAAACCTTTTAGCTCCTTTACGATTGGATCTAGGAAGGTATTGAGTGGTTTAGGCTTTGATATACCACAAAATACACCAACTGTAAATGGAGTACTCTTCATGTTGGTGACAATACATAATATTGGCCATATTTGTACATTTGAACTGCGATACAATGGTAAGCCATCAATATTAAAAGAAAGTTCTAAAATTACTTCCGTAAAATGAGTGTAACCTGTCATCAGCTTATTCAACCCATTAATTAATCCTACATGAGAGTATGAACCATTATCAAGTTTTGTTTCTACTATGTAACGTGGTGTGTAAAGTAATGTTCTACAATCCAAAGGTAATTCGGAATGAAAAGGTGCTAATATGTGTAATAAATCAGAAACTGCTGAATGTGGTACATTGTGTTTGATAGTCCAATTAGCTAGTAATAAATTAATATTATTTGATTCACATGGTTTTTCTGAAGGATCTGGTTGAGTGGTGAACAAAGTTTCATTTACATATGCATCTTGTGGTAAATTATTTGAAGAATCCGAATCTGAACATTCTGTGTGTACATTTTGAGGCAAACAACTTGAACTGATGCCACTGATAGTAGGACTGCCACTGGAAGGTGGCCTGGTGACTGGTGACTGGTGGAAGGTGTCACTTGTCAGTATGTCTGCATTATTTGTAGGCGAACAAGTTTGATAAATACTGGTAGAAGGTGCAGTAGACCTAAATTCACTTAATATTAGTGTATCTGTGCCAGTAACATGACTGTCGCCTAATTCACTTAAAAAATCTTCTACGCCTCTTCTCACCCTTCGACGTAATTGCCTATAAGAAACTACTGCTTTCCTTTTTGACATTCTAGGATATTTACGGCGACGTTGGGTCACATATCTCGATCCGTTTTCTTTTCTTTTCTTTTCTAGTCTTTCTCGTGCGTGTTTTAGCCAGACTTTTATACAATTTTCAGTTTCTGCATCAGTGGCTTGAGGGTAACCAACTTTCACAGCATCTGATTAAAAAAAGAGAATTGAATAATGATGAAATAGGAAAACAACAAAATTTTAATAAGGGGGCGTCCATTAATCACGTGATGTTTTTTTTGCAAATTTTTAACCCCCCCTCCCCCCTGGTGATGCATGGTGAGGTTTTATGTTAACCCCCCCCCCCCCCTCTCTAAATCACGTGTATTTTTTTGGTACAAAATAATCTTTACAATTTTCAGTACGAATATGTCGCGGTGTGCGGGGAAATGGTCCTGGTGACGGTGAGTCAACAATCACACGCAGTTTTCGGTTAAAACTCACGCGTTCAATGAAAAAAATTTATACACGTGATATCTCACTACACCCCCCGTCCCCCCTTGTGATACTTCGTGATTTTTTCAAGGACCCCCCCCCCCCCCCTTTCGAGGCTCACGTGATTAATGGACGACCCCTAAGATTGTTGCATTTAGGTTTTTAACTAATAAACCTTGACAAATTTAAAGCTTATCACTCTTTTCTCGGAATTCCAACTAGGCATTTGCTATGATAATTTATATTAAAATTTTAAGTTCCACAAGAACTATATTGCAGGCACAACTGGTAAATAACAAATTAAATGTGAAAAGATCCTGGCATTAATGTCGATGTTTACTGCCAATTTGTCCCACCACCACCACTGTTTATTTGAAAACCCACAAAATAGAAGTTTATATCAATACTTTAACGTGATTTGTAACAGTTACTTACATAAAATTAGTTTGGTTAATGTAAGCTTTGAAAAAGCTTTCTTGTTGCTCTTGCCCACACCATAAAAATTGTAGCAAGTAGCTATGTTGTCTGTTAGGAGTTGTTTTAGGACTCCATTTGTGCGACTCGCTACAGTTTTACCGCCAATCGACGCCAAATATGCACCCTGAAATCAAACAAGACAGAGCTATAAAACACCAATTGTCTTTTGACTCGCGGCGCTACCCGCAGTTACTTGAAAATATACTCACAAGCCGGGTAAGGTTATTGTTAGAAGATAAATGACTTTCTAATTCCTGAATATCATTCTCACTTTGCAGTGGAAGTCCCACAGGCAATTCCGGTAAAGTAAAAGAAAGTACACCAACATTCTCTTGGTGTTTCTTCAGTAGGGAAAGAATTTCTTTATTTTGTGCGCAGAGTTCTTTGTTTTGTTCACGGATAGTGATTAAAGTGTCCAGTATCTTCTTTTGATAACCTACGAAATGATTAAAAAATGTATATTAAAAATAACATTTTGGTTGGAGAGTCGCCTTCGGGGCTCTATGAGGTGCCAATAGAATGAAAAAAAATTAAAAAACTTGTATTGTTGAACTTTTGATTTAGAGTTGTATAGAGATTTTTCGACCAAATCTGATCAAATTTATTTATGATTTTTCCCATAGAGCCCTGAACATTTTCTGTAAATGAAATAAATACATATATTAGCACCCAAACTCTGTGGGAATGGAACCCACGACCTGTCAGTGATACTAACCGCTACCATACTATGCCGCTGCGCTCCAACAAGCAATAAAAAAATCATAACCTCGGGGGTCAGGCCTCGTTTACGGAGACGCGGGGCACCGCGATCTATGAACAGCATCATAAAGTGCCATATGTTTGTGTTTACGCGTGCGATGCTAAGTGCCGCTTCACGCGCCGCCTCTCCGTAAACACAAAAAACGTCCGACGCGCCGCGAGAGGCCCCGTCGCACGCGCCGCCTGACGCCCCGCGTCTCCGTAAACGAGCACTTAGGGTGTTGCAAAGAGAGTGCAGGACTTCGAAAAATTTTAACTGATTTTGTATGGAGATAGAAAATTTTTGACTGATTAAGTATGGAACGGAGACTTGTAAAATTTTCAAGAATGAATTTTATAAAATTGAGTATATCTCGAAAACGGTGCGTCGTAGCTAAAATCTAACAAAATTTTCGATTCCCTGTGGTACCACGGAGATACTAAGGAGGCGTCCGATGGACAAATATTTTTTTTTTTGTTTTTTTACTCCATATTTTTTTTTTATTTCAAAACTTCAAAATTTTTATATAGATATGTTGGAAAAAACAGAAGGAGGACGGGAGGGCGAAGCCTCCCGCCACCCAAAAAAATATAACAGACGTTTCAGGTTAGGTTAGGTAAGAACTGTGACCAAAACCCGCGCCAAAAAAACAAATTGCAATTATCATGAAAATTGTAAAGTCCATTCGTTTAGATAGTGTCAGTACACCCGCAAGCACTTGTGTTCAGAGACAGGAATACCGGTAAGTTTTTGGTAACGTTATACAAATAACGTTACTGAGCATTAGTTTTAGCTTATTAAGTGTTTTATACTTAAAGTTTTAGAAATGTATCGACATTTCGCAGAGTCGTACGTTTATACGGAAAGTCCGTATTATTAGCTTGTAAATTTTCCAGAATTGTGTCTAGCGTCGGAAGTTTTTTATTAGCATAAAATCTGTATACTGTTCGGACGTACGTACTACATCACATTCAAAGTCGTCCGTTTTCGATAGTGGGATTCTTCCGTTTTTACGTTTTTTGGTGTTAATGGGTCTATTTTTAATATTATTCCGACGCTAATTCTTGGTATCCCCACTATTTTTGAAGTATCTCTGATAGGTGCAGACAAACTGATTTCAACGCAATGCCGATGGACATTGATCATAAGTTGTTAACATGTTTTACAAAACACCCGTATTTTTTGTTGGTTCACTTAAAGTTTCATCTTGAGGCACTTAACTGTCCTTCCAAGGATGAAAAATATTTTCAGTATACGTAGCAGAGTCAACAAACACAAGCTTTCACTACGGCGGCGCTTCGATGCAAACTGCCAAAATACAAATTGACTTGCGGGTGTACGCCGCACGCGGTATCCTTTGTTTATGCGGCGGCATCCTTTGACAAGAAGCGGCACGTGCAAAGGCGGCGCGATCAAAGGGCGACACTATCTAAGTGAATGCGCTTTACAAGTCCCTGCTTCATACAAAATCAGTCAAAATTTTTTTAAGTCCTGCACCCCCTTTGCGACACAAGGTGAAACGAAAAATATTCTAAGTCCCAGATCCATTCAAAAATGTCTCGAAATTTTTCTGTCTACTAAAACAGTCAAAAGTCCCAGATCCATACAAAAAAGTCTCGAAATTTTTCTGTCTTCTAAAACAGTCAAATTTTTTTTAAGTCCCATCTTCATATGAAAATCGATAGAATTTTTTTCAGTCAATTTTTTCAGTCATCACTAACTTTAACTGTTTTTAATAATTAAAAATATTGAGTAGGTATATCTACCTGCTGAACGATGCCCAACATTTAAATTTGAAGAGAGTGGAGTAGTACAGTTTACAATATCGCTATTACTAAAATTGTCATCATAATTCAATTTAGGTGGAGCACTTTCTGCTGCCGTTTTTTTCAGACTTGATATATTTGGAGACAGATGAAGACTTGAAGTTCTTGCTACAGCTTGCGGTTTGGATTTCAGTGGAGTTGATAGACAATTATTTGTTTCCTCACAATTTATTTCTGAAACAATTTTGTTTTGATTTTATTGAAAAAATTATAATATGTATGTAAGTAATTACTGTTTAATAGGTAATTTGTGAAACAGGCCCTTAGAATAATAACTTATAGAAGGAGCATCCAAGTCCAAGTAAGCAAAAAACTATGCCATGGCTTAGTAGGTAGGTACCTACTTATTGATAACAGCTTTCAGTGTCAATGGCTACGTCATCTGAACACATCTTGTTTTGTTGCATCAATTTTCTCTAATTGTCATCGCATATCTATTAGTTATTATTTTGAGGTAATATTATAGGCATATTATGTAATACTCTCATTACCTATTATTTTATTAGGCTTGGTTGGCTTGGGAGGACGGTCAAATGCTGTATAATTGTTTTCCTCATCACTGGAACTGGAGCAATACAAACGTTTTGGTCTGTTTTTCACCCTAGGTCGCTGAATCACCTCTGCTTCACTTTGTAAATCACTGGTGATTTCTGCCTGTTTAAGCTTTTGCTTTGCTTTTTCAAAATCCTCTAAAAAGTATTAAGAAATGAGAAGGAAACTAGAATACTCATAATGCAAAAGGAAAAAATATATGAATTAAGACTATGTACCATAGGCAACAGCGTCGCTTAACCACTGCTAAGGTTAAAATCGCTTACACGCCGCGCCGTCACTACATACGTTTAGTTCGTGCAAGGGCGATACGCGCGCATGCGAATTTTGTTGCTAACTGGTTAAGCGACGCTGTTGCCCATAGTACATTATGTAAGTTGGACTTAACGGGGTTTTGATCCTATGATCAAAACCCTGTAAGTATCTTATACTATTATAAGATTTAACTCTATGTAAAACAAAGGTTTATTGGTTAGAGACACCTTTAATTTTTTACTTTTAAGTATTTCCTTTTTCATTTTATTATAGGTATAGCGGCAATATAAATACACACATTACTATTTTAAACTTTTAGATTTTTGCATTCACAATGCTTTTTTTATATTGCTACGGGTGAGCCGATTTTTTCTAATATTTTTCATTATTTATTCATCTTAACACACATTACTATGCGTGCCAAATAAGAATGGTATCGACAACTTCACGTCACTGGTCAATTTTGTACTGCTAGCAAAAAATCCAATGATCGTTTGCCATGCTGATCGATGCCAGCAAGAATAAAAAACATATTTTTATCTATTTTGTTTCTTTTTATGCACATCCTATACATTATGAAGTTATCAATTTTACCCAGCAGTAATAAAATTGTCCAGTGCCGTGAAGTTGTCGATACTATTCTTATTTGGCGCGCATAGTAAGTAAAAATAAACATTAAAATGAAATGTTTAATTCCATGGCTTGTCTCAGACAACAGACTAATGGAATTAAATAATGACAACTTAAAAGCCCCCAAGAATCTACTTTTTATTTTGGTAGGTGTACAGAACAAGCTTACCAGTTTCATAAAAACACCTATTAATAGCATACGTAGCCCATTTTTCAGGGTTAGGTTCTTCATTTTGCTTCAGCAATTTGTCTAACTTATGTTGTTCTTTCACAGGAGGCCAGAACACCTCTTTTTTTCTAGGAGTGATCCATTTGCTCAGCACTAATCCTAAACCCCCTCCTTGCTCATTGTCCTCAAATTGTACAACTACATACATCTACAGAAAGAAAACAATGTTACCTAGGTACCTATTTATAGATAAAATAATGTAGGTAAGTGGGTACAGGTAGGTACATAGTTATGTATTGTATCATAAGTAGATAGAGCTTCAAATCGGGCCAAATCTTTTGTATGATAGACTTCATACCTACCTATACAAACAAACTAGATAGTAGGATTAATAGCTGTTCCAATCCAATTATAATTTAGGTTACCTACCTAGGTATGTACCATGGGCAACAGCGTCGCTTAACCACTGCTAAGGTCAAAATCGCTTGCACGCCGCGCCCGCTGTCACATACGTTGTTCGTGCAGGGGCGATACGCGCGCATACGAATTTTGTTGCAAACTGGTTAAGCGACGCTGTTGCCCATAGTACATCTGATCTCTCAAACATAGCTCTCAAATTGCTTTTGGTGGCAAAAATATCATCCAAGATCTACGATCCAAGCGTCAGCAGGTGCCTTTACTGTACTTTTTTCATAGTAGGTACTTACAAATATTTTTGTGCAACGTCGAATCACAAATACTTAAATAAATATAGCATTGTTATTACATAAGTAGGTACTTACCTGCAAGTTTAAAAATTCAGGACTCGAAGAATATCATTCATCATGGCCGCCAAAACCAAACGTACTTTTTACGTGCTAAAAACACTGGCTGGACTTACTTTTACCGATATTGGGTGTTCCACGGTGTTCACAAAATGCTCTGCGACCAATGCGATTTTTCAAATAAAACACTTGACCACACCACGGCTTGCTTCAAAGAGTAAAATAATATATGCTCGCTTTTGCTTGGCTTGGCTTGACCGACCGAATTACCGGCATCCGGCATGACAACAGACAGAATGACAGAAGTAGGGGTGGACGATATACATCGATGTTTTAAAAACACTCGATGTATTGTATCGATACTTTCGATGCATCGAAAAGGCAAGCCTAGTAAAAACATATTTTTTTTTGTCTTAGGGCGGGTCCATAGCACATATTTTGCTCTATCTACACAAAACATTGTTTCGCGAAACATGTTTCTCTACACACGCCGACCACAGCGATTGCGTGGTTTGTGTAGGCAAAACTTCAGTGTTGCCAATTTAGCATTTTATGTTAGCCAATTGTTATCCCCGTCAATTGGTAATACGCTGGAACCTTGTCACATAAACATCCACGTTGACGTGATCCGCAACTAAAAATGTTATGAAACAAGAAAATTCCAATAGGTAATCTAATATACAGGGTGTTTGGTAATAGCCTTATAAAGCCGAATATGGTGGATAGGGACCATCAAACTGAACAACTTTTACTATAGGACCAACTCTGAAATCACGAAAAAAAACCAAGCTGTTTAATACAAAAATTAATAACAAAAATATCAAAATGTATGAAACAGCTGATTTTTTTTTCGCGATTTCAGAGTTGGTCCCTTAGTAAAAGTTGTTCAGTTTGATGGTCCCTATCCACCATATTCAGCTTTATAAGGCTATTACCAAACACGCTGTATTAATTATTGAATTATTATCTATACTTATAATAAAACTGTAACAGGACTAATTCTGTACATTGAAGATATTTTGAAAAATTTTTTTGGAGGGTGCTCTATAATCGATACTGAGGCTAAAACTGTAATTTTTTTCATTCGTGTTTGTCTGTCTGTCTTTCTGTCTGTCTGTCTGTCTGTATCACGGGCTCTATGGACTCCGAAACTACTGAATGAATTAAAAAAAAACTTGGCATGTTTTTAGTGCATATTACGAGGAAGGTCAACGTATACTTTTTATCCCGAAATTCAGCACGGTTCCTTTGGGAGAGGGGATGAAAGTCAAAATATGTAATGAGTTGTAATTCATTAACGCGTAGTCCAATTTCACTCAATCTTTTTTTGTTAGAAAGGAGGTACTTTAAAGATTGTCCCGTAAATATTTCAAGGTCATCGGTTTTGTAGAAATAAATAAAATAAAAAAGTAGAGAAGTAGCTCAATTTCTATTTTGTTTACAATTGGCTTTGGTTAAAAAATAAAAGGTATTTTTTTATATTTTTTTACTACAGATTAGGCCAATTTAAGAAACAAATTTGAATATTTTAACATTTGGTCCCGTATTTATTTTTTTATAAATATATTTGTCGAGCGGATATGGTCAACCGGAATGACGTCATTAGTGGCATGAAAGTTTAAGAAGAAAACCTTTGCCATCTACTTATAGAAAAAGAAAGGCCAAGTGTCATTAACTGTCATAATGACTTTATGGTTGTTTGTAAACAAATAAGTTATAGTTAATATTTCTTCTATTTTATTCATTTAATCCAGTTGTGACGGTTCTAGCCTACCTTCTTAATTTGCCGCAATAATTTTTGAGGTGGTAAAATTATAATAAAAATGCTTACCAGTGGAAACTCTGCTGAAAAACTTTGTAAAAACTGACACGCCCAATCTACCCAAATTGCGAAATGTATTGTATGTATTGTGTCTATTTTGGATGTAGGCTACATGGATGAAATTGTAACGATTGCTTGTGGACTGATAAATTTGCAGGATAACATAATAAACATTGTGAAAATATGTGCATACTTTATTTCTATTTACAAACATTTAATAGTAGGGATGTGGAAAAAATTACGAGATAAGTTCATCGATATTTTTCGGGCGATATTAAATACTCCGATTTATCGATAGATGTTTTTACAATAATTTTTCCAAAACATTTTTTTGGTAATTACGTATGGATTCTAATAGTCGACACTATTTTGTCACTGGAGCATTTTGATTTTTTCCAACTTTGAGTCTTAAAAATCATCGTAAAATTCGTCAAATCGAGCCAAAATTTCGCGTAGGGGTTTATTTTGCTATTTTTTATGTTTTACAATACCTTAAAATTAGAATCAATTACTTAGTCATCGTCCCATTTCATCCCATTTTTTTCTGAGAAATATTACCTATATCGATATTTTTTCACTTCCACCTTCCACCATCCCTAATGCCAAGTTCAGTGTCAAAATTGTCTTTGCACTTTTTTCTTTTTTTTATTATGGCTGGGAGATCTGTATGTGATGACGTCATATGAAGGTCATTTGAAGGTTAAAGCTTTTTATTGAATATTATAAATATCTTTAAAAATATAGACTTATTTTTAAATTTAATTAGTAGACACTGTACCGAAAGCTTATTCCTCGAAATGGTTTTGAGATTTCCAGTCATGTTCAAAAAGTTATCAAAGCCAATTCTCATCATAGACATCTATTATGAGAATTTTAAAACAACATATAATTTGAGCTTGAACTTCAAAAACCCCTGAAACTATATCCGAGGTGCCAGGATTAGATGAATGGGACAAGAAAGTGGAATTGAAGTAGTCGGAGAAGGCCTCACATATTGCGTCACCAGTATTGAAAGTATTCGTACCATATTTGAGGCAGCTGGGCAAAGAATTAGATTTCCTTTTTGATTTGATGTGTGACCAGAAGCGTTTGGGATTACATTGGATGGATTCTTCAACTGACTTTATGTGCCTGTTATAACACTTATTTTCAAAAGATTTAGCACGATCCCGAAGCTGCTTAAATGATTCAAGATCGGAACGATTACTGTAAGTATTAAACTTTCTTAAATGCTTATGCTTTTCTTTTAGCATTTTTTTAAGAGATGCTGGGTACCATCTCGGATAGGATTGATTAAATATGCTCTTAGAGGGAACAAAAGTATCTCTCAGCTCAGTAAAGGTTTTATAGAAAAAGTTGACAGCATCGTTAACTGATCCTGCTGAGAGCTCTTTTTCCCATTCAATCTCGGAGATGGCCTTATTAATTGAATCGTAATCGCCCCTGTTGAATAAGAACTGCAACCGTGGTGCCGAGTTCAGTGCATGAAATTCTAGAAAATTTATTCTAATATTCAAAGCACTGTGGTGAGGATCAGCAGGCAGCGATAACGGATCATTGCACTCAAAAACACCCAAAGAGTTAGTGCTTAAAACTAAATCAAGGATCACTCCGTAACTGTTTTAAACACCATTGTATTGTTTTAAGTCTAACGTTGACATTTCATCAACTAGAAGACACTCATCTCTCGAGATGTAATTACTCGGAATGAGTGAATCATCGTAATTAGAAGGCGTCCATATTATGCGGCTCATATTAAAATCACCTACTACTAAATATCTATCATCAGGATGATTCATCATGATGTCATTTAGATTGCAAAAAACATTCGATAACTGATGAGAAAAGGAGTTACCCATGTTTTGTTGGATTTTAGATAAAGAACACAAATATGCAAATTACCACTCAAACCGTCAGATAAGTTAGACCCGAAGGATAAAGTCACCCACAAATCCTCTGTACTTGACTGTAAAGAAAATTGAGGCATAACTGACAATTCCCTGCGCGTGGCAATGAGAATTTCACCCCCCATTTTTTGCTGGGTGGCCGCGTAATCTCTATCCCGTCTCCAGACAACGTATCTACTGTCAAAGAGTTCAGTATCTGCGCCCGTTGCATGGTACAATCGATAAACTGTTTATCGAGTTTTTATCGTATTATGAAACCTGACAAAATTATGACACATTGAATGGATCATTCGATAAATTATATTATCTATGTCACGATGAAAATATGTCAAGTGCGACTAATTATCGCGCACTGCGTGCATGATCACCAAATGATCACAATGAGCCGCCATCTTGCACAGTTTAATTAGCGCATTTTGACAGGTTGAAGTCGATAAATAGTCTACTACTCAAAGGTGGTCGACAAAAGAGCGCGACACGCGCGCAGTACAGTATGCGCGCGTGTAGTGCGATCCTTTTCTAAAACTTATCAACGCCAAAAGAACGAATATAAAACACACTGAATGAATGATTTCTGTCGACGTGATCAAATTTTTTATCGAAAGACGAACTTTATCGTCCTGTCAAATATGTTTCGACGCCGTTTAATACATATTTTAGTCATATCGAGGTCGATATGATATACGAACCCATGCCGCGGGCGCAGCTATACTATCAACCAACCAAGTCTCAGTTATCAATATGACGTCATAATCACTCATACATACGTTACGATGAAATGAATTAGTTTTCGTCCTCAAACCCCGCGCATTTTGGTAGTAAATGTTCAGATTATTAATTTTCCTATTTGAAGCCATTGAACATCAAATATAAATAAATAAGCAATTGATTTGAAATACATAAAGTGTTATTAATATTTATATACAGAGATATTAAATTGAATATAATATTTAGTAATGCGCGCGTGAGCATTAAACAAAATGAGTTCAATAAAGAACATTCGCATTCACAATAATAATTATTATGCATACAATAGATCACTTGATAAGTTGTTACGAAAATGCACAAAAAATCTAAACATGTGAGTAGGCGAATTTCACTTCTAAGTAAGCAAAATAGAGGACAAAATTGCATAGCGGCTAATGACGGCAAGGCAGGTAGTCGAGTATTATGAATAGGCGGCCGGCGATAAGGAATACAAAAGACTAGTTGGTGCGAACAAAAGCGAAGGATAGATGCGTTAAGTAATGCAGAAGCTAATAGCCTTTTAAGCATGTTGCGGTATAACAACCTTTTAAGCATGTTGAAGTATACAAGATTAAAATTAAAATGTGTTATTATAATTTTAGATAGGCGGTGAGTAAAAGTTTTACAAGTATGAATTAGAGTATGATTAAAGAAATAAAGGTACATCAAAATAGTAGTTTCGGAAACATGATTAGTAAAAAATATAAATAGAGCTAAACTTATTAAAATTAAAATAATTAAGACCTGTGTTATTAAAAGAAAATTAAGTATATAAAAACAGGTTAAACAATTTTGTTTAAATCACTTTCATTGTTGATTATGATGACAGGAGAGTATCATTTTTCAGGATGTGAATTAGATTTACAATTGTTTTTTTTTTTGAGGTTAAAATCGTGGCCGCCAGGCGCATTACCAATTGACGTGGATAGTATTTATCATGACTCGTAAATTTATGAAATAAATTTATAAGTGACCAAAGGTTTAGATATATCTGAAAATGTAACTATCAAGGTCAGTTTGACAGTGACATTTTTTTGTTTCCATTTTTGCTAGGAGATTTAGGTAGAGGGTATTTTTTTTCTTTGGTTTATTTTACTTGACGCATCCATCCAGAAAACATGTCTAGTTTTGCCTTCGAATAGAATGTTAACAAAATAGGTACAATTTTACATTTATTGTGATGATAAATTAATAAAACCTGTTTTGAGAATCAGTATTTTTACCGGTATATTTTGCATGTGCAATTTCAGTATTTTTTGAGGTGCTTCGGTATTTTCGTAAAATTGCATCTGGTCACACTGATGTTTTGTGTACGTGTTTTCCACCGGGCATGGAAAGCAAAAACATTGTTTCTCTACACAAAAATGTTTCGCGATACAATGTTTTGTGTAGATGTTTTTGTTGATTGTGTAGAGCAAAACACGAGCTATGGACCCGCCTTAATAAGTGCTTGTTTTTTCTTATCTCAACAAAATTCATATCAAACTTACAGAAAAAACAATCGATGTAAGGAAAACATCGATGTATTTTTTAATATATCGATATAACATCGATGCAAGTAACCGATGTATTGCATCGAAAAAACATCGATGTTTTCTTTCAGTGTCCATCAGTAGACAGAAGTCTGAGGGCCTATTATAGTACGAGTTGTGTTTCTCACAACTCTGTTTGAAAGAGAGGAAATCATGCAAGTGAGTGAACGAGTGAAAGAGAGAAAATGATAGTTAACTATTCGCAAAGTGAAGTGAGAGCAAAAACCCAACTCGTACTAGGCCCTAAGAAACAGAAGAAACCTTAGAGGAGGGAAGTCCAGACCAGTGTTGCCAACGTCAATTTACAGCCGGCCGTGTAAATTCAACAAAAAAGCCGTGTCATGACTCATGTATGAGATAAATCTGAGTTCGGCCGTGTCAAAAATAAAAATACAATTTAATACTTGAACAGAGTATTAAAGTGAATAAATCTCTAGTATTTTCGTTATTTTGTTGATATTTTTGTTTATTTTTCGTACTTATTGTTAGGTGGTTAAAATTTTCTGCAATCACTGTTATTCATTCACACAATCATTACTAATAAGTAGCAACTAGCAAGCTACATTCATTACTCCTTTAGTAATTCTTTTGATAATAGCAACCCATTTTATGGTTGACGTGAATAGCTTATTCCTTTTTTTAGGGTTATTATTATTCACGGAGATATTAAAGTCATAAACATAAACTCTAAGCTCTTTATGAGGCTCGCGTTCATTATAAGACTCCAGATTTTTTGATGGCTCGAGCTCTTTTGATAGGTTCGAGCTCTTTTGAAGGCTTGAACTCTTTTGAAGCCTCAAGCTCGAGGCGTGGCTCAGAGAGCTCGTTTCTAGGCTAGGCTCGGGCTTACGAGCCTACCGAGCTCACCAAGTCCTGCCAATTCGACTCGAGTCTTCATAAGTAGAACTCGACGACTCGAGTTTTGTACATCACTATTCACTCGTGTCAACCGCGTAGACCGTGTACCAACGCGTCCGTACTCATGACACGAGGCTTATTTATAAAAATATTGTTATTACTTATGTACCCTTCATGTTTGTATTCAAATATGTATTTAATATTTATTTAAAATTTATACTATATTATTGCGTTAGATATTTATATTTTAGGTATTAGAGCCTGAGCACACTTGTGATTAAACTATCGGCCGACTATCGGTCGACTGCGAATTAGTATGGACGGCCGACAGTTTGATCACGAAACTGTCGGCCATCAGTACTGAATGCGATAGTCGGCCGATAGTGTGATCACAAGTGTGCCTGCGCACTAAGTGTGTCTTGTATTTTTATTTTTATAGATTGTTCTGCACTTTACGTCACCTGCTTATTTATCCATCTCTTCCACGTTCTGAGTTGACTGCAAGAGATCTTTTTTAGAGATATGTCAATCTTTGCTTACACGTTTCAATTATATTTGTGTTAATGTATTTTTTATGTACAATAAAGAGTATAATAATTAGTCACAATTAGGTTAATATTTTAATTGACTAATATTTTAGTCATGACTAACTTCGATCACGATTAAAATAAATCAAACTAACTAATCGATTGAAAAAGTAATCGATTAATGCCAACACTGATCAAAGGCTAGGTATTTTATATTGCTTAATTTGGTTACTAAGTAATTCAGGTCCACACCAAAAAGAAACATTTCCATCATAAATGATTTTTTAGAAAATGGCAAAACACTGGTTCTTATAGAAGTTGATTTTATTTACTGTACTTGATTTTCAAAATAAATTCTGTGCCCAATACTGAATTTCTAGGCATATTCATGTTCATATTTTACGAATTAAATGCTGTAAACTTTTGAAATGAAATTTGAAAATGGAAGACGACCCGTCTCACAACCATTGTTACACTTTGGTGTGATCAGTGGGAAATATTACATTTTGTTTGAACGGTGATGGAAATGTTACTTTTTGGTGTGGACCACCACTAATGTTCATTAATTAGATCAAGTAAGTATACATAAAGTGCAGAGGGCTTAGTACGACTTGATGTTTTCACTTTTCACTATCGAAAACTATCGGATATGCTGCTCATAGTCAATGTGAGTGAAAGAGAGAAAACGATAGTTTTCGATAGCGAAAAGTGAAAACATCAACTC
Organism: Agriphila geniculea; assembly: GCA_943789525.1. NCBI lineage: Eukaryota > Metazoa > Arthropoda > Insecta > Lepidoptera > Crambidae > Agriphila > Agriphila geniculea. The sequence goes on along the minus strand of OX038897.1, from coordinate 416,749 downwards.
GCACTAAGCCCTCTGAAGTTTAATTACCTACTGTGAGTCGAGTTTAATCAAATTTCAACGCCAAGGATTAGTATTTATATGTCGCAGTGTCATTACAAAATATCGATAACTATGTGGTTTACCACATCACTACTTACACGTGCCAACAAGCGCATTTCTACGGTGGCATATTATTGATATGAAACCACAGACCATACAACAATGTATGAAACGGTCATCTGTAATTCGGTGTAGGCTGACTGCTAATTGATATCAATCAAAAGGAAGGATGCGCCCATCCGAATGTTTTGCTTTATGATTCCTTCATAAACTGAATCGCGATGAAATTAATTTTATCTAAGTTAGTACCTACCTACCTATACAATTTTGTAATTATAGTTCAAGGCAGCCCATTTTTCTTATTTTATAGGTACCAGAATGAATGTTAGTAAATGACTGCAAACTGGCGTCAATATGACACCATTTGTCTGACGTCCGTAGGAGGTCAGTGCAAGAACGTCTGAAGGACGTCCGATTTTGGTCTCTTGAAGGACGTCCGTCGGAGGTCAGTTCAAGGACGTCTCATGGACGTCCGTTCTTTGACCGAATATCTTTACGTCAGTAAATGACTGCAAACTGGCGTCAATATGACACCATTTGTCTGACGTCCGTAGGAGGTCAGTGCAAGAACGTCTCATGGACGTCAGTTCTTTGACCGTATATTTCCACGTCAGTAAATGACTGAAAACTGGCGTCAATATGACACCATTTGTCTGACGTCCGTCGGAGGTCAGTGCAAGAACGTGTCATGGACGTCAGTTCTTTGACCGTATATCTCCACGTCAGTAAATGACTGCAAACTGGCGTCAATATGACACCATTTGTCTGACGTCCGTAGGAGGTCAGTGCAAGAATGTCTGAAGGACGTCCGATTTTGGTCACTTGAAGGACGTCCGTCGGAGGTCAGTTCAAGGACGTCTCATGGACGTCCGTTCTTTGACCGAATATCTTTATGTCAGTAAATAACTGAAACTTGGCGTCAATATGACACCATTTGTCTGACGTCCGTAGGAGGTCAGTGCAAGAACGTCTCATGGACGTCAGTTCTTTGACCGTATATCTCCACGTCAGTAAATGACTGCAAACTGGCGTCAATATGACACCATTTGTCTGACGTTCGTAGGAGGTCAGTGCAAGAACGTCTGAAGGACGTCCGATTTTGGTCACTTGAAGGACGTCCGTCGGAGGTCAGTTCAAGGACGTCTCATGGACGTCCGTTCTTTGACCGAATATCTTTACGTCAGTAAATGACTGAAAATTGGCGTCAATATGACACCATTTGTCTGACGTCCGTAGGAGGTCAGTGCAAGAACGTCTCATGGACGTCAGTTCTTTGACCGTATATTTCCACGTCAGTAAATGACTGAAAATTGGCGTCAATATGACATCATTTGTCTGACGTCCGTAGGAGGTCAGTTCAAGAACGTCTCATGGACGTCCGATTTTGGTCATTTGACGTCCGCGTCCTAAAATGCCCCGAAATTGACGTCATTATGACTACCCTGTGCTACCTGGGACCATGCTTTCCAAAGATATTATTGCAAAAAAGATTTGTAAGAATGAAGATATATATTATATATTAACTTTAAATAATAAGGCATTTCGTACTTGTCGAAACAGACGAAATTTTTTTATGTCAATTGTGTAATTTCGTTAAAAAATCACAAATTCCTACAGGAAAACTTTTAATGCCTATTATTTAAGGTCATGGAAAGTATTCAATTTCAGAATTAAAAGATTATTATTTTGAGAAGTGTAGGTAAATAAAAAAGAAAAAAAAAACAGTTAATAGTGTAAAAAATATTTTTTAATAATATGAAATAAAACACTTTTTAACGGATACTAGCGCGGTTTTATTGAATGTACTTTGGTATTTAGTTGATATTTGGTTTGATTTTAGTTTTTTTTTTATTTTTTAGTTTTTTTTAATGTAATCTGTAATTTGACAGATAGATGTGATACATTGCTACTTTTCTTTAGTAAGTTTTTATTGGTGTCAAAACGAAAGTGCCTATGTATCACATACATCAGTCAAATTACAATTAACATTAACTTCATTATTTTAGTCGATAGACGCGCTGGTCTACCTACAAAAAAATATTTAAAAAAAACTTTGTATTATAGATCCCTGATGGTGTATTAGTGATCCCTACAAGGAAAAAATATATTGTATAGAGATTGACTATGCATTTTTTGACGACCGAATAAACTAGCGATGTGACAGCCCTTCGTGTTTAAGCTGTATCGCTCGCTCGAGGCTCGAGTTGGCCTACTTATTTGGTTCTACTATGCCACTGCGCGGTTGTGACGACGAGCTGAGAGGCCGCCATCGGGATAGCGCGCAGTGATTGTTGAATTCGCTTGCCGCGCCGCCTGCCTCGCCTCCTGCCGCGCTGTCCGTGGCTGGGCCGTAAAGGGGCGCCTGCGGCGCCCCTTTATATCCGGCGCCCCGGGCGGTCACCCGTGCTCGCCCCCCCCTAACGCCGGTACTGCTGATTGGGCTCCCCGACTTGGCGAAAGTAAGTACCTACTATTGTTTTATTTTGTAAGTGTAGTAATATATGAGTTCTTGATCAGAAAAATAGTTAAATATAGGATGTTTTTGTGATAACAGGGACTATTGGCAAGCAAACGCTTTTGCGTAACGGCTCAACAAACTTTGTTGACACAATTGTATCAACGTGGGCCCTACATTACCTCCTGAGTATTGTTGCTAAAGATTATTAATTTTTCATAGTTTCCGCACCATGTTTTTAGTTTAAGCGATGCTGCTGTTGCAGAGATGCTCAATTACTCTGGGGACGAGGGCGATGACCACGACGAAATCTATTTGTACTACTTTATTGAAGGAAACCCCAAACATTCAAGTTCCTCTTCTGATGAAGGCGAAGAAAGTGATGACGATAACATACCTCAGAGTATGCTAGCAGGATGGCAGAAGAAGCCTAAGCTCCAAGAAAGAAACCACAAGGGAAGATCTGGAATTTGCTGATATGTTTAGGTGCCTCTTCCATACGGGGTGCGGCGAAAATGGCGGCGCGTCATTTCAAGACGTAAACACTTGTGTCACTATAGCAACGAGCTAATTTTTTAATTCAATGTCAAAACTCTAAATTTTCTGTCAAGCTATGGATAAGACTTTCATACAATACTGTTCTGTATTCGTAAATTCAAATGCAGAGTTAGTTCGTTAGTCGGCAATTCATGCAAAATTATTCCCTAACCATTCCAAAATATCAAAAATGCACAGCGTTAATATTCAAGTTTTCACTTCTGCCGGCACTCCCGGACCGGAGTGCAACCCAATTTTTTTTTAATATAAGTTACAATGTATATTAACTAACAAAACATATGTATGCTCAAAATTAATAAAACTTGATAGTCTTTTATTTTACGTCATAACGTTAAAAAACCGGCCAAGTGCGAGTCGGACTCGCGCACGAAGGGTTCCGTACCAAAAAACGACAAAAAAATTACGTTTGTTGTATGGGAGCCCTTCTTAAATATTAATTTTATTCTATTTTTAGTATTTGTTGTTATAGCGGCAACTAAATTACATCATCTGTGAAAATTTCAACTGTCTACCTGTTGTTGTTATTAATATCGAGCCAAAAACAGCAAAAAAACTCACGTTTGTTGTATGGGAGCCCCCCTTAAATATTAATTTTATTCTGTTTTTAGTATTTGTTGTTATAGCGGCAACAGAAATACATCATCTGTGAAAATTTCAACTTTCTAGCTATCACGGTTTATGAGATACAGCCTGGTGACAGACAGACAGACGGACAGTGGAGTCTTAGTAATAGGGTTCCGTTTTTACCCTTTGGGTACGGAACCCTAAAAACATGCCTAAGTGACATACCAAATAACGCGAATTTTCGGAGCAATTTCTCAATAAATAAAAAACGCGTGATTAAGCTGCAAATCAATTTCGATTGCTTTTTACTTACTTATTTAGTTAGTAGAATCAATATATCTGGTTCTAAAATTCCTTATCGTTTAGGAGTATTATGGTGAGACATCAATTTTGGGCGTCTCAAATATTCACCCGTCTTCATATAATTCCATACATTTCACTTCCCTGTTGTGCCGTTGGACGGCTGCCGGGCCGTGCCGTGCCGGGCCGTTGGAAATTAAAAAAGCGCACAATATTAAGACAATGTTTAGAACCCCTGAACTCTATTCTTCTGAAAATGTTGAATGCCATTTATTTGAATCTAAACCTTTTTGAGATATAATTTAAAGTTTTAAATTCCATAGTTACTTAATGAAGAAGTAGAATATTATACTACAATATAATGCACGCATCACAGAAAACTATTGAATATCAAAATGTCGTGAGCATGCGACTCTCCGTGCCACTGAATAATTCCATTCTAAAACTACCTAGAAGTAATGTACCGATGATATACGTTCTTATTTCAGATATCAAATCGATTGTACCGGCTTCCCGGCAGAATGATTGACAAAAGCATGTGGTACGGAGAGTCGCATGCTTTGAGGTTATGTTTTTTGTTAAATCGTCGAATTCCAGATCAATCGGAGCCTGTACCGGTGGGTTGATGTATTTGTAGCCGTTACATATTCATTGTAACAGCTACAAACACATTTGTTGCTCATGTAACGCAACAGGGACAAAGATATGGCGATCTAAAGTTTTAAAAGCATGCGACTCTCCGGCCCACACGCTTAAGTCTAAAATACTGGTGAAAATTGTATTAAGATTAAAAATAAGCAAGTTTACGTAACCGTTTGATCACGATAAACGGCCCGAAAACATATTTTCACTATATCTTCATTCGTTTTAGAGAAATAAGTAAATTTATTTACTATGATTTATTATGAATAATCAGTGTGTAGGGTGACCATATCGTCGGTCCGTAGGAATCATTAGGCTGTTTCTAATATAATTCAAGTTGAACTACATAATGTTGAGGGTTGATTTGCCTACATACTCGTACGTATCGTACCTACTATCATACTGTTAGTACTGTTACTGACTATGCAATATTGCAATATTTTTTAGGGGACGTAAAAAGGTGACTTTTATCCTAATCGAGATGACAAAATACAAACAAACAAATGAGAAAGTAGGTAACCTTATAAAAACGTGTTAAAAATGTGAACGTCATAATTGGTATAATAATTGCCCACTCAGTACCAGTCACCCATCATCATCAGTATCAGTCACCCATTAATTTAGGTCTCGGTTGAATGCAACCGAACTGAGAACTTCCTTCGTTTTTTGTAGTATTAGTCTTTCAAAATAGGTATCTAAAAACACTTCAACTTGCATTTTAGACCGATCGGGATAAGTTTTTAGCTTTTAAAAATATTAAAGTTTGTTTTTTTCGTATATAGTTTCTGCACCATTCACTTAGCCTAATACATGAAATTGTGTCATTTTGGTTTGATGCATAAGTAACAATTTAGGTTTTTGTCTTTTTTAACGCTATCGGACGAAAAGAAAATTAAAGTTGAAAATTTTACTTTCATGATGATTATGAAGTTGTAACCGATGTACTTGAGCTTTTTGTGTCATCTTTGTCCACGGGAATACTGTTATTTGACTATTACCTAAAGCGTTACCTTAGTAACTCCAAAAGAATATTACAATTGGTTAAATAAGTGTTAAATGTTTTAGATCAATAGTATCTGTTGTACATAATGTTTTGTGCTAAATTCATCAATGGAATTTTCAGCTTTTTATTTTTTTCTTTTCAACACCCTGTAAAAGTCACAAAAGAAAATGGGGGGGGGGGGGGGGTGGGAGCCGGGGCACCGCTGTTTGCTGCGTACTTCGAGCACCGCTGCTACGTACTTTGCCGTTCGAGCGACTTTGGGTAAAAGAATTTGTAAAAAGTAGCCTCTATTTCGTATTGAGCCAGCACGATATCCCACTTCAAATTAATTCGCCTAATTTAAAGTAAGTAAGTGACTTATGCCCGATTTCACCAACGTCCCCTAAATTTAACAGGACCCGCAAATCTGTTAGGGGACCACATAACCGCGTTCATGCGTTTCACCAACGCACATGGGACCCCTATAGTGCTAAAAGGACTGCTAAGTTTAGGGGGTGCAATATTCAGCCCATAACGTTATGTGGCAGTTTAAAAATCGAAAATTATACAATGTGTTAATGAAAAAGCGCAAAACCTCTTAGGTGGACTGTCTTATTACATTCCGAACTTGTCGATGTTAAATTCAAAAGCTTCAAACGATAGTTTGGTCATTGGTTGGACTGCTCTATTTTTGTTTTGAGATTTTGTCGTCATCTGCAATATATAAAATAGTTCTTTCTTTGAGAATTTAGGTAAGTCTTAGATTAAACTAGTGGGTCAGTGAGCTGTAGACCTCGCGTTAAGTAACTCAAAATATAAGTTGTTAAAAAATTATAGACCTATATACCTATAATACCTACACATCAGAGCAAACCTCGTAACCTTACCTGTAACGTAAACGTAACGTACACACTTCTCCTTGTCTGTCAAAAACTTCCTCGAAATCACTGCGCTGTCCAATAAAAAATTGCTTGTCTGTCCAATCCAAAAGCAAACGGCTAGCTTGTTCAAAACACAGATAAAGTAGAGTAGGTAGTTTGAACAGAGAAAATCACTTGACCCACAGATTACCTACTAATTAGAGACCGACCGAACCCACTTTTCCGCCAAGAACCGAGACCGAGAATTAAAAGCAGTCTCGGCCGAGACCGATATTTTTGAAAAAAATTAAATGAAGCTATAAAGTGTGAAAAATTGATTAAAAAACACATTCGATGAGAAAGGCAACTGTCAAAAAAGCATTTTTTTTAAAAGCCCACGACTTAGGACAATTATTCTTAATGAAGGCTTTACAAAGTGACATTTTAAAAAAATAGTAACTATTTGCCTCTAGATGGCGTTGTTGGAAAGAGAAGTGTAAAAATTGGCTTTTAAAAATAAACGGCCTGTACCAAAGAGGCAAATAAGCGTTCGCTGGCTGACATCTGGCCAAAGAGAAACATTTTAGGGTAACATCAGATTTGCCTGCCTACCTGAGTACTCTTCGAAGCTGAGTAAAAAAATCACATTGACACATACATTTTTATCAACGCCATCTTATCTATCGAGCATACAGTTTTTTGTCATTTTGAAAAACCCTAATTGAAAAACAGTTTGGTTAATATTTTTACAAAAATCCTCCGACTAAAAGTAATGAACATACTCTGTCTGTCAGCTTCATCATCAGACCCTGGACTTCGTCTCCCATTAGAGTACTCGTCAAAACAATAGGGATGACGACTACTGAATAAAATAACAAAATACTAATAAAAACCGTAAACATATTGAACTTTTAGAGTAGCTTGTATTATACCTCTTGGTTTTATATATTGCGTAATATTTGTTTTATTACCCTTCAAAGTTGGGCGGACAAGTCCATTTAAAAAGTTTAAAATATATTAAAATAAATAATACATTTAATTAATCCATAAAATTTATAGCAAATTTGTATAAGAAACAATTTTGATAAACACAATATTTAATATAACTGCCAAACTTTCCTACGCGTTGCATACAAACACCTAGGCGTGACGTCATAACTAGGGTAGCCGTTAGTATGGAGCGTTTTCGGGTGAGTCCAATTTGTGTGCATTTTAAACTGTGATATCTCGGGCAGTTTTCACGCTAGCGAAATAATTATTTTACCAATGTTTCTTTTTCTGAGAGGTAATTTATGTAACATAAAATAAAAAAAAAATTTCGTCATGCCTATTCTAACGAGCCCAAACACGATGGGGTTGTAGGTTTTATCATAGAATTCCTGTGGGCTTCTTCCGGCTTCATCATCAGATCAGCTCAATGACACCATAATATTGCATTGCCTTCCAGTTCTGACCTATTTTCAAAGTTTCAAGTCTCTAGGTCATCGGAAAGCTAGGATAAAATCGTTCGCAATATATATCTATAAATATTAGGTCTTTACTTATGAACTTGCCGATATTTTGTCACATACAGAGAAAATAATAACTTCTATGTTTTAAAACATTTAACAATATCTTGATTTACGTATGTCGAATTATGACCATGATAGTCAACTATCAGTAAAAATAAAGTCCTTTTTTTAGCTTTCATAGCATCAAAAAAAGATCTTGAAAGTTACTCTTTTTTTGTGAGCCAAAAAAGGGTGACCGGAGGGGTTGTAACTTAGCCAAAACTTATTTTTTTCGCTTATCGTAAATGGAATAGGTTAGCATAGTGTTCAAACATTAGTACATAAAAGTTTTGTTACAAGAGTGTTAACGGTTGTTAAATGAACAAAGAAAATGCTAGTATGAAAAATGCAACTTCTTGAAAATTCTCCATACAAATCGGCAATTTCATAGGTAAAGACCTATTATATACGGTTACGAAAACCTCCTTATTTTTAATCATAATACAATTTTCACCAATATTTTAGACTTAAGCGTGTGGGCCGGAGAGTCGCATGCTTTTAAAACTTTAGGTCGCTATTGCGTTACATGAGCAACGAATGTGTTTGTAGCTGTTACAATAAATATGTAACGGCTACAAATACATCAACCCACCGCTACAGGCTCCGATTGATCTGGAATTCGACGATTTAACAAAAAACATAACCTCAAAGCATGCGACTCTCCGGCCCACATGTTTTTGTCAATCATTCTGCCGGGAAGCCGGTACAATCGATTTGATATCTGAAATAAGAATGTATATCGTCGGTACATTACTTCTAGGTTGTTTTAGAATGGAAACAGAACAGATATGTATGTACTATGGGCAACAGCTTCGCTTAAAAAGTTAGCAAAAAAATTGTGTGCGCACGTATCCCCCTGCACGAACTAAATATATTATGTTATGACGGCGGCGGCGTGGCGTGCAACCGATTTTAACCTTAAGAGTTGTGGTTAAGTGACGTTGTTGTCCATAGTACATCTGTATGAATTTCTAAAACAGGAGATGTAATACTATAGAGTACCTACTTAACCAAACGAAAGGTGCGTGTTCGTTCGTATCGTGACGTGAGACTTATAGGTATGTACGTACTTAGTATCCAACCGAAACGGACGAGCTTCGTCGTCCCTCGCCACGCGCCCGCGCCTACTCGCTTCGACCGCAAAATTTTTGAATACCTACCTACCTAGGTATTATCCATGCATGAAAATGACACAAATTCATTCTGTCCATCACTCATGTATTTAAGATATTAAATATGTAAACTCTAATAATACTAATATTTTTTATAAGCATCAATGGCTCGGACAAACAAAAAAATTGAAAATATTAAAAGTCCATGCCTTAATTTGCCACAAATTTATTTCATAGGGATTTTTAAGTGATCTGAGGTATATGGTACTTGTTTTTCAAATTGAAATTTTTTTTTGACGGTGGTATTAATGTACGGGTCCCACGTCTGTTTCCATGGACGAAAATGACACAAATTAGGTTTGTACACTACGCAGGCTATCTTAAATACAATACTATTGTTTCTTTTTACTTTAAAACAATTTTGACAGTTTAGACGGTTCTCACACTGGCGACGCGCGCGGTCGCGGCGCACCCACGCGCGTCTTTTACGTTGTATGCAAGTACATTAATTTGTACAGAAAACCGCCTCGTCCAACACACCAAGGCGCGCCACGGCGCGTGAGCGCGCACCGCCGCGTGCCGCCGGCGATCCGCGAGCAGTTTGCGCCAGCAGGCGCGTTACCGCGGGGTACAACACACTGCGACGCGCCCCGCGGCTGGTTTTCGATGATCGTTTCGTTACGATGGCGGGATTTCCTCTGGTTTTCAAATGTTTCGTGGCTTGGATATACGCCCATTTTAGTGCCATTTGGTAGGTACATTATGCAGCACATGAGGTTATACAAAACTGTAAAAAATCTGTTATTTATTTGATTGAATATCATTACGCTGTCGTGGAAGCCCAGCGTGCCGTTGACCGTACCTACCTACTCGTATGTTATTAAAATTCCGTCATTAATATCGAGATGGCAAATCTTAATTATTTGTCTGGACGTTTTAATCTCATGAGTGATTTTATATGTGTTCAGTTTTTTTTCCTTTTGAGGTACGGAACCCTAAAAACCTGGAAATTAAAACAAAACAACTTAAAAATTTAATGCCTCTAAAAAACAAGCGGCGGGGACGCGTCAGACGCCGAATGGCGCGGGGGCGCGGAGAAAACCGCCCGAACAGGCGTTGCGCTGCGCCGTCACCGCGCGCGTGAAACGCCAAACCGCGCCCCGCGACGACGGCGCGCGTTGGCAGTGGGAGAATCGCCTTAGAGTCAAATTATTTATAACCACCACAAATAATCGAATTTCTCAAGATGCATCGGCTAGATGTGACACAAAACGCAAAAATAAACTAATTATATGCCAATGTATCGACAGGCAAGAATTCATAAACTTTAGAATTCTTGAAGGTTATACCCTCAAAATAACGTATTCCGATCGGTCTATTTTCTAGAAACAGCCTAATGATTCTGACCGACCGACGATATGGTAACCCTACACTGTGATTGTTCATAGTAAATAAATTTGCAAATTTCTCTAAAACGAGTAAAGATATTCTGAAAATATGTTTTCGGGTCGTTTATCGTGATCAAACGATTACAAAAACCTGCTTATTTTTAATCGTAATGCAATTTTCATCAATATTTTAGACTTAAGTGTGTGGGCCGGAGAGTCGCATGCTTTTAAAACTTTAGATCGCGATATCTTTGACCCTGTTGCGTTACATGAGCAACGAAAGTGTTTGTAGCTGTTACAATGAATATGTAACGGCTACAAATACATCAAACCACCGGTACAGACTCAGATTGATCTGGAATTCGACGATTTAACAAAAAACATAACCTCAAAGCATGCGACTCTCCGTGCCACATGCTTTTGTCAATCATTCTGCCGGGAAGCCGGTACAATCGATTTGATATCTGAAATAAGAACGTATATCATCGGTACATTACTTCTAGGTAGTTTTAGAATGGAATTATTCAGTGGCACGGAGAGTCGCATGCTCACAAAATGTCAGTACTGTTAAAATCGATGGCTGAATCGTAGTTCCATTTTTCACAAAGATGCTTTGCATCGCAACATCACTACAGAGCGAATGGAGTTTCAATGCATACGCAATGACGGGACGAGGCACGCACGGGGTGGCGACGTGCCGCCGACGGGGTTTCTCCCGTCCCGTGTGTGCCCCGTCCGGGCCCCGTCGTGCCTCCGCTACGTATGCATGCTCCTATCCCGTCCCGTTCCCGTACCGTTCGGAGATTTTCCTCTTAACGTATACAGCGACCTTAAAATATTGAACATTCTATAAAAATACTGAGAGACTTTCCAGGCAACGTTCCTCAAAAATTTACTAGATGGCGCTGTCCAATTCCCAACAACCTTACTTGATACTATGGTATATGAATGTAAAACGTAGTGATTATTTCCTCTATGTATGAATGTGCTATCTATAATAATAAAGAGTACCATCGTAAAAACATATGATTTTGACAATTTGGTTTCATTGTAATCTTTATGTAATATTGTTGTGAATATTGAAAATGATTAATATTATTTATTATAATACTATTCACTAGTACCTATATTTTGCTTTGAGGTATCTATGTATTATTACTATGCGTGAAGACCTTGTAACTTTCTTGGACTCCAGCAGCGCCATAATGTACCCCTTAAACGGTCAAGCATGGCTTTTAGCATGTACACGTAATTATCACCACCACTACTATTTGGGGGCGTGGCCTACCTTTGATACAGTATCCGGCAAACATCTTGAAATCGGGTAAGGGTTGCGCAGAACACGTATTTTGGGTATGCGTAGCGGTGAGGTACGCGGGCGGTGGGCGCGCGCGCGCTATGGGCCGTTCGTAAGTGCACATGCGCGAACTCATCGCCACTCCGTTCCGTCGAAGAGCGTCAAGATGTTTGCCGGAATCTAGGCCACAGTAATCACGTGATACCTACGTGCTTGATGTCAAGCCATCAAGCATCGCCCCTAGACGATCAAAATTTGATTAAACTGCCAAAAAATTTACATGCTTGACAAGCTATGCCTGACCGTCGCGTACATGCAGGAAGGAGGCTCCGTCGCAATGTCCCTTTCGCAGAATGTTCCCCTTGTACCCCTCTGAAAATCGCATAAAAGACAACTTTTTGATGTGATATTTTTTTATTAAGTACCAGCCCCTCTAGCATGATCGACAAAACACGATATATATCGCGTGATATAGCGTTATATCGACACCCAACTGTCAAAATCCATTGTCTTTTGACAGCTAAACGCGATAAATCACTATATCATATCGTGTTTCGATGGTCATGCTAGGTAGGCTAGGCAGGGTGACATTCTGCGAAAGGGTCATTTTGCGAAAGGGACGTTTTTCGAAAGGGAAGTTTTGCGAAAGGAACGTTTTGCGAAAGGGACATTTAGCGAAAGGGACATTCTGCGACGGAAGGAGTTGAAGAAGCGCAACCATAGAAATTAAGCGCAGCGAAAATTTTTCTATGTCTATGAGTGCAACGAACCGGAAAAAACCGGCTAACTGCATGTCGAGCCACGTATAGAGAATAAGGTTCCGTCCGTAGTCTCTGTCTCTGATCCAACTCAGAATGTTTCGGACAGATTGAGGCGAATTCGCCGCGCGATGCGGCATTTTGACCACCGAACTCAAAGCGATAGCCATAGCGTATAGCCAAAGCAATGCTCTAGCAATTGTTATGGCTATGGCTATCGCTTTGAGTTAGGTGGTCAATATCCGTCAAAAGACCGCATCGCGAGCGGAATACGCCTCATCTGTACGAAGTTTTATAGGTAGGTACTGTTCATTAATACGTAGGGGAGAGTAGGGTATTACCGCGCGGTTGACAATCTCGCACCCCTTGGTTTCTCAAAAACTATCAACTCTATGCACCTGCAATAACAGTCAAATCTTAGCTCTAAGCACCTCTTACCTCGCCCCCACACCGTCAATTTCCGTCGAACAACCAGAGCGGAAGGCCACGCGCTTTTAATTTTTGCACACACACGATCTACTTTTTTCTGACATTTTAATAAGAGGTGAGTCAATCAATATTAGGTAATGAGTAATAAACCAAAAACATTTATAACGTAAAAATTATGTAGAATTGGTGTGCAGAATTATTTTAAATTAATTCTTCAAATTTGATTTTGTTTGTGAGGTTACAAATCAAAATTACCTTGTTTAATAATTTCGCGCGCAGGGCGCGAAATTATACAGTATTAAAATATCTATGGAATTATTTTTTCCGAAGTCGACGAAAACGAAGGAAGATGGCTGATCCTTCTACGAAGTAATTGCATACTAAAGTAAAAGCATTCCGAAAATGAACAATTATTTTAAGATTAACTAGTTTTCGAAGTTGAAAGACATCTTTTGTATAACAAACAAAGGAGGTCTTTCTAAATCGTTTAATATGGAAACTTATAAGTTTATAATTTTGATACTGCGTGGATTAAGGCGGCTCTTGGTGAAGTGACAGCTAAGGATTTGACTCCCCTCACCCTGCCACCCTCTACATTACTTCGCGAGTCATTTATTAGCGACATCTATTAAAAAATTTGAAAAACTAAGATGTAATTTATTACCGACATCTATTAAAATTTTTGAAAACCAATGTGTAACCTACACAATGCTTGGCCAAAATTCACGGACCATAGAAAGTTGGAGACACGGCAGAATGGCATTGTTAAAATATTAAATTTTAATTTTATGTAGGTAAATTAAAAAAAGTGTTTTATAAAAAAACAAGAAATCAGCAATGTTCAATCAATCAGCCGCAATTTATATTAAAATTAAATTATGTATGAAGTCAAGTTTGTTTCATGTTTTAGTTATTTATTGTTTTTTTTGAAGTGAAAACTTCTTTAGCGGCGTTGTACGCTTTTTGTAATGGGGTAAAAATGCTAAACTCGCGTCAGTAAGAATCACGTAGCTGATAGAAAATGAGTAAGACGGATGTGACGGATGGAGAGTAGACAGCTGGCGGCGGAAGTATCCCCTACTTTCAAGTGTAATCTCTTTCTACAGGGCGCGTTGAAAATGGCGGCGCGTCATTTTAAGACGTAAACACTTGTGTCACCAGCAACGCGCTAATTTTGAAAATAGAACTAATAGCAGCGATCTCTTCGGTGAAATCATAGATTTATTTATACTCTGTGACTATAAGTTTAAATAGTAGAATGCGTGCATGTAGAAATTAAAAAGGCCACTGGCGCGAAATCAAGCAAATCTTTAGAATTTTTCTCTAATTACAAACTGATTGAATTGTGTGACTGTAGGTATAGTAACAGGAAAGAAATCATTTTAATCCTTTGCCGCTAATTTCAAAATATCAAAAATGCACAACGTTAATATTCAAGTTTTCACTTCTGCCGGCACTCCCGGAGTGCCAACCGATTTTTTTACAATTTGCATAGTACTTATACTCGTAACTAGGTACGTCTTATGTCATGCTCACTTTAAACATTTCTGCGGTGGTGTCGTGTGAGGCGGGACGTTACGTTCCCTCAAATATGGTTGAGCGAAACGATGGCTGGTTCATGCGTCATGCTCGTGAACGGGTGCTGCTAGTGGGAATGGGTCTGCTTCTGAGTACCTATCTTAACGCATATTGAATTGTAAGAATTGCGTTTCTTCTTTATTATTTTTTATATCTTGTATCAAGTGTTTTTTGGTAAATATTGCCTAATTAGGAGTAGCAGACAAAGTGATTTCTCAACTAGTTGAACTACATTTTTCGTGATTTTTCAATTCAATTCAAATGCATTTATTCAGACAACAGAGATTTTACTGAAATTAATTACTAATTTTGTTGACAACTACATTTTGTTTATTGATGGTGTAATATATTGGGGCAGTATCCAATCCAGGGCAAAGCCACTACTGATCCATCTGTGAAGTTTAAAGCCGCGGATATAAAAATCCCCCTGTTTATAAATAATGTAGACAAAGAGGTGACCGAGAATGATATCACTGAATACATTTGTAGCAAAACTCAGATTGACGTGAACCTGCGAAAAGTGAATTCTAAAGAACAAAAACAATATTGTGCCTACATTATTTATGTCCCTAAAAACAAATTATCTTTGTTTTTGAATGACTCTTTTTGGCCTGAAGGAGTGACATTTCGTCGTTTTGTTAATCGTAAACAAACGAGTGATGAATTTAGAAATAACAAATCTCAATCATGAATAATAGTACTACAAAATTTGTCAGCTTCAATTGTAAGTCACTGGTAAGGTCTATTGACTGTATACGCTCACTGTGTCAGACTGCGGATCTGATTGCTCTGCAGGAGACATGTCTACTGCCGCATGATATACCTCTGCTGGGCACCGTTCACCCAGACTTTGAATTCACTGGAAAATCAGCTGTTGATACCTCGGCGGGCATACTTCGTGGGCGTCCCTACGGCGGCGTCGCTATTTTGTGGCGAAAAGGTGTTTTTCACTCCGTAACGTCAGTGCAGTGTTCTAGTGACCGGCTCATTGCTATTAAAATAACCACAGCGCAGTGTTCTTTTTTAGTGTTTTCTATATATATGCCTACTGACGAACCGACGCACCTAGTGGATTTTGCACATTGTTTGGGTGAGTTGAACGTTATTATTGACAGTTGTGATGTTGAAAACGCGTATCTTCTTGGCGACTTCAATGCTCATCCGGGTAGGCAGCTTGGTATAGAATTGAATAATTTCTGTGCAGACCAGAAATGGACTTGTGTAGATATTGATATACTAGGCATAGACTCAGGCTCGTATACATACTTGAGTGATAATCATGGGACCACTAGCTGGCTTGACCATTGTGTAGTTACCCAGGGTACGAGACATACAGTTGTGAATGTATCAATTAATTATAATTCGTTTTGGTCTGACCACTTTCCTTTGGAATTGCAGTGCAACCTTAATATATTAAGACCTAAAACTGTGTACCGTAATAATGCCAGTAATGGAATCACATGGGGTGATAGGGACGCTTCCCAAATATCTTTATATACTGAATATTGTAATGCAAAACTAAAACAAATTGATTTTCCTGAAGTTTTTGCGGATTGTGCCGACACTGTGTGTAATAATCCGAAGCATAATAGTATCTTGTTTGATATGTATAACAATATTATCAATACATTAAATGATGCCTCTTTATATAGCTCATATAGGAAAACATGTAATTACAAAAAGAAATATGTATGTGGTTGGAATAAACATGTAAAGAGTGCACATAATTAGGCTCGAATGTGGTTTCACTACTGGGTTTTGTATAATAAACCTCGTGAAGGGTATGTGTACAATAAGATGTGTGAGTCTAGGGGCACCTTTAAGTCTAAGTTGAAATGGTGTCAGACAAATAAACAACAAATAAAAATGGACATTTTGGCTATGCATCATACTAAAAAAGAGTTTTCTAGTTTTTGGAAACATACAAAAAAGTTTAATCCTAAGTCATGTATTCCAGTGAGTGTTGAAGGATTAAATGAGCCTTCGCTAATAGCTGAAATGTTCAAAGATCATTTTAGAGTGGAGTCACCTTTGGGCCCACCTGTTTTTGTAAATGACACAGCTCAACCAAGTGGCAACTGTCCTGGTGAAAAATCAGTCATGATTACAGCAAAGGATATTAGATCTGTTTTAAGAAAAATGACTCGAGGCAAATCTCCTGGACACGATTACTTAAGTATTGAACATCTGCAATATGCAGGTCCACACATGCCTCGAGTTCTGGCTATGTTTTTCTCCCTTTGTTTGAGTCATGGATACTTACCTGACAGTATGTTAAAGACCCTGGTTGTGCCTATAGCTAAAAATAAGACGGGCAATACTAGTGATAAATGTAATTACCGACCAATTTCACTTGCAACCATAGTATCTAAGGTGCTGGACAGGCTGCTTGACCAGCAGTTGGGCAAACATGTCAAGCTTCATGACGCACAGTTTGGATTTAGGCCGGGTCTATCTACTGAATCCGCTGTCCTGTGCCTCAAGCAGACTGTGCAGTATTACACCACCAGGAATAAACCTGTATATGCTGTATTTTTGGACCTGTCAAAGGCTTTTGACCTGATACAATATGATGTTCTTTGGAAAAAACTCTGTGATGACACTAACCTGCCTCATGAATATGTTTCTATTTTAAAGTACTGGTATGCAAACCAACAGAATTTTGTAAAATGGTCAGGAGAGTTGTCAAGTGTGTACGGGTTGGAATGTGGGGTGAGGCAAGGTGGAATTAGCTCACCCACACTTTTCAACCTGTACATAAATAAACTGATCGTTGAGCTCAGCAGTGCTGGAGTCGGCTGTTCTATTGACGGTACCTTTGTCAATAACATAAGTTATGCTGACGATATGGTGCTGCTGTGCCCATCGGTCAGTGCTCTCAAAAAACTCATCGACATCTGTGAGCGATTTGCAGAATCACATGGTCTCAGGTATAACACAGCTAAGAGTGAATTGTTAGTTTTTAAAGCTAATAACAAGACATATAAAGTTCCTCCTGTGAAACTAAATGGGGTTCCTCTTAAGCATGTACAAAATTTTAAATACCTGGGACATTGGGTAACCGAGTCGCTCAAGGATGACCTTGACATCGAGCGGGAGCGTAGGGCGCTGTGTATAAGAGCTAATATGCTTTCTCGCAGGTTTGCACGATGTACAAAGCAAGTTAAAATAACCCTTTTTAAAACTTTTTGTCACTCACTGTACACGTGCAGCCTGTGGATGAATTACACCCAAGGAGCATACAGGGCCCTACGCACCCAATATAACAACGCATTTAGGGGGTTGATGGGGCTGCCTCGCTATTGCAGTGCATCAGGGATGTTAGCTACGGCGGAGGTAGATAGTTTCGCAGCCATCATAAGAAAGCGAATTGCGTCCCTGATCCATCGGGTGCAGGGCAGCTCCAACAGTCTCCTACAAACAGGTGCGGCGAGGCTGGACGTGGATAGTGCAATTATGCAGCACTGGACACGTGTCCACCTCTCGAAGGACACTAAGCCGTCCTATAATCATAATAATTTAAATAATGTAGTGTAAGTAATATGGACTCACGTCTGAAATAAATGATTTTTATTTTATTTATTTTATTTTTTATTGGTATTTGTTGGTAAAATAGGTATCCGCAATAATAAACATTATCACCAGAGGAGATTAATATTTCTGGTAGGTATAGGTACTTTATAATCTAACCACTACGAAAAAAAATATCATAGAATCTAAAGCCTATATCGATTCACGAAGTTTGAGGCCTGAAATCACGACCGTTTAAAAGATTTCAATAATATAAAATATTTTTTATAAATTATGAAGTTGGATAAACAACAGTAATATGAAAACGCTTTTGACGTAAGTAGGTAGGTACTAAACAAAACAGGCCAACTTTTTTAGGTTGGTGTGCGTTCACTGCATCTAAAATTAGAGATTTTTCACTCTCTTATTTTAAAAGTTAGAGGGGTAAACACACACTTTACCACTTTGGCAGTGTATATCTTTCAAACGGTTGACTTCGAGAAAAATAGTCTTAAAAACCTCAATGTCATTTTTAAAGACCTATCTATAGACAGTAGACACCCCGCACGCATAGATATGATGAAAAAAAAAATTTTTCATTTTCAGCCCATGTATGGGGATAATAATCTTAATAAAATAAAGGGATTTTATAATTTATTTTTGTGTAAACATCGTAATGCGGTTCAAAGAATACATGTACCTACCAAGTTTTAACTATGTAATCCTAATAGTTTCGGAATAAAGTGGCTGTGACATACGGATGGACGACATGACGAATCTATAAGGGTTCCGTTTTTTGCCTTTAGGTTACGGAACCCTAAAAACGTGCTAATAAACCAGAGCCTGTAGCCAAATGTCACATTAAAATTTTCGCTATCACTTCGCTCCGAAAAATTTATGAATTAAGACTATAATCCATAAATTTTTCGTTTGATTCTTAAATTCGATAAGTGCACGTTGAACGCTGCGCTAGCGCTCGACTGTTGTCAGCGCGCGTCAATGCGCGCTTTGAGATCATTAGTTTTCTACATTACCGTTCAGAATTCAGATGAGCGCGCGCTTTTGACGCAGATAGACGTATTTTAGGGTACTCTCAGTTCATCCAAAAATCGTCCGAAATGGAAACGGAAGCTGTTAATACCGAATTATCAAATCTGAAAAAATTAACGCGCGTTGAGCGCTTGTCATCTGAACGTACCCTATGTCAATCCCATACAGTTTCAAAAGCGAAGCGATAACGATTTGCAAATATTACTTTGACTAGGGGGTCTGATGAGAAACCCTATCGATTGGTATCGTAAAAATATATTTGGTGGGTTCGATTCCTGGATAAGGCAAAGTATTGGGACAGCCTATAGATCGCGTGATGCGTTTTATCGACACTTGACTGTCAAAACCCTTGTCCTTAAAAGTAATAAATCGATATTATTATGGCGTTTCAGTGGTCACTGGTCATGCTAGGGGGGGCAGGATGGTATAAATATTCTTACCTATACCCTACCTGCATGCATCCAAATCTGTTCAGTTCAGGCATTTAAAAAGTTATAGTGGAATAAATTAACTCACAGTCGTGTGATTTATTACCTACAAATGTTTGATTTGAAGACTCATATTATATAGTATTCAAAATTTATAGGTAGGTATTTTATACTAACCGTCCTTACGCGTAATTTTTATATCTATGGCAAAATAATGCATCAGGGGGCCTATTACAAAACAAAAAAGAAACCGATAGTCGGACGCAATTCGTCGTTCAATTTACTTGATATTGAACCTTATTAATGAGGTAATAGTGCCACGGTGTTGGACGAATATCGTACGCTTATCACGGTGATTTTTTGTAATAGTCCTTCAGTTCGAAATGAATTTTCAAAACATAATTGTAACATTCTGACAGTGCTAAAGCAAGGCTAAAACAAATGAGCGAGACATAGAGAACTGTGTAGCTGTCAGTGGGAGCATGAGCGATACGTGTTCCCCGTCCGAGCGCCGGTGGCGGTCTGCCGCCCGCTCCCCTCGAGGGCACCCTCTGTCAAAAATGTATCTGAATTTTTGAAAAATTGTCGCGAAAATACCATAAATGGTCTTTTTGAAAATGTCTTTCGTGGAATTTGTAGCATTTTTTCTCCTCTATCGATTGGTGGTAACGAGATTTCCATAGGACTCGTAGTTACGGAGGAGATGCACAGAAACAAAAGTGTTAGTCGATTTTATTTATGATATTTTTGGCATTATGTAAAATATTTATAACAAATGTTAATCGTGGAATCGATAGGCAAAATGTTGAAGATTCTTATGGTATATTTACTTTGTTTTAATATTCATTAAATAAAGAGGAGATAGAGAATGAAAACCTACTAAAAACCACGTTTTGCTAGTACAACGGCCTTAATGAATATAAAAAGAAATAAATATCTATAATTTTCATTTTTCCCATGCGCTGTAGTAATAGTTATCAGTTTATTATTAACTTTAATTAGAGGCGCGGTTTTATCAGACCCAGCTCGAAGTACCGACCTAGAGGCACGATATTATCAGACCAGTTTGATAATATCGCGATTTCCCATTTTTTTGTTATTTGCTCATATTTTTGTTTCGTGTTTTATTTCGATGATTTTGAAGATTCGTTAGCGTAGCTAGATAAATTCCCCACCTATAGTCATATATAGTTTTTATTTTCACCCAACCTGAGGTTAGTTATATTTAAATTTCCTTAGGGGCTCGGTAATACCCTACTCTCCCCTACTTATTAGGTTTATTGAGCTGTATTTTCCCTTATCCAATAAAATAAAATAAAGACAGACAGGGACTGACGTACGGACGGACGGATGGACTGAACGATCTTATGGGTAATCATCGTATAAGTTATTTCCTTGTTTTACTACGGAACCCTATAAAAACGGTCATTCAAAGGCAAGTACAACTGTATACACTACGCTAAGCTAACCATATTACATTAATATTATCTTCAACATAAGTTTTGTCGCCGCAAAACGATTATAAAGAAAAAATACAGTTGATACTATCAAAATCATATACGTATTTTTACGATGCTTCTCTTTGGTTAGACTATTTGTACCACGTTCATTCATACTACATAATATACTCAACTGCCAGGAATTGGACAGCGCCATCTAGTATATTTTCAAGGAAAGTTGCCTGGAAAATCCCTCCTTGCCATGGTTGAAATTTACTCTATTGCGATCGATGACTCAAAGATTTGTCTGGCAGAATGCACCCACCCAATGACTTTTGATTTGACTGACTTTGACATTAAAAAAAAACTTCAACACGTAAACAAAAATTAATTACATGTTTCATGTTTTTGAATTGAAATTTTGAAAAAGAGACAATAAATTGTAACTATTATAGCTATTTATTTTATCTATTGAAATGGTTCACAGGAATACCATGGAAGGCTCTTTATTCGTAAGTAATTTTTGACATTCATTTATTTTCTTTATAGCTGAATTGTTTGGTTAGTCGGCAGCCAGAAAATGCATTAATTTCTTTGAGTAAATATAATTGTTTTATCAGCAACAACAATCCTTAAATTACTATAGGCCGCCCGCGACTTCGTCTGCGTGGAAAGTTTTTTTTCTATCCCTTTGAAACAATACTTTTTTCTGGATGAAAATTACCCTATGTCCTATGTTCTCTGTATATGTAAAATTTCTAACAAACATACAAACAAGCTGACTTGCGCATTTATAATATTAGTAAGAATAAAGAGAGGCTCGTCTTTCCATTAGTTGACTTGGAGTTGTGTTAATTTTTTTTTGTGTAAAGAACTC
Source organism: Agriphila geniculea (assembly GCA_943789525.1). Lineage (NCBI taxonomy): Eukaryota > Metazoa > Arthropoda > Insecta > Lepidoptera > Crambidae > Agriphila > Agriphila geniculea. The sequence continues at coordinate 394,873 of OX038897.1, read as the reverse complement.
ATAATTTATATTACGAATACGAAATATTAAGGTGGTAACTTTATCTACATAAAATCATTGCATAAAAATTGTACCAAAACAGTTTATTGATTTCCAATATCTATGGTTAAAGAGAAATCTAGCGATTAGCCCTTAAAGCCGGACCATATACGAAAATATTGTATTATCGTAGGGCTGCCATATGTCTTGGTACACCAGGCCATGTCTGGGTTTGAAGCGTTCTTTCCCGGTGTCCCGGTTAGCAAGTAGCACTGTGTCCTGGTGTCCCGGTCAGCAAGTAGTACTTAATTTTCTCTGCATGTTTGAAAAATCCAATTTTGTTTTAAATGTCCCGATTCGGCATCTCAGCATTTATGATATCCCTATATTATCGTATCATGAAACAATTAATAATTATCAACTATGAACTATTAAACGCCAAAAAGAAGCGAGGAAGACCACACAAAAGATAGGTTGACGAGATAAGGACCATAGCGGGACCTGGGGGCTAATTGTCTAATTTAAAATCTATCGCAATCGCTTTCGTTTGACAGATGGATGTTACACATTGCTGCATTTCTTTGGTAAGTTTTTATTTGTGCCAAGAAGAAGGTTCAATGTGTTACATCCTGAAAGCGATTGTGATAGATTTTGAAATTAGACAATAGAAAGGCAGTTTGGACCAGAAAGGCCGTAGAAATGAAATCGTGGCATCAAATGGAGGAGGCCTTTGCAAATGAGCAAACAGGCTAACAACAACTACCAATAACTTTTTAATATGAATAGAAAAGTCTAAAGAAGGGTTCATTATTTATACAGTGTATGTTTTTGAACAGTGATCAGATTTTGTGGTTTGGCTTAGACCATCAAACTGATCAACTTGACCTGTAGACTGCTCAGCCTTAATCGTCCAGACCTCCGAATAGTTGTAGGTACACTTACAGGTCACCTAGCTTTAAACCGACAACTATTCATCATGAATGCGACAGACAGTCCCCTATGTAGAGGATGCCTGGACGCAGAGGAAACAGCCGCCCACGTGATCCTGGAGTGCGTGGGTTTGGCCACACACCAGGCAGAAATCTTCAAAGACGTGAGGTCGCTCCTAGAAGCCTGTGAACGCCCCAGGAGGCTTCTGGAAGGAGCTGGGATGGCTTGATTAGCCACACCAACACATAATGGACCAAATGGGAGTCTAAATGCGGAGAAAAGAGCCCATCACCAATACCAATACCAAAGAGCGTTGAGCGTGTTCGCGAGCAGATTTGACTGCCAGTACATGCGTCATTGCTGTATGGTGCATGTGTTGCCTAACAGCAAATATTAAAGTGACGAATCTTTTGTTGTGCTCTATGATTATTTTTGTTTTGTATGTAATATGGGCTAATTTGCTTGAAATAAACAATTTTAATTTAATTTAACTTAAAAAAGGGTTCATTATTTATACAGTGTATTTTTTGAACAGTGATTAGATTTTGTGGTTTGGCTTAGACCATCAAACTGAACAACTTTGTCTATGAGACCAACTTAATCAAAACAAAAAAATATTCAGCTGTTCCATAGAAAACATCAATACCTACTCGACCAAAATGTATGGAACAGCTGATTATTTTATTTTTGCTCTGATTAAGTTGGTCCCATAGACAAAGTTGTTCAGTTTGATGGTCTAAGCCAGGGGTCTCCAAACTACGGCCCGCGGGCCAGATCCGGCCCGCGAGCACCAACAATACGGCCCGCGAAAGCAGGCCGGATCGTACCAACAATACTGTAATTTACAGTATGTTGGTATGGATCTAGCTAGATAATGGCCCTTGGGACTTGGTGCAGGAGTAAGTCTGGCCCTTTTTCTAAAAAGTTTGGAGACCCATGGTCTAAGCCACACACAGTTAAAAAATCGGGTTGCACTCCAGGAGTGCCGGCAGAAGTGAAAACTTTTTGCACGAATTGCCGTTTTACGAATTTACTCTGCATTTGAATTTACAAATACAGAACAGTATTGTACGAAAGTCTTATCCATAGCTTGACAGAAAATCTAAAGTTTTGACATTGAATTAAAAAATTTGCGCGTTGCTATTGGTGACACAAGTGTTTATATATTCTTACGAATTTTCGATCAGGGTCACGTGATCCTGACTGACTGATGCGAGTTCAACATTTATTCCCCATACAAAAAAGCGTACAACGCCGCCAAAGAAGTTATCACTTCAAAAAAACACACTGTATATGAACCATTATAGCCACATCAATATGAATCCCAGTATTTATTTCGATCCAGCCACAGAACTAACCCACAGTAATTCAGTCATAATTTTTTGTCACTCCCTGATACATATTTTTCTCCTTTCTGTACTTACATTTATAATATTAGTAGGATTTGTCACAACACATCTACTGATATATTTCAGGAGCCGACCCTGTACATAATCAAAGGCATGTGTATCCTAGACAGCGAGGGGAACCGGATCCTGGCCAAGTATTATGACAAGGATGTGCTGCCGACGGCCAAGGAGCAAAAAGCGTTTGAAAAAAACTTGTTCAACAAAACACACAGGTATGACAATATAGTTCAGCCACAATAATAAAGCGCTCATGGCGGAACTTGACATTCTGATCGAACTTGATCACTTTCTTTTTTTTTACATTTAATGGGCTTAATCTTAGCCACATTATTGTGTCTGAGTAAGCCACAGCGCTTCATAATTGTGGCTAAACTACTTCAGCCACAATAATGAGGCGCTCATGGCGGAACTTGACAGTCTGATCGTACTTGATCACTTTCTTTTTTTTTACATTTAATGGGCTTACTCTTAGCCACATTATTGTGGCTGAGTAAGCCACAGCGCTTCATAATTGTGGCTAAACTACTTAAGCCACAATAATGAAGCGCTCATGGCGGAACTTGACAGTCTGATCGAACTTGATCACTTTCTTTTTTTTTACATTTAAGGGGCTTACTCTTAGCCACATTATTGTGGCTAAGTAAGCCACAGCGCTTCATTATTGTGGCTAAGTAAGCCACAGCGCTTCATTATTGTGGCTAAACTACTTCAGACACAATAATGAGGCGCTCATGGCGGAACTTGACAGTCTGATCGTACTTGATCACTTTCTTTTTTTTTTACATTTAATGGGCTTACTCTTAGCCACATTATTGTGGCTGAGTAAGCCACAGCGCTTCATAATTGTGGCTAAACTACTTAAGCCACAATAATGAAGCGCTCATGGCGGAACTTGACAGTCTGATCGAACTTGATCACTTTCTTTTTTTTTACATTTAAGGGGCTTACTCTTAGCCACATTATTGTGGCTAAGTAAGCCACAGCGCTTCATTATTGTGGCTAAGTAAGCCACAGCGCTTCATTATTGTGGCTAAACTACTTCAGACACAATAATGAGGCGCTCATGGCGGAACTTGACAGTCTGATCGTACTTGATCACTTTCTTTTTTTTACATTTAATGGGCTTACTCTTAGCCACATTATTGTGGCCGAGTAAGCCACAGCGCTTCATTATTGTGGCTAAACTACTTCAGCCACAATAATGAGGCGCTCATGGCGGAACTTGACAGTCTGATCGTACTTGATCACTTTCTTTTTTTTACATTTAATGGGCTTACTCTTAGCCACATTATTGTGGCTGAGTAAGCCACAGCGCTTCATTATTGTGGCTAAACTACTTCAGCCACAATAATGAGGCGCTCATGGCGGAACTTGACAGTCTGATCGTACTTGATCACTTTCTTTTTTTTACATTTAATGGGCTTACTCTTAGCCACATTATTGTGGCTGAGTAAGCCACAGCGCTTCATTATTGTGGCTAAACTACTTCAGCCACAATAATGAGGCGCTCATGGCGGAACTTGACAGTCTGATCGTACTTGATCACTTTCTTTTTTTTACATTTAATGGGCTTACTCTTAGCCACATTATTGTGGCTAAATAAGCCACAGCGCTTCATTATTGTGGCTAAACTAGAAGTAGCTTAGCCACAATAATGAAGCGCTCATGGCGGAACTTGACAGACTGATCGTACTTGATCACTTTGTTTTTTTTTTACATTTAATGGGCTTACTCTTAGCCACATTCGAGAACCATAAGGCTAAGAAAAGGCCGAAGATGAAGCGAGCTTGCCCAGAAGAAGCCTATTCACTCGGGCTTTAGATATCGCTGGGTTATATGCTTTCGGGAATACAGACGCAGGCTGGGAATTTCACTCCTAGGCTGTGCGCATTAAGAAGGAAGATGAAAAACACTTCGTGCGCATGGAATGTCAACCAAATAGGGGTGAAACCCCGCCGTGCGTCCGGATGACCGATGGTGGAATGGGAACTTTGTTAAGCAACGCTTGGTCGGGTCAGGTGTCAGATGGGTGACCGTTAAAGTGGTATTACAACTGAGCGCTTCCATGCTTCGGAGGGCACGTTAAACCGTCGGTCCCGGCTGTTGTCATCTGACAACAGTTGTTAAGCCAAGTTAGAGGCCTTACAGGCGGCTTGATAAACTAACACTAGAGGTGGCCACTAATCCTTCTTCGATAAGAAAGAAAGAATGAATCATTGTATAGTTTCCTAATATGATTCGTCAATCCCAAGTCATCTTTTTGCCAAGCGCTAGTTAAGAAATTTATGTTAATTTTGGTTTATCAAGGGCTTAGAATAAAATTTTTGCCCACTGAAACGAACTGACAGCGTTCTGTGTCCGTATACATCCCAAATGATGCAACCCGTATGGTGCCCGAATGCAACATCCATTTCAATTTGCTTTTATAACGGTCATCATACACGGTTACAACTATACTCACCGGCTCGGCAACGTCGCGTGTCATGCACAGAGCGTGTCAGCACTGGCAAATATTCTCGCCAACAATTGTTGACGCTCCGTGACGCTATGTGCTTGGACAGTGACGTAACGGTCTAGTGGGAATATTAAGCAGGCCATATACGGTAGGTTATGTATGACGGTTTTAACCGAGCTGCAAAACCTTCATGCAAAACCAAGTTCAGTAGAGGACACACACGCTAGGTTATGCATGACGGTTTTGACCACAGGCATAACCGAGCGGCGAGGTTGCATGAACAGGCGTGGATAGCTGCACGTTTTTTCGCATACAATCTAGGTTATGCATGACGGTTTTGACCACAGGCATAACCGAGCGGCTTGCATGTACAGGCATGCAGTATTATCCCATACACGCTAGGTTATGCATGACAGTTTTGACCTTACAGACATAACCATCATGCATAACCTAGCGCAGGGGTATCAAAGATACGGCCCGCGGGCCGCATCCGGCCCGCAAGCCATCTCAGCACGGCACGCGACCAAAATCTATCCAGTTAGGATTTTCATACAAATTTTCATACAAATTATCTTACAATACGTAGTGTGACACTGCGTATTGTAAGATAATATAAAATGTATGTATGAAAGTTAACTTAAAGTAATATGTGTTTGAATTTTTAATTTTGAGTCTGTCTAAATCTTATAAATGGCCCCTTAGGAAAATAAGTTTGACACCCAGGGGTGTCAGTCAAACTTATTTTCCTAAGTCTAAGCCCCGGTCAGGACCGGGGCCTGTATGGCCGGCTTTAATGTCATACTTTTCAATACATATATTTTTGAAGTGAAAACTTATTTAGCGGCGTTGTACGCTTTTTTGTAATGGGGAAAAAATTTTTAACTCGCGTCAGTCAGTCAGGATCACGTGGCCCTGATCGAAAATTCGTAAGAATATGTAAACACTTGTGTCACCATAGCGATGCGCTAATATTTTAATTCAATGTCAAAACTAGATTTTCTGTCAAGCTATGGAAAAGACTTTCGTACAATACTGTTCTGTATTCGTAAATTCAAATGCAGAGTAAATTCGTAAGACGGCAATTCGTGCTATAAGTTTTCACTTCTACCGGCACTCCCGGAGTGCAACCCGATTTTTTTTTTTGCCTGACACGTTCCTAGCACGGTCATGGTATGGTACGGTATAGTGGGCAGAGACCTTAATGTTCTCGCGGAGTGTCCCTTCTGTACTTGTACTATTATGTATTCTGTGGTCAATAAAGCAAAATTGTTTTAGAGCGAATGCAGAGATAATAATGCTGGAAGGCCTGACCTGCGTCTACAAGAGCAATGTCGATTTGTTCTTCTACGTAATGGGCAGCTCACATGAAAATGAGGTATACTCATTTGGCTTAAGTTTTATTTTGGTTACAGTTAAAAACAATTTACAATTTGAGTCACTTTTTAACGCAAGCTCTACAGCTCACAGAGCCACTAGTAAAGTTGTGTAGTAATGTAGTATTGTGTGCATGCAGCTGATCTTGATGTCGGTGCTGTCGGCGCTGTACGAGTCAGTGTCGGCAATCTTACGGCGCAACGTGGAGAAGCGCGTGTTACTGGAGAATATGGACGCCATTATGTTGGCGCTCGACGAGATCTGCGACGGTGGGTGAGTAACTAGTGTTATATTGTAGCTGATCCTACAGTCGGCGCAACGTGGAGAAGCGCGTGTTACTGGAGAATATGGACGCTGTGATGTTGGCGCTCGACGAGATCTGCGACGGTGGGTGAGTAACTAGTGTTATATTGTAGCTGATCCTACAGTCGGCGCAACGTGGAGAAGCGCGTGTTACTGGAGAATATGGACGCCGTAATGTTGGCGCTCGACGAGATCTGCGACGGTGGGTGAGTAACTAGTGTTATATTGTAGCTGATCCTACAGTCGGCGCAACGTGGAGAAGCGCGTGTTACTGGAGAATATGGACGCTGTGATGTTGGCGCTCGACGAGATCTGCGACGGTGGGTGAGTAACTAGTGTTATATTGTAGCTGATCCTACAGTCGGCGCAACGTGGAGAAGCGCGTGTTACTGGAGAATATGGACGCCGTAATGTTGGCGCTCGACGAGATCTGCGACGGTGGGTGAGTAACTAGTGTTATATTGTAGCTGATCCTACAATCGGCGCAACGTGGAGAAGCGCGTGTTACTGGAGAATATGGGCGCCATTATGTTGGCGCTCGACGAGATCTGCGATGGCGGGTGAGTAACTAGTGTTATATTGTAGCTGATCCTACAGTCGGCGCAACGTGGAGAAGCGCGTGTTACTGGAGAATATGGACGCCGTAATGTTGGCGCTCGACGAGATCTGCGACGGTGGGTGAGTAACTAGTGTTATATTGTAGCTGATCCTACAATCGGCGCAACGTGGAGAAGCGCGTGTTACTGGAGAATATGGGCGCCATTATGTTGGCGCTCGACGAGATCTGCGACGGCGGGTGAGTAACTAGTGTTATATTGTAGCTGATCCTACAGTCGGCGCAACGTGAAGAAGCGCTTGTTACTGGATAATATGGACGCCGTGATGTTGGCGCTCGACGATATCTGCGACGGCGGGTGAGTAACTAGTGTTATATTGTAGCTGATTCGGCGCAACGTAGAGAAGCGCGTGTTACTGGAGAATATGGACTACTAGCTTTGTCCGTGACTTCGTTCACGTAGACATTTTAGAAAATCATTGTTATTAAGCTTGTCGTTTAGTTTTATAAACTTTTATTGCTAAAAGTGGCCATATTTAGCAATAAAAGTCCATTAATTAACTAAATGACAGGCCCAAATACAAGGTGCATTTGTAACTACTCTCCAAATTTTAAGGATGTGTTCAGTCCATGAAACTGAACAACTTTCTCTAACAAACATAGGGTCAAATATGTAAAATTTTGACTTTTCATACAAATCAAAGAGATCACGTTCTCAGTTTAGTACGGGATGGCCAAAATTTTTTGACGTATTTCGACACGTTTGAAACACATCCTTAAAATTTCGAGACTGGTTACAAATGCACCTTGTATATTGTTTAAGTGACGAAAAAAAATCGGGTTGTACTCCGGGAGTGCCGGCAGAAGTGAAAACTTGAATATTAACGTTGTGCATTTTTGACATTTTGAAATTAGCGGCAAAAGATTAAAATTATTTCTTTCCTATTACTATACAGTCACACAATTCAATCAGTTTGTAATTGGAGAAAAATTCTAAAGATTTCGCGCCAGTGGCCTTTTTATTTCTACACGCACGCATTCTACGATTTAAACCTATAGTCACAGAATACTCTGTGAATAAATAAGTCTATGATTTCACCGAAGAGATCGCTGCTATTAGTTCCATTTTCAAAATTAGCGCGTTGCTGGTGACACAAGTGTTTTCGTTTTGAAATGACGCGCCGCCATTTTTTCCGTGCCCCGTAGAAAGAGAGGGTCACACTTCCGCCGTCAGCTGTCTACTCTCCATCCGTCACATCCCTCTAACGAATTTTCGATCAGGGTCACGTGACTCTTACTGACGCGAGTTTAGCATTTTTTCCCCATTACAAAAAAGCGTACAACGCCGCTAAAGAAGTTTTCACTTCAAAAATTTATATTTCATACAAATCAAAGAGAACACGTGGTCAGTTTAGTACGGGATGGCCAAAATTTTTTGAAGTATTTCGACACGTTTGAAACACATCCTTAAAATTTTGAGTGGTTACAAATGCACCTTGTATAGGAGAGTAACCTATATTGTACCGACTCCTAAATTGTACCACCTTCAAATTTCCGACTTAACGGTGCCATAAGAAGAAACAAAATGGCGCAGTGACAGTGGCGCAATAGTCGCCTCATTTTGTGTTGCCAGTGTAGAATAATGGCACCGTTAAGTCGGAAATTTGAAGGTGGTACAATTTAGAAGTCGGTACAATATAGGTTACTCTCCCCTATATTGTTTAAGTGACAAAAAGTACCACAAGCTTATTCGGAGTCGGAGTGCACTACAGAGAAATAATTCACAATTTAGTCTTAATTTGGGCATCTTATTGATGCGCTAGTGTGTAGAAAAAGCCCTGTTAGGAGTTTCTGGCGCCATTTTATCGAGTTCGGTTCGGTGACTATTTTAATTATTTGCAAATTGATTCATAGTGGATATTGTGTCTTAAAATTGGTGCAGTTTTGTGGTACAGTCACGAGCAATAAGATGTGCGCACCATAGAACTTTGTCACATTACGTTTTGAATAACCTAGGTATAACATTATCACACTGAGATATATATTGATTGAATGTGACATAGTTCTAGAGTGTTTACATCGTATTGCTCGTGACTGTACAAGTGTCTACACAACTGAACAAGGGATAATTGAAATAAGCGCGATCTTGGTTGTGTGAAGCTGAGACTTTTATTGTAGTGGTGGCTACCTCGGCAGAACTTACCGAGTAAACTGTTTTCATATACTTGGTGCCAAATACTCCAAGCAGCATTGGAATGCGATGCACACGCATTCTAATGTAAACTGAAACAATACAGTTTCCACTGATCTATTCAACACTTGACACTGGCACAAATTACTCCCTAAAAGGGGAGAGTAGATTGCCAAACTAAAAAGGGTAGTATTTAATCGGGTAACAATGAATTCCCATTTTGGGTATCAAAAATACTGAATATAGCGTACTGAAACACTAAGTGGGCGACAGACTGAGGTCGACTACTAATGTTGAAAATAGGTGACTGACTTTAAAATATAAATTAAGTAACTAGTTATTCAGAACGGGTGACCAAATTACTATTAGGGCGACAACCTTAGTAGGGCACACAAAACATTTAAAATTTGGCATATATTTTATTTAAAAAAAAGGTGACTATTATCCTAATCGAGATGACAAAAATACCATGTTGCGTAGCTTAAATCAGTTGCCCACTCAGTATTTTTGTCACTCATTTAAAATTTTCACTGCTAACTTAAATTATTTATCTCCCACATGTAGTTTCCCGTTTTACGTATTTTTTGTAGTCCACAGTTTGTTGCCTGTTTAGTTATTTTGTCACCCAAAAAATAAACCGCTGCCAGGTTTAGTATTTAAGTATCCCATTAAGTCGTCGTTAATTATTTCCAGTCACCCAATGGGGAAATTGGGGAATGTCCGATAAAAATCAAATTAGCTGAATATTTTTTTATAGGTAGTAATAAGCTCCCTTAGTAATTGAAAAAAGTTTCAGAATTTTCGGTTCCGTAAAAAAATAAAAAAAATAAAAAAGTCTCTGCGACATCACAAATGTACGAAAGTAACAGCAGAATGGAATTTATACCTTTGCCACCACCTGCCCACAACCACAACACGGTATTAAAAAAAAGAAATGTCAAAACTTTTTTTTCTTAATACTTGTTGTGTTGGTGGCAGGTGGTGGCAAAGGTATAATCTCCATTCTGCTGTTACTTTCGTACATTTGTGAAGTCAAAGAGACTTTAATTATTTAAAAAAATTTTACGCAACCAAAAATTCTGAAACCTTTTTCTATTACTAAGAGAGCTTATTCCCACCTATAAAATAATATTCAGGTAATTTGATTTTTTTCGGTCATTCCCTATTAATTAATCCCCAACTAAAAATAAGAAGCAGACTCCCTGTTGAATTAACATTGTGTATTGTTGTGTAGCGTAATCCTGGACTCGGATCCCGGCTCCGTAGTATCTCGCGCCGCGCTTCGAGCTGATGATGTGCCTCTCGCTGAACAGACTGTGGCGCAGGTGAATATACCAACACACTACACACACACATACAGGGTGGATTTTTAAGACGGTACATTAAGGGCAGGTACCTTAACCGTCATAGTTACTGGAAAACGTTCCTTGGAGACCATCCATAACTTTTTAAGATATTATGAACTGCATTCACAGATTTAGAAAAAAAAATACGGTTAGCAAAAAAAATGCTAAAATACCAAAAAAAAATTGTATGCCAAACGATCCTATTTCGTGTGGGTATCAAAATACTCTATGGGACCATTTAAGGTATGAGTACTAGAAACGACAGAAATCACCAAAAATTTTTCCCATACATTTTGTACTGAAAAACGAGCAATCAACTCGAAATATTTTTTATTGCCAAATGATCCTATTTCTTACTGTGATCAAAATGCTCTTTAAGGCCAACTGAAATTTGAGTACTCAACATACTTAATAGTGTATTTTGATCCCCACACGAAATAGGATCGATGGGCATAATTTTTTTTGTATTTTAGCTTTTTTTTATGCTAACCGTATTTTTTTCCAAAATCTGTGAATGTGTTCATAATATCTTAAAAAGTTATGGATGGTCTCCTAGAAACGTTTTCCTGTAACTATGACGGTTAAGGTACCTGCCCTTAATGTATCGTTTCAAAAATCCACCCTGTATATACATACACACTTATTATCACACGCAACGATACACACAACACATTCATGCAAGTGAACACGCGCGAACATATTGGCAAACATACAGACACACACCATCATAGCTGACGATGTACGGTCAGCAACGAAAATTGCTAAACACTTAAATACTTTGTCATAACAATTTTTTTGACGGAATGCCTCACAGTTTTGAAGCATAAGTCAAAAAAGTTATCATGATAAAGTGCTAAAGTGACAAGCAGCTTTTGTTGCATACTGTGGCGCAGGTACATAATATTGTATAGTACGAGGCAAATATCTTGATTTTTTTTCGCCGGAGTGGGGATAAGTTCGCGCATGTGCTCTTGCGAGCGACCAATAGCGCGCGCCCCTCTCCCGCCGCCCGCGCCCCTCACCGCTACGCACACAAAATACGCGTTCCGCGCAATCCCCACCCGATTTCAAGATATTTGCCTCGTACTGTACCTCTACACACCATGATGGGCAAGCGCGCGTATCGCCCCGAACTAAACGTATGTAGTGACGGCGCGGCGTGCGAGAGATTTTAACCTTAGAAGTGGTTAAGTGACGATGTTGCCCATGGTACATCACAACTCATCACACGCAACGAATATATACTGACACAGACACACAAAACAGACACTTAGCGTGCCCGCAGACTACAGACTTTCTATCTGCCGATAGTTAGAAGAATCGGCATACTTCTTCATACTGATTCCAACTATCTGCCGACAGTTTGGTATGTAGTTAGCGGGGACTCTTAAGGGGCCATAATAGGAAAACATGGTTTGCGCGGGCCATATTTTTATGTAGAAAACGTAAAGATGCAGCCACAAAAAAAACATACAACAAGATAAAGAGATTATCTAGTTGCTACAACTATTAAATTGCGTATAATTCTCATAGATGATTGTAAAAAAAAATCAGAATATCATCAAAAACGCTTGTCGTGGGCCATATTTTTGGCGTAAATAATAGCGGAAACGTATTGAATTCTACATCAAAATACACTTTAACGTACTGTGCAGTTGCTCCAATAACTTTTTTTCAAGAAAGATAATTGTGCTAAACATAATGATGAAAAAACAACGAAAAACATCGAAAAAGTGCAAAAGTAAGGTTATTTTCCATATTCTTTACACGTAAAGAAAAAGACAGAGACAAATGATTTCGCATAACTGAGCCTTAAAGCTATCGATGTACGGTCAGCAACGAAAGTCGCTTAACACTTTAGTACTTTGTCATACCAATTTTTTTCGATTAAATCTTAAAAAAGTGATTATTTTGTCAAAAAAGCTGCTACCTATGACATGGTACTAAAATGTCAAACAACTTTTGTTGCTGGCTATACCACCTCTCGTTGAGTATACGTGGTGTGACACAAGTGAATCCCTATATAATATAGTACATACAGTGGCGGTTACATAATTAAAGACACTTCATACACACGAGGTAACTTTGAAGCCTTGGTTCTCCGCCAAGGATTGACCTAGCTGTGATCTGATGATGGCCATCCAGGGAGTGAATGGAGGAGATTCAGATCGCTATCCACACCCAACTGATCTGATCAGCATTCTAAAAGATACAAGGGTCAGAGATCTCAGTTTCAGGATTTCCATACATATTAATACTATTTTCGTGTTTTTTTTTATTAAACATGTCCTTCTATCTTTTAGAATGCTGATCAGATCAGTTGGGTTTGTATGGCGATCTGGATCTCCTCCTTTCATTCTCTAGATGGCCATCATCAGATCACAGCTAGGTCAATCCCTGGCGGAGAACCAAGGCTTCAAAGTTACCTCGTTTGTATAAAAATCATCTGGTGTCTTTCATTAATGTGACTGCCACTGTATTTAACATAATATTTTATAGTCAAACGCCGAAGCTCCGGCGCTCCTAGGTTTGACAAAAAGGCTTAGTCAAAGTCCAAAACCATTAGTGTGTTTCGGCCTTTGACTAAAGAATTTATGTCCAAACCTAGGAGAAACCAACTTAACAGTCAAACGCCGAAACTCTTACAGTTTTTAGGTTTATAGGTTCCGTACCCAAAGGGTAAAAACGGGACCCTATTACTTAGACTTCGCTGTCCGTCTGTCTGTCTGTCTGTCCGTCTGTCTGTCTGTCTGTCCGTCTGTCTGTCTGTCTGTCACCAGGGGTTGTACCGGCTAACGAATCGATTATCGAAAAGTCTGCTGGGTTTCAACTTAAAACAGAAAAATCAAAGTAAGGAATTTCGTCTTGTACTTTCTGTTGACATAATTTGGAAGATAACGATATTCGTGTGACATAATGAATTGGGGTTCGCCATTTTGGCCCAATTGGGGCTCGATTTATCTGTTTTAATTTGAAACCCAGCAGACTTTTCGATAATCGATTCGTTAGCCGGTACGGCCCCAGGCTGTATCTCATGAACCGTGATAGCTAGAAAGTTGAAATTTTCAGAGATGATGTATTTCTGTTGCCGCTATAACAACAAATACTAAAAACAGAATAAAATTAATATTTAAGGGGGGGCTCCCATACAACAAACGTGATTTTTTTTTGCTGTTTTTTGCTCGATATTAATAACGACAACAGGTAGACAGTTGAAATTTGCACAGATGATGTATTTTTGTTGCCGCTATAACAATACATACTAAAAACAGAATAAAATTATTATTTAAGGGGGCTCCCATACTACAAACGTATTTTTTTTGCCGTTTTTTGGTACGGAACCCTTCGTGCGCGAGTCCGACTCGCACTTGGCTGGTTTTTTATTTTCGTGAAAAGAAAGACAAAGCAGACAAGTAGTGCTACATACAGATATTGGTCTGCTCTCCGATAGATGGCGTTGTAGTGCTTTTGTATGAACATGATTACTGTGCGCTCCGATAGATAGCGTTGTAATGTTTATGTAACATGATTACTCTTTGTTCCGCTAGATGGCGTTGTAATGCTATTATCTAAGGAAAATCTGAATTCGTTTTTCAGCGATAGATGGCGCTGTACAAATTTCCCATAAAAAATCACTGTGAATTTTCTTTACATGTGTTTTTTCTCGATGTTCATGCTACGTTTCGTTTCATCTTTATAAGCCAACTAGAACAAGAAGCTAGACCGAAGTCGCGGACAGCAGCTAGTACATAATTTCCTATGTATCAAAAGTTGTCTGGAAAATATTACTTAACAGACCTTTGTCCGCCATAGTTTTAAGTTTTTGTTTGTAAATGTATATCTCAATAGATAGATGTCAATATTATCTCTTATTGATATCAACATCTATTATGGATCAAAATTGATTAAGTATCGAATACACTGATAAAATTAATATCATGTCCATCAGCCATTTTAATGTCCCCACTGCTGGGGCACAGGCCTTCCTTATGGGTGGATAAGGAGGACGGGCCATAACCCACCACGCGACCCAATGCGGATTGGTGGGTATTAACGACTGCAAATGCAGCCGGGACCAACGGCTTAACGTGCCTTCCGAAGGCACGAGATAATAAATTTTTGGTCACCCATCCCATGACCGACCCTTGCGAACGTTGCTTAACCTGCGCAATCGCTGGGCCAGGCGCTAGACTAGACCATTGCGCCACCGATCTCTTAATTAATATCATGCAAAGATAATATTTTTTTGTTTTTTTTTTCAGGTGCTGCAATCGGCGAAGGAACAACTGAAGTGGTCTCTTTTGAAATGATTTCCAACTGCATATAATGGGTGCATTTTGCCTGAAAAATCTCTGAGTCATCGATGGCCATAAAGTAAATTTTAACCATGGAAATTCATTTGTATAGAATGTTCCATATTTTACTTTCCATGGTTAAAATGTAGTTTATGGCAATGGATGACTCAAAGACTTGTCTGGTAGAATGCACCCAATACATCAAAAGAAAATAGGCGCCACTTTTTCATATAAACGAACTAATTTTTGAAAAATTTATTTGCCTTTTTGTGAACATGCCATTACCAGAATCTGCCATTTAACCAAAAAATGAAAATTCAATATTATTTTATTTGAATTTGATATTTTTCGAAAATTGTAATAGTCTTTACTGTTTAATTTACTGCACAATTTCTTCTTTAGAATCTTTAGAATTGAAAAAGTTGAATTTCATGTATTTTTGTATGAAACTCCAATCGTTTAACCGCCTCTGTGGTCTAGTGGTTTGCCCACCCGTGTAAGACGCAGGGGTTCCGGGTTCGATTCCCAGGGGAGGTACAATTTGTACTCGGTTTGGTTGGTGGTAGGGCTTATTTCAAGTCCGCCTGGCTAGCTACCACCACCTTACCTAAGTCTGACGCCATAACAACGATTTAAAAATTGTTGTGTCCCGGCAGTTAGAGGTAAGATAGCCAGTTCCTCAGTGATGAGGATTCCGGGTGTAGTGCGCTTCCACCTTCGGCCTTATCGTCACTTAACATCAGGTCAGGTGAAGGCCAAGCACTATCACGTTGTGAATAATAATAAAAAATTCGGGTTGCACTCCGGGAGCGCCGGCAGAAGTGAAAACTTGAATATTAACGTTGTGCATTTTTGATATTTTAGAATGGTTAGGGAATAATTTTGCACAAATTGCCGTCTTACGAATTTACTCTGCATTTGAATTTACGAATACTCGAACAGTATTGTACGAAAGTCTTATCCATAGCTTGACAGAAAATCTAGAGTTTTGACATTGTATTAAAAAATTTGCGCGTTGCTATGGTGACACAAGTGTTTACGTCTTGAAATGACGCGTCGCCATTTTCACCGCGCCCCGTAGAAAGAGAGGGATACTTCCGCCGCCGGCTGTCTACTCTCCATCCGTCACATCCGTCTTACGAATTTTCGATCAGGGTCACGTGACCCTGACTGACGCGAGTTTAACATTTTTTTCCCATTACAAAAAAAGCGTACAACGCCGCTAAAGAAAGGAGACGGTAAAGAAGTGGTAGTCTAAAACCGCCAACAATGAAAAGTGTATCATTTAAAAGCTAATTTATGCTATATCATTAACGATTTATTCCAACTTTTTATTTACTCCCGTTTTATTTAAAATCACAAAATAAAATTGTGTATTTTCGTAATGTTGTCCACCCAGATAACAATTTTTTACTCTGTTTGAGTATGCTAATCTGAGCTGGCTGACATTGGGAACATTCCAGCAGATCAATCGTCATGTCATAGTTTACCACAGTACACATTGTGTACTGCCCGGCATATATATTGGCAAGAGAATGAAAGAGACAAAAGATGCGCAGTAGCCATAACCTTAGTGTTTATGGCTACTGCGCATCTTTTGTCTCTTTCTTTCTCTTGCCAATATATATGCCGCCATCGGTAATGTTTGTTTTGTAAAAGTTCGATATAAAAATGCTATTTATGGCGATCGATGACTCAGCGGTTAGTCTGTTGGAATGCACCATTTAAAAAAACTAAATTAAGCTCTTCTAAAAATAATAAAATATTTTTTGATTTAATTTAAATGATAAATAATAAATACGAATGCAGAGCCTCTAAATGCGGTGACGTTACTAAACAAAAACAGCACTGCATTATCATTACGCTAGTAATACTAATAATTCAGTGACTGAAGCTCAAATATAGGTATTTTAGGTACCTACCTACTTTAGGTTGCTGTTCAATATGCAGTTCCTACCTTCACAATCTCTAAATAATAGTTAGCCTTAGGTGTAGTGTAAGTGTAACCAAATCACACCTAACTATTACTTAGAAAAATACTAGTGAGCTTACTTCTACTATAAAAAAATAATAAAAAAGTATAGGTACTGAGTGATCTTGACTATTGTTCTAGCCAAAATTCTAATAGCAAGATATAATAAGTATAATTATAAGGTTCTTATTATGAAAGTATAAGTTAAGATCTTAACTGTAATACTTAAATAATGTACGTTATTTCTATGTACGTATTAACTTAAAATAAATATATAAATAACTCGCATTAGTCTGTATGTTACGCTGTAAATACTGTATCCTAGTTATTAAGAGGAACCTATCATTGGCCTTACTGTTATGTAACTACTAATGTTATAAGATATTATAAAAAAAAAATAAAAAATAAAAAGTAATAATTCAATATGGGGAAGAGAAATAAGACAGAATTTCAATGTAAAACATAATTATTACATTATCTTTATCAGTTACAAAAATACCATCTAAAAAGCTGGCAGGTGGTAGTATCGTATCTTGGTGCTGTGCCCAACCCAGATACCACACCATAGTCATGACAATGTGCACAACTCCAACTGTCCTCTTTCCAATTATGCATGAACAATAATACTGTTCGATCCGTTGACGCAAATCTTCACCATTTAAATTCAACAATACATAAGTAAAATATTTTGTTTTCTATTATGTTTTGAGGTTATTTTCCCTCTTATTAATAACTTGTAGGCTCCACAGGTGCTTGTGCTCCACCTTCTTACACTGCACGATATTCATGAGCCTGCATCCAAAAGTCCAAGCAGTCCACACACCCAAGCATCTTCAGGGACCTAAAAATTGAATATGTTTTAATACCTACTTACATTTTAACATCAATGCCCTGTACTTAAGTCTAACTGTACTTTATAATTTTAACTCGTCAACGCCCAGAAAACAAGACACAATAGATTTTCTCTTGTTGTCCGGACGCTTGCAACCGCTTGAGTGTTGATTTATTATTATTAAGTTATAATTTTAAAGAGCACTTTTCTTTGTTACTTTCAAATAAATCTGATTAATTTCTTACGCAAGAGAAATCTTACCTGATGAGTAAAATATATTATTTCCTACATAAATGTGTTCTTCACTCCTTGGGATAATTCTGTGGTGACGACAACCATCTGATCAGTAATATTCCACAGCATACACAACCACAAGAGTGCCCAACATTCCACTCCAACTGATAGTTGGGGTCCTCACTACGATTTGCCTCCCAGATTGATATATTCTTGGCATAGCTAATCATCAATCATCTGCAATAATGTTTATATTGTCAGTCTCAGTTATATTGACACACATCTATGAAGGGAACACACACTTACAATTTCAGCGTAATGCCTGTTGTAGTTTTGTGAACCAAGGGCATGGTTTTAAACAAGAGCTTGAAAAGCTAGACTGAATAAAAAACTATTCACTTTTTGATTTACTAAAGTGAAAAAATATGCATAGGTATATACATACCACTTATACCACAATTCAGTAATAGAATAGTTCTGGACTTGGATCAATGACAATATTCATTCGTGCAATTGCGTATTCGCCCGCAAAAGTAGATATGTGATTTCACAGTTCACACAACTTATGATCTGACATGATAACTGAAACAACAGAATTAACAATAGGTTAGGTATTTATAGGTTAACACACTAATTACTGTCGCCAATTAAAATATAGAGGAAAGTCTTGTGATATCTTGTATAGGTAATTAATTAGATTTCAACTTACATTGGTGACGAAATATCCAACGTCAAGAGAGCGGTCCAAAGAGTCCAAAATCACATATTTTAGTAAAACCTCTCATTCTGTGTTGTGGTTGAGGCGAATTCATGACATATTCACGATCACGACCCGTTTTGCAGGATACCATGTACCTACCTATGTTGACTTTGTTACTTGTTGACTATGTTACTTTGATAAAGAGTTGTTATTGTTAAAATATATATATCTGTCTGAACGATAAAACCAAAACTGTTTACGTACGTTGTCATGTCAGGTTATGTTATTATGTCTGACAAGACAATTAACATAACTTTAGTTATGGCGTCCACAATCGGCCAATGTTGCTAGTTCAATTATTATGTAGAACTTTTAAAATTAAATATTTAAAAAACTGCAGTACTTTAGAATCTAATATTTAGACAAATTATAAACAAAAATGGGAACTTTATGTAGTTTAAATTTCAAATCAGTCGGAGTTTCGCTACCCGGCTCCATACAAAATCTATACCGTCTCCTTTTCACTTCAAAAAATTATTTTTAACAGACTTCAAAAAACAAAAAAAAAAGGTTCTCAGTTTGACCTGTATGTATGTATGTATGTTTGTCCGCGATTATCTCGCGTTTGGCTGAACCGATTTTGATGCGGTTTTCAAAAAAGTATTTGTTACACTTAGGAAAAGGTTTTAGTATTTTAACCGACTTCGAAAAAAAAGAAGGTTCTGAGTTTGATTCGTATTATGTAGGTATGTTTGTCTGCGATTATCTCGCGTTTGGCTGAACCGATTTTGATACAGTTTTCAGTAAAGTATTTTTTACACTTAGGAGAAGATTTCAGTGTTTTAACCGACTTCAAAAAAGAAGGTTCTGAGTTTGACTCCTATGTATGTATGTTTGTCCGCGATTATCTCGCGTTTAGCTGAACCAATTTTGATGCGGTTTTCAGAAAAGTATTTTTCACACTTAGGACAAGGTTTTGGTATTTTAACCGACTTCAAAAAAGGAGGATCTCTTCTCAGTTTGACCCGTATGCATGGTTGTCTGCGATTATCTCACGTTTGGCCAAACCGATTTTTCCATCTACCTACCTAGATAATAATCTAATACAGAAAGTACTTACACTAAAAAGGAAAAAATAAAAAAATGTTTTAAAAAACAAAAAACCGACTTCAAAACCCCATTCTACCTCTAAAAAGCAATAAATAATATTGAAATCACTAGATACGCATTATCATTGTAATAAAACACGTCTATTGAAGTCGGGTGGGGCTGGAGGACAACTGTTTTTTTTATCCTAACAGCCCCACCCGACTTCAATAGACGTGTTTTATTACAATGATAATGCGTATCTAGTGATTTCAATATTATTTATTGCTTTTTAGAGGTAGAGTGGGGTTTTGAAGTCGGTTTTTTGTTTTTATTTTAACAGCTGACACGGCGAATAGGGGAAATTATAAATAAATTCCGCAAGTTGACTATTACAGCTTTCGACCAATATCTAATTTAAATAAATAAGATTAAATTTATATAAAAAAAACCTATCAGAAATTAGCTCGCTTGTATAGGAAACCATTTAATCGCCCTTATTTTCTTTTGAGCTGTATAGATAACATATTAAGCCCTATGTATATAATTAATAAATGTTATAATATAAGCCCAATCATTGTCTTTAGTTTTGTATTTAAGACATAACAAAATTGTCTATGATTGTAGAATAATTAACTTTTCTACTTGGGCATGTCTTCTGTAGGCGTATTAAGCAGCGAACTAAAATCTATGGAAGTGTAATTGCAAACAAATATTGCTTCAATAATGGCACCACGGGGCCGAAAAAGTACAACCCGCTCAGCTTTAGTCGGGCCAGCCACTCGCCCGATGACTGACGTTAGCGTTCTTTACAATAATTGCAGTTTGTATTGTAGAGAAAAGAGAGAAAGAGAAAGTTTATTAGAAATGACGTCCTGTGTAGTCAAATCGTGTAAAAGACACAAAGAAGGCAGAAAAAATATACAGAAATAACGTATCATATTTTTTCATTTATTAAGTCTATTTATTTATTAATTCTGTACACACATACAAGTTTAAACAGAATAAAAATGGACAGAAGAATTGTACAAGGGCACAGATTATTTCATTTTGAAATTTCTTCCAGCTGGGCCGTGATATGAAAACATTGAGAAGGGCAGCCAGTGTGTAAGTATAGAAAATATCTATGAGTATACAAATTATGGTCGCTAATAAGCAACCAGTGCTCAGACGTTTTGTGCATAATTAAATGCCAGCGTTTTTAGCTCCATCCACTAAGTTGTACATTTCGTGTGGTGCCATTTTTTGAGCGCAATGCTTGTTCCATAGATTTTAGTTCGCTGGTATTAAGGCGATTAGTGCCCCCACCTTAATTAAGTTTATTGCTCGCCTTAGCGAGTACATAATGTATCGAATTCACACGTACAGATTAAAGCTAATAGTTCTATAGTTAATTACAAACAATAAACTCTGTAAAATATAGTTCGTTGTAGTAGTAGTTGGAAAATATACCAAAGTGGCCACTTTTTAGGGTTCCGTAGCCTAAATGGCAAAAACGGAACCTTTATAGATTCGTCATGTCTGTCTGTCTGTCCGTATGTCACAGTCACTTTATTCCGAAAGTATTAAGACTACACAGTTGAAACTTGGTAGGTAGATGTATTCTGTTAACCGCTTAACGAGTTAGATAGGTCTTTAAAAATGACATTGAGGTTCCTGAGACAGTTTTTTCTCAAAGTCAACTGTTTGATAGATATACACCGCCAAAGTGGTAAAATGTGTGTCGTCGTCCCCCCCCCCCCCCCCCCTTTAACTTTTGAAATAAGAGTGAAAAATCTAAAATAAATATATGCTGTCGATCTTAATAAACACTATCAACGAAAATTGGTTTGAACGAGATATATTTAGTATATTTAGAGATATAGCACATTTTTCAAAACCGCAAATATAACTTTGTCATTCATACCAACACTGTGAAAAACAAAGTTATTTTTGCAGACGAAAAATTATAGGTTGTGTTAAATATGGTATGGTATAAGGTAACTACGGAACCCTACGGCGCATGGCCCGACATGCACTTGGCCGGTTTTTTTATTCCTATGCCTACTGCTACAACGAATTATACACACCTCAACTTTGTCTAGGGATACAGGTGTTATTTTCATACAAACGAGGTAACTTTGAAGCCTTGGTTTCCTGCCAGGGATGTACTCTGCTGTGATCTGATGATGGCTATCCAGGGACTGAATGGAGGAGATTCAGATCGCTATCCACTATTAAGGACATGTTTAAAAAAAACCGCGAAAATAGCATGAAAATGTATGGAAATCCTGAAACGAAAAACTCTAACCCATTAATCTTTTAGAATGCTGATCAGATCAGTTGAGTGTGTATAGTGGTCTGAATCTCCTCCATTCACTCCCTGGATGGCCATCATCAGATCACGGTTCATCCCTGGCAGAAAACCAAGATTTCAAACTTACCTCCTTTATATGAAAATAACACGTGTATCCCTAGACAAAGTTGACGAGTATATTTTACTAGTTTTTTATTGTTTGTAAATAAACTATATAACTTTAGTCACAGAATAGATATAAGTACTACCGTACAGAAAGGAATCTCTCCGCCCCGCCCCACAATCAATTACCTCACCCCACCGGCGCCCACCGCGCGAGTTCTGTGTGCCGATCCGTGTGCTCATTCAATAGCTCGCACACGGTTGCGCGTGTGCAAAAACGTCACTGTGTAGCGTCTGTGTAATAGGTAGTTGAAACGCGACGCTTGTATGGAGTGCCCGGGGTGTGCTTTAGCTTCAATCTGTACATATGACTTTTCGATACATTATGTACTTACTTAGCGAGCAATAAATTTAATTAAGATGAGGGTGCCACGGGTCCCCCCAGACCTACCGGTTGCCGTTCTTTGCTTTGCTGTTCGGCAATGGACCGCCGGCCAAGAGGCTCATTTTCAATCTATCGCATATTTTCAATCTAAGTACATTTCACATATAAGAATGTTCTTGTGAGCTTTGTTCCTTAAACGATCGTTATGAAAACACAAAAAAATAGTTCAGATAGGTAATGATGACACCCACAACCCTGTTCACAATTTATATAAATATGCGATCGATTTATTTTTAGCAATCAGAGACCATGTTCAGGGCGGCATATCTCCCTACTTCGCAACCCAGACGATGATACTTGATAATACCAAGCTAATGGCTATCTTGCCAGTTTGGTCTGGTCCAAATATGCGATAGATTGAAAATGACCCTGGTTGGCCGGCGGTCTAAACAGCAAGTAGAACAGCAAAGCAAAGAAACGAAACCGGTAGGTCTGGGGGGACCCTTAATTAACGTAGTTGCCACATTGATTCTTACTAAAGTAGCAATTTTCTCTTATCGTATGAGGATTAGTGGCCACCTCTGGTGTTAGAGTTTATCAAGCCGCCTGTAAGGCCTCTGACTTGGCTTAACGACTGTTATCAGATGACAACAGCCGGGACCGACGGTTTAACGTGCCCTCCGAAGCACGGAAGCGCTCAGTTGTAATGCCACTTAACGGTCACCCATCCGACACCTGGCCGGACCGAGCGTTGCTTAACAAACGTGATCGAATACGATTAGTCAAGTTCCGCTACGAGCGCTTCGATGAATGAGTGCATGAGCGCTTCGCCATGAAAGCAGCAATGTAACTGTGTTTTCTTTCAGTTTTAATCAGAAATTGATTGCAATGGGAATGGCAACGCAAAGCTAATTGTAGATGTCAGAGTAGAGATTGAGACAGTCAAATCAAAGTCAAAGTCAAATAAGCTTTATTCAAATAAACTTAATTATTAAGTACTTTTGAATCGTCTTTATTTTCCTACCACCCGTTCCAGTTAACTGCCTATGTTCCATGACACTGTGGTCTGACAGTTATTTTCATAAGTTATGCATAATACTTAATAGACTAGGAGGCCATAACAAATTTGGTAACGATCGCGTAAGTGGCTGACTCTGGGTTTACAGGATGGGGAGGTACTCTCTGATGCTAAATATGTCAGTCTGTTTGCGTGAAGTGGTTGCGTTCTTTTTATATGCAGGCTGAAAAAAGGCTATAATTTTTTTGAAAATAAATTATAGCCCATGTTACTCACTGATACTGTAGCTTTCTATAGGTGAAAAATTTTTCAAAATCGGATCGGTACTTTTTGAGTTTATACATTACAAATAAACAAAAAGTTAATCGCTTATACCTACGAAACGCAATCGAATTTTGGTCAGTCCTTACATAGTTCACGTGAGCACAACTAGTACTTACTTGCTGTACCATTGTCAGCCATTTACCTTATCGTTTTTTTTTCTGGTAACGATAACACATTTTTCACCCTGCATATAAAAAGAACGCAACCACTTCACGCAAACAGACTGACACATTTAGCATCAGAGAGTGCCTCTCCATCCTGAGAACCCAGAGTCAGCCACTTACGCGATCGTTACCAAATTTGTTATGACCTCCTAATATATAAGCAGTATACGAACTTGCAGCCTTGAGATAGCTCTTGTACCGACCTCGAAATTCTTACAACTAACGTGGCGTGCTGACTCGTCATGTTCCATGACACTGCGGTCTGACTGCCGTCTTATTAGGGTTCCGTACCATAATGGTAAAAAAGGAACCCTTATGGTGTGACTCAGTCTGTCTGTCTGTCTGTCACAGCTGGATATCTCGAGAACTACTAATGGTATCAACTTGAAATTTGGAATAGTTTAAGATGACATTTGCCCAACTATTTTGCAAATAAGAAAGAACTAAAAAAAATATTTTTTTACAACGTGGACTGAAAAGGGGTCTTAAAAATTTGAAGTGAGGTGACTAAGGCATGTGGGGTATCATATGAAAGAAGGCTGTTTGCACATTTTAAAACATTTTTTCTTTTTTCTTAGGCCGCATAGTTTTCGAATTATGATGAAAAATGTAAAAAAAATACCGTTCCCCCCCCCCCCTTTATATCCGAAGTTTGGAAAGAGAAAAATCTGAAATAATTCTATGTGATAGTAGCTTTTATAAAGATTACAGGAAAAATAAAACGATGTCTCAATATAACACACTTTTTTAGAAATTCAAAAAACAAACAAAAATTCTTTAGTTTCACTACCAGTCAACAGATGGCGCTGACCTAAGAAAAAAAATGGTTCCACTATCGGTCAAGAGATGGCGCAACCTAGTACTACAATAATAATTGGTGGCTAGTTCTAATATAATTACCTACTATTTGCCGTACGAATAAACGAAGAATAAGTTCTTACTTAGTAATATAAACAGTTTGCAACGTGGAGTGGCTGAAACGTTTTTCACTCACCATAAGCAGCTGTGGTTAAGATTTGTAAATTAACTGTCCGCCTGTTCGCCCTTCCACCTGTCTGCCGTTTATCCTACTTTTTTAAAGACTGTACTAAAGTAACATATCTATATATATAAAAGGGTAAATCACTCACTGACTCATCACGAAATCTGAGAAACTACAAGTGCTAGGAGTCTCAAATTTTGCATAAGGTTTCCTTTTAGGGTGTAGGTGCTCACTAAGACGGGATTTTGCGAAATTCAATCCCTAAGGGGTGAAACAGGGTGGCAAAGTTTGTATGGGAGAATGCGATTCCTTGGCCCGATTGACTTGAAATTTGGCATAGACATTTTATCACAAAATTAATTGAACACGTGTTTCGCATTTTTTTGAAATGTATCCCCTAACAGGGTTGAAAAGGGGTAGAAAGCTATTTTTAGGGTGACTGATTTCGATATCGGAATCAAAACTTCTTAGTGCATTTGAATGATTAAGAAAAATAAATGTCAGTTGTCAGGTTGTCACCTCCCCTGAGACTGTAATTATGTCACCGCACGAGCTGACATTTCATGTTGTATAAGATTTTATCCTGATTTGCACTATTTTACGAAATATTAGTCTACTTATAAAATGTGGAAAAATCTGGCAAATATCAGATATCTAAAGTTACAAGGAATGTGGTGTAAAGTGTTGAAATTGAGAGCCGGATAATAATGCACAACATTAGTTGCACCCGACATTAATTTGCAATGACACGTTATTTTAGCCAGGAATCTTTTCAGTCATAAGCAGAAATTCAACAAATATTTATTATAAGAAGATTATAAGGGTACCAAAGTTTCATCATAATCGGATGTGAATGGTTTAGGAGTGCATAGGAAACAAAATAATAAACATACATAGATTTTTATTTAAAAAGAAGATACCTACCAAACTATTAAGTATGAGTATTAAATGTTACATAATATTATTATACTTATTTTGTTATATTACTGCTAAGAAATTTTATTAAGTACCTACCTACCTACCTAATACAAAATCGTGAACAGTAGGGCGTCGGTTCTGTAACCAAACTCGAACCCCACTTCGAATCTCACTTCACTGCACGGGACGGGAACTTTAAATCATAAATAAGATAATGATAAGATTTAAAATATTTTAGATAGCTACCTAAAATTTTTGTAATCGGTAAAATTGCTCATTAAGTTAGCTAATTTCTAATAACTTATTCACGCGAAGTGAAGTGAAGTGTAGTGAGATGCGCGTTTGGTTACAGAATCAACAGATTGCGCAGGTAAAACCGCGGGGTGCAGCTATTACCTATATATCACAAAATTGTAAGAATGTGAAAGTTTTGATGTTTGGATGTTGTTCATTTTGTTACTCAATCACGTCTGAACGGGTGAACGGATTTAGACGAAATTTGGCACAGGGATAGATTTTAGTCTGGAATACTTAACACAGGCTTCTTTTCATGCCGATCATTGGTTTCCAAGGGAAGACTTACAACGATTACCGACTCCCACGCGGGCGGAGCCACGGGCAAAAGCTAAACATAGTATAAAACAAAGTCGCTTCCCGCCGTCTGTACGCTTCTCTTAAACTATACAGAAATATCGCAATAAAATCGATCTTTAAGTTTGGGAGCTAGGTTGCCTCAGAGTCCTCAGACAGACACACACACACTTCAATTATATTTTAACACCCCTTGCGTACGTCGTATATATGTAGATATCTTTAGTATAATCAAATAACTTCACACTGACACCACATTAGCACAGTTTTACATTAGTAACTACATTGCACGGGCCGGGGCGGGCCGCTAGTCCAAATATATTTATGATTGTTTGGAACCCCCGGTACGCGAGTCCGACTCGCTCTTGACTGGATTTTTTGTGCTATTCTCTACCATTCTGCCAACCACGGGCAATAAAGGAAAGAACCTTGAGATAATTCTTGTAGAGCATGTCGAAATTCTACATGTTTGTGTTATGTATGTGTGTATCGTAGGGAGTCAGTCGGCAATAAACCATTGTACGAGCGCACGCCTTTTATTCTCTAGTTTCTTTGTTTGGAAGCGTGCTGACGCCAGGTGTTCCACTTCCTGGCGCTGGGAGTAAGTGCTGACTCATGTACACCCTAAACACTATCATATTGAAAGAAGGACCTTGAGATAACTCTTGCAATGTCGCTAATGAGGGATTATGTAATAAATAATGCTTAAGGGAACATGCATAAGTCACCGATTTTGATAAATTTGAGCTTGATCGCTGCGGACACGTATAAAAACATGATGGAAAACGTATAAAAAATAAAATGTATTACTTTAGTTTTATCACACAAGGGAAAATAACGATTTTTTCTTTCGTTTTCGGATATAATGCACTTAACAGTCGGATAGAACATCAAATAAGAAATAATATTTTGTATGACACATATGTACTTAAACGCAATATTTAGGGAGATATTTGAAAATTCTTGACTAACTCCATACTAATGCACTGAAACGTGACATGAGTGACGTCACAAATGTTGACCTTTTTGTATAGAGCGTTTTCGGCGGGTGCTGCTGCGTGCCAACTTCAAGTAACTATATCACGAGAAAAAACACAAGAGAAAAGTTTTAATATTACAGTTGATTTTCTCACGCATTATACTTTTGATTTTGATAAAAAAAAAATTGATGCATGTTCCCTATTATAATAATGAATTGTAATTTGTAATTTTGTAAACATGGGCCATGGTCTAAACTAAAAGTATTTTTTTATTTTATTATTATTTTAAATAATATACTAGAAAAAATACGCCTCGCACCAGATCAATTCTCGGACGGGAATTGAACCCGCAACCTTTTGGATACGGATTAGACTGACTCGGTAGCTCAGTGGTCAGAGCATTGGACCGGATATCCAAAGGTCGCGGGTTAGATTCCCGTCCGAGAATTGATCTGGTGCGAGTCGTATTTTTCTAGTATATTATTTAGTATTGTATATAAATAGCATTGTGAATGCAAAAATCTCAAATTTAAAAATTATTATTATTTTTATGAAAGTTTCTTTTTAATGGAACTATGGTTCTTTGTTTCATCATTGGTGATTATCAGCCATTTTCCTCACGGCTGGGGCACACGTTCCTTATGGGTGAATAAGGAGGATGGACCATATAACTAACGTGACCATACGTCCCGTTTTGAACGGGACCGTCCCTTTTTGCGGTTCTTCGTCCCGGTGTCCCCGAAAAAAGCTTCAGGACGCAAAATTGTCCCGTTTTCAAAAGCCGCGCGAAAATTGATGGATCTAATAAAACACAGTTACAGGTAATTCCGGTCCTTAAGACAATGTTGATGATTAAGGTAAACATAAAAAAATGCGAAATTTTTTATTCTTACTTAAAATCATCACCAGCTGCATTAAAACATTTTTTTTCATCTGAGCATTTGTGTAATCACTTTTTTATTTTGTAATACATACTATTTGGCTCCGTGAGCTGTAGATCTCTTGTTAAAAAGTAGCTCAAATTGTATCTATGTTGTTTAAAAATTAATCTAAAAGATGTCGCCACCCCTTTTTCCCAAACTGCTCAGGTCTCCAAAAGGAGGTTTTCAAAACACAATATTATTCGGTAGGTTTATTCGCATCTAGATGGCGCTTCTAATTTTAAGCATTTTTCGAAATGCGTGATTTTTTGATAAATTTCGAAAAACTGGCTCTACTAGAATTTTATACCTAATTAATTTCACAAGAATCACAAAATATTACGAGAGCTTCACTCGCATTTTGTGTTGGCTCGGTCAATAAAACTTTATAAGAAAGTTTTTTTACTATTATACCTAACCTAAACCTATGTCCCGTTTTGAGTAAAAAAATAAATGGTCACGTTACATATAACCCACTACGCGGGGCTCAATGTGGATTGGTAGGTGTTAACAACTGCAAATTCAGCCGGAACCAACGGGTTAATGTGCCTTCTCCAGAAGGGATAATATATTTTTCATCGCTCATCCCATGACCGACCCTCGCGAAAGTAAGCGTGAGAACTTGTTGTAACGAGAAGAGCCAGCAATAAACTCGTCAAGGGCTGCTTTTTCGGCCCTGTACATTTCATACAGAGTCGACAAAAATTTAAAAAACCGGCCAAGTGCGAGTCGGACTCGCACACGAAGGGTTCCGTACCAAAAAACGGCAAAAAAAATACATTTGTTGTATGGGAGCCCCCCTTAAATATTAATTTTGTTCTGTTTTTAGTATTTGTTGTTAGAGCGGCAACAAAAATACATCATCTGTGAGAATTTCAACTGTCTACCTGTTGTCGTTATTAATATCGAGCAAAAAACGGCAAAAAATCACGTTTGTTGTATGGGTCCCCCCTTAAATATCAATTTTATTCTGTTTTTACCGACTTCAAAAGGAGGGAGGTACTCAATTCGACCCGTTTTTTTTTGTATGTACACCGATTACTCGAAGACGGCTGAACCGATTGAAATGATTCAAACGTTATTACATTAGGTAAAAATACAAGTTGGTCCGATTTTTTAAAATTTTGAAATCGGTTCAGTACTTTTCAAGTAATCTTGAAAAAAGCACGAAAATAGTATGATTTTGTGTGAACTACCTCGATGATCAGTCGTATAACTTCTTTGTTTATAAACTGAATAAGATAATTATTTTTTTGTTGAAAAAGGGATATCTTATGTGTAGTTCTTTAACAGACTTAAAAAAAAACCGGCCAAGTGCGTGTCGGGCCACGCGCCGTAGGGTTCCGTAGTTACCTTATACTATACCATATTTAATACCACCTATCATTTTTCGTCTGCAAAAATAACTTTGTTTTTTACAGTGTTGGTATGAATGACAAAGTTATATTTGCGGTTTTGGAAAATGTGCTATATCTCGAAAACTAATTACTACATCTCGTTCAAACCAATT
Source organism: Agriphila geniculea (assembly GCA_943789525.1). NCBI lineage: Eukaryota > Metazoa > Arthropoda > Insecta > Lepidoptera > Crambidae > Agriphila > Agriphila geniculea. The sequence continues at coordinate 365,021 of OX038897.1, read as the reverse complement.
TTGGTTGAAAGTGTTTATTAAGATCTACAGCATATATTTTTTTGAGATTTTTCACTCTCTTATTTCAAAAGTTAAAGGGGGGGACACACATTTTACCACTTTGGTGGTGAATATCTTTCAAACGGTTGACTTTGAGAAAAAGTTGTTTTAGGAACCTTAATGTAATTTTTAAAGATCTATCTATAGACACCCAACACTTGTTGGTTTGAAGAAAATTTTTTTTTTCAGTTTCAGTTCCATGTATGGAAAGGGGGGGCTCCCCCTTAATCTTTTATTTTTCTTATTTTTGTATTAAATTCGTTAAGCGGTTAACAGAATACATCTACCTACCAAGTTTCAACTGTGTAGTCTTAATGCTTTCGGAATAAAGTGGCTGTGACATACGGACAGACAGACAGACAGACAGACATGACGAATCTATAAGGGTTCCGTTTTTTGCCATTTAGGCTACGGAACCCTAAAAAGGAGGTTCTCAGTTTGACCCGCATGTATGTATGTTTCTCCGCGATTAACTTACGTTTGGCTGACCCGAGTTTTCTACCTAAATAATATACCTACACTACCTAATACAAAAGGTACCTACACTAAAAATTAAAAAAATTAAAATTTTTTAGTATTTGTTGTTATAGCGGCAACAGAAATACATCATCTGTGAAAATTTCAACTTTCTAGCTATCATGGTTCACGAGATACAGCCTGGTGACAGACAGACAGACAGACAGACGGACAGCGAAGTCTTAGTAATAGGCTCGCGTTTTTACCCTTTGGGTACGGAACCCTAAAAATGACCTCAGCATTTAAAGTCACGTCATTACCGACTTCAAAAGGAGGGAGGTACTCAATTCAACCCGTTTTTTTTTTGTTTTTTGTATGTACACCGATTACTCGAAGACGGCTGGACCGATTGAAATGATTCAAACGTTATTACATTAGGTATACTCCCAAGTTGGTCCCATTTTTTAAAATTTTGAAATCGGTTCAGTACTTTTCAAATAATCTTGAAAAAAGCACGAAAAGAGTATGATTTTGTGTGAACTACCTCGATGATCAGTCGTATAACTTCTTTGTTTATGAACTGAATAAGATAATTATTTTTTTGTTGGAAAAGGGATATCTTAAGGACCTGCAAAACGTAGCGTCAATGAAAACATGTAAAGTTTTGTCGCATAGTTAGAAGAATCCACTCATTTTGAAAGGTAGAAAAAAATATTGTTGTATTTGACATATCCTGAATTAAAGACTTAGCTATAAATAATTTCAAGTAAAAGCTTAGTAAGTGAGAAAAAAAGGTTTTTCTAAAAAGTTTTTTCGTCGCGAAATACTCGAAATTTTCAGCGGCAACTAGCATATTTTTTTCAAATTACAAATCGAACAACTGATGAATTAAAGACTTATCAAGAAAAAAAGAATGTAAATGTTATGGATCACTGTTAAAATCAAAATAAACAGGTTTTTTAGCGCCTGAAAAATGTACAGAGCAATGCTCTTAGAAAAATATTTGCTAGTTTTCGGCATACACTGATAGATTTGGCGCGGGCGGGCGGGGTGAACGCCCGCGGGCTTGCATCGGGTGATATCGAGAACAGGGCTTCAAATACCGTTAAAAATGAGTAACGTTATCGATGTACTTGCATCGATAACGGTAAGAAAAAAATAACGTTAAAATAAATAACGTTATAACTGGAAATTAGTAACGGTAAAATTGATAACGGTAAACAGAATAATAACGTTATTTTTTCGTTCCTGAGTAACGTTATGACACTGTATTAAAAATATTTAAAACTAATTGTGTAATTGACGTTGACGGACGCCCCGCCGCGCAGTTTGCAACTACTCGTAGGTACCTATTTAAATTGAACAAGACGAAAATGGAAGGTAAATAAGTGTTTCATTATTCTTTGTAGGAAATATTATATTCGTTATGCGAACGATTTTAAACTAGCTTCCCGATGAGCTAGAGACTTTGAACATAGATCAGAACTGGAAGGCAATGCAATATTATGGTGTCATTGAGCTAATCTGATGATGGAACTGGAAGAAGGCCACAGGAACTTAATGATGAAACCATACAAACCCATTGTGATTAGGCTTGTTAGAATCGTCTTGACGAGTTCTCTAAGGGGAGATAAGGTCCAGGGTCTGATGATGAAACTGGAAGGCCATGCAAAAGGAACTCAATATTGAAACCATGCAATCCCATCGAGTTTGGGCTCGTTTGAATCGTGTTGACGAGTTCTTTATCGGGAAATAGTTTCCAGGGTCTGATGATGGAGCCGGAAGAAGGCCATAGGAACTCAATAATAAAACCATGCAACCCCATCGAGTTAGGGCTCGTTTGAATCGTCTTGACGAGTACCTTGTTGGGAAATAGTGTCCGAGGATCTGATGATGGAGCCGGAAGAAGGCCATAGGAACTTTATAGTAAAACCACGCTACCCCATCGAGTTTGGGCTCGTTTGAATCGTTTTGACGAGTACTTTGTTGGGAAATAGTGTCCAGGGTCTGATGATGGAGCCGGAAGAAGGGCACTGGGACTCAGTAATAAAACCATGCAACCCCATCGAGTTTGGGCTCGTTTGAATCGTGTTGACGATTTCTTTATTGGGAAATAGTTTCCAAGGTCTGATGATTGAGCCGGAAGAAGGAGACTGTGACTCTGTCTACCTATACCTACAGAAAGTTTAAACCGGAAAATTTTAAACCTAAAAACGTGGGGCGCGTTTTGTAAAATTTATCATCAATATTATCTATAGCACGCCCCACGTTTTTTGGTTTAAAATTTTCCGGTTTAAACTTTCTATAGGTATAGGTTATTAGGGTTATAAATATTTACAGAAGAATTTACTTTTTAGTTTGTTTTTTTAGGTTTTCTTACAACTAAGTACTTTTATAGGTACCCTGAATACGGCCCCTGAAAAGGCGACGAAACATCAGGAAAAACCTAAAAGTACCTAAACAGAAAAAATCACTTTATTTATGTAATTTTGATTACTTTTAAAATTCCTGTTGACAGCTTTGTAATAATAATTGACGTCTTTAAATAGTAATACTTAGTAGTAACAATAGCCTACAGATAACTGACACTTACTAACATTTGCATGCCTACAGACTTAAGGCAGAATATTGTTGATTAGATTAGAAACATTGTTATCCATCTCAATGTAATGTATATGTCGCAGCCAACTAGATTAATAAGCCGTTTAATTAGCGGCCTAGCCTTTTCATTGATAGGCGCCATTCAATCATTGGCCTAAATAACATCCCTTATTTATTATTATTATTTACATTTAGTTTAACGCCTCGGCAAATGACATGATTCGATAACGTTTAAACACTTGCCTAGCCGTGTCATTGTAATTTAGTTCAATTTTCTATCACCAGTGCGCTCTAGGCGGTGCTGCTGTCAAAATGTCAATATAGTGGCGAGCAGCTGTGATATTTCCGGTGTATATAAACAACACTGCTGTAACACCAAGCAGAAAGTGAGCACTCGGAACAATCTCCTGCGCCGCCTTACACCCTCCAAGTGGGGAGCCTCACCACAAACTCTGCGTACGACCGGTCTAGCCCTTTCTTTTTCGGCTGGCGAATACGCCAGTCCGGTCTGGAGTCGTTCGGTACATACACACCTTGTAGATACAGCACTTAATGACACATGCCGAATCATCACGGGCTGTCTAAAACCAAGTCCTGTTGGTTTGCTGTATCTGCTGGCTGGTAATGCTCCCCCGGACGTTCGCAGGGATGTGGCTAGCTCTCTGGAGCGTTTTAAAAAAGAGCATGACCCACGGCACCCCTTACACCACCACGTTCCGGTGACCCAGAGGCTTAAGAGTCGCCATAACTTCCTCAAGGAAGTTCCTCCTCTGGACGGGGAAGCTAAAGACACACGTTTAAAGCTCTGGAAGGAGAAATACCTCACAGACCCAAATACTGAGCTGGCGGAACAACTCCCCCCTGGCCATGATCTACCTTGGGCAACTTGGAAGTCCTTAAATAGACTAAGGACTCAAGTAGGCCGAAGCAGGGAGAACATGCTCAGGTGGGGCTACAGCTCGGAGAGCGCATGTCTGTGTGGTATTTCCCCCCAGACAATGGCACATCTTCATGCTATATCAGTGGCTGAGTTCTGGTCCTCACAAATATAATTATAATACCGAGTCGACACGTAAAGAAGAAGAATAATAAAATTGTTATTAGGCACAAAAAAAGAGACAAAAATAATCTATTATTTAGTAAAGAAACTTTAATGATACGTTACAAAATTACGATTTTATGTTAAATTTTGTGTAAAAAAATCTTTAAACTGCTAGTAGAGCAGTTTAAAGTTTTTTTAAGTACGTGAAGTACGTGATTTGCAGTTTTAATACTATTCGTTGTGGCAGTCGATATTTCTGTTTTTTCGTTGGGAATATGAAAGCTTTATTAATTAAAACAATTATTAATAGACCTTTACTGTGTGACTGGACTTTTTTTGGCTTTTCTAGTGTTAAAATTGATGGGAAAGTAAAAAAAATGACAAAACAAACAGGTAATAAGACCTGTTAAATAAATGTCATTTCCGCAATCACCATCCCATACCTATACCATACCCATACCATAACCTCAAGAACGACATCCATATCGATTTTTGTTTTTTTCCCCATTTACCCTCTAAGGGGTTGATTATCAAAATCACAAAATTTAATATGTATGACTATTTATTTTTAGACGTGCTCCTACGAAGCTTTAAGTTGTAATGTCTTTTTTATTTCTTTTCCATATAAAATTTTAACCCCATTTTCACCCTTTTTGGGGTTAAATTATATCCACCGTATTGGACTTCAAAATAAATGTCATATTTGCAATCGTCAGAAAACCACAATAACGACATCCATATCTATTTTTAGGTTTATTTACCCCATTTCATCCCCATTATCATTCCCATAGGGATCGAAATACTAACAATAACAATGTACGTTGCGTTAAATTTGCATCCATAAGCTTAAATACCTAATATGTCAGTCACCAATCAGTTTCTTCTTTTATACACGGTTAAATTTGAATTATAATTATATCTAAAAATTAAATGGGGATTTCAGACCACGTAAATGAACAGTTTGACTATGGGACCAACCACGAAATCGCGAAAAAAAATCTGCTGTTCCATACATTATAGTCGAGTCGATGTTGTACTTTTCTATGGAACAGCTGATTTTTTTTCGCGATTTCGTGGTTGGTCCCATAGTAAAAGTTGTTCATTTACGTGGTCTGAAATCCCCATTTCATTGTTAGATATACTTAAAAATTAACCGTGTATATTTATTTAGATCACTCGAAGTTGCAACCACTGAGATCAGGCATACCGACATCATTCACATTAGGGGACCACTCTACAACCCATAAAACGAGTCTAACCTTTTCCTCGATCGTTACCAAAAATCCCGTGACCTCTCAGTCTATCAAGTCTCGCTAAGTGGCGCAACTCACGTTTTTAGAGTTTCGTCAACGAAACAGCCTAAGATACGACAAAAATGCTAAATAGCAAAATTATTATGTGCCAATAATGAGCTTAACAAAAAGGCAACACAGTGCACAAATAATTTCCTACAAGAGTCAAGAACTCAAGGGATAGTAAAAGGATAGTAGGTACCCCAAAGACTATTTTTCTTATAAAAATAGACCATCACTGTGGGAAAAATTTTCAAAGAAACTTTCTTGGAAATCGAGTTTTTTTTTTTTCATAACACATTTTCTGTAATATCTCAAAATTTAATTCAAAGTTTTGTTCACCCTGATCAGAGAACATGACATTTATTCACAACAGCAAATAATTTAAAAACAAACAAAAATTTTCTAAATGCGGCCCAGTCTACGCTACACTCGCAGGTGAAGTGCGGCGCGGGAGGGGCGCCGCTGCACGTGCACACCGCGCTTCGTCTGCCGCACCCCCTCAAAAACGTAAAAATTCGATTAAGCAGCGCCTTAAGTGTAGTTCTTTAACCGACTTACAAAAGGAGTTTCTCAGTTTGACCCGCATGTATGTATGTTTCTCCGCGATTAACTCACGTTTGGCTGAGCCGATTTTAATTTCTACCTAAATAATATACCTACACTAAAAATAAAAAAATAAAAAATTGTTTAAAAAAAACAAAAAACCGACTTCAAAAAACCTACCTCTAAAAAGCAAGAAATAATATTCGTAATAATAAAACACGTCTATTGAAGTCGGGTGGGGCTTTTAGAATTAAAAAAAACCGGACAAGTGCGAGTCGGGCTCGCCCACCGAGGGTTCCGTACAGACCTTACATCTATACATAAAATAAAGCTATAGAAAAGTTGTGTCGGTACAAAGGAAATATTTTGAAAAAAAAGTGGTTGGTAGTTATTAGTTTTTTATATGAAAACTGTACTACGGAGAGTTCAAGCTTTATCCCAGGTTCTACCTACAGAAATTATGTGAAAAATTGCTTAGATTATAAGTTGGACTCCAAGCTACCAAACTGTAAAAAAATACCATCAAAATCCGTTCAGCAGACTGCTATATATAGATAACCATTTGAAATCCTTTGTCGCCACGTAGAAAATAACCCTTCCAGGGATAACGACAAAGAATTGACCACGGGCGAAGTTTGAAATGGAATAGTACATTACTGCAGCGGCACTCAAGACAGGCATTGAAGAACATACGTGAGTCCATCAATGCCTAGTTGCGGCCAAGGCTTGTGTAGTACTTTTAAACTTTTAACTTTTTAGTTTTAAAAGTTTTAAGCTTTTTATTTTAAGTTTAATTTACTTTCAGTAATTGATAAAAGAAAATGGAAAGTGGAATGTGCACATAAAGGCCTTTCGTTTGATACACATATTGAAAAAAAATCCGGTTTTTTTTCCTTTATTTCCAGTTTTTCATTTTTTTTCCAGTTTTTTGGAAAGTGCTCATCAAGGCCTTTCATTTGATACCCATATTGCAAAAAAAATATATATATATATATTTTTTCAGTTTTTTGGAATGTGCTCATCAAGGCCTTTCATTTGATACCCATATTGCAAAAAAAAATTACCTTTCGTTTTTATTTTTTTTTTCAGTTTTTTTGGAATATGCTCCTTGATGAGCATATTCCAAAAAACTTTTCAAAAAACTTACATTTGATACCCATAGGTAATGAAAAAAAATTTTTTTTTCGTTTTTAATTTTTTTTTTCTTTTTGGAATGCGCTCATCAAGGCCTTTCATTTGATACCCATATTGCACCAAAACAGTTTGTTTTCGTTTTTATTTTTTTTTTCAATTTTTTGGAATGTGCTCATCAAGGCCTTTCACGTGATACCAGTACCCTTAGCACGAACAGCTATCGAGAAAAAAAACGCGCGTAAAATTACTCGATAGAGAATTATCTATGGAAATTTTAATTTAGCTATTCGGCGGTAGATGGCGTTGTACAAATTTCCCATACAAAATTGCACTATCGAATGATTTTACGCGCGTTATTTTTTTCGATAGCTGTTCATGCTAAGGGGTATACCGAATATTAAAAAAATAATTTTTGGAATGTGCTCGCTCATCAAGGCGACATTTGATACCTATATTTGTGTTTCATTGAAAAGTTCGCTCCATTTCTGAATTACACGTGAGTAATGAGTTTTAATTTAATAGAAACATTGCTGGACAGACGCCGGCAATTTTGTATGAAAATCCATTATTACACGTTAGTAATGGATTCTCATACAAATATTGACGGCGCGGTTTAGGTCTGTCCGTAAACTCCGATTTAGCACGAAGAAGGTTGTCAAAATAATGTTCGAATTTCCAAGCATTTTTGAGAAAAAATAAAATAATTACAAACCCACCGCACCTGTTTATACAGGTGTGTACAATACAAGTACTGTTGATTGTCAACAGATGGCGCTGTATATCAATAGTACACTGTATAATGTTCTGTGAAATGGTTTTATCTATCGCAATGTTATTAGAGAAAATGGGTGTATTCCAACAGGACCCTTTGGTTGTGTGAAGCCGAGACTTTTATTGTAGTGGTGGCTACCTCGGCTGACCTTACCGAGTAAACTGTCTTGATTATACTTGGTGCCAAATGCTCCAAGCAACATTGGAATGCGATGCACCCGCATTTTAATGTAAACTGAATCAATCTACCACTGAACTATTCAATACTTGACACTGGCAAAAATTACTTCCAAGAAGAAAGTAGATTGCCAAAACAAAAATAAGAAGAAGAAGACCCCCGTCATACAGCGTGACATACCGCCATGTTGCGAAAATATTTAGAGCCAAATTTATTACTTATTAATTTTATTTTTAAAAGTAATTACCTATATCAATATTTGAAAGGATCTGAATAATTAATAATAATAAATATTGATATTTTAAAAAGAATTAGTGGCGCGATTAATCCAAAAGTAATGAGAAGTTAAACTATGACCGCGCATACCGTTGTTTCACCAAGATGATTAATAATTACGTATTTTAATGACCATATTTTATTATGATTTAAATACAAATATACAGTTTTCAGATTTATTCCTGTAAGTGTAGTATAAGACGCTATTACCTGCCAAATTTCATAGTTCTAGGTCAACGGGAAGTACCCTATGAATTTTGATTCCTTTGAGAGTATCGAAAATGCGTTTTTTGCGCCCTAAACGGCAGTATCTTTTTTTTACGTTAACTTAGAAGTTTGATTTTTTTACAGCTTCAAGGGCCCGTAGACCTTAGTATATGGTTTAAATTTCAATTCGATACCTCCACGCGTTTCCGAGATAAAGGGTCTTGACAGACAGACGGACGGACAGACAGACAGACGGACAACAAAGTGATCCTATAAGGGTTCCGTTTTTTCCTCTTGAGGTACGGAACCCTAAAAAGGGATTTGTACTCCAGCCCCACCCGACTTCAATAGACGTGTTTTATTATTACGAATATTATTTCTTGCTTTTTAGAGGTAGGTTTTTTGAAGTCGGTTTTTTGTTTTTTTAATCAATTTTTTTTCCATCACATTTAAACACATTTACATACAATGGGTAGGCTATTAAAATTAATTAACTTTCTGCATATCGGATAAGTAATAGTGAGAGTAAAGAACTTTCAATTAGTTGAGAAATCTCTGTCTACTACTCGAAAGTGCATACCTACGTTCTTCATGTTTTATGATATGCAATACCTATACTTCACACTGATACTTCTTGGGTACCTACTTATTATGAAATCCTGGGTCGAAATTTTGTTTACAACTTTTCTGTATTTGTGAAACATTTCAATCTCTGTTCTTTAGTCATTAAATCTATACATTTGTAACAAAAATTACAAGGTTTTTCAATAATTTTTTCCTTTACCTCAATATTCAACTGGGTAAGCACATCGTCATTCGTAAGATTAGGAATCAAAGGATCAGGTGATGAAGTAGCTTGCTGACAGCAGGGTTGAGTAGTGTAATTAATGTGATAAATCTCTATATTAGGATTATTGTTATCAAAAACATTAATGTATACTTCTGCCATGTCTTTTCTAATACTGCGTGCTTCTGGCGTATTACGAAAATACTCCTAATGGCGATTATGGGGCCTGAATAACGTTTACTATGGGACCAACTCTGAAATCGTGAAAAAAAAAACAGCTATTTCATCCATTTAGATATTTTCCATATTAATTTTTGTATGAAACAGCTAATTTATTTCGCGATTTCAGAGTTGATCCCATAAGTTGTTTAGTTTGATGGTCCACATATTCGGCATAAGTTTTTGTAACATGTTGTATACCGGTGTTGGTATCACATTGACCTTCAGCTTCTGTTATGGAACAAATAAATAGCAATGACTTTAATGTTCAATATTAAAGTACCTAACTTATTAGGAATATAATTATGTTACTTTAGTACATATAGTTTAATATTAAAAAAGTTTTTAGTAGAACAAAATCGTATAAATCAAATTAATCCCAAAAACAAAAACGGAAATTTACATACTACTGTTTTTTTTTTTTCATTAATTTTCCATAGAACAATGTCCTATTTGCATATGCGATTGTAAATTTTGAATGGATTTTTGACGAACAACAACTTAGGTGAATATAATTTGAAATAAAACACTTTTTAACGGATACTAGCGCGGTTTTTAGATAAATTTATTTGTAACATAATTGTTATATAAAGTTTTTGTGGAGCACTTCTTATTTTTTTGTTTAACAAAAAAAATATCAGAAGTAGCCGCCATTTGGATTCTTTTGTAAGGACAGTTTGGCCCTGCTCAACACTAGCTATGAACAGTCTACAGAACTGTTTTCATCATGTGGCCAAATTTTATCAGGACTTGTAACGCCCATGATTAATTTATATGGAAATTCATAACTCTTCAGGTTAATTGGTCCTATACTTCTGTAAAGCTAACAACATTTGCTACAATTTGAGCCTAACTCGAGTAGTCTACGTCCATTGATTGCAGAGACGTAGCTAGTCAAAGTTGGTAATTTATTTCGAAAGTGAACTCTAGGCTCTTGTCGCGCGACGTTCAATATTTTTTTCCTCTATTTACTGTGTGTAAAGGTACATAAAAGTTATAGTATTTCAAATTTGCATTAAATAGGCTTTGATAACATAATTTTTGTTTGGAAATAAATGCACAAGTTTAATGTTTACAGTGATTAAAAGTAAAAATATGTAATTGAATATTTTGGTTATAGAGCAATTTTTCAGAAACTGCTACATAAATTGCATTTTTTAGGGTTCCGTAGCCTAAATGGCAAAAAACGGAACCCTTATAGATTCGTCATGTCTGTCTGTCTGTCTGTCTGTCTGTCTGTCTGTCTGTCTGTCTGTCTGTCCGTATGTCACAGCCACTTTATTCCGAGAGTATTAAGACTACACAGTTGAAACTTGGTAGATAGATGTATTCTGTTAACCGCTTAACGAATTTAATACAAAAATAAGAAAAATAAAAGATTAAGGGGGGGCTCCCCATACATGGAACTGAAACTGAAAAAAAATTTTTACTTCAAACCAACACGTGTTGGGTGTTTATAGATAGGTCTTTAAAAATGACATCAAGGTTTCTAAGACAACTTTTTCTCAAAGCCGACCGTTTTAAAGATATTCACCGCCAAAGTGGTAAAATGTGTGTCCCCCCCCTTTAACTTTTGAAATAAGAGAGTGAAAAATCTAAAAAAAATATATACTGTAGATCTTAATAAATACTTTCAACTAAAATTGGTTTGAACGAGATATAGTAATTAGTTTTTGAGATATAGCACATTTTCCAAAACCGCAAATATAACTTTGTCATTCATACCAACACTGTGAAAAACAAAGTTATGTTTACAGACGAAAAATTATAGGTGGTATTAAATATGGTATGGTATAAGGTAACTACGGAACCCTATGGCGCGTGGCCCGACACGCACTTGGCCGGTTTTTTTATACTAGAAATAAATTTTACGTTATTGATTTATCTGAAATTGACACCACACTTGACCTATTAGCTAAACCGGGACAGTTATAATTAGGGTTCCGTACCAAAATGGTAAAAAAGGAACCCTTATGGTGTGACTCAGTCTGTCTGTCTGTCTGTCTGTCTGTCTGTCACAGCTGGATATCTCGAGAACTACTAATGGTATCAACTTGAAATTTGGAATAGTTTTAGATGACATTTGCCCAACTATTTTGCAAATAAGAAAGAAATAATAAAATTAATATTTTTTTTACAACAGGGACTGAAAAGGGGTCTTAAAAATTTTAAGTGAGGTGATTAGGGCATGTGGGGTATCATATGAAAGAGCGCTGTTTGCACATTTTAAAACATTTTTTTCTTTTTTCTTAGGCCGCATAGTTTTCGACTTATGATGAAAAATGTAAAAAAAAATACCGTTCCGTAAGGGGGGCCCTTATCTACGAAGTTTGCAAAGAGAAAAATCTGAAATAATTCTATGTGATAGTAGTTTATGTAAAGATTACAGGAAAAATAAAACGATGTCTCAATATAACACACTTTTTTAGAAATTCAAAAAACAAACATATTTTTTTTAGTTTTACTACCAGTCAACAGATGGCGCTGTCCTAAGCATGCTAACCTAAGGACAAAAAGTAGTTCCACTATGGGTCAAGAGATGGCGCAACCTAACACTACAATAATAAATTGGTTACCTACTATTTGCCGTACGAATAAACGAAGAATAAGTTCATACTATACTAAGTAATTATATATATTACTATATAGTAATATAATTATAACGAGGAGCTCGGTGGCGCAGTGGTTTAGCGCCTGGACCAGCGATTGCGGATGTTAAGCAACTTTCGCAAGGTTCGGTCATGGGATGGGTGACCAAAAATTTATTATCTCGAGCTCCTCCGTGCTTCGGAAGGCACGTTAAGCCGTTGGTCCCAGCTGCATTTGCAGTCGTTAACACCCACCAATCCGCATTGGGCCCGCGTGGTGGGTTATGGCCCGTCCTCCTTATCCACCCATAAGGAAGGCCTGTGCCCCAGCAGTGGGGACATTAAAATGGCTGATGGACTAGTAATATAAACATTTTGCAATGTGGAGTGGCTGAAACGTTTTTCAGTCACCATAAGCAGCATTTGTAAATTAACTGTCCGCCTGTTCGCCCTTCCACCTTTCTGCCGTTTATCCTACTTTTTTAAATACTGTCCTAAAATAACATATCCAAATATATTTATGATTGTACGGAACCCTCGGTGCGCGAGTCCGACTCGCTCTTGACCGGTTTTTATTTTTAGAATGAAGCCGGGCGGAACGCTACTTCAACCCGCCGCCGCCGTTTGGATTCATATGTAAGGATAGTTTGGCCCAGCTCAATATTAGCATAGTAGAACCAAATCTACTATGATATTAGTTAAGAACAGCCTACAGACATAGTACCTACAGATCAGTTTCCATCATGCGGCCAAACTTTATCACGCCTTGTAACTTCCAAATTTTTTTTGTATAGACGTTCATACCTACTATAATTTTCGACCGCTCTGTAAATATTTATTCCTAATCCTATTTTATATTTATTAATTATAAGATACCATATATCTCGGAGTGTAGATGGAACTGTGAGGTAAAACCATACCGTGATACAGTATACAGCTAGCGCCATCTAGTATCTGGTGGCGGAGTTATGGTAATGATGTTTTATGATTTCAACTGACCGGGGGCTAATTGTCTAATGTAAAAAATCTATCGCAATCGCTTATGTTTGACAGATGGATGTGACACATTGCTGCATTTCTTTGGTAAGTTTTTATTTGTCCCAAAAAGAAGCTTCAATGTGTTACATCTTGAAAACGATTGCGATAGATTTTTAAATTAGACAATAAGGCTGTATTTAAGATTTATTTATATAATACAACGCTTATGAATTGCCATGTTAAATAATAATTATGGTAAGTAAATAAATAAATGAAATCAAATGCACCCTAGATTTCGCTAGTAGTATTTATTGGAACTTTTATGTATGAACCGATTTAGATGATCATTTTCTTTTTGAAATGGAATGTTACAAGGATGGTCCCAGTCATTAGCCTTCTTTAATTCCAAGCCCTGAAGTGAGCAGAACGACAACATCGCATGTGGTCAAGCAATGGTGTCATAATATTATAATTATTATTTCTTTTTCCCATTTATCTATGTTTAAACTACCTAGTTGTAAATTGTGATGTAAGATTATTTCAATAAAGATTTTATATTTTATTATAATTATTATACATAAGGTTTGGGCCAAATTGATAGATCAACACCCACAGACAATTAACCAGTTTTATACTTTAATAATGTGTTACTTCAAAAGTATTAACAATTGATATAAAATAAATTAACAGCGAATATTTGTCTCTAAAAGACCTTGTGTGTAACATTAATGACCTAAAACTCCGAAAATACTAACGATAGATAGAAATAACGTTTGCAGCAAATATTTGCTATATAAAAACCTTTTTAATGATAAATCATTTATTGCTAGAGGGCGTCTCAATCAACTCCCTGCTGAACAAAATCAACAAAAAAGATGATATCTTTGGTAGTCATTTTTTCCTGGTTAACATTGATATTTTTCTTATTGTTTAATATATAAGTAAAGCATTTCAATAAAATAACTAAATTATTTTCATATTTTCAACCCCACACGATTACTACTAAATAAAATATCGACCTTTTATAATTGAAATATTCCCATACATTTAGTATGAAGACTGACTGACGACATGACCAAGTTTTTTTACATTCTCTTTGGTTGGACATGACCACGAACTGACAGTATCAGACGTTGCCAAACTTATTTTCATGGCTTGCAAATAGAGAAGGCTATGTCCTAGTCCAATTTCATTGACCTTGAACTTCGAAGATACACAAATTATAGACCAAAAAGAAAATAATTCTTTGAACAAACAATTTGTTTTAACAATCGATAGATGGCGCTGTATTCCCAACATGTGATTTTACTTGATTGTGGGTAATTCGAACAAGTTTTTTGAGATGAAAATTAATTTTTCAAATTAAAATATTGTGTTTCTGTATTGGGTCGTCGTCACATACCGTATTTTCAGTTTTTATATTTTCCAGGTTTCTTTACTTCTACCCGAGTGTACACTAGATGGCGTTAGAAGTTCCGAAATAGCAGATAAATATCAGCTTCTTGATCATAGCCGAACCAAAAATTACCTAATCACAAACTGAAAATAATAAACAAAAATTACAATAAAATGAAATCATATTTATTCAAATATACTTACAATAAAGCTCAATTAAACCATTGAATATTTAGTAGGTCCTACTCGACCAAAAAATTAAAATAAAAACAAAAAAATAAATGTTATACAAACCACACACACACTTAAATGTTAACCAAAACTCTTATAAATAAATATTGAAAGCAAAACAATTAAAAGTTAAATAAAATCAAATATCTAATTAAGTCGGAGCGTAAACCTGTATATAACATTCAACGAATACTGTTTGGATATTCAGAGTATAAGGTACGCCACCCTGGCCGACATACTTCCGATGGTAATCACGTTGTTGACAAGGGACTACGTGGACGATGAACCCGACACCTCCTAGGAACTGCTGGTCGTCCTCCCGGTAGTACAGCAAGTTACCGGAAATGAGGATTATCGAGTGCTCTCCCTCTCTTCGGACTTCAGAAACCCAATGATGTCCCCATGTAACTTTCTTATAAATTCATCCAACTCAGTTAACTTCGTGTCGGTTTTCAGTGTGCGCGTGTTGCAGGTTGCCAGGTGCAGTTTTCGTGGTTAATGGAAGCCGAGCCGTACCCGGCGATTCTTATCACACCCTGCTTTGACTTGATCTTTCACATAACTATAATAGTTTCTCGATGATTTTTAATATCAGCCAGCAGAGTTTTTAAGAACATTAATAGAGCATTCATTTTCACCGCGCATCATCACACTGCACTGCAACTTGCAGACAAATTGTAATGTGATTTGATAGGATGGCAATATGGCTATTCTACAATTCGCAGTCCGATCCGACTCTCCAAAGGCCGGCCTTTTTTTTGTTTTTTATATGCCGAGGAAAAACGCCTTTACGCGCTTCCCCTCCCGCAGGTGAGCGAGAGGGGGGTATGTGGGAGTGGGACTCGCCAGGAGGGGACCGCAACTTCGGCGTTGCAGCCTCCACGACTGCCTCCCGTAATTCCACCAAGTCAAAGCTCGGTGCAATCCCAGGAGGAGGGAATACCCACTAAAAAACCCCGGCACCTGCCCACTCGCCGCCAAATGTCGACAGCCGTAGGGCTGTATGAGGGTCCGTGGGGACAATCTCCTCAACGACAGACGGCCTGCCCGCATCCGGGCCTCCTCCGCTAGGAAATGGCCGGGCAAGTTTGGCCATTTCCCCCATCTCATCAGGACCGTACAAGGCGGGCAGTGGTTCACCTCCCACTGCCCGCTTGGCCCTGACTTCGAGCAGCCACCTCCGAAAAGACTTTCGCTCCCCTCGCGCGTACTGTCTAAATGGTTTCCGCCTCCATGTTAAACATAGAAGCATACTCCCTCTTAGACCTCCGCAATTGTTCGAAAGGGTTCTAGGGAATGCGCCACTCGCGCTTTCTCCTAGTCCCCAAGACGTGCAACCAGTACCCTTAGCACGAACAGCTATCGAGAAAAATAACGCGCGTAAAATTACTCGAATCTCATAATTTTGTATGGAAATTGGTACAGCGCCACTACTACGTCCGTAAACGGAACTAAAATTTCGAAGCACGAAACATTTTGACATACGCTATCGAGCAGCCTTCGAATCGAATTCGAATAGTAAAGTTACAACTTGTATGGAAATCGGTAGCGCGAACCCACTTTTGACATACGGTATCGAGAAACTCGCAAGCTGGCTATCGACAACTTACTCACTGACATTTTTTCAGTGAGAGTCATTTCGAGCGACTTTGTATTATTTATTATTAGAATTTAAAAGCATATATATAGTAACAAATATTAAGTTTGAGAACTATGACATGTCCGCTGAATTATCCACAGGCAATATTACTTAAATTGTCCTCATTATACAAAGAAATTTGAAAAATAAAAATCTCGTAATTTTATGCTATCCACGGTATCCCCCACATCCACCATACCTATATTTTAGCAATATTTTAGAACTTACCTACAAAACTCAAATAAAACCAGAGGATACAGTGTTATGTAGTAGTGGAAATTCAGAGGTGCTGTTCTGAAAGCAGATGCTTGGAAAAAGTTAGATCTACTTTCATTGTGAATAAATTTGGAGTTCCCCAGGGCAGTGTTTTGGGTCCAATGTTGTTTCTCCTCTATATTAATGATCTACCTAGCTCCATATCTCAGGAATGTGTTTTGTTTGCTGATGATACCACGATTATCTTTAAAGGTGTTAAAAATGAGGATGTAAAAGTATACGAAAACCATATTAATATAACTTTGAATACAATTATTGAATGGCTCAATAGTAATAACTTGAAAATTAATGTTAATAAAACTAAATATATTCAATTTGGAACTTATAAACGTAAAAATCCAAAGCTTAATATAAATATTAATGGAGAACTAATCGAATCAGCAAAATACATTAAATTTTTAGGTATAACTTTAGACAGTTTTTGTAATTGGAAACAACACATAAATGAAATCTGTTCAAAATTAAATAGGTTTGTGTTTGCCCTAAGTCGTATTAGTCAGATTGTATCAATAGAGGCTGCTATAACTGCCTATAATGGCTATGTTAACTCAACACTACGCTATGGAGTTATGATCTGGGGTAACTCTGTTGATAGAGATAAGGCATTTGTAATGCAAAAGAAATGTGTTCGAGCTATATTCGGTATAAAACAAATTGATTCATGTCGTCCATATTTCAGAGATTACAGATTACTTACATTACCCTGTTTGTATATTTTTGATATTTGTTTATTTGTATATCAAAATAAATGCTTATTTGAAGAACGTAGTCAAGTATCTAGCCGAAACCTTCGCTCAATGTATAAAAATAAACTATACAATCCTCCAGCAAAACTAACACTTGTATCTAATAATTCCTTTATGATGTGTATTAAAGTTTATAACAAATTACCAGAAGAGTTTAAGAATTTGAAATATTGCAATTTTAAATCCTCTGTTAAAAAATGGCTTGCGAACAAATGTTTTTATAGTATTCAGGAATTTTTAAATTATAAGTAGCTGTAAGTTAATAATAATAATGTCATTGTAAATTGAATTTTGTGACAAGAAACTTTGTATTTTTGTGTATATGTCTGAAAAGGCAGGATTAAGTGAAACTTTATTATAGACATGTATATCTGTTTATGTGACCTTCAATCCATACACAATAAAGATCTATTCTATTCTATTCTATTCTATACGTTTTATATTTGTTTGTATGATGTCATACAGTTTGCACACAGTAAATTATGTTTCATTTAGGTAGGTATTAAAAAGTTAAGACCTTAAAACTATGACGAAAACACTAAATATAACTTGTCGAATCTTCAAACACTATACCTAAGCACTAATTCCGATGAAATTCACATATTTTCATAGCACGTTCAAATGTTTTATTGTTTATGTGAAAACAATTTCTTATTCATTGACGATAATCCAATGTTATTCTTCAAGTTCATAAAAATCTTCAATTAGGTAGAACAATTTGATGAAATTATGACACATTGCAGTTTACTCCTACCTAGGTCATAATATTATTTCCTCGCGATTGTATTATTTGTTAGCCGACACAGATTTTACAATTTAGATAAAAACAAAATAAAGAAATGGTGTCGCGACCACTGCGTGAAACGGAGCGAGTGACGGCTGCGGCAACGGGATTGGCTGGCGATGAAGAAGCGGTCAAAATCCAAATTCAAAACGTACCTATATAAGCGAGCTTTTGAAAGGAAAAACGTTCATTCGCTATTTTTGCTATTTTTAATACTTTCACTATAATTTTTTCTATGTACCATTGTGGAACGCAAGTAAAAGCTGTTAAAATATTCGCAAGTTATTATTTATCTCTTCGACGACGACCCTACGCACGACATCTGGACCTTCGCAGCCAAATTTGGACTTTTCTATACCAAAGTTGGAGCTACCAATTGGAAAAACAATAAGGAATATACGCAGAATAACTGAGGATCGAGCCGAGAACAAAGCGCAAAAGGTACGACCATCAGCTATCATTTCCTTTCCTAATCCATTGCTTAAACTTGTGTTTATTACTGTGGTAAATTACTTCATAGTAGGTACTAGTGATTGATACGCAGGGAGCTCTATTATCAGTTGTCTATAGCAGCGTGCCGTTTGCTAGCACTATCTGCCACTGTATAATAAATCCAACTTTCACTAGCCGCCAAAATGAGTACTACTACCGAATCTACTACTGTGCCTCGTTCAAAATCACCAGTAAAAATAACCGTCACCGACAGTGACAGCACAAATCAATTAATTCGTGATCTAGTTAAAAAACGCGCCATTGTCAAGAGTAGATTAACTAGGTTTTGCAATTTTATTAATAATTTAGAGTGTGAGAAGCCTTTGTCTTCACAATCAAAGGCAGATTTAAAGCTTAGGATTCAAAGTGCCAAAAGCCTTCACGCAGAGTTTAACGGTCTTCAAAGTACGCTAGAAGAATCGGTTTTAGAAGTAGATTTAGAAGAACAATTGAATCAACGCGATCAATTTGAAGACAGTTACTACAGAGTGATGGCTCGAGCTGAATGTATGCTAAACGTTGAGAGTGAAGCTTCTAGTTCTAAAGATTGCTCTAATAATTCAGTTAAACTTCCCACCATATCTGTTCCGACCTTTGATGGTTCGAGTGAATGTTGGCTAGAATTCCGGGATACATTTTTATCCCTTGTCCATAATTCCACGCAGATAAGTAGCATTCAAAAATATCACTATCTGAAATCTTCATTAAAAGCCAGCGCAGCCCTAGTAATAGATTCATTAGAATTTTGTGCAGATAACTATTCTGTGGCATGGGAATTATTGTTGAATCGGTACAACAATTGTAACTTGTTAGTACATAACCACGTAAAAGCATTGTTCAACATTCAAGCCTTGACTAAGGAGGAACCGGATTTATTGCGAAATTTAATAGATACGATTTTAAAAAATTTGCGTGCACTAAAAATCCTAGGTGAACCAGTAGACACCTGGGACACACTAATTATTTACATTGTTGTTTCTAAATTAGATAAAATTTCGGAACGCGAGTGGGAACAACATAAAACCACAATTTTAAAACAATCCGGTAACTCCAAGTCAAAACTGAAGGTAGATTCGTTATTGTCTTTTCTAAAAGATCGGGCGGATATGCTGGAGACGTTGCAGTTATCAAACGGTAGCACTAATTCTACTTTAAACACGAAAAATAAAAAACAATCACATTCGCACTACCCGAAGATTCACTGCAACGTTTCCACTAACAAGCCACAAAAGCACTTCAACAATAGGTCGTGTTCGTTTTGCAATAACGGTATGCATCCACTTTACGCGTGTCAACTATTTTTAACCACCGATTTAAATACAAAATTAAAACATGTTAACGCCAACAAACTGTGCGAAAACTGTTTGCGCTCGGGTCATACTGTAGGTTCGTGCAGATTCGGTCCGTGCAGACAGTGCAATGAAAGGCATAACACCTTATTGCACAAACGTAAGGATGATGTTAGCCCAGCGGTGCCTGCGCGCGTATGCGAAAATAACAAACAAGTTTTGTCTATGCATTCTTCCCTCACCCAAGATCTGTCGCCAGCGGCGGTGCAGCGACCGGTTTCTAGCCCCCCCGCCACCGCTGCCGTGTCATGTAACGCACACTTAGAATCGCATCTATCACACGGACAAGTTGTTTTGTTATCCACTGCACTTGTAGAAGTACTTGACGTGCATAAAAATTATCACTCAGCGCGCGTCCTTTTAGATTCGGGAAGCGAACGCTGTTTTATATCTAGTTCATTATGCAAACTATTACAATTGCCATTAATACAGTCCACACATGAAATCCGTGGTGTCGGCAATACGATTACACAGTCTACTCAAATGTGTAAAATCGAAATAAAATCCTGCACCAGTACATACGTTACGCAAATTAAATGCATTGTGCTACCACACTTAACATATACGTTGCCCGCTATATCTAAGCATCATGCGGAGTTTAAAATACCTGAGCATATTCAATTAGCGGATCCATCATTCTACGAATCTCAAAATATTGATATCTTGATAGGCGCTGATAAGTTTTGGGATTTGTTGAATAGCGGTAGAATGCGATTACCTAATGGGCCGTTCCTTCAGAATACGCGTTTAGGGTGGATAGTCTCGGGTCCCATACATTTAAATACGCGCAATATGGGTAGTGTACAATGTAATTTTTCTCAAAGTATAGATTTACAATTACGTCAATTTTGGGAGCTTGAGGAAATTATAAAACCATGTAAGACGTATACAAATGAAGAACAGGAATGTGAAAATATTTTCGTTAATACTACGATGCGTGACGAAAACGGAAGATTTTCCGTAAACATTCCTCTCAAATCCTCATTACATGAGTTAGGCGAATCTTATCCTCAAGCGCTCAAACGATTTTTATCTTTGGAACGGCGCCTAGAAGCTAATCCCGAGTATAAAAAATTATACAGCGATTTTATGCACGAGTATGAACAATTAGGTCATATGACGCGTGTTGACGAATACGGAACCCCTAATTATGTAATACCACATCACGGTGTGCTCCGCGAGCAAAGCACAACCACTAAGCTACGTGTGGTATTTGACGCTAGTGCGAAGTCGAGTTCCGGGCAGTCTTTCAACGACCTTCAACTTGTAGGACCTCCGATACAAGGTGATTTGTTTGCCATTTTATTGCGTATGCGTCAACACAAATATATAGCGTGTGCTGACATCGAAAAAATGTATCGGCAGGTATTAATCAACGAAAATCAACGTGACCTACAACTTATCTTGTGGCGTGACGATTCGACAAAACGAATTAATGTGTACAGATTAAATACTGTCAGTTATGGCTGCGCCTGCGCGCCTTTCTTGGCTGTACGGTGTTTAAAACAATTATCTTTAGACAGTCCGGATCCTGACGTCAAAAGAACAATAGCCGAATCATTTTTCGTTGATGATATGGTCACTGGATCTAACGATAAAAACGAACTATTACAATTATGCGAAAAGGTTTCAAACACTTTAAAGGCGGGATGTTTTTCATTAAGGAAATGGATTTTTAATTTTCGATGCGATCTAGCTTCCGATTGTTTTAATGACGCTAAAGATTTAAATATTAACGATAGTCACAACTGTAAAACATTAGGTATGTGTTGGAATTTTAATTCTGATGAATTTTATTTTGATACAAAATTTGAAAATAATAATATAATTTCTAAGCGCACAATATTGTCTCATATATCGCAAATATTCGACCCACTAGGATTATTGAGCCCTGCAATAATAGTAGCAAAGGTTTTATTACAAAGGCTATGGCTTCTCAAGTTGGACTGGGACGACGAGCTGCCGCGCGACGTCACAGCTGAGTGGAACCGGTTTGCTAGCAGTTTATCGACGCTCGGAAATATTCGTATTCCACGACACGTAATAGCAAGTGTACCTACGGCACTTGAGTTACACATATTTACCGATGCTTCTCAAACGGCTTATGGAGCGTGTATTTATGTCCGATCTGTTTTCGATGATAATAATGTGTCACCATCTGTGCATTTATTGTGTTCGAAGGGCAAGGTTGCGCCGTTAAAGCCTGTTAGCGTACCTAGGCTCGAGCTATGCGGGGCGATACTTGGCGCGCGTCTTTATTCGTTGGTGAAAAATTCGCTTTACTGTCAATTTAATCGTGTCATATTCTGGACAGATTCTACTATAGTCTTAGGGTGGCTGCGCATGGCACCTAATTTATTAAAAACTTTTGTTCAGAATAGAGTAGCCGAGATACATGAATTAACTGAAGGGCAACCATGGCGACATGTGAGCGGAAAAATTAACCCTGCCGATTTAGTGTCCAGGGGTGTGCACCTGCCTGACCTGACCACTTCACGTTTATGGTGGAATGGTCCGACTTTTTTACATGATGCGAATTTCGATTTTAACAATTCAGAAAATAAGGCACAACATTCAATAAACGATTTACCGGAGGTTAAGGCTAATGTTGTACATGCTTTTAATTGTAATCAAAATGCGAGTATTATTCCGTTTGCTAGATTTTCTCGTTTTGACCGATTAATTCGTACGTTTGCCTATGTATTACGTTTTTGCACAATATTCGACAGTCAAAGTTGGATAGGCTAAGCGGCGCAATTACTATTAGTGAGTTAAGATGTTCTGAGATGATTCTTGCAAAATTGTCTCAATTGGAATCATTTCATGATGAATATGAAAAATTATCAAAAGGGTTATCACTAAAACATAATCCTAGCTTACAAAAATTAAATTTATTTTTAGACACATCTAATACTATACGCGTTGGGGGTCGAATTAGCAACTCAGAGGATTTTAACTATGATAAGAAGCACCCAATTTTACTCTCATCAAAACATCAATTTTCCGTGCTATTGTTTCGTCACAAACACCAGTCTCTTCTTCACGTAGCCCCTCAGGCACTCCTATACAATGTGCGCGAGCAATGGTGGGTGATTGGTGGAAGAAACCTTGCTAGAAAAATAGTACGGGATTGCGTGGTTTGCAAAAAACTATTGGGAAAAACATTACATCCGCTTATGGGTAATCTGCCTAAGGAACGATTGAGTGCTACTTATCCCTTTCTATATTGTGGAGTCGACTATGGGGGGCCAATTTACACTTTGAATCGCAAGGGAAGGGGCGCAAAAACGGTAAAATCGTATATTTGTTTATTTATCTGTTTTATAACACGCGCAATACACTTGGAACTTGTAAGTGATCTTTCCTCGGAGGCATACATTCTAGCTCTCAAACGCTTTATTTCACGCTACGGAAAACCTGTTGAAATATTCTCTGACAATGGCAGGAATTTTGTAGGAGCAATGAAAGAATTTTCTAATTTTTTAAATAATTGTTCAGAGGATATAGCTCAATACGCGACGAGCCAATCTATTAAATTTAGCTTTATTCCCCCTTACGCTCCTCATTTTGGTGGCCTGTGGGAGGCAGGAATAAAGTCTTGTAAACATCACTTGACGCGGGTCATTGGGAACGCGCATTTAACGTTTGAGGAATTTACCACAGTACTAGCACAAGTGGCGGCGATCCTTAACTCCCGTCCACTTTCACCTATGTCCTCAGACCCTAATGATCTCCTACCCTTAAGTCCAGCCCATTTCCTGATCGGTCGTACACTTACAGCGCCAGTTTATGATGACATGCGAGCTGATCCAGGGAATCTACTCAATCGCTACAAGAAGGTGGAGCAGATTCGTCACCATTTCTGGGCACGTTGGGCGAAAGAATACGTCTCGGAGTTGCAGACTAGATGCAAATGGACTGAAGGCGGCGACTCGTTGCAAGCTGGAACTCTCGTCGTCATCAAAGATGATAACCTGCCTCCTCTCAAATGGCAGTTGGGGCGCATCGTTGCTACAGTTCCTGGAAAAGACGGCATATCACGTGTGGCGGACATTCGCACAGCAAGTGGCACTGTACGGCGGGCATTCTCAAAAATATGCCCTTTATTCCATGAAGATGCGGCGCAGTAATTTGAAAGCATCCTGGTGCTTCCAAGGCCGGGGGCATGTCGCGACCACTGCGTGAAACGGAGCGAGTGACGGCTGCGGCAACGGGATTGGCTGGCGATGAAGAAGCGGTCAAAATCCAAATTCAAAACGTACCTATATAAGCGAGCTTTTGAAAGGAAAAACGTTCATTTGCTATTTTTGCTATTTTTAATACTTTCACTATAATTTTTTCTATGTACCATTGTGGAACGCAAGTAAAAGCTGTTAAAATATTCGCAAGTTATTATTTATCTCTTCGACGACGACCCTACGCACGACAAATGGCTTTACGGTTTTCTATTTTAGGTTATATTTTTCATTAAATCACAGGATGAGAAAGAAAGAGAGAAAGAATAGACACACTCTTCTTTTTCAAACCAGTCACGGGCAAGGTGCAATGACCGTTCAAAACCATGGGCAAAATCATGCACAAATTGAAAATTATAATAGTAATTTGCAAATTAATTAAAGTTATTAAATGAAATAAATATTGCAAACAAATTTATTATTAATAATAACAATAATAAATGTAAAATTATGATGATAAACAACTTGATTGAATTTTAATTTACATATTTATGATTTACATAGATAATCAACATGGTTTTTAAACGCACCTTGCTTCAATTGGATTGATAATTGGATTGTGTCACGTTAGCTTTATTTATCGCTACTATCGAGTTCACGTTAGCCAGCTCTGTAAAATTGGTGCTGCCGATTTTGTTAGCTTTCGAATCGAGTACGTTTTCGAGTAGTATTTTCTTACGCGCGTAAGATTTCTCGATAGCTGTTCGTGCTAAGGGTACAGATAAAGGCTTTCCGTCTTCGACACGCTAGCCTGTAAGGCCCACGGTCTGCGAGCAATCATCTCCGAAGAGACGTTCGCTCTCGTCTCGCGCGTACTATCTGAAAGATTTCCGTCTCCATATTAAACATAGACACGTAGTCTCTCTTAGACCTCCGCAGTCGTTCGAACGAGGTTCAGGGTAAGCGCCACCTGCGCTCATCCCTGGTCCCTCGGTGTCGGATTATTAGCCGCAAGCTGTAAAAGAAGCTCAAAAGAGTCTTTTACAGAGACGCCCAGGGTGCACCGGCCCTCCCACTGTCTTTCCCAGTCCACGGATGCACTGGGACAAACAGTAGTCGGGCACACGAGGAGGTTATCCGACCACGCACCCCAGACTTGACCCCCTGGTGTGGTCCCATAAAAAAATTACAGAGATCTGGGGAGTTATTTTTTCATAATCCTGAAAAATATCAATTATTTAGCTTACCATCGCACGAGTTGTACCGGTCGCAAAGGTTTCATGCAATTGGTTCTTGATCAATAGCGTTAGATTCGCAATTAGGAAATGATGTGCAAAATTTCTTTTTTTTCTAATTGGTCCTTGCCCGTTGGGTGTCACTGCGCAGGTAGCTAATGGGCGTGGCTTACTATTGATTAGTGATAGACGACAGTAGCGGTGGATCAGTGGGCGGTGCCTATTCTTTTGTTTGCGGAACTGGTGAGCACATAGAAATAGAATGTCAAAGAACAACAAAGTCAATAAACAGGTGATCCGAAAACGAATCAATACATTTTATATGAGATACGTAAAGTATGAATTAGATTCATAAAATATGACTATATTATGGCAAAGGAAATTAATAAACTATGTTCCATACTATTTTCTTTGTCGATAAACGAATAAATGTAGCGAAATTTGGTTTTAGAGAAATGTGTGGCAATATCTTATTTACCTTTGAAAAGTGTGATTACTTGGATTGTTTCTTTTAGTCACATCACAATTACTTAGAGCACAAGACACCATAGCACCACGATACCTTTATTTTAAATTTTAATTAAGATTAAAAAATATTTTAAACAAACTGTGATTGCTGATTTGCTAAGCGGGACGCTAGGGGCTCTTCCTGTAAAAAATGTTGGCACATGTCACTTGATCCTTTGTCTCTTTTTTACATAGACCGTGTCCGTATGATGTTAATTTCTCTTTTCCACGCTTTGTTGGTCTTCTTGAGCGCAGCGAAAATTTTTCTATGTCTATGGGTGGGCAAGTGTATAGTGGCGCACTTACCACCACTCTGAACGTCGAGTTGCACAATGTAGCACAGTTCTTGTGTTATGCACTCCTAGTACCACGCGACTTATTTTTTGATAGAAATCTGTAAATGCGTCTATTCGCGAGCGAGGTTCGAGGGGAAGCAACATTCCGGAGCTCATCATATTTCAACGATTGGTTATACAAATACATAGATGAGAGTACCTTTAAGTATGATTTAAAACTTGGTTTTCAATGTGTCCTTGGCAATAACTGGAATAATTATCTAAGCCTCATTATTATTTTAGTCTATAAAGTAGTACTCTATTGTGTTTTTATCATATCTATGGTAATAGATAATTATGAAGTGGATTTTATAACTTTTGGTGCCAACTGCTGCTCCCATTGTTTCTTAACTGATTTGATTTATAAAATGTTAATTACTTGCCACTTTTATAAAATAATTAACTTTATTAATTCTAAGGTAGGAATAAATCTGTTAACTATACGTGACAAATCTTACCACTACACAAATGATCATCTCTTTTGTTGGCTAACCTATTGTTCTAATTGCAGACCGTGTTCTTATTATCTTTACTATGTATCTAAACTGCAATACTGATTTTATTATTCTCTTCTGCCGTGTGGTTTAATGGTGCAATTATGATGGTACGGAACCCTCGGTGCGCGAGTCCGACTCGCTCTTGACCGGTTTTTTTTTTATCACGGATGAAAAGACCTCCCACAGTTTTGACGAGGCCACATCTCGTCCGCTCGCGAAGTTTGTTTTTCGGGCGGATGGTGTTTTATTATTATTATTGGTATTTTTAACCGACTTCAAAAAAAGGAGGAGGTTCTCAGTTCGGCTGATTTTTTTTTTTACTATTTTTTTTATGTTTGTTACCTCATAACTTTGTCAATCATAGACCGATTTTAGAAATTATTTTTTTGTTTGAAAGTATATAGTTATAGATTGGTCCCATTGTCATAAGATCACGATCTCATTATGAGATCCTGGAGAAATCAAGGGAACTCTTCAAATATTATAGGCACACCTAAAGCGATTTTGGTATTTTCTTAAGTAACTCGTGCATTTGTTTTCGAAAAGTACCATTTTGATGAAGTAGAACTGATTATGAAGACCATAGATGATCATCGGAACTATTCAATAGGTACTAAGAATTTCATTGGTAGGATAAGATTACTTTAATATAGTTGCTAGGCTATTTATGTTCGTCATAATGCATATGGTGAAGTGGAGCTGATAGTGAAGAACCAGGGGAACTCCTCAAGAACTAACGCCCCTGCGTCGGGAAAAGCAGTATTTTGCAAAAGTTGATCAGCCATTGACATAAGAATATTGTAACTTAGATGATATCGTCTTTGGTAAAGTGGAACTGATGATGAAGACCATAGGTGATCATCGGAACTATTCAATAGGTACTTGGTATTTTGCTGGTGCGATACGATTACTTTTATATTGTTGCAAGGCTATTTATGTTCGTCATCTTTATTAATATATAAAATCGTAAACTGAATGACTGAATGACTGACTGACTGACTGACTGATCTATCAACGCACAGCCCAAACCGCTGGACCTAGAGACTTGAAATTTTGCACACAGATACCTTATACAGTGTAGGCATCCACTAAGGAAGGATTTTTGAAAATTCTATCCCTAAGGGGATGAAATAAGGGATGAAAGTTTGTATGAAAGTCCCTCAGTTTTGAAGCTAGAATCGTCAAATTTTGTGTTTAGGCTGACGATTGAAAATTAATAAATACGGGTCTCAGTGTTTTTCAAAATTCTACCCCCGAAGGGGTCAAAAGGGGGATGAAGTTGTGTAATGAAGAAAATCCTTTATTTTCGAAGTCAAAATTGCTAAATATATGATTTAGGCTTATGGATGGAAATCTGACGCAACGTTTATTGTTATTGTTAGTATTTCAACCCCTACGGTGATGAAATGGGGGTGAAAAGGGGTAAATAAACCTAAAAATAGATATGGATGTCGTTATTGGGGTTTTCTGGGACGACGATTGCAAAAATTACATTTATTTTGAAGTCCAACACGGTGGACATGATTTGACCCCTCAAGGGGTGTAAATGGGGTTCAAATTTTGTATGGAAAAATAATATTAAATGGATATTACAACTTTAAACTTCGTAGGAGCACGTCTAAAAATAAATAAGCAAACATATATTTTGTGATTTTGAAAATAAACCCTTTAGGGGGTAAATGGGGTGAGTAAACCTAAAAATAGATACGGATGTCGTTATTGGGGTTTTCTGGGATGACGATTGCAAAAATGACATTTATTTTGAAGTCCAACACGGTGGACATGATTTAACCCTCAAGGGGTGAAAATGGGGTTCAAATTTTGTATGGAAAAAAATATTAAATGGCCATTACAACTTTAAACTTCGTAGGAGCACATCTAAAAATAAATAAGCAAACATATATTTTGTGATTTTGAAAATCAACCCCTTAGGGGGTAAATGGGGTGAGTAAACATGAAAATCGATGTGGAGGTCGTTCTTGAGGTTTTATGGGATGGTGATTACGAAAATGACATTTATTTTGAAGTCCAACACGGTGGACATGATTTAACCCCTAAAGGGGTGAAAATGAGGTTCAAATGTATGGAAAAAGAATATAAAATAGACATTACAACTTTAAAATTCGTAGGAGCATGTCTAAAAATAAATAGGCAAACACATATTTTGTTATTTTGAAAATTATCCCTTAGGGTGTAAATGTGGTAAGTAAACATGAAAATCGATGTGGATGTCGTTCTTGAGGTTTCATGGGATGGTGATTGCGAAAATGACATTTATTTTGAAGTCCAACACGGTGGACATGACACATCATGGACCTGTACCTGGACATGCACATCCAGGTAACGGGAACGAGAACAGGCACGGGCACGGGCACAGAAACAGGAACGGGAACGGGAAGGTTAGGTTACGAAGGAGCCAGAGGTCTCCTGGATTTGATTCCTAGGGAAGAGGGTGTACAACAAGGACACGGGTTGGTTTGGTGGTAAGACTCAGTCAAGTCTGACTACAACCTTCTTACCTTAGATATCCTGCCAAATGTAATTTGACAAAATACGGTTGTACAGGTAGATACCCAGTCCCCTCTGTGGATGAAAACTCCAGGTTTGTGTAGTTCGCACTATTGCCTTCAGTCCACTTTCTACTTTAAGGCGATGATATAAGGCGGCAAGTGCAGAACTTCTGCCCAAGTTATAAACTACACATCCCGGGTCTTCATATGAACTAAAGATGGTTAGTACCTTTAGTTCTTTTTATTTAATTTTCAAGAACACGAACGTTCTTTTTTTTGAACGCTATTATAATCATCTAAGACACGAACGTTCTTTTTTTTTTGAACGCTATTATAATCATCTAAGACACGAACGTTATTTTTTACGAACTCTATAACCAGCTACATGAACATTATTTTTACCTATACGAACATTCTTTTCACGAAATGGATTTTAAAGGGTAATTTGTGTAAATCCGAGTTGTTAGTAGTGTAACGAACGATATTTTTAGTTTCTTCTAATTCTTCTTACTAACTTAGTGACTCCGTGAGCTGTAGACCCCGCGCTCAAATGTATTTCAGAAACAAAATAACACAAAGTAGACTTCGTTCTTTCAACAACTGTGCACATAATACAGGTGGATTTTTGAAATGTACATTAAATTCAAAAATTCAAAATTCAAATATAATTTATTCAGTCTAGGCTGTTACAAGCACTTGTGAATGTCATATAGGCACCCATTACACACACAATCCAGACCGTGCCAGACTGACAAAGATTGACAGAGATTGATTGTGTAACGTTGTTCGCGATCTGTTTCAATCTGGCGCGGTCTGGCGTGATCAGATTGTGCTGGATTGTCAATCTACGTCAATCTGGCTTGGTCTGGCTTAGGGTTGGCACCTTTTTTTCGAGGTAATAGTATTATTTTCAAAACAAAAAACATTTTATAGGGATATTCATAAAAATGTAGTCCACATTTATTTTTAACTAGCTTCCGCCCGCGACTACATCCGCGTGGGTGGACATTCGAACAATCATTAAAAAACAAACATACAAACGAACGAACAGAGAACTTGCAGTCTGCTCATCGCAATCTACTGCTGCTATCGTACACATATTTTTTGAAGGCTGAACTGATTTAGATGAAATGTAGCGCACAAACTGTGCGCTAAATTAACCTAGATAAAAACATAGGATACTTTTTATCTCGGTCAAAGGTATCAAAGGTATTTTTATTTTTTAAAACATTGAAATTAATATGTAGTACTTTTGGGGTAATTTATAAAAACATATTACAGCCCAATATTTATTTTTAATTAGCTTCCGCCCGCGACCACATCCGGGTGGACATTTGAAAAATACCCTAAAAAAACATACAGACGAACAAAAAAACAACCTCCTGCTGTTTTGAAGTCGGTTAAAAATATCGAATCGCATTGAATTGTGGTAGATTGTCAGTCTACCACGGTAGATTGTCAATCTACCACAATCTGCTTGCATCGGATCGCGGTAGATTGTGGTAGATTGTCAATCTACCATGGTAGACTGACAATCTAGCACAATATACTGCGATCAAATATTTTTAACCAACTACAAAAAAGCAGGAGCTTGTTTCTCTGTTCGTCTGTATGTTAGTTTTTAAGGCTGAATGATTTGAATGAAGTTTGACACACAGTTTATAGCCTGGATTAAATTATAAGATACTTTTTATCCTGGTCAAAGGTACCCTAGGGTAAAATACTTTAGTAAGTACTTTTGAGAATTTTATAAAAAATATAGCTAACATTTATTTTTAACTAGCTCCCGCCCATGACTACATGCAAAAAAATATACAGATGAAGAGAACAGAACCCTCCTTCATTTTTTTAGTCGGTTAAAAAAATTGGATCGCAGTGAAAGATGATGAAATTTGGCATACCTACAGTTAGTTTGGTGTCCTAGGAAGTACCTACCCTATGTACCCTATTTTTATTTTTTAAAGGAAGCTAGTTAAAAATAAATGAGGAGTTTATTTTTTCATAAATTTCCCAAAAGTCTACTTACTATATTTTTTGCAATGTTTTGAAAAATACTTTTTTACCTCGATATTATTATTACTATACCAGGCTATAACTGTATATGTATGTGTGCCAAATTTCATCAAAATCAGTTCAGCCTTCTGAAGCTGAACTGATTGGGATGAAATTTGGCACTCAGATAGTTCATAGCTTGGTAAAATAGTATTATAAATATCGATATTTGATTTTACACACACAGCGCCATCTAACCCTAAACTAACCAAGGCATAAAATGGGTGCTTTTGGGTTTTTAATAGGTACTAACTAACTTTTCGAAATACCTTAGTTATGTACTTATTATACGCAGACCCGTCACTCGGAAATTAAAATTTATCATTTCGATTTCGTCCGGGGATCGAACCCGGGACCTCTTGCGTGGTAGACTGGCATGTTGAATACTGCACCACTGAGGTCATCGATCGATATCACGCGAAAATTAATGCACAAAGTTGGCAACCCTACCAAAGACCACCGTGGATCGTGGTAGATTGTAAATCTACCAAGATCTACTGCGATCCAGATCTTGCTGGATTGACCGTGTAACGTCGCAAACCAACCGCATCAAATTCCATCAATCTGCGGTTTTGATCAGATTGAAACCAGATTGACGTGTGTAATGGCTGCCTAGAAGCTACGCCATCGGTTCGCAAACCCTAAGCGGGAGACCTTGTAACGAGAAGAACCGGCAAGAAACTCGTCAAGGGCTGGAACTGGGCATTAAGGACAGGCCCCTATATGTACGGTTTTAAAAATCCACCCTGTATACGCAGTCCTGGGTTCTGTCACAACCTTATTTATTCAAATTTTGCCCAGAAATGTTTGGATTGATGAACTTTGAAATATGAATATAATATTCTTGATGAACTTTTGAGTCCACTAAAAATAAAAACCAGCCAAGTGCGAGTTGGACTCACGCACGAACTGTTCCGTACCGAAAACGGCATAACAATCACGTTTTTTGTATGGGAGCCTCACTGAAATATTATTTTAATATGTTTTTATTATTTGTTGTTATTGTTATAGCGGCAACATAAATACATCATTTGTGAAAATTTCAACTGTCCTAGCTATCACGGTTCATGAGATACAGCCTGGTGACAGACAGTCTTAGTAATAGAGGGTCCCGATTTTAGGGTTCCGTACCCAAAGGGTAAAAACGGAACCCTATTACTAAGAATCCGATGTCCGTCTGTCTGTCTGTCACCAGGCTGTATCTCATGAACCGAGATAGCTAGTGTAGAAATCAAACTCCAGCATAGATGATAATAGTATTTATTTCACACTTGTAACTACGTACTTATACGAAACACTTATTCCGCTGTTCAACCGTTCACTGTGGCGGCTCCCGTATGACTGAGCCCCTCCACCCCGCTACCGCATATTTATAGCCTATGCATAGCGCGTAGCGGGGCGATTCACTCTAGTGGGGCGACTCTAGTCACCTGATAACTACAACTAACGTTTCGGTACTTTTATATTTAAGAACAACGTAATAAATAGAGTTATTAACAAAATGTAATAAATAATTAATCAGTCGCATAAATATACATATCCAGTATACTACATCCCTTTCTTGTTTTTATTTTTTTTATAACTATTTAATTACAGCAATCAAAGAACAATTAATATGTAAAATCATAAAACATTTAGTTAGAAAATGGTACAATGTACAACAATACCTTCCTGAGCAAAATAAAAAGGGAAGCGATATAAATTATTAATTATAAAAGCTTAGATAGACATACAATTGAAAATATTACATATTGTCCTTATTTTGTAAAGATTTTATAAATAGTGTAAAATTCTATAACATAGTTCTCTATAGTCTTTCCCTTTCTTTTCCATTACTTTTTGGCTTAACTGCCTTTAACTTCCAAACAAAAGGGAGAGACTTGTGAACTTCATTAGTTTGGCTGTAAGTTTTTCCCTTTATTTAATGACACTGGATAATCTTAAATGAATCTTAGTTTTTCTATGTTTCTTATAATAAAAAATAAAAAATTCTTTGCTTGTCAGAGCGTGGCACAATTAATGTTACTTACATAGAGATTTCTTCACATTCTACTAATACTACATTATTCAAGTTTTAGTTAATTTACAAAGTAGTACCTATTTTATGTAATCATTCAATAAAAACTAAAATGATCACACATCATAAGTAAATAAAAATCAAATAATATCATAATAGAATATATATATCGACATAAATGATTTTATTTTATTTAATCCATTACAAAAAGCAATTGTTTCTGAAATTTTTTGCCTACTATTAAACCTATATGAACCTTTCTGATCTAAAACTTTGTCAAGGTCACTTCTAAATTATTTTTTGTTATTATAATTAATGTTATGTTATTTCTGTTAATAATACGTATTTTAAATGTAATTTGTTTCGTTTTACCCATATTTACTTTTAATTTATTAGTATTCATTCAACCATTTTATACCAATGCCAGTGTTTAAATTTCGTTCAATTAGATATATTACGACTTTTTTAATAATCGGCAAAACGACGATGTTGTATCATGTTTATGAAATCATCATCGCATAACCCTTGGGTAGGTATTTTAATTGTCACTGAGCCAGTTTTTTTTTAAATTTAATGTATTATTATTAACTACTCCGGATTCTCAACACACGACAGTTTGGCACAAATACATTCTCATAGACAATCATTGGCCTGTGGATACCTAATGACGCGTTTTCCTACAGGGTTTCATGGTGTGATTTTCTTTTTCCTTGGCTTTTTTTTATGTCATTTTAGCACACTTGTACCGGCGGGCTGATTATCTAATTAGAAACCACCTAGCGACCGGTTGCAGTTCATAGATGATAGTGATCCATTGCTACTTCTTTTTGGATTAAAAAAAACATACCAAAGAAAAGTAGCAATGTATGTGGAATGAAACCGGTCGCTAAATAGTTTCGTTTTAGATAATCAGGGTGCCGGTCACAAGTTACTAATGTTCTGATGTTTTTAGTATACTTAATGTTTAAGTATTTCAATAAGCGGTTTTCAAAAACAGTCAAAGAAAAAAGGTAGTATTTAAAAAGACCTAGATGTCATTGAACAACTAAGTAGGTAGGATTTTAAGAAAAAGGCAAAGGACTTTTTAACATTCTTTTGTCTGACCCTCAGTGGGTTTTTTTTTTAATCTACTTAGTTGAAGTATTACTACTAAGTTGAATCGACACAAAATTACTTTTTTTTTTACTTACATACTCATTTCAAGTTAGGTATATGAAAATTGGAAACTACTGAGTCTACCACCAGTTCACAAATTGGGAGGCCCTTCCGAGAATAACTGGTGAAAGAAACTCGGTTGGGGTGGTCGACCTCCGCTTTTTTTTATTGGGTAAATGGAGCTATCAGATTGAATAATATATTTTTACCACTAATTTTGTTTTAGTATAAAATTTTACATAAAAGTATTATTTGCTTACTGCTATTATTTCTGCATTTTATGTACTTATTACATATATAGGTTATATAGGTTACTTTCAAAATCAAGTCAGCACTGAAACGTTCTGAACTGCCAGATTTGAACATTATTTAACTAAAGTAGTCGGAAGTATAAAGGTAAGCATCACATTCCTTTTCTTTTAAAGGTAGCGTTTAAATTTAATTAATATTATTATTAATTATATTATTAATAATAAAATTATTACTGTTATCACTACAGCCCACCATGGCTTACCACTGGACACAACTTCTCCTGTGAATAATACGGATATTATTAAGAGCCTTTGTTGTACGTATATTGACCACTCGATCAACGAGTTTTTTATTTACTGTGGAAGATTTATGTAATACAGCAACTGAAATTCAGTTCTCCATTAAGCATTTGATAGTATCAGATACAAACACATTTGTGAAAATCGAAATTGATCAATCTTTGACCTAAGTTATTTTTACTTACAATAAATAAATAACATTTTTTTTTATTTTAAACCACATCCACAGTTCAACCTGGTTATCTCCATTTAAGCAAA
The DNA here is from genome assembly GCA_943789525.1 of Agriphila geniculea. Lineage (NCBI taxonomy): Eukaryota > Metazoa > Arthropoda > Insecta > Lepidoptera > Crambidae > Agriphila > Agriphila geniculea. The sequence goes on along the minus strand of OX038897.1, from coordinate 329,703 downwards.
GGTAAGGTATTAGTATGGTGTTTGGAGGCACTGCCTTTCCGTAACTAATTCTATGAATGAAAAAAGCTTTATGGTATAAACTGCTGTAAACACTTTAACATTTTGCCAGATCAGCAGACATTAAGAGTGGCCACACACAGAGGTTTTTCCTTTTCGGAATTCCGTAGATACATCATTCTGAACGCAGCTAATCCATACAGATCTATGGACCTACCATACGCATGCAGGATTTTTTCGTACGGAATTTTCATACATTATCGATATTTCGTTCGGAATTCTGAATCGGAATTCCGTCGTGTGTGTGTCCGGGCTTAAACAAAAACACTTCAACTGTTTCTTTGTTCAGGTTATTTCTTTTTTCTTTTTTTTTTTGATTCTCACCTCGATCGCGATTGTACGTCACTGGCAGACCGTCTCGATTTATGATAGATTAAGACTTTTCGATCACGAGTGTCCGTAGCTAGCAGACCGTCTCGATTCACGATTGTTTAGAGTTTTTTTTTTTTGCATGAGTGTCCGTAGCTAGCAGACCGTCTCAATTCACTACTAATTAGGGCTATTCGATCACGAGTGTCCGTTGCGGTCAGACCGTCTCGATTTTCGAGTGTCCGTTGCTGTCAGACCGTCTCGATTCACGAATGTCCGTTAGACCGTCTCGTTTCGCGAGTGTCCGTTGCCGTCAGACCGTCTCGATTCTCGAGTGTCCGTTGCTGTCAGACCGTCTCGCTTCACGAGTGTCCGTATTGCTATTTGATTTATTTGATTAATCAGGGCTTTTCGATCACGAGTGTCCGTTGCGGTCAGACCGTCTCGATTTTCGAGTGTCCGTTGCTGTCAGACCGTCTCGATTCACGATTACCCGTCAGATCGTCTCGTTCCGCGAGTGTCCGTTGCTGTCAGACCGTCTCGATTCTCGAGTGTCCGTTGCTGTCAGACCGTCTCGCTTCACGAGTGTCCGTTATTGCTGTTTGCTTTATTTGATTAATCAGGGCTTTTCGATCACGAGTGTCCGTTGCGGTCAGACCGTCTCGATTTTCGAGTGTCCGTTACTATAACACTGCCACCAGTTCATCAAGATTAATTATATGATACCATTAAATTCACAACTACTCTAACCAATTATGTTATGCCCGAAAAATCCAATAGCTGTAAAACTATGTTTTATCTATGAATAGTAAATTAAGTCAGCAAATGAGTGATGTTACAAAACACTATTGCTATACATTATCTACGAGTAAGGGCCTTCTCCCACACGGCTATCGAAACGCGATGTTATTGCAATGAAATCTTAGGCTTAGGTCAATCGCTTATGTAACATGCTATTTTCTGAAGCCTGGCCGCTCACGGGGCTACCCGAATGAGACTACACAATAAAATTATATCTTTATAATCTGTGTGACACAAAATGTCGACCGAACATGACTCGATTAGTACTGAAGACGTTCGTCTACTTTAAATTTATAATAAAATATGATATTTTCCAATGAGCGGTTTTCAATGACAGATTTAAAAAGAAAGGAAACTATGAGTAGATGGCGTTGTGCAAAAGTATGATGTCAATGTCAATGTCAACTTGTCAACCCTGACATGACATGTCCAAAAAATCTATCTATCTAGTCCGAAGAAATAATACTGCTTAACAAAACATCTGCAGATCAATAAATTCAGCCGTTTCAGCCATCTTTTCTAAAAATCACAAATTAAACCACAAATTAACATACGTGACCGTTGTAAGCATGAATCGGACAGGGCGTCAGCGCGCTGTAAGCGTGATTCGGAACGCCACCTTAGAATTTTTCGCTAGTTTTTTGACATCATACTTTTCGATAGCGTCATCTAGTGAGGAAATTGGAACTATTCTTTTACTTAAAAAAGCGCTCATTTACAAAACAAGTTTTATATTCTGGCCCTGCTTAGTCTTCATTTCGTTATGCACTTTATAGTCTGTGAGATGAATACATGCAATTTTCTGTGCTGTGCAACATAAAACTCGGGTAGCGTACGACCAACAGGACCTTAGCGCGCGATTGATATTTTCATATCAACGTGTCCGTCGTGTCTCGTCGTGTGCGGAGGTAGGCGGATTTGTATGAAAGCGATTCACGAGCGACTGGTAGGAAACGCGCATGCTACTTTAGTCGCTTAAGAGTCGCTTCATGGGAGAAGGCACCAAATCGTGTTTACAGCTCTTGGAAGTTTGCCAATCAATTGGGGTGTCAAAACATTGTCTCTCATATAAACTACAAATTAAAGCTTTTGGATTTTTAGGAGTAGAACATTTTATTATTTATTTTAATAATGCATTTATCTGTAAATAACTGGAAATCGAATAACTGATTATGAGTGACACGTTTATGACCTGCATTCTCTCTTTTTTTTCCTTTTTTATTAAGAAAAAAAATCAGTTATTCGTTGAGAGAAGTAATACAATATAATGCAGTAGGTACTCACAGTTTTATCCGCGTCGCCATTTGTAGAAATCAAACTCCAGCATAGATGATAATAGTATTTATTTCACACTTGTAACTACGTACTTATACGAAACACTTATTCCGCTGTTCAACCGTTCACTGTGGCGGCTCCCGTATGACTGAGCCCCTCCACCCCGCTACCGCATATTTATAGCCTATGCATAGCGCGTAGCGGGGCGATTCACTCTAGTGGGGCGACTCTAGTCACCTGATAACTACAACTAACGTTTCGGTACTTTTATATTTAAGAACAACGTAATAAATAGAGTTATTAACAAAATGTAATAAATAATTAATCAGTCGCATAAATATACATATCCAGTATACTACAGCTAGGACAGTTGAAATTTTCACAGATGATGTATTTCTGTTTCCGCTTAACAACAAATACTAAAAACATAGTAAAATAATATTTGTACACAACAAACGGGGTTTTTTTGTCGTTTTTTGATCGATATTAATAACGACAACAGGTAAACAGTTGAAATTTTCAAAAATGATGCATTTCTATTGCCGCTTTAACAACGAATACTAATAACAGAATAAAATAAATATACGCTAGGTTATGAATGACGGTTTTAACCGAGCTGCAAAACCTTCATGCAAAACCGAGTTCAATAGAGAGCACACACGTAAGGTTACGCATGACAGTTTTAACCGAGCTGCAAAACCTTCATGCAAGCCGCTCATGCACGCCGCTCGGTTATGCCTGTGGTCAAAACCGTCATGCATAACCTAGCGTGTGTGGTGTGGTTGGCATTGGAGCAATTAAAAAAGAACTGTACCCCCACCCCCGGTATTTGCCCTGTCCCTCAGATTTCTTCACTTATATTTTTGGGATGAATGACTTCTAGCAGAATTAATTAATTTAGATGAAATAAGCATATTATTAAATATACAGGGTGTCCCAAAACTTTGCCACACGAAGGGAAAGTACCTTAAATATTGAAGGTAGGAAATTTTACTGAAAGAAGACTTCATTTTGTTTATAAAAATATATGGAACTGCATTCAAAGATTTTTTTTAATTGATTGACTGATTCGATACGAATTGATGAAATCCGTAATTATTAAATTTTAAATGTTAAATTTCATGGCCTTCCATTTGTTTAAGATGCAGTGTCACTTAAAAAAAAGTAATCCTTATAAGTAACCCTTTCGATTGGTGTTGTAAAAATAAATACAAAAATGTTTTCGTTTTTGGTGGGTTCGATTCCTGGTTAAGGCAGGCGATTTTCCAAAAATCATTGAATGCAGTTCCATATATTTTTATAAACAAAATGAAGTCTTCTTTCAGTAAAATTACCCATCTTCAATATTTAAGGCTTTAAAACCATCATGCAAAACCTTCATGCAAAACCTTCATGCAAAACCGTCATGCATAACGCTAGGTTATGCATGACGGTTTTGACCACAGGCATAACCGAGCGGCTTGCATGACAGGCATGCATGACAGGCATGCAGTTTTATCCCACACACGCTCGGTTATGCATGACGGTTTTGACCTTACAGGCATAACCATCATGCATAACCTAGCGTATATGGCCGGCTTAACCCTTTCGATTGGTGTTGTAAAAATAAATACAAAAATGTTTTCGTTTTTGGTGGGTTCGATTCCTGGTTAAGGCAGGCGATTTTCCAAAAATCATTGAATGCAGTTCCATATATTCTTATAAACAAAATGAAGTCTTCTTTCAGTAAAATAACCCATCTTCAATATTTAAGGCTTTAAAACCATCATGCAAAACCTTCATGCAAAACCTTCATGCAAAACCTTCATGCAAAACCGTCATGCATAACGCTAGGTTATGCATGACGGTTTTGACCACAGGCATAACCGAGCGGCTTGCATGATAGGCATGCATGACAGGCATGCATGACAGGCATGCAGTTTTATCCCACACACGCTCGGTTATGCATGACGGTTTTGACCTTACAGGCATAACCATCATGCATAACCTAGCGTATATGGTCGGGAACCCAGAGATGCAGACAATATTTTGCCTTATTGTAAATGAACTTTGGCTTGGATTTGAATGTAATGTTCTGTGACATTGGGCCTTGACGGATATTCTTTTCAATGACGTATTACCAAATTAAATGAACAAAAGTCCAAATTACCCGTCCAAATTAAATGAACAAAAGTATTACAAGTTGTCAATTTAAGTTTTTTCAAGTGTTTTTTGTTTTTTTTTTCTCGTGACATCGATCCACTTTTGCCAACTCGTACTTGGCCGGTTTTTACTCTTTGGGTACGGAACCCTAAAAACATGCTTTACACTCCTAACAAAAAAGTTTTGTTACATTTTTGATCATTTTCATTCACCGCCCCCTGATTATCTAATTAGAAACCACCTAGCGACCGGTCTCAATTCACAGATGAATGTTATACATTGCTACTTCATTTTGGGGTAAGAAAAAACATACCAAAGAAAAGTAGCAATGTATGTCAAATGAAACCGGTCGCTAAATAGTTACTTTTTAGATAATCAGCCCGCTGATTTGACTGAAAAATTCTATATAATTAATTATCGAACCTGCTCACAAAATTCGAGAATCGGTTGAAAAATGCGACCTGTAGATGAGAATAAACGGACAGCTGGAAGGACATCCGGACGGAAGGAAGGGCATATGAAATAATTTTTACCCAAGCCGAAGCTGGCATGCATGACATAATTACTGTTTATTAAATAGGTACACGTAATAAGATACAGTCATTAGAATAAGATAACATTGTAATATTATTGTATAAGTAGTTGATTTAGAACTTAGCACACTTTAAATAAAACATCCATCTAAGATTAAAATTAGTGCTTACATTACATTGCAAAGGTTTTTTTAATAAGTCATGAGACTTGCAATAAATCTTGAAGTCTACATAGTATACGATAAAGAATATTAAATTAATAGTTAACTAAACCTCCGTCATCTGTGGTTAAATAAAAATACTATTGGAACGGTAAATAATGGATAAATTAAAATCGACTTGTTTTCAGCTACAATGATACGTTGGAAATGTAATGAAAATATCTTTATTTAAATGAGCTCACATAATAAGCATTTTTACAAAGTCAAATCTTTTACCCTACCACCCATTATGACCTCTTTTAACTGACAAGAAAAATGGGCGCAAAACCCTTGTCAGCGTTATCAGATAGAACGATATTTACAAATATGTATATCGTTTCCAGACTTTATATTAACAAATAAACAACATTATTTAATTAGCTTATTTCTTAATGAATTTCAAAGTACTTAATCAAATTACAAGGTTCGAGCTAAATTCAAAGTTTACAATCAACATACAATTCAATATACGATAAGAAAGTAGTCAAAAGCAGACCCATTCCCAGTGGCAGGCCTCGTTCACGAGCATGACACATGAACCAGCCATCGCTTCGCTCAACCATAATTGAGGGAACGAACGTAACGACCCGCCTCACATGACACCACCGCAGAAATGATTAAAGAGAGCATGACATACTAAGGCTATCCATGTTAAGGCCATAAGAATAATAGTACATTATGATACAAGTTAGCTTAGGTTACTTATTGCACACAAGGCTGTGGGTTGCAGCCCGAGCCGCAGGCGAGGGCGTAACTCAGCCGAGTGTGCAATAAGTAAGAGCTCACGAGTTTCATACGACGTTTTTCAACACATTTGCGAGGAAAAAACAAAGTAATTTACCACACAGCAACAAATACGACAAAAACAAAATGATAATCATAATGACAAAAGGCGCGCAGGTTTTTTTTTGTTTTTTTCACACGCCCAATGCAAGAATATTTTGCGAACAAAGGGGTTAGTGAGCATACAGCCTACTTCAAAATTATAAATTTAAGTGATAAAATGCTAATATTTTAATATTTTTTAACAAAATATTGTAAATAAGAAATAATTTGATAATAATAATTATTTGTTTGACTTAATTATGGGCCTACACATTTATTTATTCCAAAAATGCAAATGAATTTTCAGCGGCATAAAACCTCTTTGTTGTTACTAAAAAAATAACTGTATTACCCGGTTAAATTGAAAATGCTGTGTTTACTCACATAGAACTTGCAGTAAGGTACCTATTTAACTTTGTAGGGATCATTCTATAACCAACTAGTGTTTTATATATTACTAGCGGCCCGCCCCGGCTTCGCACGGGTGCAGTGCAATGTAGTTACTAATGTAAAACTGTGCTAATGTGGTGTCAGTGTGAAGTTATTTGATTATACTACAGGATATCTACATAATTATACGACGTACGCAAGGGGTGTTAAAATATAATTGAAGTGTGTGTGTGTCTGTCTGAGGACTCTGAGGCAACCTAGCTCCTAAACTTAAAGATCGATTTTATTGCGATTTTTATGTATAGTTTAAGAGAAGCGTACAGACGGCGGGAAGCGACTTTGTTTTATACTATGTTTAGCTTTTGCCCGTGGCTCCGCCCGCGTGGGAGTCGGTAATCGTTGTAAGTCTTCCCTTGGAAACCAATGATCGGCATGAAAAGAAGCCTGTGTTAAGTATTCCAGACTAAAATCTATCCCTGTGCCAAATTTCGTCTAAATCCGTTCACCCGTTCAGACGCGATTGAGTCACAAAATGAACAACATCCAAACATCAAAACTTTCACATTCTTACAATTTTGTGATATATAGGTAATAGCTGCACCAAGGCTGCACCCCGCGGTTTTACCTGCGCAATCTGTTGATTCTGTAACCAAACGCGCATCTCACTACACTTCACTTCACTTCGCGTGAATTAGTTATTAGTAATTAGCTAACTTATGAGCAATTTTACCGATTACAAAAATTTTAGGTAGCTATCTAAAATATTTTGTGATGAAAAAAAATCTTATCATTATCTTATTTATGATTTAAAGTTCCCATCCCGTGCAGTGAAGTGAGATTCGAAGTGGGGTTCGAGTTTGGTTACAGAACCGAGACGCCGTACTGTTCACGATTTTGTATTAGGTAGGTAGGTAGGTACTTAATAAAATTTCTTAGCAGTAATATAACAAAATAAGTATAATAATATTATGTTACATTTAATACTCATACTTAATAGTTTGGTAGGTATCTTCTTTTTAAATAAAATCTATGTATGTTTATTATTTTGTTTCCTATGCACTCCTAAACCATTCACATCCGATTATGATGAAACTTTGGTACGCTTATAATCTTCTTATAATAAATATTTGTTGAATTTCTGCTTATGACTGAAAAGGGTCCCGGCTAAAATAACGTGACATTGCAAATTATGCCGGGTCACTGACATGAAAAAAATTTTTTTATGTGTCGGGTGCAACTAATGTTGTGCATTATTATCCGGCTCTCAATTTCAACACTTTACACCACATTCCTTGTCACGTTAGATATCTGATATTTGCCAGATTTTTCCACATTTTATAAGAAGACTAATATTTCGTAAAATAGTGAAAATTAGGATAAAATGATAAAATCTTATACAACATGAAATGTCAGCTCGTGCGTGACATAATTACAGTCTCAGGGGATGTGACAACCTGACAACTGACATTTATTTTTCTTAATCATTCAAATGCACTAAGAAGTTTTGATTCCGATATCGAAATCAATCACCCTAAAAATAGCTTTCTACCCTTTTTCAACCCTGTTAGGGGATACATTTCAAAAAAATGCGAAACACGTGTTCAATTAATTTTGTGATAAAATGTCTATGCCAAATTTCAAGTCAATCGGGCCAAGGAATCGCATTCTCCCATACAAACTTTGCCACCCTGTTTCACCCCCTTAGGGATTGAATTTCGCAAAATCCCGTCTTAGTAAGCACCTACACCCTAAAAGAAAACCTTATGCAAAATTTGAGACTCCTAGCACTTGTAGTTTCTGAGATTTCGTGATGAGTCAGTGAGTGATTTTCCCTTTTATATATATAGATTGCACGCGTTTGTTATAGTTCGGTTTATGGCCCTAAAAGCGATGTATTAGGGCTCACTTTACGAGCAAGTGTGTTGAAAATAAATTTATAGTTAAGGCATCGAATTGAAAACTAATATCCAAAAGCTTTTCATAGGCCTTTTACAAAACTACTGACTATAGAAAGTAAAAAGATTGCAATTAAATAAATCAAAACAAGTTATGAATTGTTTTGAGTAAGAAGTGCCCATACATACAGACAATATAAAACAGTTTTTTTTATATACGTTGGACTTGAAGGACGCGTCTCTTGGCACCATCGTTGAACTTCTACGAAGACAACCACCAGCATCCTCAGTACAGTAGTCTGAAAAAGAAAATTTTGTTTTGAAATAATTTTATGGAATATGAAAAATTTGACTTTTGGTACAAGCTTTTTTTTATGTAGGTACTACAGGCTAGTGCTTAGCCTTCATCTCACTTGATGTTAAGTGACGATAAGGCGCTCTACTCCCGGAATCCTCATTACTGAGGAACTGGCTATCTTACCTCTAACTGCCGGAACACAACAATTTTTAAATTGTTGTTATGGCGTCAAGACTTAGGTAAGATGGTGGTAGCTAGCCAGGCGGACTTGAAATAAGCCCTACCACCAACCAAACCGAGTACAAATTGTACCCCCCCTGGGAATCGAACCCGGGACCCCTGCGTCTTACACGGGTGGGCGAATCACTAGACCACAGAGGCGGTTACAATTCAATATGGGTCCGCCATTTGGGTTAAGAGTGACCTAACTTTATTTTTCGAGTTCTTCTGAGCCAGCCTTTTCATTTGACACCCATCATACTGTAGGAGCACATGAGTAAATAAACGTAGGGATGCATTAAAAGTAACTTGTCCGCCATTTTGGGTGTTCCGCCATGTTAGATGACATGACACAGCTAACCATGCATTATCATAATCCAAACTAGACGTGTAGGTACAGAAAATTTCAGCTCAATTGGTTGAAGATATCTGCTTCAAAATTGAGTTGCAAGATTCCACCCGAACATACAAACATACTCGTATATACATATGCAAGTTAAATAAAAGCTTTACAAAAACATAAGAAATGTGTTAGGTAAAACTTTAATTTAAATATGGAATTGCCGATTTGTATGGAGAATTTTAAAGAAGTTACATTTTCAGTAACATTTTCATAATTTATTTATCGTGAACGCTTATTAAATGAACACTACAAACTCTCGGCCAAGTAACAAAGAATAAACTAGTGGCTCCGTGAGCTGTAGACCTCACGATAAAAACTGGCTCAAATTGTACAAAAATAAAATGTCGCCATAAAGTTTTCAAAGCACACAGTACGTAAGTTATGCGCAGCTACATGGTGCTTCTAATTTTGACCATTTTTCGAAATGAGTGAATATTTTTAGGTAAATTTGGAATAACTGGCTTTACTAAACAGTTATATTATTATATAATTATCGATCCTGCTCACAAAATTTTACCAGAATCAGTTGAGAAATGCGACCTGTAGAGGAGAACAAACACCCGGAAAGTCGGACGGAAATGTGTTTTATTTACATATCTCCGTCATTTTAATAAATTTCAGAAAACTGTCTCAACAAAAAAATTGTATATATTTAAATATCAAACCTACTCACAAAATTTCACCGGGATCGGTTGAGAAATGCGACCTGTAGACGAGAACACACAGCGCCCGGAAAGCCGGACTGAAATATACGTATTTTTTTTACATATCTAAGCCATTTTAAAAGAAACATTACAATAATGGCTTAGCAAAAAAAATTTTATACAATTTTCAAACTTGCTTACGAAATTTCACGAGAATCGGTTGAGAAATGCGACCTGTAGAGAATAACAGCCAGCGCCAGAAAACCGGGCTGAATATGTTTTTTTTACATATCTCCGCCATTTTGAAAAATTTCGAAAAACTGGATCGAAAAAAATAGTTTATTTGATTTTCAAACCTACTTACGAAATTTCATATGAATCGGTTGAGAAATGCGACTGAAATCTATTTTTAGGGTTCCGTACCAAAATGGTAAAAAAGAAACCCTTATGGTGTGACTCAGTCTGTCTGTCTGTCTGTCTGTCTGTCTGTCTGTCTGTCACAGCTGGATATCTCGAGAACTACTAATGGTATCAACTTGAAATTTGGAATAGTTTAAGATGACATTTGCCTAACTATTTTGCAAAAAAGAAATTAATAAAAAAATAAATATCTTTTTTACAACAGAGACTGAAAAGGGGTCTTAAAAATTTGAAGTGGAGCTACTAGGGCATGTGGGGTATCATATGAAAGAACGCCGTTTGCACATTTTTAATCATTTTTAGGGTTCCGTAGCCTAAATGGCAAAAAACGGAACCCTTATAGATTCGTCATGTCTGTCTGTCTGTCTGTCTGTCTGTCTGTCTGTCTGTCCGTATGTCACAGCTACTTTATTCCGAAAGTATTAAGACTACACAGTTGAAACTTGGTAGGTAGATGTATTCTGTTAACCGCTTACCGAATTTAATACAAAAATAAGAAAAATAAAAGATTAAGGGGGGGCTCCCCATACATGGAAATGAAACTGAAAAAAATTTTTTTCTTCAAACCAACACGTGTTGGGTGTCTATAGATAGGTCTTTAAAAATGACATTGAGGTTCCTAAGACAACTTTTTCTCAAAGTTAACCGTTTCAAAGATATACATCGCCAAAGTGGTAAAATGTGTGTCCCCCCCCCCTTTAACTTTTGAAATAAGAGAGTGAAAAATCTAAAAAAAATATATGCTGTAGATCTTAATAAACACTTTCAACCAAAATTGGTTTGAATGAGATATAGTAATTAGTTTTTGAGATATAGCACATTTTCCAAAACCGCAAATATAACTTTGTCATTCATAGCAACACTGTGAAAAACAAAGTTATTTTTGCATACGAAAAATGATAGGTGGTATTAAATATGATATGGTATAAGGTAACTACGGAACCCTATGGCGCGTGGCCCGACATGCACTTGGCCGGTTTTTTTCTTTTTGTTTTAGGCCGCATAGTTTTCGATTTATGATGAAAAATGTAAAAAAAATGACCGTTCCCCCCCCCCCCCCCTTATCTCCGGACTTTGCAAAGAGAAAAATCTGAAATAATTCTATGTGATACCAGTTTATATAAAGATTACAGGAAAAATAAAACGATGTCTCAATATAGCACACTTTTTCAGAAATTATCAAATTTCTAAAAATTTTAACATTAGTTCCACTATCGGTCAAGAGATGGCGCTGACATAAAACTGCAATTCTAATTTTATTATTTTACTCTGCAGTGGGGTTTGATGGTGCAATTATGATGCTACGGAACCCTCGGTGCGCGAGTCAGACTCGCTCTTGACCGGTTTTATTTAACATATCTTCGCCATTATGAAAATTTTCATAAAATTGGCTCGACAAAAAAAAATCTATATAATTTTCGAACCTGCTCACAAAATTTCATGAGAATCGGTTGAGAAATGCGACCTGTAGGTGGGAATAGACAGCCGGACATACGAAAGAATTTTTGCCGAAGCTGAAGCAGAGACGCTTCGCTCGCACTTCGTGCTCGCTCGGTCAATTAATGGGCAATTTTTGCTCACAAACAAAGGAGTCACTTTCAATTACTTATAAATTTAATACGTACTAGAGGTATCAACTAATCTACTGTTTTGATCGAAATACCTCCACTTTATTTCTCATGCTCAGATGCTTCTTTTGACAGAAGTTATAAAAATGATAGGTGTATCTGCAGAAGCAGACAGCTCAGTGGTGACTGGTAGAGTAAAATAACAACAACTCTTTACACTATGGCAACCCAAGCAATATACTCTTACATTATTTCACTGACACAGACATTTTAATTACTTCTGATATAACCCTCATTAATATTCCTCACTATAACAGTCATATCCAGCCCCTTGATTGGTGTCATTTTACTTTACGTTTTAAAATACAATCCTGAAAATAGTGATATAGCCAAAGAATTAGACACCGCACACAATTTTTCATGCATTAAGCTACTTGATCCTTCACGATGTTCTATTATACTAAATAATAACTCTGACGTAACGAATTCTCTATGTATAGTCTCGGTAAACATCAGAAGTGTAAATTGTAATTTGGATAGATTTCTTGTATTTCTAGCTCAACTTAAATTTAACATAGATGTTATAGTTTTGACAGAGTGCTGGTTAGAGGAAAATGCGATTATTCCTACACTTGAATCCTATAACTCCTTCAACACTAATCTCCGAATTAACCAAAACGATGGTGTAATTGCCTATGTTAAAAAAATCCTTAAGTGTGTCTTGCTCTGAGCCTGCACTTGAGGACGGTAATTTCTTGGTGCTTGATATAAACAATAAATTTTCCATTATATGTACCTATAGACCGCCATGTTTCTACAATCCCACTAAGTTTATCAATTCTCTTAATAACATCCTTAGCAATACTACGAATGATAACATTATCCTAACTGGTGATATTAATCTTGATATTATGCCACACAACACATCAGGTAACTCAGCTTACTATTTAAATATGCTTGCCTTTCACGGTCTGAGACAATGTATTAACATTACAACTAGAAAGACTACGTGCTTAGATTACTTTATGGTAAAATGTAAAGAGGCTGTTACAACAATTGTTTTTGAAGAGTTCACTGATCACTGCCCGATTTTATTATACATTGATAAAGCGAACATCTCTAAAAACAATTCGTCTTTTACTAAAACTTCTCTTTATTATGACAGTATATTAAGGGATCTTAGCTCTAGGGATTGGCGCAGTTTTTACAATACTAGTAATGTAAATGAGGCTACAGAAATCCTAATAAATGTTCTGCAAACTCTAGTAAAAAGCAATACTATATCATCTGTCATCCCAAATAAATATAGACCCATGAAACCATGGATAACTATAGGAGTTGTAAAGTCTATTAGGAAAAGGAACAAGCTACATCAGAAAGCTAAAAAGTCACCGCACAATGAAGAATAGGGGAGTTATATAGGAAATATAGGAGTATTACGTGTAATAACATTATCAAATCTCTAAAAAAACAATATTATCAGAAAGAATTTGCTAATAAAAAAACCGGCCAAGTGCGTGTCGGGCCACCCGCCATAGGGTTCCGTAGTTACCTTGTACTATACCATATTTAATACCACCTATCATTTTTCGTCTGCAAAAATAACTTTGTTTTTCACAGTGTTGGTATGAATGACAAAGTTATATTTGCGGTTTTGGAAAATGTGCTATATCTCAAAAACTAATTACTATATCTTGTTCAAACTAATTTTGGTTAAAATTGTTTATTAAGATCTACAGCATATATTTTTTTTAGATTTTTCACTCTCTTATTTCAAAAGTTAAAGGGGGGGACACACATTTTACCACTTTGGCGGTGAATATCTTTCAAACGGTTGACTTTGAGAAAAAGTTGTTCTAGGAACCTCAATGTCATTTTTAAAGACCTATCTATAGACACCCAACACGTGTTGGTTTGAAGAAAAAAATTTTTTTCAGTTTCATTTCCATGTATGGGGAGCCCCCCCTTAATCTTTTATTTTTCTTATTTTTGTATTAAATTCGGTAAGCGGTTAACAGAATACATCTACCTACCAAGTTTCAACTGTGTAGTCTTAATACTTTCGGAATAAAGTGGCTGTGACATACGGACAGACAAACAGACAGACAGACAGACAGACATGACGAATCTATAAGGGTTCCGTTTTTTGCCATTTAGGCTACGGAACCCTAAAAAGGCAACATTAAAGAAACATGGAAACTAATAAAAGAAGTCGGTAACCTTAATCAGCCACGTTCACAGTCTACCGAACTACTTAAAGTTGGTCATACTCCTTTAGCATCCCTTAACAAAGTCAATAACTTTTTCACAACTATTGGTACTGATTTGGCCAACACTACGCTTCAGAAACTTTACAAAAGTGAATCTGATTTAGCTAGACTAGCAGCTAAAGATGGCCCTGTGTCATCAATGTCTCTATTTATGTCGGATCCGGAAGAAGTCAGGATCATTATTCAAGGTCTTAAGTCTAAGAGTGCTCCAGGATGGGACAACATCTCTGCAACGTTTTTTAAAACCTGCTCCGAATTTATTTGTGAGCCTATTGCTTATTTATGTAATCTCAGCTTTGAAACGGGAATATTTCCGAGCCTGCTAAAACAAGCAGTTGTAGTAGCAAGACCTGTAAACATTTATTAAAAAAATACTATATACTGGGATCAAGTGACAGCTAAAAAGTTGAAATTTTCAAAAATGATGCACATCTATTGCCGCTTTAACAACAAATACTAAAAACAGAATAAAATTAATATTTAAGGGGGGCTCCCATACAACAAACGTAATTTTTCGCCGTTTTTTGGTACGGAACCCTTCGTGCGCAAGTCCGACTCGCACTTGGCCGGTTTTTTTTATCACGGATGAAAAGACTTCCCACAGTTTTGACGAGGCCACATCTCGTCCGCTCGCGAAGTTTGGTTTTCGGGCGGATGGTGTTTTATTATTATTATTGGTATTATTATTATTTGAGCATTTAACATTTCATCATTAAAATTATAATCTTTAATTACAGGAACATTAAAATTTTATGTCAATACCTAGACGCGTTAATAACCTTTATAATGACTGTTAAAGTCATAAGGGTGTTGAAAAGGAGCGAAGTCAAGCAGCGAGAGATCTGCGATCTATACACATAACAGATTGATAAAAGCAATATTTAGGGTTACCTAAATATAATGTGATGGTGCTGCACGTAATAAAGGAACATGATATCGCAGTCCAAAATGCGGACAAGGCAGAACTGAGCGGGGAGGGATTGGTTGAAACCCACTTAAAGTGCCTTCGCTACAATATCTAATCATGTTAAATATTTAATCATCTCTAATGAGGGGTGTGTTAGGTTACGAAGAAGCCAGAGGTCTCCTGGATTTGATTCCTAGGGGAGGGTGTACAACAAGGACACGGGTTGGTTTGGTGGTAAGACTCAGTCAAGGCTGACTACAACCATCTTACCTTAGATATCCTGCCAAATGTAATTTGACAAAATTCGGTTGTACAGGTAGATACCCAGTAGTCCCCTCTGTGGATGAAAACTCCAGGTTTGTGTAGTTTGCAATATTGCCATCAGTCCACTTTCTACTTTAAGGCGATGAAATAAGGCGGCAAGTGCAAAACTTCTGCCCAAGTTATAAACTACACATCCGGGGTCTTCATATGAACTAAAGATGGTTAGTACCTTCTTTAGTTCTTTTTAATTTAATTTTCAAGAACACGAACGTTCTTTTTTTTTTGAACGCTATTATAATCATCTAAGACACGAACGTTCTTTTTACGAACTCTATAACCAGCTTCATGAACATTCTTTTTACCGACTTCAAAAGGAGGGAGGTACTCAATTCAACCCGTTTTTTTTTGTTTTTTGTATGTAAGTACAGCGATTACTCGAAGACGGCTGAACCGATTGAAATGATTCAAACGTAATTACATTAGGTAAACTTCCAAGTTGGTACCATTTTTAAAATTTTGTAATCGGTTCAGTACTTTTCAAGTAATCTTAAAAAAAGTACGAAAATAGTATGATTTTGTGTGAACTACCTCGATGATCAGTCGTATAATGTCTTTGTTTATGAACTGAATAAGATAATTATTTTTTTGTTGGAAAAGGGATATCTTAAGTGTAGTTCTTTAACCGACTTAAAAAAAGAGGTTCTCAGTTTGACCCGCATGTATGTATGTTTTGTTTTTGTTTTGTATTGAAGTCGGGTGGGGCTTTTAGAATAAAAAAAGGGATTTGTACTCCAGCCCCACCCGACTTCAATAGACGTGTTTTATTATTACGAATATTATTTCTTGCTTTTTAGAGGTAGGTTTTTTGAAGTCGGTTTTTTGTTTTTTAAGTCCTTAATAGAACCTAAAGGCATTTTTTACAACCTAGGCCCCAATGAAATGTTACTTGGGTACTGAGTCACAGTAATAAGATACTACCCAGTATTCTAACTTAGTGCTAACGGTCGAAATGCGAGCCAGACTTAGGGGACAAGTCGTCCCCATCTAAAACTGGGACCAGGGACCAGTTGCCCCCCCACACCTATGCGCATCGAGTTCGGGCTGCTCTCGGGCTGCTACAGTCGCGAATGCGCCGCAGTGACGAACGAACGGTGGTTTCGTGTTTTGTGATCACGATGGCGAATTGCAACTATAGAGCACGAGTATATTGTGCTGTTTAAGGTTGCCTCAGTTCTACAAAAACGCACCCAGGGATAACATATTTTAAATTACCTGCAGAGTCTGAAAGGTGAATATAATACTTTTTTAAACCTACTAGTACGTAATCTGTTTCTTCTTTGAATAGGTAGGCATATAGCTTTTTCCACCGAGTAAAATACCTGGATTAATAAGTAATCCAATCAAATTAGACATGAAAAGAATGATGAGAAACTGAGAAGAAACTGAATGACAGCTTTTTCATCAAGATTGTGTAAAAAAAAATTAAAGTTCGTTAAATTTGCAACAATTTGAGGGTACAACGCTTTTGATACGAGTGATAGTTTCGGAGACACGAGCATACTATATTTAATACCACTATCATATTTCGTTTGCAAAAATAACTTTGTTTTTCATAGTGTTTTTAGAAATAACAAAGTTATTGTTTGCGGTTTTGGAAAATTGTTTTATCTCTAAAACGGCTCACTTTAACTTGTTCAAACTGATTTTCTTTGAAAACGTTTATTAAAATTTACAGCATAATATTTTTTTTGATATTTCACTTTCTTATTTTAAAAATTAGACGTGGGGATATACACAGGGGAAATTTTGTTAAAAATCATGTAACTTAAAAATTGGCCAAATTTTCAAGTGTCTCCGAAACTAGCGCTTGTATCAAAACCGTTCTACCCTCAAATTTAACCAACTTTAAAAATTTTTTACACAATCTGTATGAAAAAGCATTTCTTCCGGGTCAACATCGAGCAAAACTGAAAAAAGGTCAACATTTTTGAGATTTTATAATGAACCGCAAGCTGATTATCTAAATAGAAACTATTTAGCGACCGGTTTCATTTGACATACATCGCTACTTTTCTTTGGTATGTTTTTTCTTACTGTTAGCGTAACCCACTTAATTTATTGTTACAAGTGATTATTTTTATTCCAGGATTATTTTTATGTGGCAATTATTTATTCGAATTATTGACTTTAACGTATGGCAACACAAGCAAGCATGGCAATACCGAGGCGGCGAATGCGAGGGTAGGACGACTTGCGAACGGGTTGCTGGCTGGCGTGTGAAAAAACGAAAAATGGAAGATTAGAAATAATGGAAGAAAGGGAAGTAAAACCAAATGATTAAATTTAAACAAAAGTTGTGCTGCGAGGGTGAGTGTGTGTTAATAATTTCAGAAGCGGGCTCGACCCACAGGTATGTTTCTTAAATACAATACAACTAAGTTAGTTTCTTTAGGCTGGCTCAAATTGAACCGCTCAATATAAATAGTCACATAAATAAAATATTTGAAGCTGACACTACCCATTGAATTTAGAAAATGAATGATGAGTTATTTGTAGAACTTACAATTTATACGGTTAAAATCCAGTACTTACCTTCGACATAATAAAGAAAGACTTTTAAGTATAACCTTAAAACCTCTTAAAATAAATACTTACTAGTTAGTGAGTGAGCGCTTATTAGTCTGCGGCCTAAGTATTGGGCATGAAATTGTAACTTTTACAATGCTGTGAAAACCAACATACTTATTTAAGATGCCTCTAAGATAGTAGGTTATCAATTGCTTAGTACAAAAACTTAGCGTGTTATAATGGAATAACCACAGACTGGTTGACTCCGATAATAAGTTTTCTTGTCGTTAATTATGACAGTGTTTCTGGTGTACATACGAGTACATTAGAATCTACATAGATATTAACTGTATAACTTTGTACTGACTAGGCGACCGACCGTGACTAGGCGATATTGCTTTATTTATTTTTATCATGATTTTTGCAATGCTACTGACTGCTAATAGTATCTAATACTACAAGTTATTACTAGTATCTGCTGTGTAATGTAATTTGAAAATATCCTCTCAGAAGTAATGAAAGTAAGATACAAATTATATTTTTCATTACAAAAAAAAATAATTTTAATGAAAGTAACATTAATGAAATTGACCTCTTAAGAAAGTAAGCACAAAGTAACAGACTAATTTCATCCTTAATGATAGTACCCACATTGGGTATCAGGAAGTATAATTCTAACTATGAATGAATAAATTTACTAAGTATTTCGGCGATCGGTAATGGGTGTTAGCTGAACTGACCATCGATGAACGGTGTTTTATTGTGAATACAGGTAGTAAGAGATAACATAGGTAATAAATTCGATCAGCCATACTCTGTCTTTTGACATGCAACGAATAGGTACTACTTTCTTTTATTGCCTATAATTCTTACTTTCATTGATTTGATTGTCTTTATTGTACAATATAATGGTACAAAAGGCGGGCTTAATGTTAATAGTATTCTGTACCAATCACCCTTTGGAAAAATACCGATATAAGTATTAGTACTATTATTGTACTGTGCGACGAGACTGAAATGATAGTCATGGTACTAATTTAATACATAGTAAGAATTGAAATATGTTTATTGTATCGAGTTGTAACTCTGTTTATACAGGAAATATGCTACTGAATGTAGTGATCCGCATAGTGAAATATACTACTGAATGTAGTGATCACTAATTTATACAGGAAATATGCTACTGAATGTAGTGATCCGCATAGTGAAATATGGTACTTAATGTAGTGATAACTAATTTATACGGGAAATATGCTACTGAATGTAGTGATCCACTAGTGAGATATGCTGCTTAATGCAGTGATCACTAATTTATACAGGAAATATGCTACAGAATGTAGTGATCCACTAGTGAGATATGCTGCTTAATGCAGTGATCACTAATTTATACAGGAAATATGCTACTGAATGTAGTGATCCACTAGTGAGATATGCTGCTTAATGCAGTGATCACTAATTTATACAGGAAATATGCTACAGAATGTAGTGATCCACTAGTGAGATATGCTGCTTAATGCAGTGATCACTAATTTATACAGGAAATATGCTACTGAATGTAGTGATCCACTAGTGAGATATGCTGCTTAATGCAGTGATCACTAATTTATACAGGAAATATGCTACTGAATGTAGTGATCCACTAGTGAGATATGCTGCTTAATGCAGTGATCACTAATTTATACAAGAAATATGCTACTGAATGTAGTGATCCACTAGTGAGATATGCTGCTTAATGCAGTGATCACTAATTTATACAGGAAATATGCTACTGAATGTAGTGATCCACTAGTGAGATATGCTGCTTAATGCAGTGATCACTCCATCCACAAGTTTGTGAGTATTAATTTAATGCAATAGTAAATGTTTTTTAACACGTTTTTATACTATTTTAAGTTAAGTATTTTAAACATTGGTTCTTATGCCGGTACCTGTCTTTCACTCCCACACACACACACACACACATACACACTTCCTTATTCATATATGCATATCATTGCTTTGGGTTGTCTGCTGCAGTTTAGTTTACATGTTTTAGTTTTAAACCTGCAATGCTATGCTCAAGTTTACCATCTTGGACTAAGTGTATCAAGCTTACGTGATGTACAGGCAGAACTATTGTCTGTGGGTGGGCCTGGCGACCTGTAGCACAGGTTTCTATTCTGAAACCTATTTCGAGCACCAGTCCCCCACAAATATAGAAACCCTCCATGTTGGAGCCTAGTTGTCATTGAACTTAATTTCTATTAATTGTGACGGGAAAATAAATAAACATTTTATTATTTTTATTTTTATTATTAATACAGGAAATATGATACTTATGGTAGTGATCCATATCGTGAAATATGCTACTTAATGTAAGTAGCGTTCTACTTAGTGAAATATGCTGCTCAATGTAGTGATCGCGCTGTTTTAACAGAAAATATTCTGTGTATTGTTGTGATCCACTAATTACATGCAAAAAAAAATCTACTACTATATTACTTATAGTGCTCATTCTCTTTATTACAAAAATTGCTACTTATTGTGTAGTGCTTCGCATGTATTGTGAAATATAGAATATCATATGTAGTGATAAGTCTAGCAGCTTACTATATGTTTACATTTGAATTATATTGAACAGAATATGCATGTGTCACGTACACAGTTTTAGTAAAGAAAGGGGATTTCAAGTAAGACATCCCACAAAACGTGAGACAAAGATTTAAAGGGATCTTGTGCTGATTTTCAATTAGCACCCTTGTTCCCTTTTGATAGCCAAATGTCCTATTTAAGCGAAATCAGGACACACTCATTTATTAAATTATTATTTAAACCCTTTTACCTAATATAAAAGTGAATGTTTAGATCAAATCCATAGGTATACAACACAGAGGTCATTGGTATCATCGTATCAGCCGCACGACACCCATTGTTGGGTATAGGCCCCCCCCGAGGATCTCCACGAATCGGTCCTACGGCTGCCAGCATCCAGCGGCTTCCCGCGACTTTCACTAGAGCGTTGGTCCATCTTGTCGGGGGCTTGCCGACGGAGCGTTGTCCGGTGCGCGGTCGCTATTCCAGAACCTTTCCTCCCCAACGGCTATCGGTTCTACTTGCTATGTGTCCAGTCCACCGCCGCTTCAGCTGAGCAATCTTGGTCTCAAGTTACTTGGTCACTGGTAGTACACGACACATAGATATAATTTCTGAATATATTGTACAAATAAAATAAATAATAAGAGATTTATAAGGAAATAGTTAAAATACTAGAATACCCCTATAATCACCATATTATTATCATAAATTCTTTATTTATCAGAATATGGTCAATATAGCTATTGGTATTTTATAATACTAAAGCCCTCATATTGTACTGTTATTTCAGTGTATAAATTTAATCAATGTAAAGTGGTATTGCCTACTTGGTTATTTCATTAAATTTCATAAAATTGTAACTAACATGTTACACATTATATAGGTAGATAAATCAAAATATACTTAGTCAACTCATACTGCAATAAAATGTCATAATAATAAGATTAGGTAAAAACAAAATCAATATAAATTTGGTAATTTTGGTATGAATAACAAAATGTAATTTGAGAAGTCATTAACCGTATAGTAGTTAGTACACTTTTATTTACTAGAACCCAACTGGATCTGAAGGATGGCCGAACGGCCGTACAAGCTGGATTTGGTGGTCAAACGTGTCAATGGGCGCCTTTTAATATTGTTTCGAATATTATCGTGGTAAAGTATTTCGTTTATAACTTTACAAATGAAAGATGTTGTTTTTTTACAACTTCAATAACATTTTAATTTATCATTTTAAATCTTAGTTTTAAATTTAAAGTGACCTTAAGAGCTAAAAGAATGTTTAATTGGGGCCTGTAAAATAAAAAGGCAAGGAGTTCAAAAAACAGCACAAAAGAAAAAATATTTAATAAAACGCAAACTTATCATCATTTGGTAGTCTGCGGATAGACTGCATGCAATGAACTTATAATCTGTGACTGATAAAAAAAATCAGTGAATGACATATTCTCTCAACTAATTTTAGCATTGACGCCCCTTCACACGTAGATTAATTTATGAGTCTTTGGAACGCGTTTTTATTGATTTTTACTTTGTCGAATTCAATATTTGTAAAAGTTTGTGAATGTTTTAAAGATGACGCCTAAGTAAAATCCAATTAATGGTTTTTTTTCAAGTACAATGATCATTTTTTCGTCAGGAGCTAAGTGCAGGTAGTATCAATGCAAGTACGTGGAGTGGAGCATAGCGCTATTATCAAAAGTTATTGTCTATGGTGGTAGCCGTTCAGAAGCTATAATTAAGTTCTCCCATAAAGTGCCTAGACCTACTACCATAACAATTACTTAACGAACACATACTTACTTCTCAGAAACTATAAGTTCCTGAGGTATATTGTTTGCGTTTTTCAATAATAACCAGAAACAACGTATTTTTCCCTTTCTGTTATGACAAGTTTGTAAGGGTTTCTGGCATCTTATTATAAATACGTATTGCCATTCAAAAAAAAAAAATATTTTTTAATACAATGTCAACTTTTGTGGTGGTCCGTGGTACACACAACATTTTTCTTTTCGTCTCGTATAAAATTGGCAATGTTATTTTAGCATTAAATAAACTTTATCTATATTTTATTTTGCAGAAGTTGTCAATTCCTCAATACACATAGGCACTGACATAGTAGGAAAAGAAAACTAAGATCCCAGGATAAGAATTTGTTAGAATCCAAGTAACCGCCTCCACATGCGTATCTAATGAATGTCTTTTGTAATTTAAAGGCCCTGTCGACATCAACAGAGTAACTTTGTAAAATAATTCCTTATCAGAGCACCAATGCTACGTGGTCATGGTAGGCCAATAATGCTGCAGTCTTGGATGTTGTTTCTTTTATCCTCCTTAACACAACAACAAATCTGCCAACTTGGCCTACCCTTAAATCTATTTGAGCTTTCCAGCCACACTGATCATCGATTATGATACCTAAGAACTTTGTCATAGTTATTTCTTAAATTTCTTGTCATTATAATTCATGTCTAAGTTATTTCTTTTAATTATGTGTAAAAATTAAATGTCATATATTTTGTTTTATCTATATTTATTTTAAGGTTGTTATTATTCAACCATTTTATAATCTGCCAAGGACAGTGATTGCGATTTCATTCAGTTGAGATTTTCACGACCCATGCCATCGGCAAAAATAATACGTCGTTGCTCTGTTATGTCAGGAAAAGTCATTTATATAAATAAGAAAGAGTAGGAGGGCCTAATACATTTCCTTGTGGTACTCCTAGGTTATTTATATTGTACGCCAAAGAGTTTATTTCCCTAGATATTTTAG
This sequence comes from Agriphila geniculea, assembly GCA_943789525.1. NCBI lineage: Eukaryota > Metazoa > Arthropoda > Insecta > Lepidoptera > Crambidae > Agriphila > Agriphila geniculea. Next base: position 306,365 of record OX038897.1, on the reverse strand, counting down.
ATATTTCAGATCTTTAAACATTGTCGATTGTCCCTTAGATAAATTTTCCTTAAGGTATTTATCCTCATATAAGGACTTTTCGTGATTCTCTTAATAAGTTGGAAGCAGGCCAATTTTGTGGATCTATTCTCCCTAATTTGAGAAAGGTGTTAGAATTAAAAACAATATATAACCTTATACATTTCTAGGACTTCCGCGCGTGCAGTTCATCGGAAATGGGACGCTTTTTGCGGATTGCAGAGCGTAAATATATAACCTGCCTGCAAATACTATTTCAAAATACCTCTGAAAGTACTGATATAAGGTTAATCATATATGATTACTAACTCTTCCTTCGGTCCACTTTTATGCAGTAGCTTAGTGACCGAATATTCTATTTGAGATGGGAAATAACCTTGGACAACAGATACGTTTTATAACTCATACTAATGGGATAACTATACACCTTAGTAGGCCCATCATTATGTTGTAAACTCCCTTTTTTTTATTTGTCGGCCTGAAAAATATAGGTTTTTTCGGTGAAAATGTATATCAGTTTATAACTTTGCCAAATCTATCAATAATTATGAAAAATATTTTATTCCTAGATATTTATTAAATATATTAAATTCATTGCAAATATCATTTGGATTACTTGAAAATTTATTATTTTATTAATTAAATTTTGTATTTATCAGAATTTCAATTATTCAATGAGTAAATAATATTTCCAATAATATTCTACGATGCTGCTTTACATAAATACATTGTGACATTTTGTAATATAACACATATTATTGTGCTTCTGTGACTGAGAAATATTTTCTAAGTGTAGATGAGTTTTAAGTAATGTGTTTTAAGTTAATTTGACGACGACGTGAGTCTACATATTAGATACTTAGGTCTTTTATTCATGTAGCACCTTCAGATATCTTTAGTTAGCCATTTATTTTTAACTAATTTATTAATTTTCATTCTGACTCATAGAAAATAGGAGAATTTAGTCTCGCAGAAGTGACTTATGGCCATATCCGCAATTCGTCCTCGAAGTACACAACATATGAGAGAGAACTCATAAATTCTCTAAATTTTTCTATGATTTCCTTACTCATATCCCGTATACTTTTCGATCAGTAACTTAATGTCTCAAATCTTATTTTTTTGTGATTAAATCTAGTCAGACATTTTTCGTGATGCATTTTTTGTATAGGTACTTAGCTTATTATATTACTTTTGAACAAAAGACTAGTTATGTTTTAGTTTGTGTATTATCAAGCAACAATTATCCAAGTTCCAACTACCGCAAAGGCGCCTATGATATTTTTATCTCGTTTTCTAGACAGCAGTATTAGTAATCATGTTAAGAAATCATGAATTTTTGTAGTAGTTCTATAAATGTAAAGTTTATAGTTTATAAGCATTATTAAAAAAAAACTTGATTACTCAATTTCAATTAAGCATAGTATTGCTTTTATACTCTGGAATTTTTACTGCACAGTATTCAAAAGTATATAAAATGGCCACCGGAATTTCAAACGTCTTATAGTCTATAATATTATTTCTTAATAGTATATACATGGACGACCCCCACTTTGTTAATTTCTACAACAGGTTGGTTGGGAATAAGCAGGTTTTGTTCCGAATTAATTTTTATTTCGATAATAAATATAGTCAATAAATATTGAAAAGGTTTGCCAACATTACAATTTAATGAAGTTATACATACTTCTCTTTAACTAATTATCACAAATAAATGTTCCGGTGAGGCAAATGACATGTACTTCTTCTACCTCTTTAATAAACTAATTTATAGTAACTGTAAATAAGTCTTCTTCACTTGCTATGCTATGTTCTGACAGAACACAATCTAATGTTTTTCTTATTGTTCTGACAGAACACAATCTAATGTTTTTCTTATGTAAGAAAAAAAAGTTATTAGCATTTGTGATTTTAGAGCCTGATTTGGTGAAAAGAAAGATAGGTTTTCTGTATTAACTAAGCCTTTTACGACTACCTTCATTTTAGCTTTACACAATTTATTCTGGCAGCTACCCTCTCTGCTAAGCATTTCCTTTACTTTATGTGGTGCAAGAGAATTAGACGTATATTGTAAATAATCAAGTTCTATAAGTATTTATAATAAAAAAAAAGTCACTTAAATATAAATTGCTATTGTTTACATAACTGTCATTGTTTGATTATAATATAAAATATGCAATTGTGATATTGTTGTACAATAATTTTATGTTGTAATCGAATAATTCTTTGCTTAAATATTTAATATATACCTTAAAATTATCTAATTTTCATAACGCAATACCTAATTGGAAGAACAATAAGGTTCCTGTCGTTTGCCCCTAGTAATATTACAATGTCATTTGCACCTAATTAATGTTTTGCACCATTGCAACTGTTTCAGATCTGACAACAGGATACAACTTGCTTAACCATTGTTATGCTTCCATGTGGATTGTCATTCATATGTCTCCGAGAATCACCTACCTATTTACTTCCTCAATGTGTCTTAAGTTAGTTTCTTGGTCCGGAATCTCTAACTAAAGTATATTTCAATGAGTTTATTTAGAAGTGTAGTAGTTAGAGTGAGAAGTGATAGGATGTGATGTTAATTGAAATTTTCACTTTGAATGCTGAATATAGTGGTATCCATCAGTGTAGTGTTTGAAAGTTTTTGTATAAGCAATAATGATAAATCTAGGAATGATCCTGCCAAGTAATATGTCACATACTCAAAATGAAAAACATTGTAGTTTTCAGTATTATCTATTTACCTAATTTTATGTTTTAAAAGTTAATATTCCATTTTAATATTACATAATAATCAATGAAACGAATGATAATAATAATAAACAATGAATATAATTAGTATTACTATAGCTGTAATTTCTGTATGGTTAGCGAGTTAGATTAGGTGGTTTTAGTTGTGAACATAGTTGTAAGGATAGTTCGTATAGACTCACAATATTATTGTGGCTCCCTACTCGAATGGCCGGGTTGGAATAGGGACATTCCAAAACCAGGACGGCCGTCTGTTAGCGTAACCCACTTAATTTATTGTTACAAGTGATTATTTTTATTCCAGGATTATTTTTATGTGGCAATTATTTATTCGAATTATTGACTTTAACGTATGGCAACACAAGCAAGCATGGCAATACCGAGGCGGCGAATGCGAGGGTAGGACGACTTGCGAACGGGTTGCTGGCTGGCGTGTGAAAAAACGAAAAATGGAAGATTAGAAATAATGGAAGAAAGGGAAGTAAAACCAAATGATTAAATTTAAACAAAAGTTGTGCTGCGAGGGTGAGTGTGTGTTAATATTACCCAAAAATGAAGTACCCTACTAGCAATGTATCACATTCATCTGTCAAATGAGACCGGTCGCTAAGTGGTTTCTAATTAGATAAACAGCCTGCCGGTCATTTGCCAAGGCCGAAAACTTGGATTTGACATTGCCTTCACATAACAAATAATGTATGTAAAAACCAAAAATACCTGATTTGTTGCAACATTCAATGTCTAATTTGATTGGACTAAAATGAGTTAGTGTTTTATATAATTCATGAATTAAAAACTAAAAATAAATTAACAATAAGAAAAACGTTTGTAGAAAATTTCAGATTTCATATACCTACAATAATAAAAAAAACCGGACAAGTGCGAGTCGGGCTCGCCCACCGAGGGTTCCGTACAGACCTACATCTATACATAAAATAAAGCTATAGAAAAGTTGTATCGGTACAAAGGAAATATTTTGAAAAAGTGGTTGGTAGTTATTAGTTTTTTATATGAAAACTGTACTACGGAGAGTTCAAGCTTTATCCCAGGTTCTACCTACCGGAATTATGTGAAAAATTGCTTAGTTTATAAGTTGGACTCCAAGCTACCAAACTGTAAAAAAATACCATCAAAATCCGTTCAGCAGACTGCTATATATAGATAACCATTTGAAATCCTTTGTCGCCACGTAGAAAATAACCCTTCCAGGGATTACGACAAAGAATTGACCACGGGCGAAGTTTGAAATGGAATAGTACATTACTGCAGCGGCACTCAAGACAGGCATTGAAGAACATACGTTAGTCCATCAATGCCTAGTTGCGGCCAAGGCTTGTGTAGTACTTTTAAACTTTTAACTTTTTAGTTTTAAAAGTTTTAAGCTTTTTATTTTAATTTTAAATTACTTACAGTAATTGAAAAAAGAAAATGGAAAGTGGAATGTGCACATAAAGGCCTTTCATTTGATACACATATTGAAAAAAAAATCCGGTTTTTTTCATTTATTTCCAGTTTTTCATTTTTTTTCCAGTTTTTTGGAAAGTGCTCATCAAGGCCTTTCATTTGATACCCATATTGCAAAAAAATATTTTTTTGTTTTTTTTTTTTCAGTTTTTTTGGAATGTGCTCATCAAGGCCTTTCATTTGATACCCATATTGAAAAAAAAATTACCTTTCTTTTTAAATTTTTTTTTTAGTATGCTCCTTGATGAGCATATTCCAAAAAACTTTTCAAAAAACTTTCATTTGATACCCATAGGTATTGAAAAAAAAAATTTTTTTGATTTTGATACCTATATTTGTGTTTAATTGAAAAGTTCGCTCCATTTCTGAATTACACGTGTGTAATGAGTTTTAATAGAAACATTGCTGGACAGACGCCGGCAATTTTGTATGAAAATCCATTATAACACGTTAGTAATGGATTCTCATACAAATATTTACGGCGCGGTTTAGGTCTGTCCGTAAACTCTGATTTAGCACGAAGAAGGTTGTCAAAATAATGTTCGAATTTCCAAGCATTTTTGAGAAAAAATAAAATAATTACAAACCCACCGCACCTGTATAAAATACTAGTACTGTTGATTGTCAACAGATGGCGCTGTATATCGATAGTACACTGTATAATTAATGATTAAACGAACTTACCTGTAAGTGAAGTTCTATCATAATTATACGAAGGATTCTTCCGAAGATATTAGTACTATTAACACATGTAGTATCGCTTGCATGTATCACCACTTAGCACGTTATTTTAGAGTAATAACCTAAAAAACCTAAAAAGAGAAGGTATTTGATTTAGAATTGACAGATATTTTGACATTTCCGGCTCGAACTCTCCCCGCCACTATTACGCGCCAACCCTTCATTTAGTTTAAAGTCCAAATCGTATGATATTTCCTCATTTTCTTCAGTGGGTGAACACTTATTGTAATTAACAATAAGCAGTAGGGAGGGTGGGACTCTATACTAATATCTTCGGAAGAATCCTTCGTATAATTATGATAGAACTTCACTTACAGGTAAGTTCGTTTAATCATTAATTATACTTCATGATTCTTCCTCAATATTAGTACTATTAACACATGTAGATGTTTAAAGCATTATAAAAGAAAATGGAAATATCATCACTTGTGTAATTAGTCTTTTAAATTTAAAAGAGAAAATCAGTCACATTTAACATAATTCTTAAAGTTTTGGAAGCAAAGATGGTACCTACAGATGGTTGGTACCAAAAAATAAATAAGCAAGATTCGTTAGGAAAACGAATCTTGTTCAGTTTAATTATCATTAATCGATGATATCTTGCAAAGATAGTGAAATCATCTACCATTCCGCCATGTTACGTGGAATTTCTATAATAAAAAATAAATGTTATGGCTATATAGTCATAACATACCTATATAGGTATCGGCGTACGTCGAGTGCTAAAACTGGTTACGGACTTGAGTCTACTCCACTATCATTGAATTTTACATTTCAGTAATCCATTATCTATTCTACATATAAGAATTTTATTTCTTTTATTATTATTATTATTTTATTTAATTTGTATTACTTTTTTTATTTTATATTTATAAATAAAAAGAAGTGATTATAAAATGTTTATTATAATAATAATATGTAGCATTCTCGAAAAAGAAGGTAATTATAGAATGGTTTGTGTCAAAGTAAGAAGAATTCAAGTTTCATACTTGAACTAAACAAATAATTAATTGATTATATTGTTTTCATTCTATGTGCAATAGGCAAGGTACCTCAATGTGTACCTTTTTTTTTAAGTTAGCAAAGTTGGAAAAAAAAACTAATTGAAAACCATTTAATAAATAGTAATAAGAAATCTAAGATATCCATTGTATTTGAGCAATAAAAGTGTAGACTTTTATTGCGTAGTTAAATTCGATACCAAACCTTGAGATTAGCTCATATTGTGCAATCAATAATGAATCCAATATTAAATAATACTAATAATTGTGTTACACACTTCTGTGTTTATTATGTATTGTTATTTGGTGAATAATCGAACCATTTTTATAACCAAGCTCTGTACTTTCTGATAGTATCAGCAGACATACAAGCTTAAATAACATAGTAATATACCTGTAAAATAATATCACCTTGATAATGTTGTACAAACCAGTCTATTTTGTGCGATGAATTTCCGTCCCTGGAATTGGAAGTTATAGGATGTTAGTACTTTAATAGACACTATATTACATGTAAACAATGGGTATCAAGGCTTAAAATTGTGACGATCATGATGGCAGAATTGTAACACTAAGAAACTGGTACAAAAGAATAAAAATATTAGCTTGTCCGGTTGATTGTGACAGAATTGTCTTTGTAAATAAAATAGGCACTAAACAAAAATAGCGTTGTGAATGCTAAAATCTAAAATTGAAAAATAATCGTCTTTGGGATCCAAATGCTAGGAATCAAGAAAAATATTTCTACTATATTTTATTTCTACTACCTAATTCGACTTGCATTCGAATTTACTCAATTTCAATCCGAAAATACCAAAACTGGTAATAGTTTTTTGAATTAGTGAATCAAATAATAACGACTAGAATACTTTACATCGAATACAATAATAAAAAAGGCAATGAAAATATAATAAGTTACATGTTCTAGCTAGATAATTTATATGCAATTATTTTACAATGTTTTGATTCCTGGCCACAAGTGTCTCCCAGTCTACCCCGTTGTTGAGAGGTACCATAGAAAAATATTCCACAACTATGTCTTCTCTAATTCGGTGTAAGTTTCGATGACATTCAACTATGTAAAGTAAAATATAATATTATACCGGTATCTACAGGTTTAATCCATTCATAAAATAGACATAATTTATTTTGCAGTTTTGTGAATGTTTTTCTTGTAAAAGACCGTAGTGGAAAGTTGTGAAGGTAGCTGTATAAAAAAAACGTGTTTATATCTCAATTTTTTTAAAAATGTTCTGAGACACATTGTTAGAGTAAATATTATGTCCAATATAACAGGGAGATAATGCTGTCTAAGATGTCGTAGCCGGCGGCAGTAATTTTGTAAAAATATGGGCACTTCAATACCCAAAAGTTAAGAATTTAAATTCGTATATTTCTATTACTTTTCCAATATTAAAACCATAAAGTTGATGGGATTTCTAAAATGCAAAGACTTCAATGTTCTATCTTGTTTTCTTACAAACAATAACCATTTTTTATTTTTAATATAGGTTAACTTTTATACTGTTTATAATAATGCGACTTCTGGGATTTCTAGAATGTGTTTTGTTATAAACAATAAGCATTTTTTGTTGTTATTATATGATAACATTTTTACAGTTTATAATAATATGACTTCTGTTAGATTTTTACTAAACCTGACCTGATATGACAACCTGATAAAACATTTTTTCTCGAACAGAGATCTTGAACCTTCAACTTAATGTGTAGTTGACAAATAATTGTCTGTGACTAAAATACATACGTATGATGTGGCTGTTATATATTACGACCGAATTTTAATCAAATTAATGTGTGAATTTAATATATATCTCTGGAGATGGCACAAGTGAGTACGAGTGAGTATAAAAGAAAATAATAATAATCTTGGTGCCCTCCTAGCGCAGTGAAAATAGTATTTTCACACATGTCGAATTTAGACCAAACAACTATGTAGACGCCTATATGCCTATAGTTTGCGACCACTGCCTGTATTCGCTGAATACAGATAAATGCTGCACCAGATCCTTACGAGTATCCTTACCCCGCGTACGATGATCGAATGTGAATGTTGACGAATGTATCCTCGGCAACTGTTTCGATGGACCGTAACGGCCGCCTGCGGGTCTGTTGCTATCGACGAAAGAAATCGTTGATGGGGCTTCGTCGCCGCGTCTCGATATTCGTTTGCCGTCGGAATTAAGCATATGGTATACCTGGCTGCATGTTTTGTTTGGTGTTTTCAAGTTTAAATTGTTTTAAAACAAAATGTACCAGCAAATAAATATATAAATCAGTTTTAAAATTTATGTTTTATTTAAGTACTGCGCCTGGTTTACTTACAGTTTTTTCGTTGATCAATATCGTTAACCTCAGGCCAACGCATCATTCATATTCGACTCAACTGTTGGTGGCCTTTTAAGTGGACAGCATCAATTACACTTGAGTTGACTATATACCTTCTGTTTATAATAAAATGTATGTTGTGCACAACAAATGAATGTTGCAATGCCCCATTGTATAATGTAAAAAGTGCAAAACACTGTCTTAAATTACTGTCATAAAAAAGGTGTTCTATATTGGAAAGCTGCTCCTTAAGCTTCATTATTACTATAATATATCTACTTGGCTAATAATATCTGCACATCAGAATCATTATCATTAAGATCGATCAATTTATGTTTTACACACACAAATTCAATTTGAAAATTAATAGACAGGTAATTTTTACATTTTACAAGGGCATAGCTAAGAAATAAACATACTAATTAGTTAGTGATTAAACATAAATAATAAGCCTGAAACATAGGATCTCCTAGTTAAGGCAAATGTTTAAAGTTTTTACTTATTAAAACTGGTACACAGTAATAAACACTTACTGCATTTATGGATCACAAAATATATGGATTCTATTATTCAATTTCTTATTGAAATTTCTATCAGCAGGCCCATGTTAGGCGTACCCATATTAATAGAAGCTATTTCACATAAAAATTGTGAAATATCAGGTATCAGCTAGTTGCTGTATAACTTATTATCTGGTTCCATGAAGTTGATAAATTTTAGCATTTATTTATAGCTCTGCTTATGAACGTTATACTGGCAGTTTTGCGTTACAGTTGTAACAATGTGTATAATAAAATCATACATAATTATATTATATAAATTTTTCAAGTCAGAAATTTATCTCAGTACCGATGGTACTCTATTATTTCGTTGGGATCAACGCAACACCAAGGATATCTATGATATCAAAATTCATACCTGATGAACTAAGCTGTTGTCAGGGCTGCTGTTGCAGCTCCAGCAGAGCAGCCGCCTGGCTGGAAGGCGGATGTCGGCGAATTCGGCGGACGGCGGAGTCACCCGATTGGTGCTCGGCAACGGTTTCAACATGGTAACCTTTGAGGGCAGCTTGCTTTTTACACTGTCGCGTCATCAGGGGCACTTTGAGTTGCTGCACTTGTTACAGTTGCGTTGTCTGACCTATCTATGCGGTGAAATAGTCCAGTGTGAATATTTCGAGTGCAATAGATATTTGGTTCATGCCTTATTAGACACATGCCTTATGACAGAAAGTACCCAGTATGGTAAGTTCGTGTCAGACAAAATTAAATAATTAAATGGTAAAAGCCCAGTGTAGCAGTTACGCATTTTTAAATCTCAGCAAACAATGTTGTCTGGGAGGGAATGCTATTAGCATTAAGTCCGCTCTTTTTGTACTCATGTACATTAAAGTAAAATAAATATATATGGTAAAAGCCCAGTATGGCAGTTACGCATTCATAAAGGTAAGCAAACAGTTATGCAGTTAAGCTAAGTAAACGGTAAAAGCCCAGTCTTGCAGTTACGCGTTCAAGTCAAGTAAACGGTAAAAGCCCAAAATGGCAGTTACGCATTTAATAGTGTTTCTCCATCTTGTATTCTTCCGTCTTGAAAACTTTTTTCCTTTCTGCACGAAGCATTTTAACTAAGTATAATTAAATTTTCACTGTATAAAATATAATTCTGAAGAATTCTCACTTTGAGATTGTATGCGTGCGTCCGTGGCGAAGCACGAAAAGCGAATGAAGGGTTGGCGCGTAATAGTGGCGGGGAGAGTTCGAGCCGGAAATGTCAAAATATCTGTCAATTCTAAATCAAATACCTTCTCTTTTTAGGTTTTTTAGGTTATTACTCTAAAATAACGTGCTAAGTGGTGATACATGCAAGCGATACTACATGTGTTAATAGTACTAATATTGAGGAAGAATCATGAAGTATAATGTTCTGTGAAATGGTTTTATCTATCGCAATGTTATTAGAGAAAATGGGTGTATTCCAACAGGACCCTTTGGTTGTGTGAAGCCGAGACTTTTATTGTAGTGGTGGCTACCTCGGCTGACCTAACCGAGTAAACTGTCTTGATTATACTTGGTGCCAAATGCTCCAAGCAACATTGGAATGCGATGCACCCGCATTTTAATGTAAACTGAAACAATCTACCACTGAACTATTCAACACTTGACACTGGCAAAAATTACTTCCAAGAAGAAAGTAGATTGCCAAAACAAAAATAAGAAGAAGAAGACCCCCTGTCATACAGCGTGACACACCGCCATGTTGCGAAAATATTTAGAGCCAAATTTATTACTTTTTAATTTTATTTTTAAAAGTAATTAAATATAACAATATTTGAAAGGATCTGAATAATTAATAATAATAAATATTGATATTTTTAAAAGGATTAATCCAAAAGTAATTAGAAGTTAAACTATGACCGCGCAATGCCGCGCATACCGTTGTTTTACCAAGATGATTAATAATTACGTATTATAATGACCATATTTTATTATGATTTAATTACAAATATACAGTTTTCAGATTTATTCCTGTAAGTGTAGTATAAGACGCTATTACCTGCCAAATTTCATAGTTCTAGGTCAACGGTAAGTACCCTATGAATTTTGATTCCTTTGAGAGTATCGAAAATGCGTTTTTTGCGCCCTAAACGGCAGTATCTTTTTAGGGTTCCGTAGCCTAAATGGCAAAAAACGGAACCCTTATAGATTCGTCATGTCTGTCTGTCCGTCTGTCTGTCTGTCTGTCTGTCTGTCTGTCTGTCTGTCTGTCTGTCTGTCTGTCTGTCTGTCTGTCTGTCCGTCCGTATGTCACAGCCACTTTATTCCGAAAGTATTAAGATTACATAGTTGGAACTTGGTAGGTAGATGTATTCTGTTAACCGCTTAACGAATTTAACACAAAAATAAAAATAATATTTTTTTTAGGGGGGGCTCCCCATACATGGAACTGAAACTGAAAATTTTTTTTTTCTTCAAACCAATACGTGTGGAATGTCTATAGATAGGTCTTTAAAAATGACATTGAGGTTCCTAAGTAAATTTTTTCTCAAAGTCAACCGTTTGAAAGATATACACCGCCAAAGTGGTAAAATGTGTGTCCCCCCCCCCCTTTAAATTTTGAAATAAGAGAGTGAAAAATCTAAAAAATATATATGCTGTAGATCCTAATAAAAACTTTCAACGAAAATTGGTTTGAACGAGATATAGTAATAAGTTTTTGAGATATAGCACATTTTCCAAAACCGCAAATATAACTTTGTCATTCATACCAACACTGTGAAAAACAAAGTTATTTTTGCAGACGAAAAATGATAGGTGGTATTAAATATGGTATGGTTTAAGGTAACTACGGAACCCTACGGCGCGTGGCCCGACACGCACTTGGCCGATTTTTTTTTACGTTAATTTAGAAGTTTGATTTTTTTACAGCTTCAAGGGCCCGTAGACCTTAGTATATGGTTTAAATTTCAATTCGATACCTCCACGCGTTTCCGAGATAAAGGGTCTTGACAGACAGACGGACGGACAGACAGACAGACGGACAACAAAGTGATCCTATAAGGGTTCCGTTTTTAGGGTTCCGTAGCCAAAATGGCAAAAAACGGAACCCTTATAGATTCGTCATGTCTGTCTGTCTGTCTGTCTGTCTGTCTGTCTGTCTGTCCGTCCGTATGTCACAGCCACTTTATTCCAAAAGTATTAAGACTACATAGTTGAAACTTGGTAAGTAGGTGTATTTTGTGAACCGCTTTACGATTTTTACACAAAAATAAATAAAATAAAAGATTAAGGGGGGGCTCCCCATACATGGAACTGAAACTGAAAATATTTTTTTTCATCAAACCAATACTTGTGGGGTGTCTATAGATAGGTCTTTAAAAATGACATTGAGGTTCCTAAGACTATTTTTTTTCAAAGTCAACCGTTTGAAAGATATCTGCCGCCAAAGTGGTAAAATGTGTGTCCCCCCCCCTTTAACTTTTAAAGTAAGAGGGTGAAAAATCTAAAAAAAATATATGCTATAGATCTTAATAAACACTTTCAACGAAAATTGGTTTGAACGAGATACAGTAATTAGTTTTTGAGATATATTACATTTTCCAAAACCGCAAATATAACTTTGTCATTTATACAAACACTGTGAAAAACAAAGTTATTTTTTCAGACGAAAAATGATAGCGGTATTAAAATATGGTATGGTATATAATGTACCTACGGAACCCTACTGCGCGTGGCCCGACACGCACTTGGCCGGTTTTTTTCCTTTTGAGGTACGGAACCCTAAAAAGGTTAGAACTTTCTTTGGGGAAAATAAAATTATAAAATAATTTTTAAGCGTAAGTCACCGGTGATCTACGCGGCGGCTTAAGTGTTAATAATTACAGATCACTTTTTCTATTTGCTTATTACCAAAAGATCAAACTATATTATAAATTTGTATATGACAAAATATAATTTAAAAGCAAAATGATAACCTTTTGAATTATTAGGCAACCTAACACGCTATCACCGTTATTTCTAAAATATAACATACAATCACGAAATTAGAAACAAATTCAAGTAGGTGAAAATAGGTACTTTCATCTACCTACTTGAGTTTGTTTCTAGTTTTGTACAAAGATGCAGGCAGCCCTATCGTATGTTGACGTACCGCGCGGCTCAAGTTACGTATTTCAAGGACAGGCTCGAGTTATATATAATACGTGCACTAACCACCTGCGCCATCGACCTACAAATATACAACTACGGGTTGCATATAAGCAAAATCTAACTCTCGAGTTTTGATGGTGATCTCTGATTGGTCAAGAAACTCAATAGTTAGGTTTTGCGCGCAAACTCTAACTCCCCAGTTTCGCGCTAGTTCGATAGTGATCTCTGATTGGTCAAAAAACTCAGTAGTTAGGTATTCGCCTTTCTTTACACATTAACGTATATTTTTTTTGGTTTATCGTTTATTTGTAAACATCTTTTTATTTCAGTAGGTACAGCCAGCAACGGAACCTATTGAACAAAATTTGATTAATTTTTCTCCTAATCATTATTAAGTGCCATAAATTACTGATGAAAATATATTGCAAAACTTCTTGTTATAGCTAAACTAGCAAAGATCTTGAAATCAGTTATACAACTACGCGCTATACATTACTACTGACAAAAAAAAATTAAGATGCGAACTCAGTAGTTGGAGTTTGCGAGCAAAACCTAACTACTGAGTTTTTTGACCAATCAGGGATCACCATCAAAACTCGAGAGTTAGATTTTCCTTATATGCCTACGGGTTGTAGTCTTGTAGGTCGATAGCGCAGATGAAAAATTGGGTTGAAAACGCCACACAGAAAAGACGTAAGCAGGTACAGTCATCGACAACATATTAAGAAGTGCAGACAGCACTATTTCACTCACTCGTTTGGACTTCATTTTTCGGATCACCTGTTTATTGACATCACTGACCTGAATTTTTTTTTGTGTAAATATACACATCAACTTTGTCTAGGGATACAGGTACTATTTTCATACAAACGAGGTAACTTTGCAGCCTTGGTTTTCTGCCAGGGATGTACCGTGCTGTAATCTGATGATGGCCATCCAGTGAGTGAATGGAGTAGATTCAGATCGCTATACACACCCAACTGATCTGATCAGCATTCTAAAAGATTAATGGGTCGGAGTTCTCAGTTTGAGGATTTCCATACATTTTCATGCTATTTTCGCGGTTTTTTTAAACATGTCCATTACGTTTTTAGAATGCTGGTCAGATCAGTTGGGTGTGTATAGCGATCTGAATCTCTTCCATTCACTCCCTGGATAACCGTCATCAGATCACAGCACAGTACATCTCTGGCAGGAAACCAAGGCTTCAAAGTTACCTCGTTTGTATGAAAATATCACCTGTATCCCTAGACAAAGTTGATGTGTGTATATGCAGGTCAATGATTGACATTGTTGTTCTTTGGTATTCTATTTTTATGACCTAAATAGATTGTATTCAAAAATGTTCTCAGTTAAATATATATGACTTGAAGATGCTCGAAATTTAGTTTTTGGCATAGTGTAAATGCCGCCATCTAGCGACGTGCTTATTTTTTAGTAATGTCCATACTAAGCTAGGTTTTGACTAAACCGAAATAGATTTTAATTAAAGTTTTTAATTGAAGTACGTTGCGTTGACGTAACTTGATGATGCTAGTTATTATGAAGGTGCCTTCCCACGGTGCGTGCTACCACGCACCGCACCGAGCCGCACGAGGGCGAACACGGGCGCACCGTGGGAAACACTGGCACGGGCCGTGCGTCGTTCGGCCATGTTCGGCGCGCGGCCCGCTGTACTGTTCCCACGGTGCGCCCGCGTCCGTGCAACGACGCACGAGTGATGATGGCACAGTACAAATAGATACAGTTTGTTTGTACAAATACAGTTTGTTTGTTTCTCCTCAAAGTTTGCGAACGATTTTATACCAGCTTCCCGATGAGCTAGAGCAGTGTTTTTAAAAAGATTTTTTTCAAGTAAATTTTATTCATTGAAATACCTGTACTTACTATGGCAAAGTGCAGATAGTGCTGTTTTTTTAGGGTTCCGTAGCCAAAATGGCAAAAAACGGAACCCTTATAGATTCGTCATGTCTGTCTGTCTGTCTGTCTGTCTGTCTGTCTGTCTGTCTGTCTGTCTGTCCGTCCGTATGTCACAGCCACTTTATTCCAAAAGTATTAGGACTACATAGTTGAAACTTAGTAGGCAGGTGTATTCTGTGAACCGCTTTACGATTTTTATACAAAAATAAAAAAAATAAAAGATTAAGGGGGGGCTCCCCATACATGGAACTGAAACTGTAAATATTTTTTTTCATCAAACCAATACTTGTGGGGTGTCTATAGATAGGTCTTTAAAAATGACATTGAGGTTTCTAAGACTATTTTTTTTTAAAGTCAACCGTTTGAAAAATATATGCCGCCAAAGTGGTAAAATGTGTGTCCCCCCCCCTTTAACTTTTAAAGTAAGAGGGTGAAAAATCTAAAAAAAATATAAACTATAGATCTTAATAAACACTTTCAACGAAAATTGTTTTGAACGAGATACAGTAATTAGTTTTCGAGATATCGTACATTTTCCAAAACCGCAAATATAACTTTGTCATTCATACAAACACTGTGAAAAACAAAGTTATTTTTTCACAGTGTTATTTTTTCAGACGAAAAATGATAGCGGTATTAAAATATGGTATGGTATAATGTACCTACGGAACCCTACTGCGCGTGGCCCGACACGCACTTGGCCGGTTTTTATTATATTTATGTAGGTAACCAATTAATTCAGAGATAAAAAATCCGAAAGCTCCGAAATATAAGATTAAATATAAGTAAGTACTTTAAATACTGTTTAGTATAAAGGTATTACCTACTAACTATGGCCAAAAGGATTTGTAACTATTTTTTTATACAGGCTGTTTGGTAATAGCTTTATAAAGCCGAATAATTATGGTAGGTAAGGACCATCAAACTGAATAAGTTTTACTATGAGACCAACTCTGAAATCGCGAAAAAAATCTGCTGTTCTATTTTGATATTTTCGTTATTAATTTTTGTATGAAACAGCAGATTTTTTTCGCATTTCAGAGTTGGTCCCATAGTAAAAGTTGTTTAGTTTGATGGTCCCTATCTACCATATTCGGCTTTATTAGGCTAACTAAAAACCCTACATAGATTTTGCGCAATTTTTTGTTTTTTGTTTTCACTATTAGTTTTGTAATTTGCTAACCTAGGTATTTTATTGCTTAGAAAGTATTTTGCGTTGAAGGTAGACCCTATATAATATTGATTCTAAAATATTATTAATAATAATAATAATAAAAACACTTAATTGCACACTAAGACAGGACATATACAAAGAAAAACAGCAAAGCACACAAAAAAGCGGCCTTATTGCTAAAAAGCAATTTACGTAATACGTACAATCACAAAACTAGAAAGATACGAAAGTAGGTACTTAGATGAAATTAAAATACTGTAGGTAATTATTTAAAGGGCAGGGCCGATTGACTACTGATAGATATCATACTATGACGCGCGGCATATTGACAAAGGCGACGAGCCGCCACGAGAGCAGGTTCGATAATTATATAAAAAAATTAATCGAATCAGTTTTTTTATGCGATTATCGAATCGCAGCGCTTTTTTGTCGCTGCTAAGTAAAACCTTTGTCGTGTCAATTCGCGGGTGATTAACGCCGCGATTATCGCAGCTACAAAAAGTCACTCGTGAGCGGTGACGCTAAAGCTTGTTTTTAGGGTTCCGTACCAAAATGGTAAAAAAAGAACCCTTATGGTGTGACTTAGTCTGTCTGTCTGTCTGTCACAGCTGGATATCTCGAGAACTACTAATAGTATCAACTTAATATTAGGTCTTTACCTATGAAATTGCCGATATTTTGTCACATACAGAGAATATAATAACTTCTATAATTTAAAATTTTAACAAAATCGTGAATATTACATCGAATTATGATCATGATAGTTAACTATCAGTAAAAATAAAGTCCATATTTTAGCTTTCGTGACATTAAAAAAAAGATCTTGAAAGTGACTCTTTTTTTGTGAGCAAAAAAAAGGGTTTGGGGTGACCGAAGGGGTTGTAACTTAACCAAAACTTATTTTTTCGCTTATCTTAAATGGAAATAAGTTAGCATAGTGTTCAAACATTAGTTCATAAAAGTTTTGTTACATGAGTGTTCATGGTTGTTAAATGAACAAAGAAAATGCTATTATGAAAAATGCAACTTCTTGAAAAATCTCCATACAAATCGGCAAATTCATAGGTAAAGACCTATTATTTGGAATAGTTTAAGATGACATTTGTCCAGCTATTTTGCAAATAAGAAATAAATAAAAAAAATATCTTTTTTTACAACAGAGTCTGGAAAGGGGTCTTAAAAATTTGAAGTAGGGCTACTAGGGCATGTGGGGTATTATATGAAAGAACGCCGTTTGCACGTTTTTAATCATTTTTAGGGTTCCGTAGCCTAAATGGCAAAAAACGGAACCCTTATAGATTCGTCATGTCTGTCTGTCTGTCTGTCTGTCTGTCTGTCTGTCTGTCTGTCTGTCTGTCTGTCTGTCCGTATGTCACAGCCACTTTATTCCGAAAGTATTAAGACTACACAGTTGAAACTTGGTAGGTAGATGTATTCTGTTAACCGCTTAACGAATTTAAAACAAAAATAAGAAAAATAAAAGATTAAGGGGGGGCTCCCCATACATGAAACTAAAACTGAAAAAATTTTTTTTCTTCAAACCAACACGTGTTGGGTATCTATAGATAGGTCTTTAAAAATGACATTGAGGTTTCTAAGACAACTTTTTCTCAAAGTCAACCGTTTGAAAGATATTCACCGCCAAAGTGGTAAAATGTGTGTCCCCCCCCCTTTAACTTTTGAAATAAGAAAGTGAAAAATCTAAAAAAAAAATATGCTATAGATATTCATAAACACTTTCAACCAAAATTAGTTTGAACGAGATATAGTAATTAGTTTTTGAGATATAGCACATTTTCCAAAACCGCAAATATAACTTTGTCATTCATAGCAACACTGTGAAAAACAAAGTTATTTTTGCAAACGAAAAATGATAGGTGGTATTAAATATGGTATGGTATAAGGTAACTACGGAACCCTATGGCGCGTGGCCCGACACGCACTTGGCCGGTTTTTTACTTTCTTTTAGGCCGGATAGTTTTCGACTTATGATAAAAATGTAAAAAAAAATACTGTTCCTCCTTATATCCGAAGTTTGCAAAGTGAAAAATCTGAAATAATTCTATGTGATAGCAGTTTATATAAAGATTACAGGAAAAATAAAACGATGTCTCAATATAACACACTTTTTTAGAAATTCAAAAAACAAACAATAAATTAATAGTTCCACTACCAGTCAACAGAAGGCGCTGATTAAATTAGTTCCACTATCGGCAAAGAGATGGCAATGACCTAATAGTATAATAAATAATAATAATTGGTGGCTGGTTCTAATATAATTACCTACTATTTGCTGTACAAATAAACGAAGAATAAGTTCCTACTTAGTAATATAAACAGTTTGCAATGTGGAGTGGCTGAAACGTTTTTTAGTCACCGTAAGCAGCTGCAGTTATAGGCCGGCCACACACAGACGTAATCACGTAACGGAATTCCGAACGTAATTTCGACAATGTATGAAGATTCCGTACGGAAAAAACACGCTTGTGTGTGGCAGCCCATAGATTTTGTATGCAGCTGCTGCGTTCGGAATCACGTACGTACGGAATTCCGTTGCGTGATTCCGTCTGTGTGTGGCCGGCCTTAATTTGTAAATTAACTGTCCGCCTGTTCGCCCTTCCACCTGTCCGCCGTTTATCCTACTTTTTGAAAAACTGTACTAAGTTAACATATCCAAATATATACTAAATAATATACTAGAAAAAATACGACTCGCACCAGATCAATACTCAGACGGGAATCGAACCCGCGACCTTTGGATATCCGGTCCAATGCTCTGACCGCTGAGCTACCGAGTCACTAGTGACATCGTCGAATTTTTCCTAGTATATCCTAAACTCTTACGCTGTAAGCCAGCGTTATTTCACCAATGTGAGGAATTACCTCGACATTCAATTGAAATATCTTTCCAGATATTTTAACAATTGATTAAGATGAAATAGCTATATAATTTTTAAATTTGAGATTTTTGCATTTACAATGCTATTTTTAAACAATACTAAATAATATCTGGAAAGATATTTCAATTGAATGTCGAGGTAATTCCTCACATTGGTGAAATAACGCTGGCTTACAGCGTAAGAGTTTAGGATATACTAGGAAAAATTCGACGATGTCACTAGTGACTCGGTAGCTCAGCGGTCAGAGCATTGGATCGGATATCCAAAGGTCGCGGGTTCGATTCCCGTCTGAGTATTGATCTGGTGCGAGTCGTATTTTTTCTAGTATATTATTTAGTATTGTTTAAAAATAGCATTGTAAATGCAAAAATCTCAAATTTAAAAAAATATCCAAATATATTTATGACTGTATGGAACCCTCGGTGCGCGAGTTCGACTCGCTCTTGACCGGTTTTTTATTCTGAGAAGACTCAAATTTCTAGCCAATATTCGAAATTTGAAAATACTCGTATTATAAGGTTGTAACTTTCTGAGAGAACTTAGGACAGCGTATATTATTTGCACAGTATATCCTTATTAGTTGAAAAAACGAAAACCTATCTATTCTGTGTTTTTTGTTATTGAAAAACATACTATTTGAGCTACTCAAATACAAAACTCACAATCGTTTAAACTCGGGTGTAAAGGGTTAGGTACTATAAATATCAATAAATATTATCTATGGAAAATTTCATTTCGCCTGTCAGCGGTAGATGGCGCTGTACAATTACTCTATCAATTTTTCTGTTCGTGCTAAGGGTACAGAAAAGGACATAGGGTACCTTTCATTCAGAAAAACTTAAGGCCAAGCCACACAGCGGGCGTGGCGTGACGGGACGGGACGGTGACGCGACGCTGAGAAGTTGTAATGTACTAGATAGTTAGATACTATGGACGACGTCACACAGGCCGGCGTGGCGCGACGGGTCGCGTCCCGTCGCGCCACGCCACCGTCGCGCCGAGCGTGAATACAGACCGCAGTGTGAACTCCCGTCGCGCCCCGTCGCGCCGCGCCCCGTCACGCCGCGCCCCGTCACGCCCGCTGTGTGGCTTGACCTTTAGGGTTCCCGAGGGAGCTAAAAATTTGACCACGCAGACGAAGTCGTGGGCGGCCCCTAGTTTATGATATTTTAACGGGGTGTTCGTCGGAGGGCGCTGCAGTAGTAGAGTAGCGAGTAAAAATCGCAGAATAATTCCTGTACCCTTAGCACGATCAGCTATCGAGAAAAAAAACGCGCGTAAACTTACTCGATAGAGAATTATCTAAGGAAATTTTAATTTCGCTATTCGGCGGTAGATGGCGTTGTACAAATTTCCAATATAAATTGCACTATCGAATGATTTTACGCGCGTTATTTTTTTCGATAGCTGTTCGTGCTAAGGGTACTGAATAATATAAATATCTCAGGGTGTAGATGGAAATGTGAGAGTAAAACCATACCGTGATACAGTATACAGCTAGCGCCATCTAGTATCAGGGGGCGGAGTTATGGTAGTGGTGTTACAATAAATTATGATTATTATCATTATCAGGTTGCTTTCTCGTTTGTTTGTTTGTTTGTCCGTAAAGTTTGGGAACGATTTCAAACTAGCTTCTCGATGAGCTAGCTAGAGACTTGAAACTTTGAACATAGGTCAGAACTGGAAGGCAATGCAATATTATAGTCTCATTGAGCGGATAGTAGGTATGAACGATTATACAAAAAAAAATTGGGAACTGGTCTGTGTTGTATAATATACTTATGGCTGTATGTGATGTAATTCCCTTGCCTAGATATATTTATTGATAAGAAAAAATGTCATTGTACATCGGTCGCTCTGTGTCATGTCTCCCACGAATACAGTTGATTTCTTTTATAAAATAAATAATCTTTCATTATATCCAGCACGATTCCGAACCCAATACAATCCGCCCACACAATAAAATAAAGCAGTCTGTAGGCTGTTCTTAACTAATATTGAGCTGGGCCAAACTATCCTTGCATATGAATCCAAACGGCGGCGGGTTGAAGAATATAACGAAGAATGTTAATTAGATACATATTATATTAAAGTAAGTATAATCACAGATAATATAATACTATTATTATACAATATCAAAGTAGTTTTTACAATAGTTGCCACTGTTAGTTATATGTGTTAATTATTTAATTTAAATTTATAAGTAAGAGGCGATAGTTGCCCCTCATGTTTGCTGTGCCCTAGCAGGGCGTCACTTGTACCTACCAATCTTGTAACACCTATTTCAACTTGTGACTTGCAAATAAATATTGAATTGAATTGAATTGAATTGAAGTAGCGTTCCGCCCAGCTTCAAAGGGCACTGGGACTCTGTAATAAAACCATGCAACTCCATCGAGTTTGGGCTCGTTTGAATCGTCTTGACGAGTGCTCCGATAGGAGATGGTAATTTTTTTGTCTTAGCTTGTTAACTAAAAAGCAGAAAATAATAATATACTGAAAAAAATATTTTTTTAAAAACACGATTTTAAAACGGACTAAATTATTACAAAAAATATCGGACTAAAAATATTAAAACGGACTAGTAAAAACAAACTAAAAAGTAAAAAATCTTTTTTTAAAAACACGTTTAAAACAGACTAAATTATTACAACAAATAATCGGACTAAAACACTACATCGGGCTAGTAAAAACAGACTAAAAAGTAAAAAATAAATTCTTCTGTTAATATTTATAACCCTATTAAAATTTCTATCTACAGAAAATTTAAACATAAATTTTTTTAACCTAAAAACGTGGGGCGCATTTTGTAAAATTTATCATTTATTTTATCATCCATATATTGTCTTAAGCATGCGCCCCACGTTTTTAGGTTTAAATTTTCTGTAGGTATAAATTTAATAGGGTTATAAATATTTACAGAAGAATTTATTTTTTACTTTTTAGTCTGTTTTTACTAGTCCGTTGTAGTGTTTTTAGTCCGATTTTTTGTTGTAATCTGTCTGTAGATGCTATCTACTTCTACGAATGATTACGAGGGCATGTCGTGATACCTTCTAAAAATACTAGACCATGGGCCCTAAAATCTCCATGATGAACATTATTAAAATCTTTTTCTATTAAAAACTTATTAAATAAAAACCTCTGAGGGCGCCACTATCGGTCATACAACCGCCTTAAGAACACTTGGGCTGACGAGACAAATCTAACGATATGTTAATCATGGAAATCCGTTCAGCCGTTTGAAGGATATCCTTACTAATATTATAAATGCGAAAGTCCGTTTGTTTGTTTGTTTGTTTGTTACGCCTTCACGTCTCAACTACTGAACGTCACGAAATTTTGCATACACGTTGTCAGGGGTACTGAGAAGGACATAGGGTACCATTCATCCCGAAAAAAAGGATTGTTCCCGAGGGATAGCAAAAAACTTTCCACGCAGACAAATTTGCGGGCAGCAGCAAGTGAGGTAATAAAGAATATTACATACAAACAAACATACATACAAGATACGCGCGAAAAACATAACCCTCTTGCAGTCGGGTAAAAAGTATAATTTGAAAGAATTGCGAAAAAAAGCTATCGATAAGAGTTCCGCTATACTCACATAGATGTCCGTTATGTCGCCAGTAAATTATTAAAAGTTTAAATTGAATTATTAGTAGGTACAATTACTGTATTCAGGTAAAATTGCCAGGAAATAATTAAATAAATCAGTTTTGACTACTTGTGAGACTAAATATTAAAATGTATAAAAATAATTGAAATAATGCTTTTCACCGCTAGAGGGCGCTGCATCGTCGACGTCGCAACGCGGTACAACGCGGTGTCGAAACGTGGCCGATTTTCTATAAACGAGACACAGGTGCCGGGTGGGCGGGGGGGTTAAGTGATTCGAGTTATTTGAAAACATTTTTTTTAGGGGTTTTAAGCGTCGCTTTCGGGTCGTTGTGATTGTTTTACGGTAGTCGGTTACGCGTTTTTGCCGTAGGTATTTTTGGTGTGTTCGATTGTGCTTGTGATTGAAATGAGTATGAGTAAAATAAAATAAAATGTCTGAATTTGATTACCCTGTGTAGTGGAATCAACTTACACCGTACCTACTTTTTGCCAAATAACAAGATGGAATGAATGTTCCCACTGCTG
Organism: Agriphila geniculea; assembly: GCA_943789525.1. Lineage (NCBI taxonomy): Eukaryota > Metazoa > Arthropoda > Insecta > Lepidoptera > Crambidae > Agriphila > Agriphila geniculea. The sequence continues at coordinate 283,252 of OX038897.1, read as the reverse complement.
GGGCACACACGGGCCTTTGGCCTAAATAAAATAAAAATAAAGAATACAAACGTATTATATTATTATGCTTCTATGTAGGTAAGGTACACCACCCTACCTCACATTTTTTACAATCACACAGATAATGTCTGCCGGTCGCGGTACATAATATATTTTAATTATTTGAACCGAAATTTCCATAGAACTGGCGTACAGATTTTTTTTTCCAAAACAGTTCCGAGTAATGTTTGTGAGTGATGAAATTTTGTCACCGACAATTTTTATATGTATGTAAATTGCGTAAAATAAAATGATTAAATATGAAAGAGAATGAAAGAGTTAGTAGTCCCACAGTAAGTGAAAGTTGTGAATTCTTTTCACCGGTAGAGGGCGCTGCATCGTCGACGTCGCAACGCGGTACAACGCGGTGTCGAAACGTGGCCGATTTTCTATAAACGAGACACAGGTGCCGGGTGGGCGGGGGAGTTAAGTGATTCGAGTTATTTGAAAACATTTTTTTTAGGGGTTTTAAGCGTCGCTTTCGGGTCGTTGTGATTGTTTTACGGTAGTCGGTTACGCGTTTTTGCCGTAGGTATTTTTGGTGTGTTCGATTGTGCTTGTGATTGAAATGAGTAGGTAAAGTGAAAACACACATCATCGTCATGATCAGCCGGTGATGCGGATAGCGGATGCTAGATGGCGGGGTAGGTTTCCTTCGATATGTTCAGAAAAAATATTGATATAATCGAAATCTAAATCTTTGTAAAAAAATTCTAGTATCGTAAACTTGAACGCCGATTGGATAATCTAAGAGAGAGAAGTTTTGTGAACATAAATTTTAGCTTTTTGCACAACCGTATTGACAAGACTGCGCCGTAAGTATAGAACTTTGTTAGCTCTGTGTAGAAAAGGATTTAAAAATCTAAATTGTCTGCACTGATCGAGCCCGGCGGCGGCGCCGCCGGCGGCACTCATTGTACTTCAATATGTCTCACTCAGTTTCAACGAACTCAAAAAAACCGGTCAAGAGCGAGTCGGACTCGCGCACCGAGTGTTCCGTACCATCATAATTGCACCATTAAACCACACTGCAGAGTAGAATAATATAATTAGTATTGCAGTTTTAGGTCAGCGCCATCTCTTGACCGATAGTGGAACTAATGTTGACAGTTCTAGAAATTTGATAATTTCTAAAAAAGTATGCTATATTGAGACATCGTTTTATTTTTCCTGTAATCTTTATATATATATATATATTGCTATCACATAGAATTATTTCAGATTTGTTCTCTTTGCAAACTTCGGAGATAAGGGGGGGGGGGGGAACGGTATTTTTTTTTTACATTTTACATCATAAGTCGAAAACTATGCGGCCTAAGAAAAAAGAAAAAAAAATGTTTTAAAATGTGCAAACAGCGCTCTTTCATATGATTCCCCACATAACCTAGTCACCTCACTTCAAATTTTTAAGACCCCCTTTTCAATCCCTGTTGTAAAAAACTTTTTAGTATCAATATAATGATAAAATTCGACGTTTGAAATAATGACATAGTACCGTAATGGATACCACTTCACTGAATACCACTATGAAGTATCGAGTTCAATCCTAGTTAAGTGCAATCTTTTCTTTGTGTTTTTTATTTTTGAGTTATCCTTTTTTAGGGTTCCGTACCTCAAAAGGAAAAAACGGAACCCTTATAAGATCACTTTGTTGTCCGTCTGTCTGTCTGTCCGTCCGTCCGTCCGTCCGTCCGTCCGTCCGTCCGTCCGTCCGTCCGTCCGTCCGTCCGTCCGTCCGTCCGTCCGTCCGTCCGTCCGTCCGTCCGTCCGTCCGTCCGTCCGTCCGTCCGTCCGTCCGTCTGTCTGTCTGTCTGTCTGTCTGTCTGTCTGTCAAGACCCTTTATCTCGGGAACGCGTGGAGGTATCGAGTTTAAATTAAAACCATAGACTAAAATCTATGGACTCTTGATGCTGTGAAAAAATCAAACTTTTGGCAGAAGAGACAACGTTGTGGCAGAAGAGAGACGCCTCAAACAGATTTTAAAGTGAATGAAGATCTTCGTACTCCACTTCTGCCTTGTTTCTACCAAGAAGTTGAAGGTTTACAGCCGTGTGTGCCCTGAGATTAATTAAGGTAATTCATGCGTTAGTTGTTTGGTATTGTAAATACTTAGAAGTTCACCTCAAGATGACTAAGGATTATTTGTTATTTTTCAGATTTTGCTGCATTTCATTTAAATCTCATCATCATCATATTATCAGCCGCACATCACCCACTGCTGGGTATAGGCCGTGAAGCCTAAGGATTTCATCATTTAAATCTAAGTGATAGTTACTAAACCAACAAAACGTTTAGTGCAAGGATCCTTGGCCTTTCGCAGACTACAATGTCTGAGTGTGTCAGATATCTATGAAAATATGTTTTCCAAGATCACAAGCAACACAAAGGTATATAATACACATTCGTTATTTGATATGATACAGTTCAATTATGACCCCAAACCTGACTCTCCGACCAAAGAAAGAATAACATTATATTGGCACACACACATACAGAAAATAAAAAAGAAAAGTACCAGGATTAGTTACTTAGTGTGATTTTTTATTAATAATAAGTAATACTACAAAACAAAATATGATTTCTCAATTATTGCTGTTGTATTGAGCCTGGAGTTTCATTGAGGGCACATAATTAGAGTAATCGAAAGCGCTGCCATTTTTCGCATGTGTTGGTTGTTGTTAGGATACCAAGACTAAAATTTTATTTTTAATTACCTTAATCTAATTTGTAAATAATAATGTAATAATTTTTAGGTACCTATGACGCAGATCTACATATTCTACACCTATTGATGTGGCATTTGGTGGTGTGATTCATGAACACTGTGCATGTATGGAATATGTATCCAGGTGGAAGGGGAGAGACAGTGACAGTGGCTTCATGAAGAAGGCCACCGCTTTTGGCTTTCAGGTAGCCTATAAAATTATTTTTTTCCTTACCTATATACTTACATCTCATAGATAGAATTTGTGACCATAACTTAGGAATATTTTTTATTATGATAGAATTTTTTAATCATTTATTTTATGTCAATGTAGTGAAATAGTTACACATAAATACTAATATTAATGGTGATTTGTTTACAAATAAATTGACTCATCATCATTGCCCACAGCATCTTCGTAGATGATTGATTCGTCATACTGCTGTTCTTCTATATTTCATGTCAAATATTAGATACATAATATAATAATATTTATTTTTGCAGCCTGTCGATCTCTGCAAATCCATGTGCAGAAAAATGTGAGAGGTGGAGAGGTCTTTCGACGGATGAAGAGATAAGGATGCTGTGAATGACCACTGTGATGCCCAAGACAATACAATTTTTTTAATGGGAATATGTCATTAATGATAAATGTATTTAAGTTGCAAGGGACTCATCCTTCTGTGTTTTCTTTCAAACTTAGGTAGATTAACTTTCCTTCCAGCCGCTCCTCGTATCATCTATAGGTATTGTGAATGTCAAAACCATGGGATCAAGTCACTAATTTCATCATTTAAATTCTTCGTGTTTCGTGTACAACAATCAATAAGAACCTTTACTTCAGTACAATTATATTCAGTGCTTTTATTTAGGTACTTAAAATATTCGGCCAGCAGGCTGATTATCTAATTAGAAACCACCTAGCAACCGGTCTCATTTGACAGATGAATGTGATACATTACTACTTCTTTTTGGGGTAAAAAACATACCAAAGAAAAGTAGCAATGTATCACATTCATATCTGTGAACTGGTACCGGTTGTTAGGTGGTTTTTAATTAGATAATCAGCCTGCCGGTAAGTCAGTCGCTAGACACTGACTCACAGCAATGTATTGTATTATTTTGGGCCAAAATAATTACGTTTATTATACTAAGAGGTAAATGTCAAAGTAATATTGCTGTTTAGCCGGGTTGTAAACTTATTCTTCGTTTAATAAGGCAGTCAGGGTTTACATACCTACTGTGTTTCAGGAGGAGATGTAGGAAGGAAAGCCTATTTTAATAGATTTTTTATATCAATAATTGTTTTTACTTTTTTCAGTTCCTACCTATACAGGGTTATTAGTAAAACACCAACAACCTCGCAGACTACTTTTGTTCTACGACTTTTCCAAAAACAGACAAAAAAATCGACTTTTCATACAAAACTCATTTGTATGGAGAATAGATTTTTTGTCTGTTTTGGTAAAAGTCTTAGAAAAATGTTGTTGTATATGATGTTAGGTACTAACCTACTACTGCTAGGTTGTTGGTGTTTTACAAATAACCCTGTATAAAGGTATTCACATAAGTAGGTAGTTAAACAACATTTTCAAAAACATACAAGTATAATTCCTTTATAAAACTACTACAATTATTAGGTACATAGACTTATTATATTGGTACAGTATACTATCATTAAACATAACAGTCTTTGCTACTAGAGTTTAGTTATATTCACACATCAATATTTAGCACAACACTAATGTTACAAGTGTTATAAGAAATAAACAACTTGGGTGATATGTATTCTATTTTAAAACTTCTATAGTTATTAGGTACATAGAACAGCCTTCACTAAAGCATAAATAAGAAAGATATTTCAATTCCAATTTAAAAACTATCAATTAAAATCCGTTTTAATAGGGCGCAGTTTGCACACTAGCGCCGCCATTGAAACGAGAATCATAGTGCTTAAATAAACACAAAATTGTGAATTATCTCTCTGTAGTGCACTCCGAACAAGCATTGTGGTACTTTTTATCACTTAAACAATATTTTCTAGCGTGCCGTTTAATTTGACTTTTATAGCTAAAAGTGGCCACTTTGTCGTGGATTCACAATTTCGTCTTTATTTAAGCACTATGATTCTCGTTTCAATAGCGGCGCTAGTGTTCAGACTGCGCCCTCATTAAATTGACAGTAGACAGTGATCCGCTGCAAATTCACTCGAGAATGTATGGAAAAAATAAAATTTTTGAGATTAAAATATGTCATTTTGTACTGCGAGCGCTTTGAAATCAGTCACTTCAGTTGTACATTGTCAATTTCATAATAAACATAGAAATAAATCAACTACATTTACTTTTTAACACGTTGGCTGTCATGCAAGTATACTCGTAGTAATATACTATGAGTATACTCGTAGGTTGGCAGTCAATGTGTTAAAGTACTACCTATAATATAATAAATTATGCATAAAGCTCAGTCTTTACTTCAGTAGCTTTTTTAGCTCATTCTTTAGCAGCCACACTTGTCTTATTGGTAGCTTTTTTCTGCCCGAGTGGCAGATAGCAATTTGTTCCGCAGCACCCATCAATCTCTCTTCTACGGTGGAAGCCTTCTTTTAGAACAGTATAGGTAGGAGCGCCGCTGGAGATGATGAATCTAAAGGCAGAATAAAGTCAGTCATTGAGTAAAATAAGTACTGCTTTTATAGAAACTGCTAGTAAAATAGAAATATTATTCATTTGCTTGATGATTTATTGAGGCACTAGTAATGTCATATTTAGCTACTTTCGTATATATGTATATATAGGTACCTACCTATTTATATCTTTAGGGTTGGTTGTGTTAAAACTTACAAGCTTTCGAAAAATATGTAAACTGGAGGTGTTTGACGAAAAGGCGGATTAAAAACTTTACCTTGAGAGCGGTGGGTTGTCGCCTGTGTTGGGGCGGGCGCCCCGTGGAATGTAAGGTGGAAGGGCCCGGCGCTCGGCAATTGGGACATTGTTTACAATTTTGTGCGCAGGCAAGGCATTCTGAAACATATGCAATGAAAGCACTGTTTACGTACTAAGTCAATAGACATTTGCGACATCTAATACAGTTGGTAACGTACAATTTTGATCAGTCTCAGTATCCCTTGTTATATTGTGAGTGTTACACGAGTAACATTCGCAATATAAGGAGAGATGCGAACTAAAATTTGTAAAACATAGGATAGTAGTAGATAGATAGATAGATAGATAATTTTGTTATTTCTTCAATCATTTCTATTTCTATGGTTAAAATAAACAAAAAGAGGTTGAAATACTTACACAAATGTTTTCATATTTCTAAATTAAGCAGAACAAAAGTCGGAATTAGTGGCAAAGAAAGAAACTGACGACCATGAAAATATCAACTTCTATTGTCGGCTTTTGTATGTATAACCTTGTTGTTCCATGATAAAAACTTAACAGGAGGCTACAAGCACTTGCGACAACTTCTGTTATGTATGACTATAGTCCTTTAATTCGTAACTAATTACAATTAAATATTTTTAGAAAAATGCAAATAAATCGTAGAAAAACGGGAAATAACATACAAAGCAGGGTTGCGTTCAGAACCTACGCTCCGAGTGCAACCAAAGCGTGACATTTAGACGTGAGGCGTATTTATTGTAACAGTTAAAAATAACAGATAATTAAATGTAACTGTTTCGCCCTGTTACGAGCGCTATGAAATAGACGTGAGGCGTATTTATTGTAACAGTTAAAAATAACAGATAATTAAATGTAACTGTTTCGCCCTGTTACGAGCGCTATGAAATAACTGTTGTTCAAAGGAACAGGCGAAACAGACTGTTCTCGCCGTCTTCACTGTTCCCTGTACCACGCTGTTATCAGAGTAACAACCTGTTGCCATTGTTCCGCCTGTTACGTGGAACAAGCGCTTTCTTACTCTAACATATGAAAAGAAAAGAGACAAAGCTTGTTATTTTTATCTGTTATATAAACCGACCATATCAAAAATACATTCGACTTTGTAAATTAGTCGTGTTATCTGTTCCTGTGTTTGTTTATGGCCTTTTTTGTTTTTTGTGGCAATAGAGTTTGGCTGTTTTGCTAATGTTATGTTATAAGGTAGGTAAACAGGCTGAATTAAATAAAACTATTTTAATTTTATTGAGATTTTAAGGATGTTTAAGCACTTTATTATATACGTGGAATGGATGCATTTATAAGCAAATTAGGATATGCGGGTTAGGAAATCGGACATCTAGTGCTGCCAGGGAGTTAAGGAAAAGATCATGGTTCCCAGATTGGGGGTTTTTTGCAGTAAAAATTTCCTTGAAAATTTTCTTTCAGTAGACTTAGTTCACCTGGTATTTCATCATCACCATTTATGTTTCCACTGCTGGGGCACAGGCAATGACCGGAAGAACAAAATAATGTAGAGAAAGGTAGGAAAACATTTGACTAGTGATCATTAGTTAAAAAACGGGTGCAAGCGATATTCGACTTTACTGACTTTCAAACTTCAATATGCTCGAAAATCGCTTGCACCTGTTTTTAACAACAATCTATTTTTATTTTTATTATTTGAACTTATTTAGCAAATTTATGATAATTACTGCCATCTATCGCAATTTCAGTAAAAAGCTTAATGAAAGTAATACAGCAAGCAACTTCATTAGGTGATATGATGGTTCACCCAATACAAACAAGATGTCGCATGTGTGCCGTAACTGCCGTAATGGAAATCATTTTTGATAATATTAGATTTTACGTAATTGTAATAAAGTTTAGTCTTGCTTAACAGAAAAAAATAACAGTTTATGATCATAATAGATAAAAATAACAAGCTTCGTCTCTTTTCTTTATGTTAGTAGTCCTAAGGTTAGAATAAAGAAGCGCTTGTTCCACGGACGGAACAGGAGGAACAATGGAAGCAAATTGTTACGACTGTTATTTTTGTAACAGGATGTTGGAATTGTTATTTTAGTGTAACAGGAACAGTTGTAACAGGTAGGCAATTTGCCCTGTTACAACCCATGTCTAGTGACATTCGGTTGACACTTGACAGACACAACTTTCCCGTTCCAAACGTTCGTCAGAGCGTTACAACCATAGATTAAAATTATATACAGCCTGCTGATTATCTAAAAATAAACTATTTAGCGACCGGTTTCATTCCACATACATTGCTACTTTTCTTTGGTATGTTTTTTTTTAATCCAATAAGAAGTAGCAATGGATCACTATCATCTATGAACTGCAACCGGTCGCTAGGTGGTTTCTAATTAGATAATCAGCCCGCTGGTTATAGATGGCTCTCTCCCCTCTGTTTTTAGGATACAAGCATACAGCGCCATCTCTTTTTCTCGAATGGAACTACATCGCTATAGGTATACGTAGGTACCTACCTATTCAATATTTTAATGAAAATTAGATGTCAAAGTTATCTGATGTTTATTGTACAATAAATTAGAAGCTGTTATGAGCTTGTAATTTACTGTCCAATAAACACCAAATAACTTTGCCAAAGTGTTATCTAGGTTGTTAAAAAATGAAAAACATCCTAATATACTGAAAATTATTTTTATTTAATTTTATGAGTAATTATATCTATTATGATAAGTATAAATTAGTTCTAAACACACTATTATAGACACATAGTTAATGCAGTACAAGTAAGTAAGTAGTAAACATCACAAAAATAACAATTAAAATGAGTTACATAATTTACCCGCTGCTCATAAAATACTTCCAGTTAATGCTGTGCATGCCTCCAACTATTTTTCAAAAGTGATAGCATTGTGACTGGGAGAGGCTACTGTAGTAACATCTGAAACAAAGAGTTGTGATTTTACTTTACTTACAGATCAACATTGAAGAAAATACAAAATATACTAATTTAATATTTTAGCAATAAGAAGGTTTTAAAAAGGTTAGGTACCTTTATTGCTTTGTGTTTTGTTTAAACAAGGGTGGTTTAAACAAATATGGTACGAAATGTCGCAGAAAAGGTTAATTTAAACATTAATTGAATGCAACTTTTTATTACTATGAGGTTAGGTTATGTAGGTACTTTGAAATGTTTTTGTCATTTTGATTTTTTTTCATAATAGCGGACACGCATGAAGCCTATGTAAATCGTTAGCTAGTAGCAATACAAACAATAATTGTTAACGACATAATCGTCTAAAACGTCACGTTTTTGAGTTGTAAGCTGTTAAAGTTGAACTGTACAAAACGTATGCATGAGCTCTAAAATATTGTTTTACGGTCATCTACGTCTAGACTAGAGTAAAAGTCAACAAGCGGTAGGAAAAGTGTTACCAGTTTGAAAAAAAAATCATTTTAATAGGCTTTAGTAGGTATAAAAAGATTTTTTAAAATGTGTTACCGGTTCAACTCGGTCTTGTGATAATATAACTCACCTATCGTGTGAGTGTCTCCGCAAATGAATGACGCGATTAGCCAACGAGGTAAGGAAAGGGTTCTATTTTTGACCTTGACACTTAATCAGACTTGTATGGCCGTAAAACAATATTTTAAAGCCCATACATACGTTTTATTTTAGCTTCAAATCTACCCTGTTGTATTGCCACCAGTTCAACTTTAATAGCTTACAGCTCGAAAACGTGACGTTTTGGGCGATTATGTCGTAAACAATTCTTGTTCGTATTGGTACTAGCTATCGATTTACACGGGTTTCATGCGTGTCCGCTATTTTGAAAAAAAAAACCAAAATGTCCGAAATTAAGTATGCCACCCTCCATACTAGGATATTCCAACCCATTTATCATCGATATTGTCTATAGCATGCGCCCCACGTTTTAAAAATTTCTGTAGGTATATGCCTAGATAAACATAGTTTGTTATCGCACATATTCAAAGGATGGTGAAGTCATCGCGCGAGACTGCATTTGATTTTAATTAGAATTTTTTATTAGGTATCTTTTGTAGAAATTCTAAGATGTTTTAGTTATAGTACTTACATAGGTATATTTAATAATAATAAAAAATGTTTACGAATAAATTTTGTTTTAGGTAATTAATTAAATTCATTTTCAATGCACCAGAAGGTCGTGAAAGGCACGAGATCTGTGAATTTTTTGTTTTAATATTTTTAGTCCGATTTTTTTTGTAATGATTTTTTAGTCCGTTTTAAAAACGTGTTTTTAAATAATATTTTTTTCAATAATTTTTTCATTTTATTTGTGTAATAAACCGAACGATATTATAAGTAAAACATATTATTATCGCTTGCTGTGGTGCGGTGGGATAATTATGTCGAATTTGTTTACAGCATAGCCTAATTTGAAAACGTTATTCGTTTTCAATTTTGTGTTATAATAACCTATCTGTTGCATTTCATTTTGCTCAGTGTGTTGTGTGGAACGTTTATTAATTGCGACATGCCGCAGTTGTTCACAGCATACGCTTAAATGCGTCGTTCGCGAGTAGCGAGCTGCCCTCGCTAGCTACCTACGTGCTGGCTGGCTGCTCGTGGTGCTGCTATCTTGGCGACGGCGGGCGGCATCCGAGCACTCTGTTCGTGCTTCGCTTCGGCCTGAGCGACCGCCTAACCGGTATAATCTTGATATAACCGTCAATTAATTGTTAGACACTCATTATAGCAACGAGATACAATAGATTCTCTACTGTCGTCCGGACGCCGGCGGCCGACCGCTCGGCGCTCGGGCGTTGATGAATTAATGAATGACAATGGACGATTAGCAATTAACTATTATTGCCAATGGTATTAGGTACCCACATTTTACTTTTAGGTACATGCATACATTATACACCGTACTTGTAAGCGGTGTGTGTGTGTGTTTTTTTTTTTTTTTTTTTTTTTTTTTTTTTTTTTTTTTTTTTTTTTTCTTTCTAAGTACATGCATAAGCACCTCAATACCGACAGACAATCGTTCGTGTTACAATGTGAGCCACATTCTCGCAGTCAATCGTGTTTCAGCATTGTATCGAGCGAGTTGTGAAGGGGTCGACGGTCTATACGGAGAGGCGCGCTCTATTCGGACGGCCAGTCAGTCGGCGGCGGACGGCAGTTGCGCGCGCACGCACGCACGCAGTGTCTCTTTCAAACTTGTAGATTGTCGAAAAATTGTACACGTGCCGTTCTAAGCGGGGCGGCGCGGCGTATGATATTTTAACAACTTCGATGCGAGCACACACACGATCACGGTTAGTGAATTAATTAATTTTGTGTGTATAACATTGTTAAGGATCGACGGATACATTTATTTTTGTAGGTGTTCGTAAAAACGGTCTGTTTCAGTCGGGCAAGAGACGAGATCGTGTGACAACTTGTCGCCGGCTCGTGCCCACTTTGAATGTTTTCGTTCAAAGAATTTTATGAACATAAACGGTGGACCCTCTCTAGTACCGGGTTCGATATCGTTTATTTTTTAAGCTTTGTCCAGTCTGGACAAAGCTTTACGTTCATTGTTAAAATAACTATACAAGCGTGAATAATGTCTCTATGCGAACGTTCAGTGTGAGAGCGCTCAGGCGCTTGTGGTACGGACGAAATGACGTCGTGTTTTTAATAAAAAAAAAGACATGCTCGTTTATTGTTCTGTCCTGCCACCGACACCACCACACGCACACACACACAACACACACACACACACACACACGTGTATTCATATCACCGAGGAGAGTGTTTAATTTCATACATCACTCGCACTCGGTGGTGTGACTCGTGTTGTTTGTTGTGCAGCCATGGAAGTCACTCCTCGTCTCGGACGGTTAAACGTCCGGCGGGGACGCTGATTTGCGTTCTCTCTCTCTCTCTCTCTTCTCGCCCGTGAGTGAGAGAAGGAAAGAGAGCACCCAAATCAATCGAAAGACGAATGAAAGCTCCCTGGTTGATCCTGCCAGTAGTTATATGCTTGTCTCAAAGATTAAGCCATGCATGTCTCAGTGCAAGCCGTATTAAGGCGATACCGCGAATGGCTCAATATATCAGTTTTGGTTCCTTAGATCTTACTCAGTTACTTGGATAACTGTGGTAATTCTAGAGCTAATACATGCAATCAGAACTCTGACCAGTGATGGGATGAGTGCTTTTATTAGATCAAAACCAATCGACGGAGGGCCTCGCGTCCGAAGTCGTTAATTTTGATGAATCTGGATAACTTTTGCCGATCGCACGGTCCAGTACCGGCGACGTATCTTTCAAATGTCTGCCTTATCAACTTTCGATGGTAGTTTCTGCGACTACCATGGTTGTCACGGGTAACGGGGAATCAGGGTTCGATTCCGGAGAGGGAGCCTGAGAAACGGCTACCACATCCAAGGAAGGCAGCAGGCGCGCAAATTACCCACTCCCGGCACGGGGAGGTAGTGACGAAAAATAACGATACGGGACTCTTACGAGGCCTCGTAATCGGAATGAGTACACTTTAAATATTTTAACGAGGAACAATTGGAGGGCAAGTCTGGTGCCAGCAGCCGCGGTAATTCCAGCTCCAATAGCGTATACTAAAATTGTTGCGGTTAAAAAGCTCGTAGTTGCATTTGTGCGCCGCGCTGTCGGTGCACCGCATCCGCGGTGATACTGACACGTTTGCGGAGCATATCGTCGGTGAGCCGACGGTAACACGTCGGTTCAATATCAAAATCCTATCGCGGTGCTCTTCAGTGAGTGTCGAGATGGGCCGACAATTTTACTTTGAACAAATTAGAGTGCTCAAAGCGGGCTAAAAATGCTGCTTGAATATTTCGTGCATGGAATAATAGAATATGATCTCGGTTCTATTTTGTTGGTTTTCAGAACTCCGAGGTAATGATTAATAGGGATAACTGGGGGCATTCGTATTGCGACGTTAGAGGTGAAATTCTTGGATCGTCGCAAGACGAACATCAGCGAAAGCATTTGCCAAAGGTGTTTTCATCAATCAAGAACGAAAGTTAGAGGTTCGAAGGCGATTAGATACCGCCCTAGTTCTAACCGTAAATATGTCATCTAGCGATCCGCCGACGTTACTACAATGGCTCGGCGGGCAGCTTCCGGGAAACCAAAGATTTTGGACTCCGGGGGGAGTATGGTTGCAAAGCTGAAACTTAAAGGAATTGACGGAAGGGCACCACCAGGAGTGGAGCCTGCGGCTTAATTTGACTCAACACGGGAAATCTCACCAGGCCCGGACACCGGAAGGATTGACAGATTAACAGCTCTTTCTTGATTCGGTGGGTGGTGGTGCATGGCCGTTCTTAGTTGGTGGAGCGATTTGTCTGGTTAATTCCGGTAACGAACGAGACTCTAGCCTGCTAAATAGGCGTCGTCATTTAGGTGTGCGTGGCTCTGTCACGCAACTCACTGGCGACGTATTAAAATTCTTCTTAGAGGGACCGGCGGCTTCGAGCCGCACGAGATTGAGCAATAACAGGTCTGTGATGCCCTTAGATGTCCTGGGCCGCACGCGCGCTACACTGAAGGAATCAGCATGTTCTCCCTGGCCTAGAGGCCCGGGCAACCCGTTGAAACTCCTTCGTGCTGGGGATTGGGGTTTGCAATTATCCCCCATAAACGAGGAATTCCTAGTAAGCGCGAGTCATAAGCTCGCGTTGATTACGTCCCTGCCCTTTGTACACACCGCCCGTCGCTACTACCGATTGAATGATTTAGTGAGGTCTTCGGACCGACACGCGGTGGCTTCACGGCCGTCGGCGTTGCTGGGAAGTTGACCAAACTTGATCATTTAGAGGAAGTAAAAGTCGTAACAAGGTTTCCGTAGGGGAACCTGCGGAAGGATCATTAACGTGTTATTAAACGTGCAAACGTTTATATACGGTAAATAATCCAGATATTAAACACATTCGAGACGTGGACGACACGCACGCATGCACGACGACACGACACGACACGACACATGACCACATGTCATGTGATGTGGTGTGTCGTCGTCGTCGTCGTCGTCGTCGTCGTCGTCGTCGTCGTCTGCGTTCCTCTCGCGTCGTTCGAAATTCTACAATGAACGGTCGAAATCCGCGACCCTAGTAGAGTTCTGAACGTTCGTAAATCACACAACATTGCGGTTTGGAAGTACGGACGTGTATAATATTATATGCACGTTCGTTTTCTGAGTTATATTTTTCTTTTTTAATATACTTTTATTATTAAAATAAAACCACTACCCTGGACGGTGGATCACTTGGCTCGCGGGTCGATGAAGAACGCAGTTAACTGCGCGTCATAGTGTGAACTGCAGGACACATTTGAACATCGACATTTCGAACGCACATTGCGGTCCATGGAGACACATCCAGGACCACTCCTGTCTGAGGGCCGGCTGCATAAAAACAATAACCACACTGCGCACTTCACGCACGTCGAAACCTACCTAGCTAGGTGGAGGCG